>PVLA01000024.1:345000-1024540 GCA_004027455.1 Hydrochoerus hydrochaeris | reverse complement strand
TACATAGAATGCATACTACGCCTCATGTGACCAATGGATTGCAATAATCCCAAGGACAGTGTCCACCAGAGTTAACGGTTAGAAACTTCATCACAAGAAAGTCAGTTTTTTAGTTTGTAGCCAGGTGTGTAACCCAGAGACAGGGAAAAATGTTAACTACCAGGTATCAGTAAATTAGGACAACTATCACATTTGCAATGAATAAAAATAGGAAGTGTGGAGATCCTTCAGATATAAAACTCTCTACAAATTCAGAAGAAAAATGCAGCAGCTGTCAGAAAGATAAGGGTTAGATGAAAAAGTCCTGCCGCCTCAGAAATACAGATTGTCGCATAATATGCACAAAGGGATGTGCAGCTCACCTAAGAGCATCACAGAAAGCATTTGTGACTTTAGCCATTAAAGAAAAAGGCAAGCTATTACATTTATAGGTGAAATGACTGATTCTCTCACCTGGTACAACAGGTAGTTTTGTAGTAAACAAATATCAGAAATAGTCTCCCCTAAATAACAGGTAGACACCCTGGAAGACCAAATGTCCTGGAGGAAACCGCGGTCAGCAGGGTTCTGGGAGGAATTTACAGGAATGAGGCTGCTGAGTGGGTAATGAGGGGAACCTGCAGGCCACAGGGGGGTTTTCACACAGCAGCTGAGGTTTTTCCTTCACTCCCCCAATGTAAAGGCCTCATTTTGTGTAGAGACATTGAAAGCCCGGTGGTAAGGAAAGATTGGGATAAATGCACACAACTGTTCACTCCAGGACCCTGTGTTAAGAAAAACAGGAGATAAAACGTTTGCACGTGGGTCACCTGCTGAGCATTTATTTGCCAAAGATGTTGCTACTGAGTGAAGGTGACTTGTAGCAGCCACACCCTGTGCCCAGCCTTCCCCCTTCTCCCAGAGCATAAGAACCAGCTGGGCCCTCATAAATTTTTGCACAGGTTCTTAGGTCCCCATGTCTATTCCCGCCTAGGCTGGACTCAGGTGCGGTGCACAGGGGCGTAGTTGGCCCCACCTAGGGCTGCCTCATGATTCTGTGCTCCTGGTGAAAATCACATAATGGGTGAATGAAGGAGGACTGGTGTTACCTCACTGTTAAATAATTTGATTATTGAAATTTTAGAAGGGAATAACACTAGCGCATAGGACGATATTGTAAGAAAATATATGAAAATATTAACCGCACAGCCAGGAGTGGTGGGACAGTCCTCTAATCCCAGCATTCTGGGAAGTGAAAGCAGGAGGGTTGCATCTGTGGCTTATTCTGGCCACTTAGCAAGACTTCTTCAGAAAATAACACCTGAAAAAATACCTGGGGATGTCATTATTTGTGACAGTACTGGGTCCAAACATCAGTATCTCAAAAATAGTGAATAAATGAAATATTGACTGGGCTTAGGCTTGGCAATTAGGAGTATAAGTGTTATGATTTGCTTACTTTTAAACTCACTAGAGCAGATTGTACTCAAATATTTCGTGTCAGATGCAGGACAGCAGGGCACTGCTGTGGTCCCAGGTCCTCAGGAGGCTGAGATGGGAAGCAGACTTGATGCCAGGAGTGGGAGGCTAGCCTAGTCTGTATCTTGAGGTTTCCATTTCCCTATGCACACCAAAAAGGAAAAAGAAAAGCGCTAGGAATGAAGCTCAGTGGTAGAGCAAAGGTCTGGGTTGTGTGAATCCTGAGTTCAGTTGTCAGCACCTCACATCGATTCATTAATGTAGACCACACTGATCTCAAACTTGAGGACAGGACCTCCTCTTACTCTGAGGACCAGTCCTCCTTCTGGGCTGAGGACTGAGGCAGGAAGTAGAGTGCCAACCCAGTCACATTGTTACAAGAAGTTGAGCTAATTAGAAATATTATAGGCCGTCAGATAGGGCTAGGCCCTGAAAAATACAGCCCAGAGGACCACATGTCTGAGGACCTTGGACAAGACACACACCTTTTGCTATGGGCCAGATTTCAGGACAGAAGGCAAAACAAATGCAACCACACCCTTAAGTATAATCCTTAGTGATTAAATCTGGATCACCTTGAGAAGTCAGGAGTCACCGTTCCAATCTCTAGGGAAGAATCCCTGTGCTCTAAAAATGCCTGCCTTCTATGTGACTGGCTTCCACATTTGTTCCCAATTTAATCAATTTTACCTGAGTTATTAACCTTATTGGTTGACCATAGTTCTGTCCCACCTCATGCCCATCTGCCTTGCAAGTTCCCAGTTTTCCCCAACTTTAGACCCAATTCACCTCATGATTTTACTCTAAAAATCCTGAGGAAATAAAGATTCTGCCGCAACCCATTTGGGACCTCTCCCCTCTCTCTCTTTCTCTCTTCAGAAGCTTTCTTTCTTTTAATATGTATTTCTGCTGTTAACCTCCGTTGTTCCTGAAATTCATTCTTCAATTTTAGAGAACATGAACTTGTACCGGACGTATAGTAGGTTGGGAGTTTCATTCCCCTGTGTCAACATGATCAGAAAGACCAGATGGAAGCTGCGTCTGCCACTTTGAGGACCTGTCTATCCTAATCTTGTGGCCAGAGACCTGAGGCCATAGGCTGGGTTTTATGCACAGCCTGAGGCATGAAACCCAGGTTGGGTGTGAAGCCTCTGTCTGTGGAATTCAGCCCCTGATCATCTAAACCCAACCCTTCCTTCCCAAAACACAAAGCCCTGCATTGGTTGTCTCATCCTAAGCAATTCTTCCATCTTTAACCTTTCCTTATCGCCATGTCTCTCATTTCCCCTACCAGAGATCCCAAACAGTTCTTAGAGGTGAACATAAAAACATGCAGGAGTCATAAAAATTCCAACATTTTGAGCCGGGCATGGTGGCTCATGTCTGGAATCCTAGCACTCGGGAGGCTGAGGCAGGAGAATCTTTGCGAGTTTGAGGCCAGCCTGAGCTACAAAGTGGGCTCAAGGCCAGCCTGAACTGCATAGTGAAACCCTGTCTCAAAAAGCCAAAAAAAAAAAAAAAATCCGAAGTTTTTATGGATCAATATAATACATTTGACAATATGCTAAAGATTAGGATTTATTCTTAGCCATGTTTTTGTCTGGATTCTACTCAGCAGACTCTTTTTCCTACTGCTGTTTCTTCCAGAGCTTGGCAGTGGCCCCCAGCTGAAGGTCGAGTTAGTTGGTAGCGTTCTTGGGAAAAATGTAATGATAGGATTCTTTCCAGCCAGGACCTTCCTTCTCTTTTTGACTTTCTCCATCATGAGTTTGTGGACTGTCTCCTTATCTGATGTGCTTCCAAATTCCTTTACAAACTTCACCAGGATCCAGCAGCATAAGCCTCTGTTCCTTTTCTTCCCAGCATGATTTTGTTAGTTTCTTCATAGATTTGTCTGCATTTGACAATACTCCCCTCTTTCCCCAGACACAAATCAGACTGAGCAAAACTGATTCAGGCCTTTATATTTTGCATCTGTTTAAGCAGCTGTCAGTAAAGAGTTCATGTTCTCTCTATTTCTCCCAGCTCTGTTTCAAACTTAACGTATGATTTCCAAAGCGCCTCCAGAATGTCTAGGTACAGCTGGCTGATGGCCAATTTGTAGATGGCGCTTACCCTCTCAGTATCACCAAGCCAAGCATTGTCTCTAATTCTGCAAATTGAATTCATGAGGTATAATTTTCAGGTCCAAATTCCACGAACTTTTCATAAAAGCTTCCAGCACCTGTTGAATTCTACAAGCTACAAATCTAATTGGATGTAACCCTTAAATAACTTGTTCTTTGGACCTTTGCCTTTGGATGCTCCCAAAGCACATCGGGCAAATGCCAAATTTTCCTGTCTTATTCCAGACTGAATAATATAACCACATTTTGGCAAACATGAATTTGCTTGGAATAAATTCTAAACAGATTTGATGAACCTGTCTTGTCCCTTCAGGATCCTCTGCCTCTGGCTTGTTGTAGGTGGCTTAGTTGATCCCCAAGTAAATGCGGTCCAGCGCAGCTTCTACCGTTTGGGTGGGATGTCGGCAATGGCTCTCTCGTAGACTTCCCACAGGTCTCAGCTTTGGTCTCACTTTCCCCTGTGCAAGTCATTGAACCAGCCATAGTCATTGTGTGCATTAGCCTTCACTTCACGCTGGAACCTCTGTTTGCCCACGATTAGATCTTCAATGCCCCTCCTGTTAGCAAACTTCTTCTCAAAGAGGATATAACTTCTTGAGAGTGCTCTGGCATCATGTTTTGGGATTCTCTCCAGGCCATATGCGTAGATGACTCACACCCTCTCCAGGTCTCACTGATTTTCCTCAAACTTGACACAGGTGACATGAAGGTGTTCATCTATATGTCCATCTCATTGAATCCCACCACTCTCTTGTATATTTTCTGGGCTTGGGCCACGGAAATGTGGTTCTCTTTGAGGCAGGTGTACTTGATTCAGGTCTTCCCATCAGGGTGGTCCAGACAAAATGCTAATGCTGCAGGCTCATTCCACTTGCTTGTACCTCAGCTCCAAGATGATGTAAGAATACCAGGCCTGCTCCTAAGGCTGACACTCTATCCAGCACTCAAACATCTTCCAGGCGCAAGGCATATTCACCAGCATCTCCTCTATGTATGCATACTTGCCAGAACTTCTGTACTCGGCATGGTTGTCACAACCTGGTCTCAGATATTTCGGGCATGGTTGACTTAAGGGTTCTTCATTTCCTCTTCTGTATATTTCAGCCAGAGTGTGTTATTTCCAATGCTTACATCTAAAGCACACTCGTATATGCATCAAGCCCTTTGAATTTCCCTTAGGCTTTTCTCCCACTGCATATTTTACCCAGTTACTGATCACAGTCCTGTTTTTCCTTATTTTCAAAAGTCTTCCTTTTCCTGAGGTTGTAATTATTGAATGCTTCTTCATCTGTGATCTTCTGTTGAGGTGGAGGCAGGAGGAGCTCAAGTTCTCTTTCTTTGGCTTCTCTTAAGAGTTGTTCAGCAGTTCAAGAACACACACACACACACACGCACACACACACATGCATAAGCAACTGGCTGGTTTGGAGGACAGGCTGAGTTGATAGCAACTGAGGTACAAAAACAACTAAGTGCTTGTATTCTTTGATTGACTTTGCAGACCTGGGGCCAGTAGTCTAAGCATCTATAAGGAAGAGAATAGTAAGCAATATAGCAAATATGGGAGATTTCCTTCTGTCTTGTTTTTGAAATTCAATATTGTTCTGTTTAGTTTTGTTCCAATTTAATGTATTTTTTATTTAATGTTCTATTTTGATTTATTTTATTCTATTTGATTTGATTTTGCTATGCCTGATGAAATAGACAACTATTGTGAGGATAACAAGAGATATAGTAGCCATTATAGATTTCCTATTACCTTGTTTTGAAGTTCTTTACCACTTTCATTGATTTGTTTTGATTGGCTTTATTCTGTTTTATTTTGTTAGGTTTTATTCTCTTTAAAATTAAAAAAAAAATTGTTCAGCAGTTATCTGTACTTTAGCTTTATTTTTGGCCAGCTCACATGGGCCAGTCCTTTCCAGTGATTCCATTCTGCCCTTTTCGCTAGCTAGATTGGCCCATGTGTCACTCCTCTGGGGTGTGGGTGCAGTGGCCCCAATTTCCTTGCCAACTTCTCATACTTGCAATTCCTTGCTTTTCATTCACAGCAATGATAAACTTATAACCTTGGCTTTTCCATCACTGAAACTAGGAACCCATCTTTAGAGTGACTGAACACCTGCAAAACAATACTATACAATGCCTACTTCCCCAATGTGATGGTGGCCCATTCTCCAACTGCCTGCCATCCTTATGTATGGTGCTGTTCTTTTTACCATTTATGGTGTCAAATGCCTGATGAAAGAGTATCTAGTGTAACTGGAAACATCCTCTCTTCTTCACTGTCCTTTATCTGCAATTCTCTGTCATGGCTCCATGTCAGAAGCAACCTAAAGCTCTGTGGATGAGGGAATGGATGAGCCCGGTACACTTGACTGTCACACAGACTCACTATGGGAATAGACTGAAGCTGCTTAAAACGACAAAGATACTGGATGCAATAGCACCTGCCTATAATCCAGCACTGAGGAGGTGGAGGCACAAGGATTTCAGGTTCAAGACTAGCTGGGACAATTTAGTAAGACTCTGTTTCAAAGTTTGAAAAAGTGATGTGGGTTGCGTGACAGCACAGTTGTAAAGTGCTTGCCTAGCACGTGGAAGGGCCTGGGTTCAATACACACACACACAGGCCGTCAGATAATACGAAATAAGATTAAATATTCAATTCCACACTCATCTATGGAGTGAGGGTGTGGCTCAGTGGCAGAGCACTTGCCTAATATGGCTGAGGCCCTCTGATCCTTACCAACAAAAATAAAAAGCTTCACAGTTTGATGACAATATAATATACAATAGGAGAATGAAATGCTATAACTATTGCAAAAGTGATCACTTGCGGCTTTGACTGTGCAACTGGAAAATCCAGGGCTTGAGAATTTTACTAGAATTGGAGTCTCAAAACAGATGTAAGTTTTGGTGCCAAACAGTCAGTTTCCTGCTTAGATGTAAGTATTAGTTAGAAACCGAACTAAAAAAAAAAATGTGCAAATGTCACATACAAAAAGCTACTCATATAAAATTATCAATTCTTTTAATTATATAAGTATACAGAGTATCCATAAAATAGGGGAAGAGAATCAGAAACGCCAAATAAAAACAAGCATAAAGTTGTAATATAGTATATAAAGATGAACTCGGTAGAGAATCCTTTCTAGAAAGTAAGACTTAGAGCCATGCTGACTGTATTCCAGTTAGAAGGTGGAGGCAAGAGGCAAGCCCGGGAAACTTAGCGAAACTCTGTCTCAAAGTTAAGAAAAAGTCTGGGAATGTAGTTCCATGGTAGAGCGTCTCTGAGTTAGATTCTCAGTACTGGTTAAAAAAAAAAAAAAAGATTATGAAAATAACGTGCCTCCCTAAAAAGTTGTTTTGTCACATGTTTCTAATAAAGACTATCCTGCATCCATGAGTTGACAGCAATGCTGGAAAAGTCTGAGAAAAGTTGCAGGGAACCATCCTAACTGGATTGCTAACGCAAGCAGAAACCCGGGAATGGCACCCAGGATTTAGAGGCAGATTTATTTATGTTGGTGACCACTAACTGAGATCATTCACAGAATATGAGACCCTGACTCCCAGTGGTCTAGGGTTTACGTGGATAAGGAAGCAGGAAGTACAGAGTTAGGATAGTTTGTCAGTTGGGAATTGGTTTATATAGTGTTCAGCATAGTGACGAGCTATGCAACACAGTGACCAGTCATTCCTTTCTTTTTTCTTTCTTTCTTTCTTTCTTTCTTTCTTTCTTTCTTTCTTTCTTTCTTTCTTTCTTTCTTTCTCTTTCTTTCTTTCTTTCTTTCTTTCTTTCTTTCTTTCTTTCTTTCTTTCTTTCTTTCTCTTTTTTTCCTGGAATCATTTCCTTTACTAAATGTTTTGAATAAAGAAAAGAAAATTCTTATCCCAGAGAGTGAATGCCCTTTAGGAAACCACTTCCTGATTAAAGTTGAAGTTGTTTTCTGCAGCATGAAGATTTAAAATACAAACCTTTTTTAAATTTAATTTTTAAATGATTTAAATTCCTAAAATTTTCTTTTTACTTCTTATAATTGTGGAATGTGACAAAAAATAATTGTTTTCTCATTTGTCCACTAATATTTACCAATTATTTATTTATTTATTCTTTTGTCTTTTTGAGACAGGGTCTCACTATGCAGTTCAGGCTGGCCCTGGGCTCACTTTGTAGCCCAGGCTGGTCTCAAACTTGCCATGATCTTCCTGCCTCAGCCTCCCAAGTGCTGGGATTACAGGAGCTGTGCCCCCACGCCTGGCTCATTACCAGTTATTTCTATGAGACCAGAAGCAACCAGAACTGGAACAGGAACTATTACCTGGGAAACTGAGAAAGTGAAGCATAGTGGCTGAGGGGAGGGTGTTGGGAGCCATTGAAACCGGAAATTGAGCACATGCGCAGGGCTGTGGCATGGCCAGGCTACATGGCTGACCCAAGAACAAAGAGACCCCTCAAAGGGCAAGATAAGGCCACATCTGAGGATACCCAGCCTCCACTCCAATTAACTAAATAAAGACTGTAGCTACAAGCATTTCACTCCTGCAGTGAAATGCAACATGGAGATGTTTTCCTAAGATACTTCCTCAAAATTAACAAAATAGTTCTCTTAAACTAAACATAATCTATTACTTGGAAAAGTCCTTAAACCACTCCCAAGATCCTGCTCAGTTTCCTGCATTGTTTGAAAAATTACATAAATACAGGCTGCCCAGAGACATTCTTTGTTTTAGCCACCAGAATCAAGAATTCTGCAGAGGGATTTGATCCTCCCAGAGCCTTAAAATCATACCATTTGTCTCATTTATTTAAGCTTTTGCTGTATGCTGGTTTGGGAGATTGGGGATCTAGGCCTGGTAGAAAGGGGCATTTTCTGTTACAGTTCCCCCCTCTTTTAGCGTCCCTAGCAAATCATTGCTGGACATATTATATATAATCTTTTGAGACAAGGCTCAACTAGAAGCATTAACATTAGGATTGTCCATGATCCTAGGATGAGCCCTACCCAAGATCTCCAAGATTGTCTTATTACAGAACTTTTTCCTAAATTGTTTTTAAGAAGAGACATAATTTAGGCCTATCTGTTCTGTACATTATTCTGGTAAGGTATGAGGGAGTTAATGTGATCTAGGAAAGTGTCCGATATGCCTTGGATGCTCATCAAATCTTGATCAAGAGTTTCATTGATTGTCCTATTCTCTTGGGGCAACCAGCTATAAAGTTTAAGGCAAAAAACACAGCCAACAGGGGGCAGGGAAGCAAGGGCTGGGATAAGCAGTCTGACAAGATGCAAAAATCAAGAGGAGCAGGCATGGAGAAATCCTATAGATGATGTCCTCAGGCTTCATCTGTGTATGGACTGGTCAGTGTTCAGAGTGACCAGAGCAGGGCTTTGAGTGCATTACATTGTCTCTTCAGCATAAGCCTTGGAGGAGCTGTCCAGGTAAATTTTCTAGTGGATCTAAGGCTGGATTTCTGAAAGCTATAGAGGTAGTTAACAGGTACCTGGGTTATATGTATGTACAGGAATGTCTACAGATATTGCTGGTCTTTTAACTGGTTACAAGTTGATGTAGTTTTTATTTAATCTAGTTTTTAAGTTACCTCTTATTGGGTTCTGCCCTAGATCTCTGATCTCCCAAATGAGTGTACAGTGGAGGTTAAATAAAATGCGACAATTGTAATGATTTCTGGGGGGCTCTGGGAAGGTCAAAACCCTTTAATTAAACTCGAGGCTCTGAGGGCTAAGACAAAGGCTTCTCTGGATCAGTCTATTTTTAATAGTCCATCAAAGGGCAGAGAAACTGAGGAAAGCGCAGACAATGAGCAGGACCTTGGAGTCACTTCAAGGACGTCTCCAAGTAATGAATCAAGTCAGTTCATTAGAACTGTCTTATCATGAAGGCATGGTAGGAGTGAGACAGTAGGAGTAAAACTCCTCCAGCTGCAGTCTCTGGCTACTTAATTGGGGCTGGAGCCAAGTGTTCACAGCTGTGGCCTTATCTTGCCCTTTGAGGTGTCTCTGGCCTCTTCTTCTTCTTTGAGATGTAGGACATAGGTGTAGATCATGACAGATCTCAGCCAGGATCAGTGATTCATAGAGGTTCACTTACTATGAATCAGCTCGCATCACCAGGCAAGGAGCTGAGGCCTAGGACAGACTCACAGATAAACATAGAAAGCCAATTAGTAAAATGTAAATCCTGCTCAGAGCTGCTTCGTAGTGGTCTCCAACAACCTCTGCTACAAATTTAGGCCCATTGTTGCTGCCAATGATCAAGGGTAGGCCATATCTAGGGCTGATTTTTTACAGTGGGACCCTACAAACTTTTATTGTATTCTCAGTATGAGTAGAGAATTGTAGGTTGGGCTGGTAACACATGCTAAAGCCCAATTTGATAAAGTTCAGTTTGTCCTATCTATTCAGCCAACAGGGCACAACTCATTTGTCAGGGCCGACAGTCCAATTTTTCCTCAGTCAAAATGTGGAACTAGGGCTGAGGATTTAGCTCAGTGGCATAAGCACCTGCCTGGCAAGTGCGAGGTCATGAGTTCAATCCCTGGTACCAAAAAAAAAAAAAAATGTGGAACTCAACATGAATTATGATAGTCATCTCTGGTGGGCATTAGGTGACACCATCTGACCAGGATAGGCACATCTTGGGGGATGGCTGAGTGTGGGCAATGGCTAGCTGGAAACAGATAAATTAGCTGGAAGGAGATGAGTTGAGAGTAGGGAGTGAACTATAAATGTTAGCAGCAACTTCGGTGGCTGATGTGGGTGCCACAGTGGAATTCTCAGGAAAAAGGCTCTCATTTCCTTTTTTCTTCTTTCTCTTTCTCCTTTTCTTCTTCTTCTTCTCCTTCTTCTTCTTCTTCTTCTTCTTCTTCTTCTTCTTCTTCTTCTTCTTCTTCTTCTTCTTCTTCTTCTTCTTCTTCTTCTTCTTCTTCTTCTTTGAGATGTAGGACATAGGTGTAGAGCCACAGTGAAAGGCTCTGATACAGGTTGAGCCAGGAGTCAATATAAGGAAACTGGTCAGGATGGCCTCATTCATCAGACTCTGTCACTTTGTTCAAAACAATTTTTAACATTAAATGTACCTTCAGATGGCCAGTAAGGGCAAAGATTTGGCCATTCAATTTCACAAAAGGCACAGAGCTTTTGAGGTTTCATTTTCCCTCTGTAGTCATACAAGAAAGACAATTTTAACATCAAGAATATGGTTTTACTCTGGCTTGCATCAATCCTGTCTCTCTATGATATATACTGTGTACCCTTGAATGATGACACAACAGACAATGGGTGGGAGCCCCTCAGATAGCGACCATTCAGCTGTCTGCTTGGCCACACCCCTTGTTTTTTTTTTTTTTGTCCTGGGGATTGAACTCATGACCTCACACTTGCTAGGCAGGCGCTTAAGCCACTGAGCTAAATCCCCAGCCTGGCCACCCCCCTTGTATGGACTTAGCTAAGAAAGGTGCTAGGCCTCCATTATGCTATATGTTGCTTGCCATGGAACCATGGGTGAGGGCCAAATCAGCCACCCTGAACAGTGCTTCCCAGTCTCAGTGCATAGAGTTGCCTATTGCTTACACTGTCTGATTTCCTCACTAATGCATTCATTCAGCAGGCATGAAGAGGTTAAACACTGCAACTTCCCTTCCCTTGAGGGAGGCCTTAACAAGAATTGATCAAACTCTTTTTCTGCTTGAGCTGTGCAGGACTGACAGACTAACTGGGCTGTCCCCAGGGGTCTTAACCAGAATCAGGCAGGAAGACAGGCAGGCAGGCAGATGAATAGATTGCATCCTCCTCCCTTTAGGTTCCAATGTGAGCTGCTTGAGTAGGGAGCCAGGAATCCTCCTCCAGACCTGCAAAAGGACTCAAGAAATCTCAAGGCCATGTCTTCCTGTCAGGACCTGGAGAGGTCCTTACTCCATCCATGAGGACCAAGACTGATGATCCAAGAGGTCAGTGTGGTTGATATTCCCAACTGACACACTAGGTGCAATGGCAAGAAACACCAAAATGATGTCCAGGACTTGGAGGCAGATATGTCTATGTTGACAGACACTGATTGGGATCGTTTACAGGATATCAGGCCCTGATCTTTGGTGGTCTAGGGATTATATAGAATAAGCAAACAAGAAGTACAGAGGCAGAATGGTTTATCAATTGGGGATTGGTTTATACAAGGTGCATCATAGTGACCATTTATGTATCACAGTGACCAGCTGTTTCTAAGAGAGCAGAAGCAACTGGAACTGGAACAGGAACTGTTACCTGAGAAACTAAGACAGTATACTAGCTAGGGCAGGGCATTTTCTGTTAGGATCACAGGAGAGGCCTAAGTTAACATAATACAGAACCAGTGAAGAACTGGGTAAATGAAGACAGTGTGACAGAAGCTGTCCAAAGGAATCTGGCCCTCTAATCCCCATGGTGTTACAAATGAATGAGTGGAGGGCACAGGAAACCCTGGCTATTCACTGGGATTAAAAAAAACAACAACAAAAAAAAAAACAGTCCAGGGGCTGGGGATTTAGCTTAGTGGCATAAGTACCTGCTTCGGAGGTACAAGGTCATGAATTTGATCCCTGGTACCAAAAAAAAAAAAAAAAAACCAAGCAAAAACAAAACAATAATAATAAAAAAAAACCCAGAATCTATTTTATACATAGTCTGAATATTCTCCATGGGTTAAAATGAACAAAGATAAGATCAAAACATAAGGCTTCATAATCTTTTTTGTTTTTTGTTTTTTTAGACAGGGTCTCACTATGTAGCCCTGGCTAACCTTGAACTAAATTGTGTAACCCAGGCTGGCCTTGAATTTGAGACCATCCCCTGCCTCAGCACCACCCACCCAACCTCTTCTCACCCCCCAACCTCCAGTACTGGGACTATAGGCATAAACCACCACAGCTGGTATGGCTTCATAATCTTGGGGCATGACATAGCATCCTATTTTTATTTTTTATTTTTGGTACTGCACAGATGGAACCTAGGACCTCCTAGGCAATGATGTATCACTGAGCCCTGCTTCCAGCCCTCTTAAATATTTCCTGAAGTGAAGCTCACACGCTCAGCACCAGGATTCCCTGGAAAAATGGGTTGAATGACTGATTGTAAAATCAATGAAGAAAATGGGGAACCTGACTCAGATGTGAATGTACTTGCTTAAGACAACCTGGTGCTGGAGTTCATGGTTCCCTTGTAGATATCCTGTGAAGCCTTATTTCATTCATTTTCCTCTAATGTGCAGCAGGGCTTTGCTATCCTCTGGATCTGAACTAACACAGCCGTCTGAAATATGCCATTAGGTAATGTTGGTAACATGTGATGTAACCCAAGGCTTCACAGGTATAAGAGCAAGCAGGGCTTCAGGCCCAATTCAGTAGAGCTCTTTTGGGATGATTCCAAAGATTGTGGTAGATAACATGGTGAACACTGTTGAAAGAAGTATGTTGAAAGATGTGTTTAAACAAAATAAAGAAGACATATCAATCATTCTCAATTTTCTGGCAACCTTCCATGTGTGTGTGGGCAGAGGGATTGAACCTACAGCCTTTGCACTAAGCTACATCCCCAGAACTTTTTAAAAAAAAATTTTTTTTGAGGAAGGTTCTAACTAAACTGATAAATTTCCTAGACTGGATCTTCCAGCCTCAGCCTCCCAGCATGCTGGCTGGCAACCTTCCTAAGAAGTCAAATTGGCCAAGGTCACAAGGCTTGATAAGTCATAGTGAAGGAAGTTCAAGACTTTCTCTAAATTGTGCATGATGGCACATCATGTAACACTAGCATTCTGGGAGGCTGAGACAGGAAGCTCACAAATTTAAACCCAGCCTGAACCATGTAGTGAGATCCTGTCTCAAAAATCTCAACAAATAAAGCCCCAGTTGGTGGCACATGCCTATATCCCCACCACTCAGGAGGCAAAACCAGGAGGATTGCTGTGAGTTCAAGACAAGTTTGGGCTACATAGTGAGCTCAAGGCTAACCTGAACTACAAATGAGACCCTGTCTCAACAAAGAAACAAATAAACAAAAACAAACAAATAAACAAATCTCAAATAAAAAATTAAAAATGGCTGTGGATGTAGCTCTGTGTAAAGGCTGAGAAATGACCTTTTTTTTTTTTTTTTTTGTCTTTTTGAGGGAGGGTCTCACTATGCAGTTCAGGCTGGTCTTGAGCTCACTTTGTAGCCCAGGCTGGTCTCGAACTTGCAACAATCCTCCTGCCTCAGCCTCCCAAGTGCTGGGATTACAGGCGTGAGCCACCATGCCCACCTGAGAATTGACTTTTTAAAGGCTTATTAGCTGCTTCTGGAATGTTCTGGTTCTCTATTGCTTCAGTGGGAACTCTAATTTCCTGAAGAAGCCTTGAATGAAATTCAGAAATATTGTTATGGTTGATACATTGTGTCAACTTGAGAAGTTTAAAGTAAGAAACTCAGCAGGGAGCCAGGATCCTTACTTTATAAATATCCTCATCCTGTGCAAGAGGAGGGAACAGAGATTTTGTGAGTGCTAAACCTACTCTGGGGTGTGGGGATAGCCTGTTACAATATAAGGGAGAAAAAGAATCTTATTATACCCTTTTGGCTCTGGCCGCTGCCTTGAAGCATTGCCCCACTGCCATGCCACCCTGCCTTGCAGCCAGTTGATTATGGTCTGAAACCTCCCCAAACTGTAAGCTAAATAAACCTTTCCTGCCTTAATTTTGGGTGTTGGGTATTTTGTCCCAGGAACAAGCGAAAAGTAACCAAGACAGAAATCAGCCTGCTTCCTGTGGCTATGCCTCCCCAATCCTCTTCCTCTCTTCCTCTGGTCCATGGGCCCCAACCGCAGCTCACTTTTCCTCTTCACTCAAACTCCTGAAGATTGATTGCTTTTGTGGCACTGAGGATTGAACCCAGAGCTTTCACACTAAGCTCCATCCTCAAACCCCCTACACCTTTTTTTGGTTCTCTGAGTCAGTCTGATTATGTAGTCCAGGCTGGCCTCAAACTCATAGGGAATTTTCCCACCTCAGCCTCCCAAGTGCTGGGATTACAGGCATGTGCCATCATATCTATCTAAATCCTGCAGATTTGATGTACACAGAAGTGACCACCCAATACTGCAGCTGCCCAGTTCCAAGCCTATCTTGTAAGTGACAAATAAGTGTGATACTGATGCCACTTGGTAAAACCAACTAAAGAGACAGTGATGAGACAGTGAGAGCTTCTTCACTTGGTGGTCAAAGAATGGAGAGACTGGAGCCTCTGCTCACGCATCAGATGCCCCAGCTCAGATAGGAGCTGGATACAGAGGAGGAGGATGAGGCAGAGGGGGCCTCACAAGGGCAGGGCTTTTCCTCTCTTCTCTGGGAACTGGCAGAGGTCTTCCAGGGCGCCAGTGCCACCTCTCTTCATCCCTTTGATGCTCTAGAGGTTGCAGTTACAGAAGCCAAAGGTTGTCCTTTACCCAAAGGTTAGGGACACAGGGACACAAACACAAGATGAATATGGAAATGGTGAAGTTTTTCACCTTGCTCCAGTCACCCAGCTGGACATGTGCAGGCCCTTGTGCAGTCAGGATTCTCAGCAAAAGCAGCTTCAGAACCCTGAGAATAACCTTGGGAACTGTTATCACCAGAGCTCACACAGAAGAGGTGTCCTCTTCAGCAAAGCTAGTGGGACATTAACAACATAAAGCCAACTGGGGGACCTCCATAATTAGTGATTTTTAAGTTGACCAAGCACTAGTGAAGCTACAGAGTTTATTTAAGTCTCTTTCCAGTAATAACCTCACCTGCATTGCCTTCTTCCATCAATTACCTATTTTTAAGGTCAGGTCCTCAAACTGTCATTCTGCCACTTTGGACACCCTAAAACCTCACCTCGGAAACCCCATTCTCTCCGCATGAAACTTCTATCATTCACAAATACTTTCTTTTCTCTGCCTCCTGCCCATTTCTTCTTCTTTTCCTTCTGGGCATGAAACCTGGGTCCTTCACACTGAGCTATATTCCCAGTCTTTTTATTGTTTTATTTTGAGATTGTTTTATTTTAAGTCACTAAATTGCAAGGGTTGGGCCTGAACTTCAGATCCTCCTGCCTCAGCCTCTCAGAATGCTGGGATTACAGGCATGCACCAATGTATCTGGCTTAGCCATTTTTTCTCATACTCTTTGCATGTACTCTAACATGCCAAAGTCATCCAACACCTTCATATTATCCTTCCCACAATAACTTCACTTTCTTCTTGTCCCTCTGAGGCTCCCAATGCTTTGCCTCTTTTAATTCCACTGTGTATTCCTGGTCTCTTTATTAGGCCATTCAAGTTGTTCATGAATTCAAGACAAATATCCTGGGGTAAATGACACAAGAATGCATCCTTCAAACCATAATCCCCATAGCTATTCCTTCCTTCTCTTTCATCTGACATATTTGAGGCCCTTTCAGGGAACATTGATTCATCACACAACCACTGAAGCAGAAGTCTCCCCAGCCAACAAGGCAAAGACCAAGCCCAGGTATGGGGCTCTAAGGCATTCTTCCCCCTGCAATGATCAAGTAAAGGAAACTTAGGGAGGAAGCCTATGCTGAGCATGAGAAAATGGGAAAATAAGCTTTCTCAACTTGTAATGAAAACCTTCAGACATGGGGTAGTAGAATTTATCCCATAGAAGGTACAAGAATCAGACTGCATGAGGAATCAGTAAGCAAGGCAAGTTTTCTTCCACCGCACTACATGTTCAGCCCCTGGATACTTTTAAATTCTTATAACCCACCTTGAGATTTGTTTGGGTTGCAGTTAAATTATTTGGAAATAGCTTGATCCTCTTACACCTTCCTTTAATGTATATTAGGTAGATCATTTAGTATCAAGTTAACTTTTTCCTACTGCTGAAGAGAAATCCTTCTATTATTTTTCCTAGTATATCATCATCTTGGTTACTTTTCCCTCATTGCTGGGACAAAACACCCGACACCCAAAATGAAGGAAAGAATGGTTTATTTAGGAGGTTTCAGTCCACAATCAGCTGGCTCCAAGGCAGGGCAGTGTGGCTGAGGGGCAGCTGTTCATGATTGCCACAAGCAACAAGAGCAAAAAGGGCAAAAAAGGGAAAAGCACCCCTCCTTCTCTCCTTTATATTGTATGCTGGCTACACCCCTGGGTAGGTGCAGCACTCACACTGCCAATCCCAGCACTAGACAATGAACCAATCACAAATGCTAGATTCAGCTGCCTCCATGACTGCATGAAGCTTGGGAGGATAGCAAGACATAAACCATAACATCCTATCCCTCACCTCCCAAGGACTCATGCACATTCCTTTATGCAAAATACATTTAGTAAGACAGAATTTGGTACCATAGGGGTGGTATTGTGAGAATTCCTGATCATGTGTTTCAAGAGCATTTGGAATGGCTTGTGGGAAGAGTTTGGAAAGGTTTGGAGACATCACCTGAATGTATGGAGCTGGAGCACCTTAGGCTGTTCTGCATGGGAGATTCTGGTCAGAGCTCAGAGAACCAGAAAACTGTAAAGGCCAGGCTCAGGAGGTTTCTGCCAGAAAGAAAGATTGCACTGGTTGTTGGATTCCACATGATGTGTGTTACAACTTGGCAGAAAGTTTGTCTGCATTTTGCTTGTGTCCAGAGACTTTGCCTGAGATGGAGATTAAGGGCAGTGGACTAACTCATCTGGCAAAAGAAATCTCAAGGCAGTCAAATGTAGAGGTGGTGGCATGGCTATTCTTGGGGGTTTTTAGCCAGATTCATGTTATAAATCAAGACAAAGAACCCAGCAGGATGATTTAAAATGTTGTGAGTTTGGCCAGAAAGCTGTGAACTGTAAAGATAGAGCTGAGGTCTGAATTGCTGAGAAGGAACAGAAAAATAAAAAAGATGGCCTGCAAGCATCACAAGAAAAGGCAGCGGGTCTCCACCCTTTGCAGCCTCAAAACTGCAAAAGTAAAGGACTTTGCTTGAACCACACCACCATGCTCCAATATGGCCACAGCCATACCAGGTTCCAGAATGGCAGCAGCATGAAAAAGCTGTTCCTCACCATCAGGCTCAGAATGATTAGCAATCCAAGCACTCAACCCCAATAGCCAAGAGAGAGGAAATCCTGGCTACTGCTCCAGCTGGCAGTGGACTTTGGCAGTTTCCACATGGCACTGGTTTTAGGAGCATACAGAATGCCTGAGTTCTGAGGTTAAAAGGGTTTCCGCCCCAATTTCAGAAGGCCTGGGAGCCCAGGCAGTGTGCCCTTAAAGGGCACTATGTGAAGATGTGAGTGTGAAGCCAAAGATGCAGTAGAGACCCTAGCAGTTTGGAAAAGCCAGGAATGTGGATCATTTAAGGAAAGCTGCAAGGAGGGAGCAAAGCCAGCTAAGGGAAAAGCTGTGGGATCTGTAACCACCAGAAATGCCATATGTATGGAACCATACAAGGCCTTTGGAGCTCACAATTTGCCACAGATGGCTTCAGATGCTGGACGTGCAACTATAGGACTTAACATTTGTCCTGCTGGTCTTTGGACTTGTTTTGGTTCCAATCCTTTGTATCCGTGTATTTGGAATGGAAATATTTATCTTTGCGGTTGTATGCTGGAAATGTTTAACTTTGTTTTCATTTGTACAGGGACTTGCAGCTAAGGTTTGCCTTACATCTCTGAGACTTGGGTCTTAAACTTTTCAGCAACGCTGAAACTGTTAGGACTTTGGCGACTCTTGCAGAAGGATTAAATACTTTTTGCATAAAGGGATGTGCATGAGTCTTTGGGGGTCCAAGGACAAAACACTGTTTCTGATGTAATATAATGTGAATAGACTTAATGCTGGTTCTTAAGGATTGTTAAGCTGTGTTATAATGTCCAAGTTGCAAAATGTTAAGAATAGGCATGCCTTTTTATCTGTAGGCTGGTTTAAAAAAATATATATCTGTTTGCCAAATTGACAGGGGGTGGATTGTTAGGGTTATGGTTGACATTGGGTCAACTTGAGAAGTTTAACTGAGAGATTCAGGAAGGAGCCAAGATCCTTACTTTATAAATACCCTCATCTTGTGCAAGAGGACGGCACAGAAATTTGGTTAGTGCTACTCCAGCCCTGGGAGGTGGTGGGGACCTGCGTACAATATAAGGGAAGAAAGGAAGCTTGTTCCCCCCTTTTCCTCTGGCTGTTGCTTTGAAGTGTTGCCCCAGTGTCATGCTAACCTGCCTTGGAGCCAGCTGATTATGGACTGAAACCTCCACAAATAGTGAGCTAAATAAACCTTTCTTCCTTCATTTTGGGTGTCAAGTGTTTTGTCCCAGCAATGAGAAAAAACTGACCAAGACATCCATGAATCAAGAGGTTTTCTCTGGCTGGAGTGAACAGAACCATTGCCAGCCCCGTGTGACTCCTATTTCCCTGCAGTCCCCTTGGGTGGATCCCCCACCTCCACACGTGGGCAGTTTCCAGGCACACACACTGACCACCACTCAGCACACTACCTGCAGATCTTGGAGTTTTTCCTCTTTACGGCATACTCTGCCCTGGGACGAGGCCCCTATCTGCTGTCGCCTCCCAGACTCTCAGCTCCATCTCCTCTGAGCAGTCATTATACTAAATAAAGCCCGGAACAGCTCTCTGGCAGGAACCTTGGGGACCTCTGCAGATGCCACTTGTTTACTCTGTCCTCCAAGGATGATCATTGTCCTGCATCATCCAGTTTCCCTCACATGTCAGCATACTAGGACCACAAAGTGGTGCATAGAGAATTTTGAAATCTGCACAAGCCCTGTGGGTTGTTCCAGTGTTACTTTCTCAGTTTTTATTTTTCGTATATTAACCAGAGCAGATGTGAGGAAAGGGGCAAGCTCCTTTGAATCTAGAATTATTTCAAAATAAGAAGTTAAAAAATTTAAAATAGTGGGGCATGGCAGCACATGCCTATAATCCTAGCACTGTAGGAAGCTGAGGCAGGATGATAAAAGTTTGAGCCCACCTTGGGCAATTTTAGTGCTTGAGGGAGACACTGTCTCAGAATAAGAAATAAAAAAAGACTGGAGACAGAGCTCAGTGTGAAGGCCCTGGGTTTAATCCCCAGTACTACTATAAAAATAAAATTAAGATAGAACCAGGCATAGTGGTGCATTCCTGGAATCCCAGCACTCTGGGAAGGTGAGGCAGGAGTATTACAAATTCAAGCCCCGCCTGGGCAACCTAGTGATTTAGTGAGACCCTGTCCCAAAATGAAAAAAGGGGTGGGAATGTAGCTGAGTGTGTAGGCACAGGTTCAATCCCCAGTGGAAAAAGAGAAAGAAAGAAAGAAAGAAAGAAAGAAAGAAAGAAAGAAAGAAAGAAAAGAAAAGAAAAAGAGAAAAAGTTTGGATGTATCAAAATCCAGCATTTTCAATTAAAAGGGCAGTTCTTCAAAATTCACATTTGAAGGGGACTCAAGAAACACTTATTATAAGAGCTAGCCACAAGGTGTCTCTAGCGGCAGATCTAGCGGCCCTCTGAAACCTTTCCCCCCCAGAGAAGCTGTTTGTGAAGAAAGGATTCAGCTGCCTAAAAGAAAAAATAGAAAATGGCCATATTTAAACATAATTTTTTTTTGCTTACTAAGAGGATGGTGAAATCTCAAATCTAACTCTTGTTTTTGCAAAAACGGAAAAACATTAAGAAAGGGAATGGCGTATAAAAACGACAAGTGGGATGTTTCCTAGAGGAACCTGTGGATCTGCAGTGCTGACAAAACCTAGACTTGGGAGGAGGACTGCTTGAGCCCAGGGGTTTAAAGCAATATAGCAGAGCCCAGTCTGTAACTAAGTAAATAGTAACCAAATAACATATCCACAGAATCTTTGTATAGGTATGTGTACATATGTAACATATGTTCACTTTGTCTGTTTTGAGATAAGGCTCACTATGTAGCCCAGGCTGGCTTTGAACTCATCCTTCTGCCTCAGCCTCAGAGTGTTGGGATTACAGGTGTGCACCATCACACATGGCTAATGTTTATTATATACAAAACTTTGGTTCTGACCTTGCAAAAAAATTTTAGTGGATAACTCATTTTAGAAATTTGGGCTAGGTGTGGTGGTACATGTCTATAATCCCAGCACAGGGCAGGTTGAGGAAGGAGGATCACCACAACTGGAGAGTAGGCTGGACTGCACAGCGAGTTCAAGACCCTGTCTCCGAAAACAAAAAACAAACAAACATTTGTTTGTTAATATTTCCTTTTTCTTTTTGTCTTTTTGAGACAGGGTCTCGCTATGCGGTTCAGGCTGGCCTTGAGCTCACTTTGTAGCCCAGGCTGGTCTCAAACTTGCAACGATCCTCCAGCCTCCTGAGTGCTGGGATTACAGACATGAGCCACCACACCTGGTTAATATTTTCAATTGTCAGTTAATAATTATTGTTTTGAAGAATATCGGATGCCATTTTCTAGATCCACATTAAGATAATAAGAGTTTCAAAAGTTACCGGATTACTGTTTGAACAACTGAATGCAGATGTCTTGTGCTCTGGGGTGAATGATTTGGGGATGACAATGTGCAATGTACATAGTATTGTTGCCCCGATTGATATGTTTTGAAACAAAAAAACATTACCAGAGTACTCTCAGAATATTTTGAACTAAGGCTTCAAAATTTCATGGAAAAACATTTTTCCTCTAGCACTGTTTAATCTTGTTATACTGAAGTTTGTAAATCCACTTAGTGTTCTCCTCTTCTCCCCGTCTTCTCTTTCCCTCTCTTTTCTTTCTCCTTTCCCCTTCCCTTTCTTCTTCCCTCCTCTCTCTTCTCCTTTCTTTTTTTCTTTCTTTCTTTTTTTTTTTTTTTGTAATGGTGATTGAATCTGCAGCTCTTTTTACTTTGAGACAAGGTCTCACTAAACTACAAAATTGCCCAGGCCGGGCTCAAATCTGCGATCCTCCTGCCTCAACCTCACAGAAAGTTGGGGTTATATATATGTGCCACCATGCCCTGTTCCACTTAATTTTCTTGTGGTTCACTTTTTTCTTTTCACATCCTTCCAACTTTTATACTTTATTCATAATGTTCTGGCGTTACTGTTTGGTCTTCTGCTTTAAGTATTTATTCTTAGTGTGGTTTTCTGGCCAAATAATTTAATCGATTTTTTTTAGTGTGCATGTGTGTATGACTGAGAATTAAACCCAGGGCTTTTTCACTGACCTACGTCCTCAGTCACTCCTGTTTTTTGGCTAAGTCTGGGTCTCATTAAATTGCTAAATTACCTAGACTGGACTCAAATTACAATCCTCTTGCCTCAGCCTCCCAAAATGCTGGGATTACAGGGATGATCCACTGTTCTACATTTAGGTCCTCAATGTTTTAAAGCTCCATTGTTAAGTTTTTTGTTATTTGTTAATTTCTTCATTGACTTTACGAATTTACTTAATTGCTCTCATGAGGCAATTAATTTCCAGAGCTGTGACAACTTGTTTCTTTTGTAGTAGTAAAAAGAAAGAAAAGAAATCCCACACAACATAAAACTCATCACCAGAACTACTACTTTTGTTTGTAAACACAGGGAACTTTGCTCAGCATTGGCTTCCTTGAAGGACGATTTGTTCTCATGCTGATTCCATCTCATTGTGCATTTTTCCTTCCTTGCCTTGTTATCATTTCTTGGCCTTTTGTCTGACCCTATCAGTCTCTACCTTGCTGTTTCCTGGGCTGGTTACTACTCATACTGACATCCTAACCATGACAGCTATGTTCCTTAATAACTGCTTTGGGGGATACTGCTGGGGATCCACCCCAGGGCCAGGCACGTGCCAGGCAAAATTCCTAGGACTGAGCTATACCCGCAGGTCAGTCATCTATATCTGAGTTCATATTTTCATAACTGTGTACTGTATAAAATGCATTCAGGTTGAGCTCCCTCATGCATTCTTTTTGACTTACATGTTTTCCAAGAGCCTTACACCACATGGAAATGTTTTGGGATCACTTTTAAAATTGCCCTTAGACTTTCTGTGCTGCAGTGTAGTGGTCAGCACAGAGTGCATATTCATAACCAACTCCTTTTCATCTGGATCACAAAATTTTGGACTGTCTCAGTAGCAACTTCTTCCTAATAGAGTATTTGTATAGTAATAGACAAAATCTCTCGGTAAATAAAAATACATCAATACATTCCAGGGCTGAGGATAGAGCATTTGAAATGTAGACACAAGACCCTGGGTATGATGCCCACACTGCAAAATAAAGTATAAATAGACACATACTAATATAGCAAACCAAATATCAATTGAACATCTATGTTCCAGTCATTCTTGAAGACAATACTGAGAAAAAAAGATACAGCTCCTGCCTTCGTGGAGCTCCCTCGTCTAGTGAGGGAGCTCAACCTGAATGCAACAAGCATCCCCACACATGGAACCTTCTGCTGTGCTCAGAGGGAGGTGCCTGGTGCTTGAGTGCCTCTACTGAGGGGATTTAGCCTATCTGAAAGTTAGGGAAAATTTCCCTAAGAAAGTGGCACCTGGGAAAGGAGAAGCCTAGTTCAGTATGCTGCTCTGGAAATGCTTCTGAGACATCAAAGAAAAGGGTGGGGGCTGGAGATTTAGCTCAATGGCTTAAGGGCCTGCCTGGCAAGTGCAAGGTCATGAGTTCAATCCCTGGTACGAAAGAAAGAAAGAAAGAAAGAAAGAAAGAAAGAAAGAAAGAAAGAAAGAAAGAAAGAAAGAAAGAAAGAAAGACAGACGGTGGAACATGACAGTGTTATGACTCAGAGCACAGGTGTGGCAAAGATGCTTGTGATCCCAGAATTTGGGAAGCTGAAAATAGAGAATGGGAGTTTAAGGTCAGCCTAGACCTATCTCAACAAAGGAAATGCACAAATAAATGCAAGAGTTATCAGGTGACAGCTGAAGCTAAAAATGGGAATGAGATTTACTAGGAAAGTAGCAAACTGAAAGGACAGCATCTGTATCAGTGTATTTTCTTTTTGCAAATGCCTTTAAAATCTGTTGATTTAAATGTTTGCCGTAAATCACCCTAGAGCAGCAGAAGCCAGTTGGTACTAAGTGCATTTTATAACAGCATCTCAGGAGGGAAAAGTGGCTTGGAAACTTTGATATAGTTACTCAACAGAGGACTCATACATTTTTAATATTTATGACTTCTGAGAATTTCTTAATAAACTTAGGCTCCCTGCCAAATTATATAAAAGACTGAGTGAAATGTATGATCCTTGACCAAGAGAAAAAAGTCAGCATAATATTGTTGATTAGTTGAATGAAAGGAGCTTGACAGTAGCTTTCTTTGAGACAATAAAGAGTTTTTAATCTGGAGTGTCAGAGGAGTTGTCTCCTGCTTTGAAACTATCATTTACATACTCTTGTACTGTTCTGTATTGAAAGAACTTACACCTCATATCTCAATGGATCAGATGCCTTTGATGTGTATTTTTGGTTCCTTCATATTTTGCAGTCCATTGGCCAAGCTCACGAACAGTTTTAAACTTCTTGAGAGTAGAAACCATAGCTGGTACACAGTGGGACCCAACAGAGGGCCCTGAATATAGAGGCACTCTTGTTTATGCGCAGACAAAAGCTGCTGCCTGCATCCCATCTATGACCTCAGAAGGACCAGTTCCGGATGGCTTGAGTTCCAGAGGCTGGAGGCAACAGAGATTATGTGCAGGATTAACATCCATGAATCAGAACAGAGGAAGACCAAATGGGAATATGTGCTGAGCCCAAGGCACAGCACGTGGAAATAGAACCTATGTGCCAAAACTAGGGTGAGGGAAGTGGTAGAGAATTAGATTTAGGATGGAAATGGTGGTGGTGAGCAGTGTTTCCAGGGCCTGCTGGGAGGTAGGATCCCTTTTCTGCATATTAAATGTGTCATCTTCCCCAGTACAAGCAGTGAATTGATACACCATGGCATTACACTTAATATCAAATCTAGGCAAATGTCTTATTTTTTTCATTGCCGGGACAAAATACTGAACACCCAAAGTTAAAGGAGAAAAGGTTTATTTAGCTCACAGTTTGTAAAGATTTCAGTTCAAAATCAGTGGCTCTATGGCAGGGTGGTGCAGCAGAGAGATAACAGTTCATTGTGTTGGAAGATACCAAAGGCAACAAGAGAGGAGAAGATAAGCCTTATATTGGATTCAGGCTACCTGCCCTAGGGCAGTGTAGCACTCACACCCTTAATCCCAGTATTTGACCATTAATCAATTACAAACTCTAGATTGAGCTACCTCTGAAAAGCTCCCCTTCCACCACCACCGCTTCCCACCCCTGCCATGACTGCATGAGGCTTTTTTTGGGGGGTGGGGGTGGGCATCAGACACAAGCCATAACAGCAGAGAAACAAAGAAACTCATTTCAGAAACAAAGATGTTTTCCTTGCAGCATGCAGTGCATATCTTTCAGTACAGCTCCAAAGAATTACTGAAAAAAATGCTGGCAAGTAAATTACAAAATTTGTACTATTATCCCCCAAATATGCTTTTTTTTCCTTTTCTTGGCTAACTAGGGCTCTTTCCTATGCAATGATTAGGAGCTAGCCTGCACTTGGTTACATTTTTAAATTGATATTCTAGTATTCAGCCCGAGTGGAAGGTTTGTTTTTTTTTGGTGGTGGTGGTAGTGGTGGGGCTGTTTTGTTTTTCCATACTGGGGATTAAATCTAGAGTCATAATCTATCACTGCCTAGGCTGGCCTCAAACTTGCAGTCCTTCTGCCTCAGCCTCCTAAACAGCTGGGATTACAGACATACACCACAATACAGTACTTGACTGCAACCAGATCATTTCATTGCTCTAATTTGAGGGCAAGTTGTATTTTAGTGGATAGCATGGTGCTAATGACCCCCAGATTGTGGGATTATCTCCTAGACTTCATTTTTAAACCAGTGATTCTCAATAATTTTCCCCACCTGAGGATAATTTTTTCTGCACCTGAGAGGTCTGTCATCCTTCAGTTAAGCCTCTGAAGGCAGTCACTCCCAGGGTCACTTGGGAATGTACCTTACAATCTCTTCCTACCCTAAAGGTTTCTCTGGAATGCTGGCTCCATTCATACGGAAAGGAAACTGTTGTTCATTAAAAGCATTGCCTGTGCCAGTTGCTTTATAGCTGTGTTATTAAATCCTCACCATGCCAGCAGTATAATTATCCACACTAAGACTGCACACCAGCCTCTGAAAGCCGCTTGCTGGGGACCACCCAGACCCATAGGGAAACCCAGGTTTGCCAGGCTCCAAAGCTCCTCTCCCCCAGCACTGTGCTGGTGATTGATAGCTCAGACCACCTTGTATTTGTTTGGAGGTGCTTAAATGAGATACAAAGCATCTTTTCCCTTGGTGGGGGGGACTTAAAAATATATTTTAAAGGACCAAATGCTTATGTTATGTGTGTATGCCGAATTCAGCTACGACTGTAAGTGTTGCCTGAGGTGGGGGCTGAAACCCAGAGACCTCACGTACCTAGGAGAAATTACTTGCAAGTCTCTAAATGAGTTCTTGAAACTGGGGTTCTTTCATTACTACACCTAACTTGAGGCCCAGCTGAAAGGGAAACTACCTAAAATTGTCATATATTCGTTTTCTTGTTGTTGTTGTTCCGGGGATTGAACTCACAACCTTGCGCTTGCCAGGCAGGCACTTATGCCACTGAGCTAAATCCCGGGCCCTTTCATATATTTGGATTCCTCTTACATTCAGAACAGGGACAACGACACACAGAAGGGTGAGGCATTCCAGGTGAGCAAGAAGACTGAAATCACAAATACGCATGGTGATAATGAAGCCCACAGAAAGGGACAGCACTGGTTTGCTTTCTCTTGCTTACAATACAAATGTTCAGGTCATGGGAACTCTGTCTTGCATATCTATTTTTTATGGCATTTGCCAGAAAAGCTGGCAGCCACATCATAACTTCCATTAATAAACCTGGAAGGTCTTATAACCTTTTCAAATCCTGTTTAGTTTTCTGAAGAGCTGGGGAATGAGTCCACAGTTCTGCACATGCTAGGCAACTGCTCTACCACTAGACTACACATTAATCCTTTGAAAAATTTTTATGTTTTGAAATTGGGCATGGTGGATCACACCTATAATCCCAGCACTTTGGGAGGCTGAGACAGGAGGATGAAAAATTTAAGCCCAGCCTGAGCATTTTAGAAATTTAGTGAAATCCTGTGTTAAGAAGAGAAGAAAAAATAAAAATAGAAAAAAAAAAAGACTAGGAATATAGCTCAATGCTGAAGGCTCTTGATTCAATCCCCAGGGCTGGAAAAGGAAAGAAAATAAAAGAAAAAAGAGAGAAAAAAATTGAGGTAGGGTCTCACTAACTTGCCCAGGCTGGCTTTCAATTTGCCATCCCTTTGCCTTAGCCCCCTCTGTAGTTTGTATTAGAAGCATGCAGAAGGTGCCACACCTGGTTGCTATGTTAGTATCTTTGTTTTGATACACGAGGCTTGCACTGAGGGCCTTCCCATTGAACTGCATCCCCAGCCTTAAAAAAAAAAAAAAAAGTTTTGTTTTTTTAAACTTTGAGACAGGATCCCTCCAAGATGCTCAGTTGTCCAGGCTAGGCTTGAACTTTTAATCTTCCTGCCTGAGTCTCCCAGAGTGCTGGGATTACAGGTTTATGTCACCATGCCCTACTAGCATCTTCAATAAGTACTGATTACTTCTGTTTCTGCCTCTCTGTCTACTCCCCCCATCCATTGGGCTAGGGATTGAACCCAGGACTTCGTGCATATTTGACGAATGCCCTAGTACTGACCACTATCCCTGTTCCTCTCCCTTATACTCTTGACCCCCTTTCTCCTGCTTTTCTTTTCTAAAAACACATAACATTCAGCATCCTTTAACATACTGTATAATTTGTTCGTACACATTGTCTGCTTTACTCCATAGACTCCACAAGGACAGTGCTATGTTCTGAACGTTTATGCAGCTCAAGCCTCCGAACAGTTACTGGCACAGTTAGTGCTCAATAAATACTTGTAGACAGAATGGAGAGGTCACTCTGGGTGCCCCCACAGTCTCTGCTGCCTACCCTGTGGTATCCCTAGGATCACAGAGGCACAGAGCTGGTGGAAAGCAGTAATTCTAACCCAGCTCTGGCTTTTCAGAGCACAAGATACATAACAGGTCCTCAGAAAATGTACTGTCCAGGGTACTCTCCAGTGAAGAATCTGAAAATTTCTTGCTGGTACAGAAAGCTGAAGAGGGAGGGGCTTGAGCTGATGCTTCTAGCATCATGTTGTTTGATGCTATCTTGTCAAATACTTGAAGATGTGGACCCCAGACAGCAGGTCCATCCACAGAGCTTCCTTGGCTTTTCTCTCTGTGGTAGGCAGAGTGATATGTCTGTCCCCAAAGATGTCTACTTTCTAACCCCAGGAGCTGTGGGGTTCTCTTCTACCTGGTAAAGGGAACCTGTTGAAGGAGACACCATCTTGGATTATCCAGATGCAGCCAGCACAATCACAAAGGGTCTAATAAGGAAAAGAGGGAGGCAGACAAGTGAGAAGGAAGGATGCTAGAAGCAGGGTCAGAGAGACACATCAAGAGAAAGGAAAGACAAGCCACTGTTGGCTCAGAAGTCTTGGGCAGGGAGCTTCTAGGAGCCTCTAAAGGCAACAGAGTCCAGATGTTTTCCTACAGGTTCCCTAAGGGGCCAGCCCTGCTGGTACCTTGATTTCAATCAAGTGACACCCACTTAAGACAAGGGACCACTAGAGCTGTAAATTAGTGTTAAGTCACTGAATTTGTTAGTACCCACAGCAACCCACAATTCCATGGTATTTTCCCTTGTACTGGCAGAGTACTTTTAGCTTCTGATAGCTTCATGATGCTCTGAAGGGCCTGGCTTGCACTTGAATCACTCTGGACATGCCCAGGACTCCAGCCAGTCTGCCTGCCTTTCAGGACCATTTGGCTTAATTTTTTCTTCACACATCCCTCCATTGGGGATCTCTTGCTCATCCTTCAGACCCTATACCAAGGTTCCATGAGACACCTGTTAAGAAGTACTTAGGAGTCCTACGCACTATTTGCAGGGCCGGAAAAACAGAACAAATTAAGCAGGGCCTCCACTATTCTGTGGAAGGGGGAGGAAGATCACAAACAAGTACCCAGCCCATTAGCAAGGTCATTTCCCATAGTGAGTGCATTTTACCTCCATTCCCAGATCATGGGGGCATTGGGCAATGCTGTGTCATGGAGACTGAATAGGATGCTCAACTAATGAGCACACCTTAGATGTGCTGTCTTGTGAGGCCTCTCCAAGAAAACCTTTTGAGCTGGGACCTGAATGATAAACAGTCTCTGGCCACATGAAGAGCCCTTTCCTCAGATAAGCCTCCTTAAGTCACCAAGTCCCATGCCTCATTGCTCCTTAAACTTTTCTGCCACATGCGTATCTGGTATTATAGATTATAATGTGTCCCCTAAAAATCCTTTTGTTGAATCCCTAACCCCTAATGTGACTATATTTGGAGACAGGGCCTTTTAGGAATTAATTTGTGTTGCAGAATTCAAGAGACTGGAGAGACCAGAGGAGGTTCAAGAGGATTTATATTGGTTTAGGTAAACACTGCCCCAGGGAACTCAGGTCCCAAAGGCTGGGTGCTGAACAAAGGAAGGGTTCTAATTTTATACATGTGCCAAGGGGGTGGAACTTGTAGGTAAGACAAGCAAATTTACAGAAGCAGACAGTTTTGCAACTTAGTATATCTAGTTGGCCTTGTTCTGGGAAGAGCAGGATGTTAGGAGAACAGATTATGAATCTTTATTAACAGAAACGAGTTACTAATTGTATTTGTAACAACAGTCCTAAGGAACCGGAAGTCTGAAGGGAACATTTAGGTTCTGGGAAACTTGTTCTTTCTTTTAAAAGTTCTGCTTCTTTAGGGTACAATGAAGGCACAGGGGTGGAACCCTAAACTAATAGGATTGTTATTACGAAAGGAAGAGACACGAGAGAGTCAGAGAAAATAACATGTGAAGACACGAGGAAAGATGCCTCACTAGAAATCAACCCTATAGTATCTTGATTTTAAGACTTCTAGCTTCGAGGTCAGGCGTGAGGGTGCTGGTCTGTAGCACAACACTCAGTTCAAGTCCAATCTGGGCAACCTGCCCAGGTCCTGTTTCAAAAACAAATAAAAGATCCCGGCTGGGGTGTTTTCAATGCAAAGAAGGCAACCCTAAGCTAAATTCAACCCTGAGTAACACAAAGGAGAGAAACTGACCAGAGACTTCCCACATCCAGTACCAATCTCTGGTATTTTGTCAGGAAACCAGGAACAGGTAACACACCTGGTTACTAAAGCGACATTACCTGGACCACCACAAGAGCCACCTAACTAGTCTCCCTGCTTATCCCTTCTACAGCCTGCTCTCTGCACAACAGCCTGTGAACTTTAGACCTTAGAGCAGCCATTCCACACTGAAGCATTTCCTGCCGCTCAGACCTTGTCCCCTCGGCTTGCAAAATGACCACTCAGACTATCTCTGTGCCCCAGACACCAAATATAGGCGTCGGGGCTTTTGCACTGCTCTTCCCGATTCCTAGGGCAAGCTCCTTCCAGCCCTGTGTTTTCTTCAGAACGGTTGCCCCTTTTCAGCGGCCTTCCCCAACTGCTGCCCTTTCCCGTTAGCCCGCCCGTCACGGCCACGCCTCCTGCCCTAGTTTCTTAGGTCTTCATGGGTTCGGTGGTGCGCGCTCCCGCTTCGATCCCTTGAAGCGGTGCCTCTGGCCTACGGAGCCCCGGCATCTGGCCAGTGCAAACACAGACACAGGCAGCAGCGGCCGGGGCCAGCCGGCCCAACTAGACCCAGACTGTCTTTGGACCCCGCGCCCCAGCTTTTCGTCTGTAAGGCCCGGGCCCATCCAGAGAATCCCGAGGGCTCAGAGGGGTTGCGCGCAGAGCAGGGCGCACGGGATGCGGCGCCGCGGGCCACCCGGCTTCGCGGAGGTTCGAGGTCCCCACACGCCACCTGGCGCGCTGGTGCCGGTGACCCACAAAGCCGCTCTAGGCGTCTCCAGTGCAAGCACCCCGCCGCTCGCTCAACCCGCCGCCAGGCGCCGTCCCCGCTTCCGCCACTCGGCGGCCCGACGTGGCGCCACCGCCCCCGGCCGGACGCTCGCCCAGCAACCAATGGCGGCGCGCCCTGGGGCGTCCGCACGGCCTCCCGCCGCCAGAGGGCGCTGTCGCGGACGCCGCCCAGTCGAGGCGCCGTTGCCGGTGGCAGACCAAAGCTGCGAGCGAGCGCCGGGCCCCGCCGCCGTCTCCGCGCCCCGCCGCCGCCGCGCCCCGCAGGTAGGGAGGTGGGCGCCACGGGGGAGGGTTTCGTCCGGCCCCCCGCCGCTGTCTCCGCCTCGAGCTCTCGCGCGGCCGCTCGCCGACGCCGGCGGGGGGCGGGGGCGTCGACGCGCGGGCACGCGCGGAGCCCCCTCCCACCCGGGAGCGCGACCGAGTCCGCACGGGAGTCTGTTGGCGAGCGGTCTCATTTTTGGTGCTTGCTCTAAAACATTTTTATTTTTTCGTTATCCCTGTGTGTGCTGGTGAAAGCGGGCGCCCCGGCTTAAGTCTGGGGTCTTGGCGGCGGGAGGTGCTCGTTTCGGGCGAATCCCTCCTTGTTTGGCGCGGGGCGGTGGGTGACCCACTGATTTCCGGTCCCTGCGCCGCTGGGGTGACTCAGTTTTAGGTTTCTACACCCCACCCTCTGAAGATCTGTCAGTTCTCATTAGCGGGAGCTTCCGGTTAGGGGGTGGTCATCGCAGGGGCGTGGCCAGGTTGGCGGGCCTGGGCTGGGGGGGGGGCATTGCTTGGTCCTGATTGGGTGAGCTTATCAGTGTCGGGCATTTTCCGGTCTGCCCCCAACCCCCGCTCTTGAGGGCTGAAAGAGGGGACCCAGGTTAGGTTTTTCTTCTTTATATCTTTTATAGTATTGGGAATCGAACCCAGGGCGTTCTCCCTGAGCTGCATCTCCAAGTCCTTATTTTGAAACAGTTTTGCTCTATTGCGAAGTCTGGGCTCAAACCTGCTGCCTCAGCCTTCCAGAGTATTTGGTTTTCATTTGTGAGCCTCCACACCTAGCCATGTTACATATTTAAAAAGCAGGGGTCAGCTCACACTGGATCTGCGCTCTCCACGAAGAAGGCCAGTGGCCACATGTGACTTCTGACCACTTGAATGTGGCTAGGACGAATGGTGATGACCTGGTGTGGTGTTAAAAAAAAATCTGGCTTTAAAAACAACACCAGCAAAAAGAACTTTAGAAAAGATCTCAGAAAAACCCACGTAAACCTCTGATTGGTAATTCTTTATACTGTACTTAGTATGTGTTGAGATGACAATATTGTGGGCCTGTTGGATTGAAACATAAAATCAGAATGTCAGCAGTCTCTTCATGTTTTCGTAGTGCGGGTACTTGACAGCTTAAAACGGCTTGTGTGGCTGGCGGTGTATTTCTGTCCGACAGCTCTCAACTGGCGCATCCGAATGGGGGAGGGGCCGAGCCTCTGTCTGCCATCTGCTAGCCTTTTCCTGCTTCTCTGGAAGCAGGCTTGTGGCCTCCTTCCCTGGAGACTTTCGGGGAATCTCACCCACGTTTGAACTGATGAGCTGAATTGTTCAGTGGGGGTCTTGTCCCAATTTGCAAAATGGTTCAAGTTAACAGACACAATTTTCCTTCTTTAGTAACTTCCCCCACTTATCTGCTGTGTGTTCCAGTCTGAGACTGGTTGGATGAAGTCCAGTTTGGGATCAGGTCCTGTTACTGAGGATGAATGCTATCCAGCAAAGAGCAGATTGATTTTCTGCTACCCGAATGTCCCGGAGAAATCCTGCCCTGTTCTGTGTTGCTGTAACTTTAGGTTGTCAGTTATACCCTGACATCCTCTTCATTCTCATTCCTCAGATTCTGTCAGTTTTTGTCAGTAAGATTGTTGGTTTGTCAGCCACCAGGCCCCACAAGTCTTAATTTTGGCAAATTTTAAAACCTGCTGATTCGAGTGGGTTAAATGTATATTTTAAGTGGAAGAAATCAGTTTTGATAGAATCTCTCAACTCTAGGAAGGTTTTGAACATTCTGATAATGGAATAGAACAGAGAACCATGTCTGTAATCTGTTGCCACAAATACTCAGGAATGAGCTTTCTAGATACAGTAATTTGTCTTCTAGATAATCCCTCTCTGCCTCACTTATTTATTTATTTATTTATTTATTTTTGTACTGGGGATTGGACCTAGGGCCTTAGCATTGAGTTAAATCTCCAGCCCCTTTTATTTTCTGAGACAAGGTCTCTTGAATTGCCTAGGCTAGACTGGACGTTGGAATCCTCCTGCCTCAGCCTCCCAAAATTACAGATATGAACTACCAGCTCAACTCTAGAGAATTTCTTCTTTCTTTCTTTCTTTCTTTCTTTCTTTCTTTCTTTCTTTCTTTCTTTCTTGTTTTCTTTCTTTCTCTCTCTCTCTCTTTCTCTCTCTCTCTCTCTCTCTCTCTCTCTTTCTTTCTCTCTGTCTTTTTGACACAGAGTCTCTCTATGCAGTTCAGGCTGGCCTTGAGCTCACTTTGTAGCCCAGGCTGCTCTCAAACTCATAATGATCCTCCTGCCTGAGCCTCCCGAGTGCTGGGATTACAGGCTGAGCCACCATGCCCAGCTCTAGAGAATATTTTAAAGTGTTTTGTTTGAGTGAAAATGTTTTCTTCAGAGTCTTATTAGTGAAATATGTTTTCTTTAAAGTCTGAAATGTTTACAAATCAAGAGAAAACTTTAGATAGCGCTCATAAGACAGGGAGAGGGCCGGGGGTTTAGCTAAGCAGCATAAGTGCCTGCTTGGCAAATGCGAGGTTATGAGTTCGATCCCCGGCACCAAAAAAAAAAAAAAAAAGACAGGGAGAAATATTAAACAACCCAGTTTTTAAGTTAATGCTGGTGATAGTGTATCTTATAATTCTTTCTCTGTGCCACACATAATTTATTGAGGCAATAGTCCTGTTGTAAAGAAATGAGGTTACCTGTCTCTACCAGGTTGTCTCAACAAGAAGTTTGCTTTTTAATTTTATATTTAGCATTGTGTTGTTTACTTAATTGGCATTGGTTAATTTTATGTACCCCATGAAGCTTCAGGAACTTGGAATTGAATGATGAGAGGGGCAGAAAATAGAAAAACACGAAGTTTATATTTTATGAAAAGACCTAAATTTGGAACAGGATGTTAGTTAACCTGGCACATTTGGTGAGGAGAGTGTGTGCTGGGGTCAGGTGTCAGCCTTGTCTGGTGGGAAGATCTCACCTGGTCCTGGGCACATTATGAGTGAGCCCAGGGAAACTGTGGATCACAAGGACTTGCTGTGAAGTCAGAATTTTCTGTTGAATCCTCCTGTGGAAAGTTTGTGGGTACAGTTCCCCTGAGCTGCGTGATTCCCAGAGAGCCATGTAGTAAGGAGGCTCTGATGGATGCTTTACCTTATGGCATCTGAAATGCACCAGCAGTTTCAGAGTGAGCAGTTCCTGAGCATGGAAAACATGGGCAAAATATCAGAATACCTTCCTGGGGCTGTTTGACAGAGCCTCTTTCTATAAAAGGAGGAAACTTTCATAGAGTGTCTGCAGTTTTGGGATGGTAGACTAGCTCAACAGTGGTTCCCTGCCTGGGTTGGCAGCCTGCTCAAGGTGGGCATAGTGTCCCAGGGCTCTGCTGCATGTTGCAGGAGTCAGTGAGTTCTACCTGTTGCAAGAAAAGGTTGACAATAATCTTACTGTAATGACTTTTTAGTTGTTTTAAAGCCTTTACACTAGCCTCTGAGTGCAGATAGAAGTGAACATAGATGGTAATGTAATTTTTGGCTCCAAACTCTGGGATACCTTTTTAGGCAAAAATACAAACACTGCCTGAGGATCTGAGTGCTGGGTCCTTTGTTAATGCCTTTTAGTTAGGACTGCTTTATGTAAAATATTTCTATCTAAACACATTTTATTCTGGATGGAACATGGCTGGGGGTTTAGCTCAGCGGTGTAAGTGCCTGCTTGGCAAACGTGAGGTTGTGAGTTCGATCCCTGGCACCAAACAAAACACACCAAATATGAAAATTTTGGGCCAGGGATTTAGCTCAGTGGCTTAAGTGCCTGCCTGGCAAGCACAAGGTCATGAGTTCGATCCCCGGTACTGCAAAAAAAAAAAAAAAGGATGGAACATGGACATACATTTCCCTGGAGTTTGATCCTGATTCTGTGTCCACTGTATTCCTGGGAAAGTGCTTTAAGTGGCTTTAAATGACATCCCATGAGCACGATGTTGTGCACACTGCGTATGGGTGTGTTTATTCTGTTTCTCCTGAATGGCCTGAAGTGCCCACTTGTCTGTCAGAACACTGCCCCGGGTCACCTGAGACAGGAGCCACCCTGTAGAACTGCAGCAGTTAAATGCTCATGCATGGGGCCAGCCTGTCTGGCTTTGAAATTGAGCTCTGCCACTTCCTAGCTGTGTGGTCCTGGGCAGGGATGTCATTTGCTCATAACGCCTATCTCTCAAGGTTATCAGATTTAAATGTTTTAATGCACCCAAAGTACTTAGCGTAGCACATGGCATCAGGACAAATGTTAGCTTCTATTTCCCAATATGTTGCAGTCACATTCAGTTGCTGCCTCTGCTCTGATGGAGCTAGCTTCTAATGTTACCCTTTATGGCTAAAAGCTCATGGGTATGAATATGTTTGACTCTTTACTGGCATTGTACTAGACATTAGGACAACGAGTGGCACCTAACAGGCACTGACTAAACCTTTAAGGAATTATAAGGAGCATCTACTGTCTCTTTTGTCCTCACTTCCATTTGAGGAACAGATTTTAGGTCAACTGGCCCAGGAAGAGTATGTGCCAGTTTACAACAGTTTAGTTAATTTAATGAAACTAACTCCTATTTGTCTGAGTTTCTTGCTTTACAGTGTGTGTTCATAGCTAGCATGTGGCACATGGCTGTAATCCCAGCACTCTTAAAAAAAAAAAAAAAAATCCCAGCGCTCTACACACCTAGGAGACTGGGACAGGAAGACCCTGAGTTTGAGCCTAGTCTGGGGTTACAAAGTGAGTTTGAGGCCAACTTGAATTATACAGGATCCTGTCTCATACCACACCCCAATAAAAATAATAAAATATCTGCTGTGGAAAAAGTCCTGTGTTGAAGTTGTAGTGTTGAAGATGTAGCTCAGTGTTAGAGTGCTTGCCTAGCATGCCAGAGGCCCTACCTTGAACCTACGCAAAGTCAAATGATTGACATCAAATTAGGGGAAATGCTAATGTAACACCTTAATATGGATCTTACATGTTCCCTCAAAATATAAAGAGCTTTCATAAATAAGGAAATGTTCAACCTCATTGATTAAATGGCTACAGGTCATAAAATGATTCACATAGAGTGAGATACCAGTGCCTTACTCTGGAAAGATACCCAGCCTTACTGATGATGGAACAAATCAGACCTGATCCTTCTTCCAGCTGCTTACCTCCCTGACCAAGAGAGGTGAGCACAATTGCTAAGTCATTGGCTGAATGTGGAACCTGAGCCCTCAGCATTGTTTCATTTTGCTTTTGAGACCGGGTATCACCATGAAGTTCAGGCTGGTCTTGAACTTGGGTGATCCTTCTGCCTCAGCCGCCTGAGTGCCAGTATTACAAATGTGTACCGTCATGCCCAGCTTCATCCACTGTTGGTCAGCGTTGTCATTTGGTATACCTTAGCAATAGCTGGCAAAATAAATGTGTGCCCTCTGTCCTACAGAAATTCTTTAAAGAGATCCTTACACATACCATGAAATGCCCTGTGTGTGGTGAACTGTCATGGCTGCAAACAAGTAGAACATCTGCCAGGAAACTTGAAACTTTAAACTATGGCACAACTGTGTCCTGGAATACTTTGCATGTTTTGTACTGATGTAGAATAACCCTTCACTGCAAGAAGTGAAGTACAGAACATGCTGGCGGTTTATAAAAAAAAAAAAAAAGTGTGCACAGAAGAGTTTTAATTCTGTAAGATAATTACAGCCTCACAGGAAATTATAGAAGTAGTGCATAGAGGCCATGACCCTTCACCCTGCTTCCTTATTGGTGGCAGATAACTGTAGTTCACATTGTAACTAGGAAGTTGCCTTTAGTGTAATGCTACTGACCAAATTACAGGCCTACTCTTATTTTTTTCCCCCTGTACTGGCATTGAACCCAAGGATTGCTGGGCTACATCCAGCATTTTTTTATGAGACAGGGCCTCTGTAAGTTGCCCAGGCTGGCTCCCAACTTGTAGTTCTCTTGCCTCAGCCTCAGAGTAACTGGGATTATAGGTATCCATACTCATTTGTCACTGTCACTCATTTGTGCTTATGTGTGAGCAGTTCTGTGCAGTTTTCTTTAGATGCACATAGATTCATGCACCTGGCACCACAATCAAGATACAGAGGACTGGAGATACCACTCAGTGGTGTAGCACCTGCCTGGCAAATGAGAGGTCCTGAGTTTGATTCCTGGTACCAAAAAAAGAAAAAAAAAGGATACAGAATTGTTCTATAAAATATCTCTGGCAGGATACATAACTGGCTTTTAAGTAGGACAATAGGGTGGCCAGATGTGACAGGCTTGGGAAGGAGACATTCTTTTTCACTGTCATATTACAGTACTTTTTAAACATTTGAGATGTCTTGGTGGCATCCAGGTAGAACTCTCAGATGGGCAGAGGGTATGTCTCCAGCTCCCTCCAGAGCTCGGGCAGGGTCCCAGGTGGAGGTCATTAGCACCCTGCCAGTGCCGGAGGGCCTCCAGAGGGGTCCACTAGAACCTCTAGAGCTCCTGTATTTCTGAAAAACCAGGGAGATGGAGCCCTGGGCTGTGAGGAGACAGGGGTTTGTGGGTAGGGGCAAACCTGGCTAGGGCTGTGACAGGAAGGTGACAGCAGAGGGCTTCAAGGAGGAGTGGATACTATCAAGTATCACTGAGTTTGACGGAGAGATTAACTTTATAAAATTTTCCTCACTTTAAAATTGTACAGGATCCAAGATGAGCCAGGCATGGTGGTGCATGCCTGTAATCCCAGCATTCAGGAGGCCGAGGCAGGAGGATTGAAATGAGTTCGAGGACAGCCTGAGCTACATAGTGAGTTCAAGGCCAGACTGAATGACATAGCAAGACCCTATCTTAAAAAAAAAAACAAAACAGGATTCAAAAATAAGCTGGACCTTGGAGATGTGGCTCTTAACAGTGCATACCTTGACATTCTCTCGAGGCCCTGGGTTTGAACCCTGGCACTGCAAAATAAACACAAAAATAAGGTGGAAAATATTTTTAAATATTCTTTCTTGAAAAAAAAAAAGGAAAAGGTTTATTTTACAAATAAAATTAACCTGTGGTGGAAAAAAATCAGCACAATGGCTGCCTAGGGTGGGAGTGGGACTGGGAACTTTGGGGAGGTGGGCGATGGTCACAGTCTTAATTACAGGCGTCACTCAGTTGTGCATTTGAGGGTGCAGCTTGGTGGTGGAGCACTTGCTGAGCTCTCAGATCACAGGTTTTGATTCCTTGCAAGGCAGGCGCTTATGCCACTGAGCTAAATCCCCTAAAGGGTTTTTTTTTTTTTGGTACCGGGGATCGAACTCACAACTGCACGCTGGTTTTGGTTCCTAGTACCACAGATTCACACATTGTACTTTAGGGGGGGAAATGGTGGTTTATTGTGAGGTACTTTGAAACAAATTATAATTGATGTCTACAACTGCCTTTGACATTTATCAAAACAATAAAATGGACTGGTAGGACAGTAGGATAAAGAGTAGTAGAAGATAAATATCAGCAAATGGATACAGAATATGAAGTGTATGGGGACATGGTCATTATAAAAAAAGGTTAGTGTTTATTTGAAAATTTTCATTAAGATTTGGGGAAATTTTTAAAGGTTACTGAGCTTAAAATTCTGTCATACTTATTAAACTATTACTTGACATTATATTCCAGAATCTTGTTACATGGGTAGAAGGAATATATTTGTTACTTCTAAAAACATCTGTGTCGTATTTCTTTCTAATGACTTACTTGAATTGTCAGCTTGTTGCCCCATGCCATTTGTACAAGGTTGAGGTTAGAAGTTTTCAAGCAGTTTCTGAGGAGATAACTTTAAGGCTATTAGCTCTGTGGTTTCGTTTATGCAGGACTGCCTTCTTAGCCAGCAGATTTATTATGATTGAACCTCAGACTGAACTCCACTTCAGCTTGTCAGAGCTGGGGAGGAGGCATCTTTGGCTGAGAGTGGGGGTGGTTCTGGCATCCTTCCCTTACTCTGGTCTCCTGAGCTTGAAAGTTCTGATTCTGTGTAAGTTGGTCTTTGTGAGTGTAGCTCAGTGGTAGAGCTCAGGCTTAGCATCCACAAGGCCCTGGGCTCCATCGCTGACACCCCCTTCCACCTCCCCAAAGAAAAAACAAAGAGAAATGGATCCTGTTTTTGTTGTTGTTGTCATTTTGAGACAAGATCTCACTTCTGTAGTCCCTGCTGACCTGGAACTGTATACACTGTTGACCTAGGCTGGCCTTCTGCATCATCCTCTGGCCTCAGCCTCCTGAGTACTGGGGGTGTAAGTGTACAACCATGTCTGCTTGGCCCTGCTTTAAATGGATCAGAAAAATCTGAGGCCTTAAATCGTTTTTCCATGGAAGGGCTACATAAACTTTTAATTTTAATAATTAATTTATTACCAGTGTTGGGATCGAACCCAGGGCTTTGTACATGCTAAGTAAGCATTCAGCCACTGAGCTACATCCTCAGTCCTTATGTGTACTTTTACATGTTTTTCTTGTTGGCTTTTTTTTTTTTTGAGACAGGTTCTCACTATGTAGTGCAGACTAGCCTTGAATTCAGGGCACTCCAGCTGCCTCAGCCTCCCAAGTGTTGGAATATAGGCATGCACCGTCATGCATGGCTGGAACCTGTTATTTCACTTAACGGAATGTAGTGGGTACCTTTGCACTTAGTAAAGTCACTCTAAATTCATGGGTTTTTTTGATTTTTTGAGACTGTCTCATTATGCATTCACACTGGCTTTGAACTCACTTTGTATCCCAGGCTGGCTTCAACTCACAGCAACCCTTCCGCTTCACCCCTGAGCTGGGATTATAGGTGTGTATCACTATGCTGAACCCCCCCCCCCCCCCCCCCCGCCGCCGCCGCCTTTTTGTGGTAATGGGGGTTGAACCTGGGGTTTTTCACACTGAACCATATCCATAGCTCCTTCTTGTTTTGGTTTTGTTTTTAAGAACAGGGTCTTGCCTCGTAGTTCTGGCCTTGAACTTTGTGTAGCCTACTGCCGTTTTAAAATTTTCCTTATTTTGAGACAGGGTCTTAATCAAGTGGCTACATTGTCCAGGCTGACCTCCAACCTGTGATCCTCCTGCCTCAGCTCCCCAGAAACTCTTGTTATCTGCATGTACCACCACACCCAGCTGGTGTTTTATTTTTCTTTGAAGCTATTGTGAATGAAATTGTTTTTCTTAATTTCTTTCTCAGTTTATCGTTTGTTGGTCCTTAGAAAAACTATTGATTTTTTAATGTTGATTTTGTATCCTGTTGCGTTAATTTTTTTCTCTACACAATTCCTCCTTGAATAACTATTCACACAAATATAAATTTAAAAAACAAATATCTTTAGGGAAATACTCAGACATACACAAGTGGATAGAAGTACATGATGAATCCCTGCTACCCAGGTGGAACAGTTTCTGTATTTCGATACTTTTGTTCCATTAACACCTATCCAGTCTCCTTTTTGCTAATCTCTTTTAAAAAGCAAATTCCAGAAATAGTGCGATTTTACTGCACTGTCACAGACTTTCTAAACTTTATTTTGGAAAATTTCAGATGCATTTAAAGTGGAGAGAATTTTCCTGTACTCTGCACTCTTAGTTACCAGCATTCTGCTATTGCATCTCCTGCTCTCCTCTCCCCTTTTGTAGTTTGCTGGACTGCTGAAAGTGTATGCCAGCCATCCTGTCTTTCCCCATGTAAACACTTCAGTAAAGTAGCTTTTAGTTATAAGATGCAACTTTTGGGGGGTGGAGTGCTAAAGATGGAACCTAGGGGCACCCAGTGTGCACAAGTGCTGCCTCTCCAGATCTACACCTCCCCACCCCAGCCCAGATTGAAGGGATTTAAAAGAGGATGGGGATTAGTGCCAGGAATCATCCCCTGCCCCGCCCTCACACTTTGAAAGAGGTGGATTCATAAATACAACTAGAAGTGTTAAGCAATAATGAAACTTAAAAATTTTGGGCTATGCACTTGAAGTATGGGTGGAATTTCATTTTCTGTCACCTAGGTTCAAATATATGATTTATGTGAGAAGACATCTTCTTAATTTCAGGTCTCAGTTCTCAGAGGAGGGTGACTTGCACACCCCCCCTGACATGGACATTTGGCAGTACCTAGAAACATTTTTGGTTGTTAACACTTCAGGGGTGAGGTAGGGTAAAGTGCTACTGACATGTGAGTGGAGGCCAGAGAAAATGCTAATGTCCTGTGCTGTACTGCACACCCTTCCGCAGATAAATAATTACTTGGCTGAGTTAGAAATCCTGGTTTAGGACACAAGCAGACAGTGCTGTATCCCAACCCTCTTTGTGGCTGTCCTCTAACTTCCTGGGACTGCTCAGTAAGCCCTGATCAACAGGGCCCGCTCTAAGGGGACAGACACATGTTTACGTTATCAGTGTGACACAGGAGGCAAGCCCTAACTCCAGAAAATTTCAATTGAAGTTTCTTAAGATATGGCTGTATCAGTAAGTTACATCAGCAGGGATTATCTCAAAAGTTTCTGTAACCAAACTTTTATAAGGTTTAGACTTTGCTTACAAGGAAGTCAAACTCCCTTGGAGACAAGCGGATGTGAAAGCTTTTCTCTTCTGGGAACGCTTCCAGAAGCAAAACAAGGCTGGGACTGTTCTAGTGGCAGCTTCCACATGTGGATAGACAGGAAAGGATTAAAATTTGTAGCCAGAGAGGAAAGGAGAGAGGAGCAAAATAGCTTTTTCATGGAGACCACTTAGGAAGGACAGCCAGAATCTGCATAGCTGTTCAGCCCTAAAGAGGAAGAATACTGTCTACTCGTGAGCACTAGACCATGGGGCACCCACAGCACCTGTTCACAGTGGGTCCCTGGGCCTGGGACCACAGACAGACCTAAGTTGGAGATGGGCAAGCTGATGACTCTCATAATGGGGATTCAGGAGCCCTGGCACTGAGGTAATTTTTTACCTTGTTTCTTTCCAGATTGCTAATCTAGAAAGTGGATGTTCTGGGTAACATGTCCAGTGTGTCTGAGGAGAGAAGGAAAAGACAGCAGAACATTAAGGAAGGACTGCAGTTCATACAGTAAGCACCTGAGAATTTATGTCTGGGTTTCTGCGGTGGGTCTCCTCTAACGGGGCTGAACATTTTGCAGAGGCTGAGAACTCTTTATGCATGTTTAACAGGTCCTGTTAAATTTGGCTGGAAATGACACTTGCTTTACTTTTTTTCCCCTCTATCCGTTTTGAGTTGCCATGCGTTCTGAGGTGGATCCTCCTTTAGTATCTCCAAAAACGTTAGACTGAAGAACTTGAGTGAAAAGTGACTGAAGCATCTGTCTGCACAGAGAGATTTTGCCATCAGACCATCCTGTTAGGAAGGGGTCAGTGACAGACTGCCTTGCAATGAGAGGACATTAGGGCAGATCGACCTCTTTGTTCCTTCCTGGGAAGCAAACATTGTCCTCTCCCTGCAGTAAACTGGATCAGATACTGTTAGAGGTTCTGTACTATTTTTAACCTGTTTTGGCATTTGAAAAATTAGGCCTTCTTTTAATAGAATTAGATTTGAAAGCAAAGTGCTGTACTTAAGAAAATACTAGGAATAGTTTAAATTTTTTCTTCATGACTGCAGTCACATGCCAGTAAAAGATAAGTATTCCTTTAAAGTATGTTTTGAACCAGCAGCAAGGTAATGGAATCACACTTTTAAGATGACTTCTCGCTGAACAAATTCCAGTAGGAACCTGATAATTACAATTGATTTGTTTTTCTTCTTCTTAGGTCATCCCTGTCATATCTGGGAACCCAGGAACAATATGCGGTAATGATCCCGGGGAAAGTCTGGTGAAAATCTGCCCGTACTTGTGAGCTATGCTCTGCAGCAGTAGTTGGCAGACCCTGGCCTCGTGGGCCAGATCTGGCTGGCTTCCCTCTTTCATATGTAGTTTTATTGAAGAACAGCCTCACTCAGATGTTTCTGTATTATGTATGGCTACTCCTGCAAGTGTGGTATTGGGACAGAGACCATAGGTCTGCAAAGATGGAAATATTCACTGTCTGAGCATTTGTGGAAAAAATTTGTCAATCCCTTATTTTGTAGGACAGCTTGCTATGTTTTTTTTTTTGGGGGGGGGTCATAATTGGACAATTCTCCTGCATTTTCCTTTCCTTAAGCATTACTGGGGATCAAATCCAGGGATACTCTACCAGTGAGCTACATTCCCAGAACTTTTTATTTTGTTTTGAGACAGGATCTTGATAAGTTACCCAGACTGGCTTCAAATTCAATATTCCTTTCTCAACCTTCCAAATAGCTGGGATTACAAGCACATCTGCCATGCCTGGCTTGTCATATATTTTTTTTCCCTCTGTTAATATATTTTAAATTATTTTTTCTTTTAAACCTCTTGAAAATTACCTTTGATGAGTAGGGGATTTAGCTCAGTGGTACAAGCACCTTGCCTGGCAAGTATGAGGTTGTGAGTTCAACTACCCATACCAAAAGAAAAGAAAATAAAATTACCCTTGATTTTATTGCACATAAATGGGATCAAAATTAAGGAGATTATCGAGTATCTTGTTTTATTTTGAAGAAAATTCCTGACAGTGAAGAGGGGATGACTGGCAGCTAAGAAGAGCTGGTGATGAACCTGCCAGTAAGGGACAAGGAAGGGCAGCTTGTGGGCCATGGTCTGAACCCTGACTACTACTCACTTGTGGCTTCTTATCTCTGAGGGTCTTGGTGCTTCCAGATGTCACTTCCCTTTACCTCATGTCCTCCTTCCTCTTCTGTTTAGTTCTCTTACTCTCTCTCCACAGATAATAGTCATAAAGTGTTCAGCAAGAATCCTCTTTTTTTTTTTTTTTTTTTTGTCTTTTTGAGACAGGGTCTTGCTATGCAGTTCAGGCTGGCCTTACGCTCACTTTGTAGCCCAGGCTGGTCTTGAACTCTCAAAGATCCTCCTGCCTCAGCCTCCCTAGTGCTGGGATTACAGGCGTGAGCCACCACGCCCGGTTTAAGAATCTATTCATTTTCCACACGTGGAACTCAGATCCTCAGAGCTTAAGTGTCATGTCACACGTCATACCAATTAATAATGGTTGATCTGTCCCCCCCTTTTTTTTTTTTCCCCATTTTCTTATTCTTTTTTTTTTTTATTGGTACCGGGGATCGAACTCACGACCACCTGCTTGCAAGGCAGGCGCTTATGCCGCTGAGCTAAATCCCCAGCCCCTCCCCCCTCTTTTTTTTTTTTTTTTTTAATGGTCTTTTTGAGACAAGAGTGTCGCCATGCAGTTCAGGGTAGCTTTGAGCTCACTTTGTAGTGCAGGCTGGTCTTGAACTCTCCTTTTCTTTCTTTCTTTCTTTCTTTCTTTCTTTCTTTCTTTCTTTCTTTCTTTCTTTCTTTCTTTCTTTCTTTCTTTCTTTCTTTCTTTTTGTACTGGGGATCAAACTCAGGACCTTGTGCTTGCCAGGCAGGCACTTTGCTGCTGAGCTAAACTCTCAGACCTGGTCTCAAACTCTCAATAGTCTTCCTGCCTCAGCCTCCCAAGTGCTGGGATTACAAGTGTGTACCACCAGGGCTGGGGATTTAGCTCAGTGGCATAAGTGCCTGCCTGGCAAGCATAAGGTTGTGAGTTTGATCCCCAGTACTGAAAAAAAAAAAAAGAAACAAACAAACAAGTGTGCACCACCATGCCCAGCTTCCATTTTCTTTAATAAGATACTCAGTTTACACATGAATTTAGAAAATGAGACAAAACAGTTGAGTATCTGGTGATGTGATGGCAAAGAAACATTTAAAATATTAAAGCAATGGTAGAAAGAAATCATGAAGGGATTTTAAAAACTGTTGTACACACCAAAAGAATGTGTATTTACTTGATAAGAAAATGACTTAGCATGCTAAATAGGTAAAGACCCAAGCAGGTAGTTTGCAAAAGAACAAATATAAACTGGGCGTGGTGGTGCATGCCTGTAATCCTAGCATTCAGGAGGCTAAGACAGGAGGATCCTTGTGAGTTCACTACAAAGTGAGTTCAAGGCCAGTTTGAGCTGCATAGCGAGACCCTGTCTCAAAAAAATAAAATAAAAAATGTAAATGGTCTATAAGAATGTGGAAAAGTTCGACCTTACTGGTAAAAATATGCAAATAAGAAATACTATTTTCACCTACAGTTTGTTAGATAATTTACATATATGTACATGTGTGTGCTTGCACACACACATGCCCACATACTACCCAGTGTGTGAAGGTATGTGAAGCAAATCATTAAAAATACTTATTATTGCCTTTGAGGGAGTACACTGCTAAGCAAAATCTGACACTGAGGGCTTCTGCTGGGCATTTCTTATCCTAGGCACAGAAATGCAGATGTGAATGCATATTTATAAGGCACTTTCTCTGATTTTCTTCAGAAAGAGTGATTTTCTTTTGCAGAAACAAGTAAGATAAGTTCTTAGCACAGGCCACAGTGCTGCTGTTCCATCAAATGGTTTTCTCTAAAGTTTTGGGTACAAACACTGAAATTTATTCATGCCTTATCTTGTTCTGCAAAAGGTAACTTTCTCTTTTTAGGTATATTTGCAGGCTCTTGTGAGAAATCTTTTTAATGAAGGAAATGATTTTTATCGGGAACATGATTGGAATAGCTCGATAAGCCAGTATACGGAAGCTTTAAGGATAGCTGATTATGCAGAGTCTGATAAAATTTCAATTCCTAAAGAAATCATTGAAAAACTACATGTGAATCGCATGGCCTGTTATTCTAATATGGTGAGTTGTGATTTTTAAAACTGTTTCTAGAGATGGTTTGCTTCAGTGATGTAGTATGATAAAAGGTCATTTTCCTAATTTCAGTTTTTAAGAACAGCTTATTGCAGCATAAGCACCTGTCTAGCAAGTGTGAGGTTGTGAGTTCAATCCCTGGTACCAAAAAAAAAAAGAGAACAGCTTATTAACTGCTTTTAGTGTGGTCTGAGCCTTTCAAAAAGTCAGTATCAGAGAGTAAATCTTTAGAGACTTAAAAAGTACTTTTTTCTGGGGCTGGGAGTTTACCTCAGCGGCACAAGCACCTGCCTGGCAAGTGTGAGGTTGTGCGTTTGATCCCCAGTACCAAAAAAAAAAAAAAAGTACTTTTTTCTGTGCTCACTTCAGCAGCACATATACTAAAAAGCACTTAGCTCTTAGTTACTGGTCCCTGAAGATTCCCATGTGAGAATGGCTTTTAGGAGTGTGCCCACTGTAAAAGTCAGCCAAGTAGATACAGATGTTTACAGGTCAGTCATGTACCACATATTTGTGATGACAGTTCTCTTCTTAGAATTCAGTTAGTCTTGTTAGGAATTTTTTTTAAATGTACAGAACAGTAATAAGTACAAGTCTTTCACATTTTGAAGTTCGAAAAGCAATATTTGGGTGTGTTCATTTTTACTATGGACATTCAATAAAACTTGTCCATCAATTAAGGATAAGTAGTCTAGTTCTCAGTTAATGTGCATTCATTGATGATTTTATTGTTTTCAGTAATGTATTCCTTATCATTTAGCTATTTGAGAGTACATACCATATTTTTCTTTTTGTAATAGACTCATCAACATTGTACATATTTATAGAGTATATGTAGTGTCTCAGTACATATATACACACTGAGTAATGTATGAATTAGGATAATTATACTTATTTCCTCAAACATTTATCATTTCTTTGTGGTTAAAACCTTCAGAATCCCTTCCTCTAGCTTTCTTGAGATTATACAATATATCATCATTAGCTGTAGCCACCCATAGGACATTTTAACGTATTTGAAGGAAGGTAACTGTAGAAGGGAGAATAGGACAGAGAGTGATACTGGGGGGCATCAGCCATGTCCAGAAAGCTTTATTGTGTGGAGATCTAGTACCATTATGGCCAGGCATTAACACTTACTGATCAAGCTGGTAACATACATAGATATTAGTAATATTTTTTCTACTTTGGTGTATTTGAAATTTCATAACAAAAATAATTCTAGAAAAAGAAAACAACACTGCCAACTTTTAGATGGAGGATAATTAGTCTTAAAGTTGTTTTCATTTAGAAGTAGGCAGTGCGAGAAATGAGCCATATGATTGGTAACTTCTTTGGTCTTATGTACTAGGGTTTACATGATAAAGTTTTAGAAGACTGCAATATCGTCCTCAGTTTAAATGACAGTAACTGCAAAGCACTCTATCGGAAATCTAAGGCTCTAAGCGATTTAGGAAGCTACGGAGAAGCGTATCTTACTGTGGCAAAGTGTTCCTTAGCAATGCCTCAGGTATGAAATTTCTGTTCATTTGTATTGTGGCCATTTTATTGCTACATGTGGAGAAATGACATGGAAAGAGTTAAATTTCCAAGCAGGTTGGCAGCTTTCAACCTGCATGAGTCGGGGTAATAGCTAATAAAACAAATGCCTGGGCAGGAAATGTCACAGCTATTTTGCTTGTTTTGCCTAGCTACAGCTACTTTGCCTGTTTTGCCTAGTTAAAAAGAATAACCCTCTCTATTAAGCAAATATGTTGATTTTTTTTTTTTTTTTCAGGATGAACATGTAATAAAACTAACTCAAGCGCTAGCTCAGCAATTGGGACTTAAGATAAGGAAAGCATATGTTAGAGCCGAGGTAAGCCAAAGTTCTCTTTGGTATTTTGATTTTATTTTATAACTTGGAATCCATTCTGTTTTTAAATTAGTGCCTTTATTTTATTTCAGCACTCACTGAAATCAGTTCCTGGGAATGGAACTACCAAGGTAAAATTACTATTTATGTAAGGTTTGTACTTAAGCCTTAGCAATTCTGCTTTTCATATTTTTAATGTGTGCCTCTTTTATTCCTCAAGTACATAATTGGCCATAGCCCCCCTGTCACTTTAAAAGAGAAAACAAACAACTCAAGTAATACATTTTAATATTAACCAGCATCTCCTAAAGTCTAATGGAGCATTTTACAGGATGTGAATAGATTTTTTGTTGGATTTGGGAAACATAGTTCACGGCCAAATACAAGTTTTGGGAGACACTAAGATAAAATAAAAAATTAACACATTATTTATTTTTAATTTTTAATTTTTTAATTTTTTTGGTACTGGGGATTGAACTCATGACCTTATGCATGTCAGTCAGGCACTTACACCACTGAGCTGAATCCCCAGCCCTATTTTTTAATTTTAAGCTGTCTTTTTGAGCATAGTTAAGATGCTAATGAGCATTGTGACTAGAGGCTGGGGAGTAGTTGCTAGATCAACCCCTGGTGTTTTGCTGACTATCCTTTAAGAAACTAGTCCACAAGAAATAGGTAGTGGTAGCTGGTTGCATTGGTACATGCCTGTAACCGCAGTTACTCAGGAGGCTGAGACAGAAGGATCACTGAAGATTATTAATTTAAAATTAGCCTGGGAAAACTAGTGAGATCTTTGATGCAAATAAAAAAAAAAAAGTGGCAGTGCTGCTAGTCAAGTATCTGTTATAAAGGTTTGAATAGTCCTTTTATTGTTTGGGTCTTAATTGGAAGAGAGTCAGATTACTATGCAAATCTGCAGTGGTCTCTTAGGGGAAGTTTTTATACATTGCTTTACAGTTTAGAATTGTAAAGACATGACTCATTGTTGGTTTAATTTCTAGGTTGTGGACTACTCTGTGGAAGATATTGAACCAGGTATGTTCTCACTTAATTTTTTCACATGAAAAATTTGTTTTAGACTTTATATATCAAGTAATACGGCCGTGTGTTTGTCACAGTAACAGTGTGATTGCTTTCATATATTCACCTAGCTTTTCATGTTCTGTTGGTTGTTACTACAAGTACTGTATAAATACAGTGAAAGTGAATGAGAATATTTCCTTCTGCATTACAGATTTATTCACTCCACGGCAAGAAGCACTTCCGGTTATCTCTTTACCCTTATCCGGTTTTTCTCATGATGTTAGAAGTGAGCTGGCATCAGTTCCTACTGTGCCCTTACCTTCTATTTTGCCAGTGCAAGTGGAAGAGAGTACTCTGCCATCCACAGTATTGGCAAATGGAGGGAAGATCCCCTTCACGATGCCAGAAGCTTTTCCGGATGATGGAGATATGGTCCTTGGAGATGAAATAGATGACCTCCTTGATTCTGCACCTGAAACTAATGACACTGTTATGGTGAGTTTACTTTTCCTCAGAAAGCAGAGTTTTTTGTTTTGTTGTGTTTTTTAGTTAAAATACAACCTCTTAGACACTTTCAGTATTTATATAGGCTGAACTTTGGGTTTCTTATCTGAAAATTACTTTTGTCCTTCTTTAGTAGAAACTAGGTAGATGGATTTTTTTCTTGAGACAATGTCCTATGTCATGATGTAACCAAGACTGACCTTGAACTCTTCTGATCCTTGTGCTTTACCTCCCTTAGTGCTGGGATTATAGGTGTGTACCACCACACTTGGTTAATTTGGTCATTTTTGTATGTAGTAATTACCCAGTTGTTTGCTTTTATTTTTGTTTTTAGCCAGGTTTCTTAAAGGACAGAATAAACATAACATTCTGATAAAGAGTAGGCATTTGACATTTAAGGAAAGTTAGTGTTTCTGAACTTCTTTTTGCTTAAGGATATTCTCCACTAACTGCAGCCTCTAAAGCAAAGGTCCACACGCGTGGCCCACTGGCCATCTCTGCCCCCTGCTGGTTTGTGTATGACCCACAGACTAAAGATTTGTAATATGTTTTTAAATGGTTGGAATAATAAAAAGACTGTTTTGTGATTCATGAAAATTACATGAGACTTCGATATTAGTGTCAATAGTGTTTTACTGGAACCCAGCCACAACCATTCTTTTTATGTTGCCTGTGATTACACTGCATTAACAGTGTTGAGTACTTGCAGCAGAGCATGTGGCCAATATAGTCAAATTATTCCTTATCTAGCCTTTCTAGAAAAAGTTTTCTGAACCCTGCCATAGAGTGTATTAAGGTAGCAGCAACACCAGCAGTATTTTGATGAGAGAAGAAGATGCAGAACTTTTTTCCAGGGTCTGAGAATTCATGTGGAATTTACCAAGGGCGGAAGTGTAAAAGGCCAACAATCTAGGTTTGATTCTTATAACCCTGTGATCTTGGGCAGGGTACTTCACCTGTTGGTATCCCAGTGTCCTCTGTACAGTGGTAGTCATAGGAGGACAGATCTGAGAGTCACTGTACAGATCTCGTAGGTGATTTGTGATGTTTACTTAGCATAATGGAAGGCTCACAAGTCACAGTGTGGATCAGGAGGGAAAATTAAGGCTCTGTTTGTTCTTTTTTGTTTTTTGTTTTTTGGCACCGGGGATCAAACTCACAACTTTGTGCTTGCCAGGCAGGTGCTTAAGCCACTGAGCTAAATCCTGGTCCATGGCTCTGTTTGTTCTTGGGAGTAGTAAGTTCATAATCCATAGAGTTGGTCCCTGCCCCAGCACCCTTTCTGGATTATACCTGCTCCTTCCCATCCTGCTTTGCAAATCCTTGTTTTATACAGCAAATTCTTCTGTGCCTTGTCTCTGGGTAAGAACAAGGATCATTAGGAAATTTTGCAGGTAACACATCAATGCAACATTTGCATTAATACAGAGTTAGACACTGTACCTCAATTGTTTTTAAAAATTTGGACATGAAAAAATACAGTGGTACCTTAGTTCATAAACTTAATTCATTCCAGAATTTTAGAAAAGATGGCCACATTTGTGTTTTTGTGGGAAAGATGGCCTGGCTATGTTCATCACCAGATGCAGAGTTTGGAAACAAACACAATTTTGCCACACGTTTCTATTTTCAAAACAAATTGTTCATAAGCAGAGACATTATTTCCATAGCTAAAATTCTAATGAATTATATTGTAGTTTGGGATTAAAACCAGGACCTTAACACTGAGCTACATCCCCAGCCTACTTTTTATCTTAAAATAGGATCTCACTGAGTTGCTACATTCCTCAGGCTAGGGGCAAACTTGCAGTCATGTCTCAGTCTCCCAGAGTGCTGGGATTAAAACTTCTAATGAATCTTGATTTTTGCCTTATTTTTTGTGCAGTAGTAGGGATTGAACTCAGACCTCATGTAAGCTAGTCAAGTGCTGCACCATTAGGCTGCACCCACAGCCCTGTGACTCTTTTTTTTTTTTGACTCTTGATTTTGATTTAAGCATTATTATATGATCACAGTATCATAATTTATGTTTATGTGCTGGCTGGTGTCAAAGGTAGCTTAGCTATACTTGTGACAAGATTTCGTGAATTTTAACACAATCTCCTTTCTTCTCCAGCCACCAGCGCTAGTCCAAGTGCCCCTCCCAACATCCAGTGTTGCTCCTAGCTTGCCCTTCTCAGCGTCTCTGCTCGGAACCTTGCCCATTGGTGCGAGGTATGCTCCTCCATCCTCCTTTGCAGAGCTGTATCCACCTTTGACCTCATCTTTAGAAGATTTTTGTTCTTCTCTAAATTCATTTTCAGTGAGCGAACCCAAACGAGGTAAGAATCTATCTTAAATTGTGAAATTTGGTTAAGTTTCTAAAAAAAATTATGACTGGCAATTATTTAATTATCCTTGATCTAGGTCTTTGAATTATTTTTGTTGTAGCTAAAATGTAAAGGCTGAAGCTTCAGTTTTTGTTTTTTTTTTTGAACCTTCAGTTTTGAATTCCCCTAGATTTAACTACTCTTTGGATAGCCAGGAACAAAAGCACAAGTGTAGACTTGTGTGTGGCACTAGTTTTTGTATAGGATGGTTTGTTAAGCTGGGTGTTCATTTTTTAGGTGTAAAATAACTTTGAATATATTCTTTAATAAAGGTCCATGCCATTTTAATGGGTCTGAAACACATGCCGATCTTTTTAAATTCTAAACTGGAAAAACACTCATTTAAATCTGTGTTTAGAGTAGTAACAATTAGATCTACTTAACATATTACATAAAGCTCTGCACATAAGTGAGTGTTGAGATTTTGGTTTACTCCTGTTTCTGAAATCCAAGGTTTAATACATAAACAGTAATAATGACAATCTTCATATTTTTCTGAGACATTGTTAACATGATTTAAAAACTTACAGCTCAAGAAACTAAAATATGCATGAGACAGAAAGGCAGAGAGGAAATAACTGTGTGATAGAAGCTGAGTTCCTGCTTTATGTCCTCAAAGAGAGGCTCTTTACCCATTGTGAGGGTCCTGTCTGTGAAAATACGTTTTTACTTTAATTTGTTTGACTAAGGGTTACTTTCACCCTTGGTTTCTAGAAGGAAAGAAAAAACTCCTTGAGTGCAGTAAGCAAGAAAGCTTCTAGGAGTTGGGATGGGAATAGAAGGTGGGGAAGCCATAGCCAGCCAGCTACTGAGCCCTGATGTTCTTATTACATGATTAGAGTGAAAAGGTCTGTTGAAGTTTTTTTATTATTTTAGATCTGTCCACCTCAACTTCTAGAGAGGGAACAACGCTTAACAACAGTAATTCTTCCCTTTCACTTGTAAGTGCCACTTCCTCTTTCGTAAATGCATTGCTTAAATTGAACATAAGCCTTGTACTTAAGTAACTGAATTATTTGAATGAACATGACGGTCTCCCTTAAATTTTATATATGTTGTGGGAAATAGTATTGTGTGACTCTTTTGAAGCATCCAGTAATAAATGCTTTGCATTTAAGACTGGATCTGTCATACCAGAGTAATCACTGTCCCAAACAGTGTTGTAAGAGGCTTTAGCACAGCATAAACAAATCAAGGAAATAAAAAACCAGGGCATGTAAGATGTGTGTACCACTGGAACAAACAATTTCATGTCACTTTTTACAGCTCATAGAAGATCAAATTAAGGGGGCCTAGTAAGGAAAATATAGGAAGAAACCGTTTTGAATGTAGGAGAGCAAAAAGGATAGACTATTACTGACTTCATCTTACTCTTTGGATGAATCCAGTTTCCTTCGTTAGTGATAGTATAATATTTGTTGCCTGTTTTTCTTTTGTTTGTTTGTTTTGTTTTGTTTTCCCTTTTTTTTACTTGCAGATGAACAGACCAAGTAGTTTATTTACTTTTGATGGTTTCCTGGGAATTTCAAATCAGCCTAGAAATGATTTTGACTTTGGAAAAGTTTTTGGAAGTGCAATTACTAAACTGTCTTCATCAGTGACTCCAAGACATCCCCTTGAAGGAACCCATGAATTAAGACCAGCTTGCCAGTTCTGTTTTGTAAAATCAGGTGAGGCCCAAACAATCGGGCAGAGTATCAAAGTAATTTGATGCTAAAAGTTGTTAGAATATAAACAGTTTGAATTTTAAATAAGCAAAATTTATTGACTTGGGACATTTGGCATCTGATAAGTCACTGCTCTTACTTGATATAATTTTATTTCTAGAATGATGTGGAATGAGCTATTTACCTGATCTTGGAAACTTACTACAACTACTATTTGTTTAAGAATATGATAATTTTCCAATAGAATAATTTTCAAATTTTCAAAACCAGCACTATCAGACCAATATGTGATTCTTTGTTTATGAAAATTAAAGTGTTTTCTCTGGATTTGCTTTGAATCAAGAGATAAACACTTTATCTGATCTGGGCCCAACCTTATTTTCTTTCATAGTTGTCCTTATTTGATTTTTTTTTTTTTTTTTTTTTTGGTGCCGGGGATCGAACTCATGACGTTGCGTTTGCCAAGCAGGCACTTATACCGCTGAGCTAAACCCTGGCAGTTGTCCTTATTTGAGATACTAGAATCAGGCTGCAGTCTGGCCCAAAAATAGTTTAGAATGCTGCCTGTTGTTTATTTTTATAAATCATTTGAATTGTTAGGCAGATTATTTCCCTAATAGTTAAATAGAGATATGTTTTGGCAGATTGAGTGAATAGAACTTCATGTCACCTAACAAATAGCATAAAATTTAAAATTTTGCCTGTTTATAATATGATGAGATTTTGGGGGGGGTAGATAATCAATGTTCATCTACTTCTGAGTTCCCTTTAAACTGAAATATTTTTTGTCTGTGCCTATTGGCAAATCTCTTTACATCTTTTTCAGGCCCTAAATTAATGGATTTTACATACCATGCTAATATAGATCATAAATGTAAGAAGGATATTTTAATTGGTAGAATAAAGAATGTTGAAGATAAATCATGGAAAAAAATACGTCCAAGACCAACAAAAACAAATTATGAAGGACCATATTATATATGTAAAGGTATATATTATAATTATATAATTGATATATATTGCATAAGTAATAAACTATTCGTTACAATCATTAAGAAGGCTTCAGTATGGACTTCCTAAAAATAGCAGCTTCCCTTGGATTGAGACATTAGTATTTTTTCTGTTGTTTTAAAACTTTATTTGTATTTTTGTTTAGTACTGGGCTGAGCACAGAGCCTTCAAACACTGAACTATACCCCAGGCCTTTTTTTTTTTTTTTTTTAAGACAGCGGCACACTAAGTTGCCAAGTTGGCCAGACTGGCCTTGAACTTGCGATCCTTGTGCCTCTGGAGTCTTGAGATTACAGGCTTGTACCACCATTTCTGGCTGTCTTAACATTTTGCGTGCATTTTATAGTTGTTTGCAGAAATGAGGCTTTGACCAAGTTTTAAACAGAAAACTCTCAAAATTTAAATTTTGTCTATACGGTGTCAAAACATTGAACTGAGGCTTTATTTATTTATTTATTTATTTTTGGTACCGGGGATTGAACTCATGGCCTAGCACTTGCCAGGCAGGTACTTATGCCACTGAACTAAATCTCCAGCCCTGAACTGAGGCTTTAAATATGCTGCTTTGTTTGACACACTTTTGTGAGAACTTGGCGTTTGGTTTTTGTCACAGCACTTCATCTGAGTGAGCTTTGAATAGCCCTAAAATGTTTTTTTTAAACTTAGTTGAAATATATGAGACTATTGAGACATTTATCCCTATTTGTAATAAACCCATTGAGGCTTAAATATTCAACCTCATTCCTGAATAGTAAAATCATAACTTGATGCTGCTTATGAATTCTTAAAAATTTAACCATTTAAATATTATTAATATTCATTGGCTTTGAGAAAACCATTGCTGTGGTTAAATCTCTTCACACCCTGTCTTTCTAGATGTTGCTGCAGAGGAGGAATGTAAATATTTGGGCCACTGCACATTTGCTTATTGCCAAGAAGAGATAGATGTCTGGACCCTGGAAAGGAAGGGTGCATTCAGTCGTGAGGCTTTCTTTGGTGGCAATGGGAAGATCAACTTTACTGTGTTGAAACTTCTCCAAGAGCATGTTGGAGAATTTATATTCCTTTGTGAGGTGCTTGTCTGAATCTTAGTTTCTGCTTTATACTTTCTGTTGGTGCTGGGGGTGTGGTTCAGTGGTAGAGATTTGCCTCCCCTGAGCAAGGCCCAGGGTTTGAGCCATACATAGTACCACCAAAAAAAAAAAAAAAAAAGGTGATAGTTCTGACTTGTAAGCCCAGTAGTATTTTTAAAGTACTCAGGAGATCCTGCCCTATGATAAGGCCTTCACTTAGCGAACAGTGACTATTACTATTATTAGAATAGTAAATCGTAAGGCTTCCTGTTGAATATTAATTGGTATAAGTATAAAGTACACTAAATTTATAAAGATCAAAACTAAGGCCATATCCTGGGTACACAATTCAGAGTTTATATTTGCTTTGCTAATAATCATTTTTTTCTCTCTATTCCAGAGATGTTTTGATCATAAACCTAGAATGATTAGTAAAAAAAATAAAGATTCTACTGCTTGTTCTCACCCAGTTACAAAGCATGAATTTGAAGACAATAAGTACGTTGGTGGCTTCTGATTTTCCTAGTAGCAAAATAGATTCTTGTCTTAGATCTAAATAAAACCAGTCATGGTATCTATTCAGACTTTACCTCCAACTCTTCTGTTGTTTTCTTTCCTTTTTTCAGAGAGGGTCTCACTATGTAGTTTAGTCTGGCTTTGAACTCACTATGTACAGCCCAGGCTGCCCTCGACCTCACCACAGCCTTCCTGCCTCAGCCTCTCTAGAGGTGGGATTATAGGCATGCATCACCATATCTAGCTTCTTTGTTTTCAAGAATAATTACTTTTAAAAATTTTTTTAGTAGATTTGGCTTTGGATTAAATAATATATTAATGAACTAGTTATTTAGTACAGAAAACCATTACTGATTTTTAGCCTCCGATGATACAGATTTAAATATTTTGGGTTTTTTTAGTTTAAAATATTATCCCTCCTATTGATCCAGTAATTGCATGCACTGATTTAATTTTTCAGGTTAAGGTTTTTTTTATCTGGTAATGATTGAAAATGGATTGTCTTGAACTTGACTTTATGTGTATGTTTGTGTGAGTGTATGTGTGTGAACATATTTTTTTTTTTAAAACAAGGCAGAACAAGCCGGGTGTGGTGGCACATGCCTGTAATCCCAGCACTCAGGAGGCTGAGGTAGGAGGATTGCCATGAGTTCGAGGCTAGCCTGGGCTACATAAGTCTAGGCCAGCTTGAACTACATAGCAAGACCCTCTCTCAAAAGTAAGGGGAAAAAATGTAGAACAGTATTAAAATGTCGGTCTGTTTCATTTTAGGTGCCTTGTCCACATTTTGCGAGAGACATCAGTAAAATACTCCAAAATACGTCCATTTCATAGTCAGTGTCAGCTTGATTTGTGTCGACATGAAGTTCGCTATGGCTGTTCAAGGGAAGATGAGTGCTTTTATGCCCACAGTCTTGTGGAACTCAAAGTTTGGATAATGCAGAATGACACAGGTATGTCTGTGTGTTCCTTAAAGTTGTGTCTCTGCCAGAACAGCCAGGGTGACGGGTCCCTAGTGTAGGGACTTGCCCTCTCATCAGCTACATATGGAAACTCTTGCTTTTGTCCAGAGCTTTTGACTCTGCAGTCACCTTCTGTCTTCAGAGTTGCCTGTATTTTGTGTGGTCTCGTGTAATTGTGGATACAAGTTTCAGGTCGCTTGGTTTTGGGTGGGTAGTACTGCTGAGAAGGCACAGAGATGTGTTTGCAATTCCATTATGAAAAAACATGATATAGCCAGGGATTTATCTCAGCCTGCCTGGTGGTCGCAAAGTTGTAAGTTCGAACCCTGGTACCAAAAAAGAAAAAGAAATAGCATGATGTGGTGGGCATGGTGGCACATGCCCATGTAATCCTAGAACTCTGGGGGCTGAAGCAAGAGGACCACTGTGAGTTGGAAGCCAACCTGGGCTACATAATGAGTTGAAGACCAGCCTGAATGACAAAGCAAAACCCTGTCCCTAAACAGCAGAAAAAAAGCATAATGTGATATTCTTCCTTGGTTATGGATCAAGCTTCCTGAGAGTAATTGGGGGTTGAGAGGGCACTCCAAGTCTGACTGCAACCAGATTGGTACACTAGTGTTTTGTTTAGAATTTAAAAGAAGACTTGTATGTTTCCCAGGTATTTTACATGATGCTATTGCTCAAGAATCTAAACAGTACTGGCAAAATTTGGAGGCAAATGTACCAGGAGCTCAGGTATTTTGTCTTGTGTACTTTCTGTACTGGATGTCTTTCTGAATTGCTTAACAGATACTGGTTAACTGCAAATGCAGTTTATACTTGCAATTCAGTTACTTAATGTTCACTTGAATAATTCTTATGTGAAAAACAATTTGCATTTTAGTTTATCATCATAAAGAAATTGGGCAACCCATCATATCTGCAAACATTGTAGGATTCTGTTTTCTCATTTAACTTAATTGGCCAAACAATTGGTGTTTTGAACTTTGGGGCTTCTCGGTGTAAGAGACAGATTGTATTTGCAGTTTTGCTTCTCAACCTGGTATAACTTGTTTACCCATTTTTGTTCCCCCATGTCCTCTCAGAAAACAAACAATTCCAGTTACCACTTCTGATGTTGACTTTTGTAAAATGAAGCTTGGTATCTGTAACCTGCTTTTATCATATTTTCCTGCAAATGTGGAAAGGGTGAATTGGAGATATAATTATCAGAGCAGAATGTAATGGTCAAGTCATTGAAGCAGACAAACACAGGAAATTGTATACTATTGTGAAGATAGAATGTATGATTTAATATTTTGTTTTCAGAAAACTGATTTTTTTGTTGTCATTGGTTATTTGTTTAAGGTGCTTGGCAATCTAATAATGCCTGGATCTCTTAATATGAAGATAAAATTTGTGTGTGCTCAGTGTCTGAGATATGGTCAAGTCGTTGAACCAGACCAAAACAGAAAATATTGTAGTGCAAAAAAAGAAAAGCATTTGTAAGTATTTTGTGTGTGTAAAAATAATGCTTGCTTTGTAATGATCAGTTTCATAGGTATAAAATTATATAAGAAAAAAGATTAGGCTTTGAAGAGAAAAGTAGATAATTCAAATGTGATTAAAAAACAAAAGGGAAGAGATTTTTAGGATCTAATAGTTAATTCAGAAGTAGTGTTTAGAAGTAGTGTTTTTAATGTGTTTAGGATTCATAGGGAATGTTTGTAAATGTCAACAGGAAGTGAAATTATAGAATCATAAGGCATTTCTTTGAGAAGTGTTAAGGGAAAAACTCTCTGGTCCTACAGGTACAGAGTTTGTACCTTTCCCTTTATATTTTGCCTTTTGCCAGTGTCTCTGTTTTTTCTGAACTCCATTTTTCTTAGGTGGACCAAAGATCGTCGTGCGATGAGAGTGATGTCTCTTGAACGTATGAAGTGGATGAACATCCGTCCTCTCCCCACAAAGAAACAAATGCCTTTACAGTTTGATGTACATACGTAATTTTTAAGCCAATTTTTTAAATTAGGCATTTCAAATCATTGGAAAGTAGTAGTAATTCACTCTGAAACTCAAGCCCTTTAAATAATGCTCACCAGTAATAAATTTTAATGGTTCCTCTTTAATGGTTTTCCTCCCCTTTACTATATGTATGATTCTGTAACAGTTTTCATATTTATTAGACTTTTATGAATTACCTGGAAAAAGTAAACAGATAATGGAATTGCAAAAAAGTATGGGCATAGTTTATTTTCTCAAGTGAATTATCTTTGGGAGGGAATGAGAATTTCATTTAATTTTGATTCTCAGATTTTATATCAAACCCAAGGTCTTCTGTATAATGAATGTTGTTGGTGAGTTTGCTCTTGTTTGCAAGTGATATGAATGAGCTACAAGATCCTCAACATTATAGAACTTTCTAAAAGTAACTCAGAAAACAGTGCTCATTACCAGAGGAACATGTTCCTCCAAACCCTTCATGTAGTGGCATGTTTCTTCTTCATAATGCTTTATATGACCTCAGGGATGCTTGTCCAAGCAGACTACTTGCATTGTCTCCTGACTTTTCTCTTCACAAGAGAGAGGGTTTGGAGAAAATCTAGAGGTATTTTTCTGTGTGATCTAAGAGATAGGGACAAGTAAACCATTGACAGGAAGTAAACTTGCTGCTTGCATGGAAGGATTATGTAGAGAACCTTTCAGTCAGAGCAGTGGGGACACTGGATGTAGAATTCCCCCATGAGTGGAGCTACCCTCTGATTGCCAGGAAGGTTGAGAAAGATTTCAGTGCATTTCTCATCAGAGTACCATGCAGTTTTTGTAAAACAGGCCCACAGGTCAGATCAGTCCTTGTTAGGTGGTAGTGTGTTGGTGTTTTTTCAAAGTGGTATTATTCGCAGATTTAGTCAGCAGGTTTTGTAAGAAAGAGAAAGAGTTTCACTGGAACCATGATATCTTGCATTTTAAAAGACAAGGGAGATAATATATGTATGAAGGGCTTGGTTAAAGTGGGGATTTTAGTTCTTGAGGCAGCTGCCTTGCACTGATGATGATTCTTTAATCTGAGACAGTGATTCTTTAATCTGTAACATGCTGTAATACTATGCAATGCTATAGCAGTTTATTTCCTCTTTTTTTTTTTTTAAACTATCATACTAGGTGTTGCTAAAGGCCCTTTCTCAAGGGGAAAAAATAATACCGTATGTGGAAAGTATGGTGAGCTAGAAGGAGAATGGGCTTCCGAGTCAGCCACAGGGTCCTACTCAAGTTGCTTGACCTATTTTTTGCTCTTCTGTAAATGGGAGTAATTAGATCATAGGGACAATTATGTGTGGTGGTAATCTGTAAAAGCCCAGCACAGTGCCCCACTATCTCCTTTATACTTCCCTTCTCCTTGCTGCTTATTATTGAGCTTTGAAAGATCATGGTAAATGTTCCCCTCCTAATACAGCTAAGTACCTGTGAGATTTTCCCGGGAAAAGAACACAATCAAGTCAGTGACAGGATTGTTGCATTGGCTGCTGATTTCATGCAGATGATTTTCAGGATGGGGTCGCTGTCATTGGTCCAAGAGACAAAATGTACGGTGATGAGGACTGATTGCTTTTAGAGTTGTCCAAAAACAGATAGGAAGCATTTAATGTCATATAACTGAGGAGAATATAGGGCCAGTTCCTGTTGAAATACAAAGCATGATAAGCTAATAATTGTACTTGGATCTATGCTATGTAAAGACAAGTAGGTTGATAATGCTTAAGAATGAGCTGTCTTGGTAAGGGTGGGTTTCTTGGATCTAGATAGCCATGATTCTTAGAGATGTCTGTGCTCTGCTGATAACTATTACTTTATTTTCTTACCAGTATCACCATATTTTTTTGTTAAATAAACATACACATTACCAGAGGAAGTATTATTTGAAAGCTCTGTAGCTCCATGGCCTGGTTAGGGTAATAATTGTCTTCAGGGAATGCATATCTAGTGGATTCTGACCAAAGTTAGCTACTAGGTTTAGTTATCAGTAAGTTAAGTTTCTGAAATGTCCTGGTGCTATTCTGTAACCTGAGCAGCTTCTGCAGCTGCTTCACTGCTCCCCAAGTGATGATGGGGGCAGGAGGGTGGGGAGCATGAATGTTATTTCAGGAGAGAACGAGCTATCAGAGGGAAAGGGCCAGAGATTTTTATTCCAAGGATTAAATGTTCTGAATATGTGAGTTTGTCAACATTTTCTTGTAAGAAAATGCTCTATACTCTAATTCTACATATTTTACCTTCTTTTGGAAAGCTTTTGAATATTTTTGAGCTAGAAGTGTTTGTTAATGTCATCTCAAATATTTTGGGCTTACAGTTACTTTGGATAGAAGCAAATTAATCTTATTCTTAAATTTTATTGCTAGGCAGTAACACTGATAATAAGGCCCATTTTTGCTTACATGTGAAAACTAGTTTTACTAAGTATGCTCGAGCTTAAAGCATGTTTACTTTTCCTTTTTTTTTTTTTTTAAACATACAGATGTGCAACCATATCTCCTCTGGGAAGAAATGTCAGTATATTGGGAACTGTTCTTTTGCTCATAGTCAAGAAGAACGAGAAGTGTGGACTTACATGAAGGATAATGGAAGTAAGTCAGTGTTTTCTGTGTCCTTAACATCTGAGAAGTCCAGACCCCTTGAAAGTCCTTTTTTCTCTATAAAGATGCCAGCTTCCTGTGAACACAGAAAGCAGTTTGCATTCTACACAGTTACAAACTGTTTCATCAGTAACTCTGTGGCTAGACAATGTGATTACAGCCTCAGTGGAATGGGGTCTGACTTCTGATGTGTTTTTGGTTAGACTGGATTTCAATACAAATGTGTAAATCTGCGTCCTTTATAGGTATGTGTGTGAAAAATGACCCGGGGAAGTTCAGTTTTGCCTTGAGTTTTTAAACCACATTGTGCCCTTTTGTTGTGACGAATCATCCTCTTACCTACCTGGCATTGGAAGGGTTTCTTCAGGGAATCCTTATGTACAGAGCAAAGCCAGATCCAGAGGCCCAAGTAGAAAGTGTTTATCTTGGTTAAGTTTCAAGTTTATTGTGGTGCCTTTGAAAGGAGCCTCAGACCACTTTTCACTTTTAACCTCAAAATGTTTTACTATAAGAATGATTGTAGTGTTAAATAAACTAATGAGTAGCAACTGCAGTCTCTAGATTGTAAGCATCAGTCAGATTTAGGGGTCTTACCTGCCCTGTGACTTGTGTGGAGGGGACTCCCTCTAGCTGTCTTTCTTTCTTTTTTTTGTCTTTCATCTTTTTGAGATAGGGTCTTCTTATGCAGTTCAGGCTGGCCTGGAGTTCACTTTGTAGCCCAGGCTGGTCTTGAACTTGCCATGATCCTCCTGCCTCAGCCTCCTGAGTGCTGGGATTACAGGTGTGAGCTACCATGCCCAGCTTAGCTGTCTCTCTTACTATAAGGTCATATACTGTGCCTTCCTGATAATCTTCTAGTTTACCAGAACACGCTACTGTTGGTCTTAGGGCAAAAGAATTTCTAGCTTATCTCTGATCTGAGTCTGATGATCTGCTGTTCAAAAATTTCAAGAGGACAACAAGGACACATTTTGACCAGAAAGTCATTATCAGGATTTTTTTTTTTTTTTTGTATCAGGATCAAACTCACAACCTTGTGCTTGCCAGGCAGGCACTTAGGCTGCTGAGCTATATCCACAGTCCCTTTGTCAAGGCAGTGATTCTCAGCTAGGGTCAAATTTTGTTACACAGCCTTCTTGCCCCCGTGGACATCTGGCAATGCCTGGAGACATTTTCAGGGTCCTAACTTGGAGCTGTATACTACAGGCTTCTGGTGAGAAGAGTCCAGGGATGTTGCTAAGCATTATAATGTACAGGATGGCTGCCAGCAGCAAACAACTATCTGGTCAGCATGTCAACAGCACTAAGGTTGAGAAATCCTAAGTTTTGCACTTGGCAGTAATGCACAACCTGCCTGCTCTCACCATAGGAAGCAACTGGCAGCCAGTGCCCAGGAGCTAGTCCCGGTGGTATTGTAGTAATTACACCCCAACGTGTTGATTCCCTAGGGCCAAGGCTTGATGGGTGGGCTCCTGTCACCTCTGAGTCTTGACCCAGGAGTAGTTCATTTCTTAACTTTCTCACTGAACAGTGAGGAGAGTAGCAGCTCTGAGCCCCTCAAGTCACTTGAGCAGCCTTGTGTGGTCATGGCACTGACAATGAATGCATAGCATAGGGTACTGGGAAGGTGGTACCAGGACTTCCTTAGCAATCCTTTTCAAATAGTTTCTGAGTTGTTTATTTTTTTTGTTGGTACTGGGGAATCAAACTTACAACCTCGTACTGTGCCACTGAGCTATATATACCCAGCCCCTGAGGTTTAAATCCCATTGTGTCTAATAGGAGGAGGAGTTAATTAGTACTGAAAACTAATATTTATGTCTAACAGACCTGAAATTGGTTCTCCCGCATGAGTTTATCTACTCCCTGGTGGGACTGGCTCCCCATGCCTCATCCCCTCACATTTGGTTTGAAAATGATACAGAAAGTGTGTGAGCATGCCCGTGTTCAGTGCAATTTATTACTGCTGCTAACAGTAATTCATTTTTCTTCAGTACAAGATATGGAACAATTTTATGAACTTTGGTTAAAGAGTCAAAAAAATGAAAAAAGTGATGATGTAGCCAGTCAAGCAAACAAGGAAAATGGAAAACAAATTCACATGCCAACAGATTATGCCGAAGTGACTGTAAGTGCTATTGGCTATGTCTCCTTTCCTTTGCTTGGAGCCATCAGTGTGAGGCTTTCTTTTCCATTCTCCAAATCCTGGCTCTCTCCTCTCCCTTGCTGCCTGCTCTTCTTGGGGATATCTTCTTTTCTTTTGGGTGGTTCTCTGCCATTAGCTTCCATTTCTCATGTCAAACATCCTTGCCTTGACCCTTTTTGCCAACTGCTTGTCCAAGGCCTAGATCCTCCTTACCAGCCTAGGACTCTGGACAAAGGCTCCAGGTGGGGATGTCATGATGCCAAGTGAAACGTAATGAGTGTGTGACACTTACCTGAGTGGTAGGCTACAAGAAGGACTCAGGAAGTGTGTGCTGTCTGGCCCACACTACCTCCAGTCCTTTTAAAACTTTTTATTTGGAGACAGTATCTTTCTAAGTTGCTAAATTGTCCAGGATGAATTCAAATTTTATCTTCCTGGGGGTTCTTTTTGCTATTTGTTTCTTGAGACAAGGTCTTGCTACATAACTCAGGCTGGCCTTGAACTCACTTATATAGCCCAGCCTGGCCTTGGACCCCTGGCAGTCTTCCTGCCTCAGCCTTCTGAGTGCTGGGATTATAGGCATGCACCCTCCCTTGCCCAGGCTTTCTTTCAATTTACATAAATGTGTGTGTCATTCCACTATGTTTCTTTTGGTCTAGTATTTTGGTTTTTTGAATATTTTTTATTAGTACACATTTGTAGTACACAGTGATTACATTTCTCGTGGGGAGTTGGTACATGTTCATAACACATCTTAATTCCATTTTTAATTGCTCCCCCTCTCTTTCCTGCCCCCTCCTTTAGTCCTTTTCCCTTTTGCAATTGCCTTTTACCCCATTTTCTATTATCTTTTATTTTGCTCTGTATTTTTATTCAGGGCTTCTCATATTAGAGAAACTGTGATATTTAACCTTGTGTGTTTTTTTTTTATTTCCCTTAATGTTGTTATTTCAAGGCACATCCTACCAATGGTTTAAGTTTATCCTTCTTTATGGCAGAGTTGTATTCCAATAACACATTTCCTTTACTCATTCATCTGCTGATGAACATGTAGGCCACTTCCAAGATTTAGCTATTATGAGCTGTGCTACTGTAAACATGGGTATGCATGTGTCACTGTAATATGATGTCTTTAACTCTTTCAGGAAGATCCCTAGAAGGAGAATTGCTGCGTCAAATGGTGCTACTTGTTTCTCGTATGTTTTGTGGCACCTCTCTATTTTGACTCAGTTGAACATACATAGCGCTTATGCATGGCCTGGACATGTGTGTCTTTCCACCCGGGGTAGTTGAGATATGCTACCCAAACACTTAAAAGTTTGCATCTGCTGTAGCATTTAAATCTTACCTCCTGAGGTAGTCTGTCTCCTGCAGGGTCAGCTTTTTTTTTTTAATTGTTGTTTTGAGACAGGGTCTCACTATGTGTTCCAGGCTGGTCTTGAACTCACTGTATAGCCCAGGCTGGCCTGGAACTTGCTGCAGTTCTCTTGCCTCAGCCTCCTAAGAGCTGGGTTTACAAGAATGCATCCCCATGTCCAGGACCAGCTTCTTTACTTCCCGGGAGCCTGGCCCATCTTTGGAGCTCAGGTCATGTACATCACATGGAGCTGCTGCTTGTCTTTCCAGAGTAGCACATCTTGATCTTTCACACCCTCCCCCTTTTTCCTTGTGGAGTTCATTGTTCCCAGAGTCCTCAGTTGAACCTGCTTCCTGCCTGTTCCATAAACGTCTTTGTTTGGACACCAATTCCTGTGGCCTTCTTGTTGGGTAATTCCTGGGTGTCTAGCCAGATTCATTCCCCTCCTCTTCTTTCTGTGTGTTGGCTTTTTTCCCCACGCTATGGTCCTTCCCTTAATCTTATTTTTCACTTTTATGTCCTTAGTTGGTTCCCTGAGAATAGGTAGAGTCTGGTTGAACAGTGACAGGGCACTCAGACACCACCACTGATGGGCCACATGTCTTCACCACCCTTAGGCGGATTTTCACTGCTGGATGTGTGGGAAGAACTGTAATAGTGAGAAGCAGTGGCAGGGCCACATCTCTTCTGAGAAGCACAAGGAGAAATTTTTTCATACCGAAGATGACCAGTATTGCTGGCAACACCGCTTCCCAACAGGATATTTTAGTATTTGTGAGAGGTATGTAGGTTTGTACAGTTTTTCTGCATGAAAATGGCTGATCTTTGGTAACTTTCATGGGCACCCTTTCAGTGGACAAAGGATATCTGTTGTGGTAGTGTTTTCTGGTGGGTGTGGGTCCTGACAGACTGTGGTATCTGGGTGCTGCCTCAAGGTGTTCAGTTGCTCAGTGAATAGCTTGTCACTCTTCTGGGATTACATGACAAGACTCAGTGACCTTCTGAGATTGGCTTGACCTGTGTCAAGGTAACTGAATAGGGAAAGAAGTGTGTTCATTCAGTTTTGCCTGTATGATTTTTTCATTCTCAACTGTGATTTGCTTAACTGTTTATTACAACCTTTGCACAAAATTGATGTGCATCCAATTTGAGATGGCTTTCAAGGGCACAGCTAGACCTCTTATCAAAGGAAAATGGGTAACTTAAAATACCATTCTTGTTTTCTTAGAAAATATCCCAGTGAAAACTGGATAGTTTGGAATTACTCTTCATTTAAAAATACATTTCATTCCAAATTTAAAGCCATGGATCCTTAAAACCATTGAAAAAAAATTTTTTTAAACTTAATATCACTTCTGATGTCTCTTTGCTGCATTAATAACTACAGTCTCTTTCCATACCAGTCAGTAATTTTTTTCTTGGTGTTGGAGATCAAACCCGGGGCTCCATGCATATTAGGCAAATTCTTTACACTGAACTTTACCCAGCCCCAGTCAGTACTTCTCAATACATTTAAATAGGGCCAGGGATTTAGCTCAGCAGCATAAGCACCTGCCTTGCAAGCACGTGGTCGTGAGTTCAATCCCCGGTACCAAAAAAAAAAAATTTAAATAGTTTATAAAGTCCTCATTCTTATCAATGTCATGACTAGAAAATACTCATTTTTAAAGGTTTACAATTCCCATGGGGCATGATGGTGCACGCCTGTAATCAAGATAGTTGGGAGGCTAAGACAGGAGAATCACTGCAAGTTCAAGGCCAGCCTGGGCTACAAAGGGAGTTCAAAGCCAACCTGAACTACATAGCAAGATCTTGTCTTAAAAAAAAAAACAAAACCCCAGATTCTTAACTGGGCCTGGTGATGTGTTAAGTAGTTGTGAGACCTGAGTTCAATCCCCAGCACCAAAAGATAAAGAAGATTTTTAGATAAAAGTTCTTATGCAATTCACAAATTTAGTGAAGAATATATTTTCAAGAATTTCACCATTTCAAGGATATAGCTCAGCAGCACAGTGCTTACCTAGCAAGCATAAGGTCATGAGTTTGATTCCCAATACGACTAAAAAATTTTTTAAAAATAAAATTGATTAATCAAAAATAAAAAAAGAATTACAACATAGTTTTTATAAGTGACTTTACCAGGCCACCATCTCCTTACAGGTATATGAATGGAATTTGCACTGAAGGAAACAGCTGTAAATTTGCACATGGAAATGCTGAGCTCCATGAATGGGAAGAAAGAAGAAATGCCCTAAAAATGAAGCTCAGCAAAGCACGAAAAGATCACTTAATTGCCCCAAATGATAATGACTTTGGAAAATATAGTTTTTTGTTTAAAGATTTAAACTAATATGCTGGCTTTTATGTAACCTAATCAGAGCATTGACCAGAAAAATTGAAAGTGTTCTGAGGCACATAGCAGAGGAGCTACAGGCTTTCTGCTAGTATTGGCGTATATCGTTCCTCCTGAGCAGCACCCAGTAGGTAGGAAAATGGGCTGGTTAGCGGGTCTGGCTAAGCTCTCATGGAGCCGTTGGCCTCAGATGGTGAAGTGACTGCTGCCTGGTTGCCATCTGTTGAACAGACTTTTGGATGAAGTATTTTGGAAGAGGATAAAGTTATGTCTATGGCAGCTCTTTGAGTTGGTCCTTCAAGTAAGAACCATGATGATAAGACAGTAAATACTTGTACTGGGGTCAGAATTCATGATGGATAAAAATTTTTACATGACTTAGTGGAATGAATTTAATATAATAAAGTTTGCTACTTATCTGTATGTAGGTTGCTAAAGAGGATTTTCTTAACTGAGATTTTAAGCCAAATAACCATTTAACACTAGTATACGTTAAATGGGGTATTTTTCTGTATTTGTATGTTTCACTATAATAAGGGAACTGAAGATAATGTGCATTGAGAATATTTTGAAAAATAATCAATTGACTAAAATTTTATTTCTTAGTCTTTCACTGTTTCAATAATGATTTTGAAAGATTGAACTTGTATTGTTGGTATCGTGTAGTACTGAACCAATATTGCCTGTAATAAAAGATTTTATATATAGATGCCTTTCGTCTCTTTGTTTTGGTCTTTTCTCCATGAAATTTCTTTTTCTTTTTTTTTTGTCTTTTTGAGACAGGGTCTCACTATGCAGTTCAGGCTGGCCTTGAGCTCACTTTGTAGCTCAGGCTGGTCTCGAATTCATGACGATCCTCCTGCCTCAGCCTCCCGAGTGGTGGGATTACAGGCGTAAGCCACCACGCCCGGCTTTCCTCCATGAATTGTTGGAATTAGGTGCTAAAATCACAAGTTGGTTTATAAAAGGAAATTTCACTTAAGCAATGAACAATTGAATGCAAACTAGAGGAACATGAAAGCAGCTTTTCACTTTGCCTTTGCCTCTGAATTTCAGCCAAATAAGAGGCTTCTTGTATTGACTCAGGAACTCCTGAGGGGCTCCTCTCCATCTCACTCAAAGGAGTTAGATTAGCAGGGAGGAAAATGGTGAAGTGAAACGCCAGGGACTGTGGGCATCTACCAAGGAACCACACCCTGGACAGGCTTTTGTGGTTGAAAAAGATGACTGTAGGTTTGGGTGGGATGGGACATGATGTTGGACATAGACACTGCTGGACTGACCTCTCTCTGCAGCCCTGAAGGCCTGCAGAGAGAGGACCAGCAAGCCAGAAAGAGTGGTGACTAGTGTCACCTGAGGGACTTTTAAGATCTGCTGGGCTGTGACGTGGCAGCTCTTTAACCTTCAGGCAGAGTGACTTCCTCAAGACAACTACTGGCGAGTGGGAAGCTTGGCCTGCTGCAGGTACTGAGATGTGAGAAGCAGTAGCAGAACTGCACACTCAGAGTCCGAAGCATCCCTGGAAGTGATTAGGAAAGCCTTTTCTCCACATGTGGAGAGGCCCTCAAGACTAGTTATTTTTTGCCACGTGTACTAGGTAAGTATCTACCACGGAGTTACAACCCCAACCCAAGAATCCCCGTGCCCTGGGGCTGGGGATTTAGCTTAGTGTCGCCTAGTAAGTGTGAGGTCATGAGTTCAATCCCTGGTACCAAAAAAAAAAAAAAAAAAAAAAAAAATCCCCTTGCCCTAAACTCCCTCTATATTTGCTGTGCCTCAGCTTTCCACCTTCTCAGCAATTCTTTGTGCTCTGAACCATCCTTTCAGTAAGTTGTGTTTCTGCTTAAATCAGCCAGTTTCATGCTCTAGTTTGCATTTAACCTCTGCCTGCTACATCCTTGGTCTCAGCATTAGGAAGTAAAAGTTAATTATTCTGTGAGATTATACCCATATCCTACAAGTGAGTGGCTCATTGGGCAAAGAAGGTGGTGAGAGGGAACAGAGGAAAGGAAAAAAAAATCAGCTAAACTCCAATCCCGTATTGTAGAGAGACATTTTCTCTCTCTCTTTTTTGGTACCAGAAATTGAACTCAGTACCTCATGCTTGCCAGGCAGGCCTTGTGCCTGATGAGCTACATCCTCAGCCCCTCCAATCCCATATTGCTAGGTAGAGGAAACAAGAATAATTGGGGTGTCTATTTGGACATGTTATCTCATGGGAATAATTTTTTTAGACAATGTCTCCCCTATGTAGTTCAGGCCAGCCTTAAACTGTTTAAAACCCAAGCTGACCTTGAACTCACAGCAATCCTCCAGCCTCATCCTCCCAAGTACATCACCATGCCTACATTGGAAAAATTATTTTGGAGATTTAATTTATATAACATCTTGTTTTGAGAAACAAGGTCTTGCTACATACTGTAGGCTGGCCTTGAATTTGTGATTCTCCAATTTCAGCCTTCCACATACTGGGATTACAGGCAAGTGCCACCACAACTGGCTAAACCACCATTCTTAAATGTACAATTCAGTGGTTTTTAGTATATTCACAATGTTGCGTTATACTTACCATAATCAACTTAAGAGTATTTTCATTATCCAAGAACCCCTTAACCCACCATTCCCCAAATCTACCCACTACCCTGCCTCTCAAACTATAGACATCATTAGTTTGTTTCTATGGATTCTCCTGCATAATAAGTAGAGTCATACAATGTGTCCTTTTATGACCTGCTTCTTTCCTTTGGAGGTTTAGTCTTCTTTCCTTTGTGCTCTGAACCATGCTTTATGACTTGCTTCTTTCCTTTGGAGGTTTAGTCTTTCCCTCAGCGTAGTGTTTGAAGGTGTCTTAGCATATATCAGTATGTCAGTTTTGTTGTTGTTGTTTGTTTGTTTGTTTTGGTACCAGGAATTGAGCTCAGGGCCTTGCGCTTGCCAGACAGGCACTGAGCTGCTGAGCTACATCCCCAGCCCACGTCATTGGTTTTTATGACTGAATAATAAATACTCCATTGTCTGGAGAGATCACATTCTGTTTGTCCATTCATCAGCTGATAGACATTTTCATTGTTTCTACTTTTTGCATATATGGATATGCACATTTGCAAGCTTTACATCCCTACAGCTTTGCAGGCTGTTGTGAGCTGCCCCATCTACCTAAAAATGTATGTAGAAGTTAGAGTGAGTCCTTCCTACTCAGAGAAGTCTCATAGGAACGCGGTAACTGGTAGACAGGGTATTCTCCCTCATCCTTACTCTTCCTGGTGTTGTGTACCCAATAAGGACCCTTTGCATAGAGTCCTTGATGTTCTTTTGACTTTGTTCCGTGGACCTGCATCAGCTGAAAAACTGATGGAGAACATATTACCCAAGCAGTTGGTGCAGGCTGTAAACACTGTAGTGGGTTAGGGAGATGAGAATCCAGGCTTCTTGTGATATCTGCTGCAAGGAATGAATGCCAATCTGAAAAAGCCCATTCTGGGGTCATGATACAGAGTCTAAGAGATACAGACACCATTATCCAGTACCCAGTCTGAGGGCGAGGCTTCTCTCCTTTATCGCCTGGTACTTTGGACCAGGCTAGGCATGCACTACTTTATAAGTAAATTCTTAGAAGCTTTAACAGTTAAATGAACAGAACTGGGTGTGACGAAGCATGAGGATGGCAAGTTTAGGCCTGGCACAGCCAATTTAGCAACACCTTGTTTCAAAATGAAGTAGGACTGGGGATGTACCTTAGTGCAAAGGCAGTTCTAGGTTCAATTCCTACTACCTCAAAATAAAAGTTAAAATGAGCATTATTTGATCACTGTGTAAAAGTGGCCACAGAAGCTTAGATTCTGGTTGACCAGTACAAGATGGGGCTGATCTAACCTTTCAGAAGCAGTGCCTCCACATACTCAGAAAGGAGGGCAGGGGATATAGCTCAGAAGCGTAAGTGCCACCTTGGCAAGTGCAAAGTCCTGAGTTCAATTCTCAATGCCAAAAAAAAGGAAACAGCACACACTTTTGTTAATCCAGAGTGATTCTTTGCCACTAAACCAAAATTCCCTGTGTTACCTTACAAGGAATTGTTGGTCTGACATAAACTGGGGAGCAAAAGTACTTTGAACATTATCATGCCTGTGCAGGTGTCAGCTGTCTTGTAGAGGCACAAGACAGATTCTGTTCTGGCAACCCATGATGAGTCAGAAATTGGTGATGTGACCATGTTTGTGCTAGTAATATACAGTACCATGTAACTCAAATCTACACAAAAATCAAGAGAGCTAGAAATGGTAAATCAGAAAGTTAACAACCTACCAACAATATAGTCTCTCAAAGTTTTAAAGAGAAGATTATATCAGAATAATGTAACACTGGGGCTGGGGACATAGCTCAGCAGCATAACTGCCTGCCTGGCCAGTGCATTACTGAACAGCCCCGTAGTACTGTACATCTAGAGTTTGATCTCTGGAACCAAAAAAAACAAAAAAACAACCAAAAAAACCCTCCAATTATGAATAACACTATATGGCTGGGTTTCTAACAGATAAAGAAGGGTAGTAATAGCACATAAAAAGGGAGGAGGAATTGGAGATATAATCTTATTGGAAATTTAATATAAATCTGAAGCAGATTCTGAAAAAATACATCCTTTAATCTCCAAAGCAACTTTTAAGTATATAATTTAGATGTTAAAAATCATTTAAGGAATTAATGGTAAGTTAGATAATATCCACCTAATTCAAAAAGAAAACAGTAAAGGATAAACCAAAAAAGTGTAAGATACAGAAAACAACAAAACGGCATGGATAAATGAACCACTAACATGTTGGGCTTTGATGTTGGGCCCCATGGGATACACTAAATGTCTGGCACAGGTAGCCAGGTAACCTAGCAAGAGCCTATTTTACTTCTGTGGAGACAGAACTAAACAAGGGTGACAAGATGTGCCTGGGAGTCACACAGCTGACCTGTGGCCAGTAGGTTCTCACCTTAATCTCTAGCTCTCAGCTGTGTCTTTTCTGTTTTTCATTATGTTGTCTTAATTCCCTTAAGTTGTATTTGCCCTGTTAGTAGGGTGGTTTTGGTTTTGGGTTTTTTTTGTTTTTAGTTTTTTTGGGTTTTTTTTTCCTCCTGGGGATCGAGCCCAGAGACTGTTGAGTTATATCCCCAACGCTTACTCATTTTTGTTTGTTTGTTTATCTTGAGATAGGTCTTGCTAAATTGCCCAGGCTAGCTTCAAATTTCCTATCCTCCTGCCTCTGCCTCCAGAGCTGCTGGAATTACAGGTGTTTACCACCACTTCCAGCTCTGTTCGTAATTATGGCTGTTGGAGGCCAAATCCTTTTTTTTTTTTTTTTTGGTACAGGGGATCAAACACACGAGTTTGCACTTGCCAGACAGGTGCTTAAGCCACTGAGCTAAATCCCCAGCCCTTGGAGGCCAAATCTTAATGTGAGGCCTCTGCAGCCATGTAATCGTGTACATTCGCTTACCCAGGGTACACTGGTCCTCTTCCTGATGGAAACAAATCCTAATACTGTGAAATTATTGGGGACCCCTGCAGTGAGCCTCCAATCTCCTACCAGTTGTTATGGTGCAAGGAGAGAGAGAGAGAGAGAGGGAGAGAGAGAGAGAGAGAGAAAGAGAGAGAGAGAGAGAGAGAGAGAGAGAGAGAGAGAGAGAGAGAGAAGGGAGAGAGAGAGAGAAAGAAAATGGCAGCCGGGATCCAGGATGAGCAATTGTTCACAAGGAATAAAAGGCCAGGAGGCAGCCAGAACCTTGGCATTTACTGATGGAGGGGGAGATCTAAGAAGGGGATTATTAGATGATTCAAGAGGGCACAGGTGATTTTATATGTAAAAAGGATCTTTGTTAGATCCCCCGGCAGAGACAGCACAATCATCATGGCAATGGTTCAAAGCTGTGCCATGATAATGCACACCTCCTTCTTCCCAGAAGCCCCTATGGCTTCTTCCTCCCAAAAGTCTGCCAAAGCTCAGGAATGTAAAGGTTTACCCAATCTCCTGCACTTTCACAAAATAAATCAGCTCATACCAGCCACGGGAGCCCTTCCCTCACCAGAGCCTGTATCAGGCAGAACCTGCCCTTTGTCTGTAGAGTCCCCACAGCCTTCCTTGTGGTGACTCCCTCTGCGCCCTCCGCACTTTTTTTTTTGCGGTACCAGGGATCGAACTCACAACCTCGCGCTTGCCACGGAGACGCTTATGCCACAGAGCTAAATCCCCAACCCTGCCCTTCCCACTTATTAAACTCTTTTCTTATCCACTTGCCTCCTCTCTAATATTCTGTGATGCTCTAGACTGAGTACAAATCACTCAATCACTCTTGCCCTGGAGTGTCTTAATTTTAGTGGTCTTAGTTTTAGTCTTAGTGGGTGCAAAAGGATGGATCATCCCTAGAGATGATGGGAAATCTGTATCAATAATCCCAAACCTCCATTCATCCCTTAGAGAAATTAGCCACTGTGAATTTCCCAACACCAAATCATATCATCCCTCACCAATTTTGCTTTATTAACCACAAATCATACTTAGGATATAACATTTAGAGTCAGAGACCATACATTACTGAACAGCCCTGTAGTATTGCACATATTTTGTAGAACTGGCCCTCAAAACACCCTTAGAACTGGCCCTCAAAACACCCTTTAGAAAACAGCCTGCCCACAACACCCACAGGAGCCTGGCTTGACTAACACCCTTAACTTCTTAAAGAACGACTACACTTTCACATGTGTCCAGAAAAACAGTCGTGAGACCGTGGGGCTCCAGAGTGGGTTTGCTGGAGTGACTTGTTAGAATGGCCAGCCTTTGAGTCTGATTTCTCAGCTACTACCTCTTTTTTTTTTTGAAATCGGTACCGGGGATCGAATTCACGACCACGCGCCTGCAAAGCAAGCGCTTATGCCGCTGAGGTAAATCCCCAGCCCGCCAGCTACTAACTTTTGCTACTTTGGTCAAGTGCAGCAAAAGAGACCCATGATCATAGCGCCGTCATGAAGTGAGATAGTCACAACAGTAAGATTTATGGGGCACTTATTATGGATTCGAAAAGTTCCACGATCGCCTCATTTAATTCGGAGGGCTGTAGAGGTATTATTGCCCTATTACAGATATGCAGGCCGACGAGTGAAGGCTGAAATTTGTCCGGTCTCACTCTGGGGGTTTTCCCTTCTCGCCTTTGCACTTTTTAAATATATTTTTCCTTTCGCAAAGTAACACGTAGTCCTCTAAAATATGTAGTGAGAGCAATGAACCCGACCTCCATTATAAATCATAACGCCTAAAAAAACATCTGGCCAACCTAAACCGCCAAACAGTACTCGTGTACTGCCTGTAAAGATCGCAAAGTCTCCCGTATCCTGAAGTCAAGGGCGGCGCCTGCGCAGATCCCACGGAGGGAGGCGGGACCTGTAGGATGATGACGCGACTGCACGCAGCGCGAGCATGCGCGCTGAATCCATGTGCGCGGGGGCGAGGCTTGTCCCGGCAGTGACCGCACGGCGGAGCTGGCGTCTGCGCACACATCATGGTCGGGGGGCGGGACGCCGCGGCGACGCGGCTGACGTGGAGGGTGCGGGTTAGCGGGCGCAGCGGGCTCTGGGATTGGGGAGCGACGGTCCTGGCCGGGCCCCTGGGCCCGAGGCAGCGGCAGTGGCGGCGGTATAAAGCCGGTGGCTGGGAGCATGTAATGTCGGAATGCGGAGGCCGCGGCGGCGGCAACAGCAGCAGCGACGACGCCGAGGACGAGGGTGGCGGTGGCGGCGGCCCGGCGGGCTCCGGCTCCCTCACCCCGGCTCCGGCCGGAGAGTCCTCGGCGGGCCGGCTCCGCCGCGGGCTGCGCTGCGCTTTCCTCATGGCTCGCCGGCGGCCAGAGCTGCTCTGCGGAGCCGTGGCGCTAGGCTGCGCGCTGCTTCTCGCCCTCAAGTTCACCTGCAGGTGAGGTGGCTGGGATCCCGGGTTGAGCCCTGTGCTCTCCGCCCAGGCGGCGACTCCTGGCGGGCTGCAAGCTTCGGAGTCGGGTTAGACTTGCCTGGAGCAACCGGGTTGACCCCCCCCAGGCCCGCCGCCACGGCCTCCCACTTCCCGTTGCCGGCTAGCATGGGCACCATATGGCCAGGTTTCCTGGTGTCCCGCGGCTCCGCTTCTGCCAGCTTTAGGACAGGGAGACGGCCCTGCTTTTGAGCTGTTGGGATCGCTGGGGTTGTGCTTGTCACTTCTGCCCTGGTGTGGCACCTTCGTTTTCGTTTATTTCATTTCCCTTCTACTTCAATGTAGTGATCCATAAAAGTTTGCGATTCCAGGCTCCTTTGGGAATCGAGGCATTCATTGATCTAATGATTATTTATCAGCACTCATTATGTGCCCAACACTCGTTAAATTAATAGACTAAAGTCACTGCGCTCCAGTGGGTCCTCGCGCGTTGGGACAGGCAATAAACAAGTAAACATTTTAAAAGGCTTTAGTAAGACATAATGGAAACTAAAGGATGAGAGTGGGACTAAAAAGCCTTCCTAAGGAAGTGAGATGTGAAGCTCACCCCAGGAGAGAAAGGGGCCAGCACTGGGAAGTTCTATGGGGAGGAGTGACCCAGGTGGAGGGAACAAAGGTCAGGAGGTTAGGTGAGTTTGGTTTTTTACCCCTGGAACTGGAAAAAAGCCCTGACTAGTGAGCACAGTGAGCTGGAAGAATGACAGTTAATGCGCCTTTAAAGAAAATTTGTTTGTTTATTTAGTTTGGTTTTTTGAGACAGGGTCTTCTGTGTACTTCAGGCTGACCTCAGACAGCAATCTTCCTGCTTCAGCCTCAGGAGTACTGAGATTATAGGCCTACCATACCCAGCCAGAAACAAAATTTAAATTTCAGGTGTACTGGCTTTCTGGGCCCAAAGTATATCTTTAGCGGCTACAGTTTATAAGATCTTGTCATTGATACAGTCTCTTGGCATGTCAACCAACAGGAATATTTCAACCCAGTACATTGCCTTAGCACAGTATGTGGCCCCTCATATCAGAGATGTGTCAAAAGATTGGAACTTTTAGTGAAAAGAGATCAAATTGCAGTAACTATCATTGGGCATTTGCCCTGTGTCAGGTAATATATTTTCAATGTTTCTGAGCACTGTTGCTACCTTGGGTAGGATAATTCTTTGTTGTAGGGAGCTGCCCTATGCATCCTAGGGTGTTTGTTTACTACCATCCCTGGCCTTTACCCAGTAGATGCCAGCACACCAGGAATATCTCTGGACATTAACTAATGCCTGATTGAGAACTGATGATTGGCTGAACTCATTTATTAATTTAAAATGTTTGAGAGCCTAGTATGGATCTCATTTGAATCATTCAATGAAGTCTGAATATACTGTTTTGAGAAGTCAGTCCTTGTCATGTTACAGAACCTGTTACACCTATAAGTGACTGAGCTGGATTTGAACTTTTCATTGTCAGGAATCATTGTCTCCCACAAAGAAAATATAAAAAGACAAGTTGGCATTTGGGTTCAATTTAGGGAGCAGATTCCCCCTCCAAGGATGTAGAGCTTAACAAACAAACAAACAAAAAATATATATATAAAATCAGTTTGTACAGCTCTCAAAGTTGGTTTTTTGTTTTTTGTCTTTTTAAGACAGGGTCTCACTGTGCAGCTCAGCCTGGCCTTGAGCTCACTTTGTAGTCTAGGCTGGTCTCGAACTCTCAAGGATCCTCCTGCCTCAATCTCCTGAGTGCTGGGATTACAGGCATGTGCCACCACACCTGGCTGAAATTTTTTGTTCTGAGACAACATAACCTAATAGAAAAGTCCTTTGAGACATCAGGAAAAAGGAGGAGTTTAAATGCAATTTCTAGAGCTGGCCAAACAAGATCCTTACCTGGTTATGGCAAAGAGAGTGAGCCTATGAGTAGCTGCTTGCTTATCCATCTTCTTTCTATGCTAGTGACAAATGTAACAGTCTTAGTAGAGTCAGATAATTTTTTTAGATTTTTATGATACAGTGGTGTTATGATACTATTTTATTGCTGTACAAGTGATTATTTCTGTATCTTTTCAAATCTTTAATGAGGACAGAGACTTATGAAAGAATAACTGGAATCTTTAAAGTGTAGACTCTTAATTTAATTTTTACTAGTAGTTCCAGGGCCAAAATGAGCGACTTGCCCATTTTACTAACTGTTGCTTAGCTAAGTTTAAACCAGGTAGTTTAAAAAGGTTGATTTCAGGTTGAGCCACAGTTAGTAATTGTGCATTTCTGGGTACTTAGTTTCTATTTACCTGCATTTCTGTTTATTAAATCTACACAACTTCATCCTCCTACTTTTCCTTTTACCCTGATTTGAAGAGTGAAATAATTGGTATATGTATTAGATATAAATGTATACATGGGTCTTTATTATTTGCTGTACCTTATTGCGTTTTATTTCAAAGATGCCTCAGATGTTCTTTGGGAAGAGGTGTCAGGTATAAATTTCCTATAAAAATTGGGTTTGCAACAGGCCCTTCTTATTTACAGCCTACTTTAGAGGTTTTTGCACCTGTCACTTCAGAGTTTCAGGATATCATTGTTCTAGGTAGATTTTTTTTCACAAATGCAAAGTAAGTTGAAGAGATTAAGTGGAGACTGTTTCTGATGGTTGTGTGTTTTGTCAGTCTTTTTTGCTGTAGGAAATCCTCTGAACCAGCAGGACAAAACTACCAAGTTATTGGTTAGCCTCTGGAGCTGTGAGATTCCTAAATTTGTCTCCAGTTTGCATTAAAGTGTGCAGCTTGGGTGGCAGGAAAATAATTCCTCTAAAGAACAGAAATTTATATCTCTTGAAAGTGTGTCACTCTTTTGCTATAGAGCCTTTCCCTACCTCTTGGTGTTTTTGTTTGTTTCTGAGGCAGGGCCTTGGTGTATAGTTTAGGGTGGCCTCAAACTGTTGGTGATCCTCCTATCTCAGCCTCCAGTGTATTAGGATTTCAGGCCAGCAACACCACAGTGAACATCCCACCTCTTTGAGTTGCTGTGTTGTATTTACACAGGTGTCTGTTTTTGAGACAGTCTCCCTATATAGTTTAGGGTAGTTTTGAACTCACTGTAAACCCAGGCAGGGCCTCAGACTCCATCCTTCTGCCTCAGCCTCTACTCAGTGCTGGGATTACAGGCATGTGCCACCATACCCAGCTCTGTTTAAATGATACATTCTCAGCACCACAGGGTCAGAAATACCCTGTTCATCTTAGAATATTGTTAACTCTCCACACACTAATCAGTATTTTGTGAGTTTTTATTGATAGTTGTTTACATGTTTGTTGGCTTGTCTTCCTTCCCTAGAAAGTAAGCTTGATAGCAGCTGCAATAGCCTCAGTTTCTGGGCCTGAAACGTGACTAAAGTATGGTAACAGTTATTAAAGAAATATTTTTTGAGTAATCATGGAAGTGATTGTTTTTCAGATTTTGAAAATACTTTACATAAAGGCTGTATATAAATTGAAACGTTAGCTTAAATGAAGAAATTTATTTTTGGAGACAGGATCTCACTAGGTAACTGAGGCTGGCCTTGAATTTGCAGTGATCCTCTTTCCTCAGCCTCTTGAATGCTGGGAGTATGCCACCATGCCTAGCTATGACAGGATCTTATGTAGCAGACTGACTGAACTTTGGATTCTCCTGCCCCACCTTTTTGAGTGCTAGCAATATAGGGAAGATACAGTTCCCAACCTGCTAGATGTCCAAAATGCCAAGATCCTGTTCTCAAAAATCGAGGAATGAATTCTAAGAACAATGGAGGTTAAGTGTAGGAGCAGCTTATTGAGGGCAACACCTCTAAGAGGGACAGGAAGAGGCCCAGGAAGCAGGTTACCCATCAACCCTGCTCCTCAAGGGTGTTTATTTTATTTATTTATTTTTTGCAGTACTAGGGATTGAACTCATGACCTCACACTTGCCAGGCAGGTGCTTATGCCACTGAGCTAAATCCCTGGCCCATCAAGGGTGTTTATTGAGCAAAGCCACAAAGTGGAACAGAACTATAATCAATAAGATTGCAAGGATAGTCACCTAGGTAGTAATGATCCAATGGAAAATCATAGGATGGATGTGAGGTGGGACAAAACTGTGTTCAACCAATAGAATTACAACAAATACGGTTGATTGAGTAATATTGATTAAATGGAGATCAAGTGGGGAAACAAGTTACATAACCAGTACACCTGGGATAGACAAGGACTTTCCTGGGAAGGGTGGGTTTTAAGAGGTTTGGTCCTCTACCCTAAGGTGATTGGTGTCTGTTTAGAGTATCTATCACTGCTGTTCCTTCCTAGGGGGAGTATATGGGTGAGTAGTTCCTCTTTTTCTTGAAGTCTGTCCTTCAGTAAATATGCCTCCAATCACAGTTGTCTTCCCACTTTGACCTCTCAAAGGTCAGACCTCTAATTGTCTATACTATTTCTACTAACTTTGCTATCTATACTAGGATTACAGGTGTATGCCACCACCCTCAGCTTTAAATTTCTGCTTTTATTTATTTCTTTTTTGGCTATGCAGTTCAGGTGACCTTGGGCTCACTTTGTAGTTCAGGCTGGTCTCAAACTTGCAAAGGATTCTCCTGCCTCAACCTCCCAAGTGGGATTGATATAGGGGAATAAAACTGCTGATCTACTATATGTCCTGAACAAGTTCGTGTTCTCTAAAATGGAAGAATGAATTTTAGAAACAACAGAGCTTAAGAGCAGAAATATTTATTGAAAGAAAGTTTCTGTCTGAGAGAGACAGAAGGGGTCCCAAATGGGTTGCCAAAGGTTTTGTACTTTCTTGGGATTTTTATAGAGTAAAATCACAAGGTGAGGTGAATCTTAAGTGGGGAAAACTGGGAACTCACTAGGTAGATGGCATGAGGTGGGACAGAGCTATTGTCAACATAAGTTTAATTGTTCAGGTAAAATTGACCAAATCGGGGGACAAATGGGGAAGAGAGTCACAAGGCAAGCAAGAATTCTTTATGGATCAGTGACTCTTCCTATGGGGGGTTGGGATGGTGACTCCTGGCTTCTCAAAGTGGTCCATACTTAATCCCTAAGGTTTATATTTAGGGTGTGGTTACATTTGTTTTGCTTCTGTCTTGAGATCTGGCCCACAGCTAGAGGTCTGTGTCTCCTACAAGATCACCAGACATCTGGTCCTTTGTGCCAGTTTCTTTGAGGGCCTAGCCCTGTCTGACTGCCTAATATTTTTAACTAGCTCAGCTTCCTATAATGGGATTACAGGAGTGTGCCACCACACCTGGCTTTTTAAATTTTCTTTTTTAAATGCTTTTCCTCTGTTTTGGTATTTTATATTAATGTGTTCCCCTTTTTTTTTTTTGGCTTTTTAAAGTTTTTGCTGTACTGAGTATTGAACTAAAGACCTTTGCACTGAGCTACATCCCCAGCCATTTTTAAGATTTTTAAATTTTGAGACAGGGTGTCCTTGAGTCGCTAATTGTCTAGGCTGGGCTCAAACTTATCCCCTTGCTTCATGTATGTACTCTTTAGTGTCAATCTTTCTTTTCTACTCAGCAATTTTTTTTTTATTTTTGGTACCAAAGAGTGAACTCACAACAGTGTAATTATTTTGAGACTCATCCAAATTATAGTATGTTTGAGTTGGTCTTTTGTTTGTTTCATTTACTAATTTTGGAGTAACAATTGTAAGACTTTGTGCCAGTGTATTCTTTCATCTGATGAGTCATGCCAGCTTTCTTATGCTTACTGTTAACATGGTTTTATCTTTTCTTATCCATATGCTTCTACCCAATGTCTTTATATTTAAAATGCATCTCTTTTAGATAACATATAGTTGGATTTTGCTCTATACTTTCTGGCAGTCTTTTCCTCTTGATTGGTTTGTTTAGTCCTTTTATATTTAATATTAATATGGTTGACATTAAGTCTTTTTGCTGCTTTTTGCCATTTGTAGCTTCTGGGCTTTGTTCTTGTATTGGACCTTTTTTACCATTTTGGGGTTAATCTGGCTTTTTTTTAGGGTTCCATTTTTATATGCTCTTGTTTCATAGCTAAATTGCTATTAGGGTTTATGCTGTGTTAGAGCAGATATGTGGACAGCTCAAAGTATGTAGGTCCCTTAATGTGGGGGATAGTGCCCCAGCTACAACCTTTTTTTTTTTTTTTTTTGGTGGTACTAGGGATTGAACTCATGATCTCAGGTGTGCCAGGCAGGTGCTTAGGCCACTGAGCTAAATTCCCAGCCCTGCAACCTGTGTTTGTCAGTGGGAGAGTGGTAGCTAGTCTGTGGTGTTTGACCATTTGTTCAGTGTTTTCTTTCTCTTCCTGACCTCTTCCCTGCTGGGAGTCTAAGGTGTTCAAAGAACCTCTTCTCCAGTTAAATAGCCTATTGCTTTATTATGAGTCTACCTTACTCTTTAGATTATGATACATTTGGAGAAATGTTACTTGGATGCTCTAGGTAAATACAGGCCAGTTCTAACAAACTTTTGTTTTTTCAAAGTTGAATCAATTATAAGCATCTCCTGTAGTGCTGACATGTGTGCTCCCTCCCCATACTTCTGAGTTCAAGTGATGTCTCTAAAGCCGTCAGGACCAGTGAGTCCTATGGAGAACCAGGCCACAGAGAGGTGGGGATGGAATCTTTGGAGTGTAGGAGGCAAGGTTCTGGATTACTCTCTTCTTCACTCCTCTTCCAGACCACTGGGGTAGGGAATATCAGAAAATCATTTCCAAAATGTTATTCATGTCTGCAGACTTGGCCAGATTTGCCTTAGCAAAGTATGTTCCTTTTTACTTAAGGACATTGATTTGGGGACTCTATTTTCTTATTCAAAAGAGGCCTTTTCTTTTAAGTTTCACTCTCTTTCCACACAAAACTATTGTCAGAAGATAAACTAAGCAATCTTGTTTGTGTTTGCTCTTTTTTAGTCGAGCAAAAGATGTGATAATACCTGCAAAGCCACCTGTCAGCTTTTTCTCCTCGAGGTCTCCGGTCCTTGACCTCTTCCAGGGGCAGCTGGATTATGCAGAACACATTCGTCGGGATTCAGAGGTGGTACTGCTGTTCTTCTATGCTCCGTGGTGTGGCCAGTCCATCGCTGTCAGGGCAGAAATTGAGCAGGCAGCAAGCCAGCTTTCTGACCAGGTAATGCTGACATTCAGCCTAAAAACTTAAAAGAGACACCTTCCTGAACTGACAGTTTTACAGGAGTGCTTTGTCATTTTTAGGGCCTTTTGTAGAGAAAGAAAGGATTTCTTAATGTGCTGGTTATACTCAGACAAGAACAAGAACAAATTCTGCATCTTGAGACGTAGGCCAGTACTCATCCCATGCTATGAAACTGTGTAGTTTCAGGAGTAGAGGACTAAAATCTAGTTCTTGCATCATATCCACTTGATATTTGATAGGTATTTTACATAGAAATTCATGTATAATATGGCTACTTTGTAACAAAACTGACCTTTTTAATGTATAAACCAAAATGTATAGTTCAGTAGCTATTTAATGAATGCCACCTTTGCACTGTATGAGAGGGTGCACAGGCAAGTGAGTCACCTGGTAAGGGAGTGGTTTTCAGCCCAGTGGATCCCATTTGCCATTGAGAAAATAAGTATTTTATGATATCCCTTTTTTAATCCTCAAAAACAATTCCTAAGTGATAAAACTTCCCTACATATATAATTTTAAAATACTTTAGTGCACTAATTATTTTTAAAAGATATGAAAAGAAAGGAAAGTAATATATAGCTAAATCTTATATGTATTAGTACGTAAATACTTGGACAAAGCAGGTCCTTCTACCTTTATATAGAATGCCCATGAGTAGGATAGTTACAAATGCAAACTGACAAAGATAGGTGTTGATTCTGGGTATAGTGGCACTTGCCTATAACCCCAGCATTTGGAAAGCTGAGGCAGAAGGATCACCACAAATTTGAGACCAGCTTGGTGAGTTGAAAACCAGTCTGAACTCTTTAGCTGGACCTTGTCTCAAAAAACAAAAAAGATGTATGTAACCAGATAACTGATGAGGGCATTGTAATTATTTTCCAAAGCCCTCTCTGCTCTCAGTTTAGACAGAAATTGTGTGCTTGACAGAGTCGGTGAACACAGCAGCAGCCATGCTTAAGAGTCGCATTGAAGTGGAGTCAGGTTAGGATAGCAACAAGTACATTTTAAGCCAACATCGGTGTTTGGCAGACCCTTAGAACTACTGTGAATAATAAGAATGGCTTTCCCTGGGAAGAGCAGTTTCAAGCACTACAGAACATCTGCTAGGGTCCCTACCCTACACATGCCTTTAGTTCCCTCTCTCTGCCTGCAGCAAGCCAAAAGCATCACACTGATTTCTGAGAGGCTCTTGCTGAGAACCACTGATCTGGGGTAACTCCTGTAGGCAGCTGAATTGCATAACTTCATTTGTACTTCTTTCTTGTTTTTTTCTTAGAAACAAGAAATGTTATAAATGGCCAGATGTGCTGCCCAGCTCAGCAAGCCTTTGTAACCATTAAGTCCCTGAAAACTTACTGGTATTATTTAAATATACAAGTCTCCATTCCCAACAATGAACATTAATGCAGGGATTAGGAAGAGCTGGGGGAATGCATTTTGTGTTCTGTGGTCTTCTGGAATTTACCTATTCCTTTCCCTCACCTGCCATCTTAAAAATGACTAGTAATCACCAAGCTAGCAGATAATTTCAGAGAGGAAACAAAATTCCAGTGGAACACTGGGGACAAACTGTACAGGTAAGCATGTAAGAAATCACTTTTGTCGGCCATTCTTCATTTCTGAATATACAAAATAAAGATTTTATCTCATGTGGGAACGAGAGAGGACTCTTGTTTTTCAGGTTAAGTATTTTGATGTCTGTTTAAGCAGTGTGTTGTCCTAGTGATGACATTGGAATAATTATAACAGTATTTCAGTGTGGTAGGCACTATTCATCCTCAGGGCAACTCTGTAAGCTGATGCTTTTAGCCCTGCTTTTCTGAAGCAGGCCCTCAGGCTTAGGAGAGGGGCTGAGCAGTTTAATACAGGTCCCAGGCTGGTCCAAGGAAATAGCTCAGTGGTATAAGCGCTTGCTGGTAAGCTCAAAGTCCTGAGTTTGATTCCTGGTACTAAAAAAAATTTAAAATAAGATCCCAGGTTATAGGCAGAAGCCCATAGAAGTTCTGTTGCTATTCACAATCACTGACGATGCTTTTCAAAAAAATTTTTTTTCAATTCCTTCCAAGTTGAGAGCTTATTGTTGCATATATTTTCTCAGAATGGAAAAAGTTTAATTTTAGAAATAGGCAAAAAAATCTTTTAAAGCATATTGCTTAGTAAAATTAGCAAAATGGTAGATTGTGGCCAATTTTTGAGTAAAAATATGGGAGATGCCAGCCCTGAGAAGATGTATTTTTTTCCTTAGTAGATTTTTTTTTTTTTCTTTCTTTCTTTTTGAGACAGGGTCTCGCTATGCAGTTCAGGCTGGCCTTGAGCTCACTTTGTAGCCCAGGCTGGTCTCGAACTTGCAACGATCCTCCTGCCTCAGCCTCCTGAGTGCTGGGATTACAGGCATGAGCTGGCTAGTAGATTCTTTTAAAAGTAATTCTGAAAAGTTGCCACTAAATTTTGATTTACGTTGTTATTGTATTAGTAGATAGAAAGTATCTGAAGGCTGCTTTTTAAGAAAAATTGTAATCTGCCTTCATATTTTTTCAGTAATTTATTATAAGAAATTTTGAACATATAGCAAAACAGAAAAATTTGTACATATATTCAAGGTTTAAAATCTCTTTAAACTTTTTCACTCCTCAGTGCTGGTGATTGAACCAGGGCCTGCCTGGGTTCACATACTAAGTAAGTCATTTACTGCTGAGCCACATCCTTAGCATCCTCCCTCCCACCTCTCACCTTTTTAAAATTTTAAGACAGAATCTTTCTAAGATGCCCAGACTTGAACTTTCAGTCTTCCTATCTTAGTTTTCCCCATAGCTGGCACCATAGGTTTGTGCCACTGTGTCTAGCATCTGTTAACTGTTCTTTATACTTATTTTGTCATGTGTTTATTCATCTAACCAATCTTCTAATCCTAAAGTTCGCTACTAGATGCTGTTTCCATGGCCATCATGCCCCCAGGGTATGTGTGTGTGTGGGTGATTCTGAGGCTTGAACCTAGAGTTTTCACATTCAGCTGTGTTCCCAGCCCCCCACTTTCTTTTCATTTTTTATTTCAAAATGAGTTTTTTGTAAAATTGGCTAGGCTGGCTTAAACTTGCCATCCTCCTGCTTCAGCCTCCCAGAATGCTGGAATGGCAGCCCGTGTAACCACATTTGGCTGGAGACAGTTTTGGTAGTCACCACTTGAGGGAGTGTGCTGTTGGTTTCTGGTATCAATGCAGGGAAAGCTGTTAAATACTCTACACCATCTTACATCTAGCGCTTAGTACATTCTCTTACAACAGAAACAACCCAGAACCCCTCTGTCCATTCAGCCTGCAATGACAGTATTGGCAAAGTAGGGAAACCCTGCTCTAAGATATGCATTAATCCATCTTATTTTTGGCACATTTTAAAATAATTTGCAGACTTAGGGACAATTTTTGCCTAAATACTTCAGCCACCTTAAAGATGAAAAAGAAGGAAAAAAAGAAAGATGGATAAATATAGCCAGGCATGATGATGCATGCCTGTAATCCTAGCACTGCGGAGGCCGACTGAGGCAGTAGGATTGTTGCAAGTTCTAGACCAGCCTGGGCTACAAAATGAGCTCAAGGCCAGCCTGAACTGCATGGTGAGGCCTTGTCTCAAAAAAAAAAAAAAACAAAAAAAACCCCCCAATAAACAAAAAAGATACATATAGAGAGAGAGAGACAAAGAAAACAGAAACTGACCACCAAAAAAACTACAAACTTCAGTTGGTCACCATAGTAATAAATATCTGGAATCAAGTAGCCACCACTTTGAGCATCACTTGTAATTGTAGAGGGTAACTTGTATTAATCTCATGCTGTCTCAGTAAATTTAGTATTAAGATGTTTATACAGATTTTTCTTTTCCTGATGTATATTTTTCTTGGTGGACTCTATAGTCCATGGTTTAGTGGTCAGTAAGTACTATCATAGCTTAAAACCATTGATTATCTGTTTTAGTGTCTAAAATAGTCATTAAAAATAGTCCTTTGACATTTGTGCTGGGGATCAAGCCCACGGCTTTGTGGATGCAATGAAACAAAGCATTCTGCCTTTGGGCTATATCCTTATCCTTTTTTTTGAAATATAGTCCTTGCTAAGTTACCCAGCCTGAGTTCCAGTTTGTGATCTTCCAGCCTCAGCTTCGTAAGTAGCCGGGATTACAGGGATGTCCAGCCACACCCACTGTGTGGTATTTTACTTGCAATAACATTTTCATATGCCTAGCTGACAGTTGTTAGGTTTTTAAGTGTGTGGTACTGGGAACTGTACCGATGTCCTCCTTGCTCATGGTAGGCAAGCCTGTATAGTCAGCCTCAAAGACATATCCTTCTAAGTGTTAATGTGTTCACACTCAGAAAAAGCTCCTTGGCATTCGTTCACTTTAAAATTTCTTTTATGGGGGGTAATACAGGGGAGATTGAACCCAGGGCCTTCATACTAGGCTACATCCCCAGCCCTTTTTTTTTTTTTTTTTTTGGTACCAGGGATCGAACTCATGACCACATGCTTGCAAGGCAGGTGCTTATGCCACTGAGCTAAATCCCCATCCCTGTGTGTGTGTGTGTGTGTGTGTGTTTGTGTTTGTGTTTTCCTGTACCTGGGATCAAACTCACGACCTCCAGCTTACCAGGGCAGGCCCTTACACCACTAAACTAAACCCCAGACCACCCCCAGCTCTTTTTTATTTTTATTTTTGAGACAGGATCATACTAGGTCATTAAGTTATCTAGTTTGAGTTCAGAGTTGTCATCCTCCTGCCTCAGCCTCCTAGAGTGCTTAGAATTACAGGTATATAGCACCATTTCTGGCCTCACTTTTAAAATACAAAGCAAATGTTCCTTTAGGGCCAGAGTCTAAGTCCTAGTTAAATATTGAGAAGAATCTGTCTTTATTTTATTTTCTGTGGGGTTTTTTTTTGTGTGTTTTGTTTTGTTTTTAAATAATGCTGACCTTTGAAACTTGAAACTTTTTTTGTGCTTTTTTCCAGTGAGCGAGGACTAGTTCCATTTTTATAATTTCATCATTTAAATTTTGGTAACTATTCAGTTGCTATTTATAGTCATTTGAAAACCTTTTTTGGTTCTGCAGGTGTTGTTTGTGGCAATTAACTGTTGGTGGAACCAGGGGAAATGCAGAAAACAGAAACACTTCTTTTATTTTCCTGTAATACATCTGTATCATCGGAGGTAAGGACTTTTCAGTAGTGTTTCTAATTTCAGTAAAGTTCAACGTATAAAAATCTGTTGTATTTGAAAGCATTAAATATTCACTCTAGAAAACTGAGAAAATACAGATAAGTAAAAAAAGCAAAAAAGAACCCTGATAGATTTATCAACTGTACATAATTACTTTGTTTTGGTTTTTTCCTTCTGTGGATGAACATGTCTGTCTCCCTTTTATAAGCAAAGGTTGATGGGCTGGAATGTAGCTCAGTGGCATAGTTTCTGCCTGGCAAGCACAGGGCCCTGGGTTTGATTCCTGGTACCAAAAAAATAAAATAAAAGCCCAAACTCAGACCCAAACCCTAAAATACACTAAAATGAAATACTGCAAAATAAAACAGCAAAGGATAAGATCAGGCAGGAATACTAGTTCCTAAATTGTTTTGTCACATTTTTGTGAATATTATGTTGTCATAAATATTGCAACATTGTTATTGAAACTAAGGATTATTCCATTGAATGCCTATACATTTCAGATACTTAAAAAGTGTTTTACGATACAAAAATATACAGAATTCCTCATTCTGTACCTTGCAAACATCAAGTGGTCAAGAAGGATATATCATCTTTTCAGCTGGGAAGAAACTTAACCACTGGCTATGGAAGTACTGGTTTTTGATACTGGAGTACTGTGTAGACTGTGAATCCCTAATGTGGATGTTAACTCCTGCCTGATTCTGACCTGAAAGCTTTTGTAAGCACATAGAATTTGGGGTTTTGTTCAATATAATTGGCCTTGAACTCAAGTTGAATCTCCTTCCCTCAGCCTTCAGGTGCATGTACCACAACAACTAGCAAAATCTTTCTTTTTTTTTTTTTTGTACTGGGAATCAAACTCTGGACCTTGAGCTTGTCAGGCAGGCACTGCACCACTGAGCTAAATCACTGGCCCAAGATCTTTACTCTTTAGACTTTTTTGGGAGGGAGGGAGGGAGGGAGGGAGGGAGGGAGGGTTTGCTGGGAATCAGACTCAGGACCTCATGCTTGCCGGCTAGGTGCAGTGCCACTGAGCTAAATCCCCAGCCCTTTTTAGAGTTTCCTTTTCCCTGCCTCTGAACTTACTGGGTTTTATAGCAAGCATCAGTATTCTGTCATTTATAAATTTTCTGTCCCATTCCACCCCACTTCTGTATCTCTACTGTATACTCTTCTGTGATATTGTTTCCCAGGAACAATTGATAGTATTGAACCAAAGCCATATTACCCAATTTCTAGCTATATCAGTTTTTGTTTGAGGACTGTTATTATCACTTTTGACTTGGCTGCAATAGTACACACCTGTAATCTCACCTGCTTGGTAGGTTGAAACAGAAGGATTTCATATTTGGGGCCAGGTTGGGCAACTTAGCAAAAACCTATCTCAAAATGAAAAATGTGAAAAGGGTCGAAAATGCAGCTGAGTGAAAGAGTGCCTCTGGATTCAATTCCTAATACAAGCCAAAAACCTAAAAAACAAGAACATTTTGGAGCTTCCCACCCTAATTTTGGAGGTTCTACCTTTACTTTGAAGGTTAAAGTATAGGTTTTTTTTTTTTTTTTTTTTTACAATATAAGAATACTTTCACAGTAACTCAGGATTATGTTTTTGTTTTTGAAGGTAAGCATAAGGTGCTATACTTGAAAGTTAATGAGTCTTCTCTGTAAGGGATGATATACTTGCCTTGTTGAGACCTTTGCATTACGTTTTGGCATTTGAAAAGGGCTCAGATGCTTTATAGTCTTTGCAAGCTGCCCAGAAGTGGACTTAACTTGATGTGACATTAGAATCAGAAGAGTTCCCTCGAAATGAGTACAAATGTTATTTTGAGCTACGGTATTGTCTTATATTGTTACCCTCTCTTCAGCTTTTGTAGAAAGATTGAAGGAACATGAAAGGAACTCAAGAAATATGTAGTCCAAACCTCTTGTTTTGCAGAGGAAGACTGAGGTTGGTACTCAACTCAAAGTAGCCACCCTTCATCTTTGCCTGTTGAAGTTTTACTTTTTAAGTCAGTTCAGACTCCTTACTACTCATTTCAGCACTTAGCAATGTCATTGTGCCTAAAATAGTCTCAAGGCACAAAAGTTCCCAAAAGATAGCTTTTTCATGTTTTATCTTACAAGTTTACAGACCTTTTATATATATACACACACGAATGTTTCTGTCAACTATCAGCTCTTGGAAACATAGGTTCTTCTGGTTATTAGTGCTTGAAGATGTGTTCATTGGGTCTCATTACTGAGCAGAGTACTGCTATTGTTTTGTTTTGTTTGGTTTTTTGTCTTTTTTTTTTTTTTTGTACCAGGGTTTGAACTCATGACCTTATGCTTGCCAGGGAGGCGCTTATGCCGCTGAGCTAAATCCCTGGCTTACTATATATTTTTGTCACTACTGTTGCTTGAGTTTGTTATACTGGCTTGTCTCATAGTAGCTGCTTAAAGAAGCTAATAGGCTTTTCTGTTTTGGAAAAGTAGGCTTCTTTGGTTTGTATTGACAAGTCCAAAGGAAGCTTATTAAAGGTCTGAGACCCCAGGGAGGTGGTTCTCAGAACCTTATGTCAGAGCTGGCTACGTCAGATTAGCATGTCCTGTGGTAATGGCTGCAGTTTGTAGCTAAAATGTATTCCACATTCTGCTTTATGGGATCTTGTTAACCTTTACAGGTCTTTAGGACCCTTCCAAAGTCCCACCTGGAAAACTCAGCAAAGCCTGCTGGCTTAAGTAAATGAGATTTCTGGGCTGATTAACTCCTTTCTGTTAAAATGAGTTATCAGATGCTTTTTCATTTTTTTTCCTGTAAGTTAAAAATTGTTGATTGATGGGGATACTGGTAATTTTTAAACTGAACTGATTTGTGATGAAAGTTGAATTGATGGAATTCCTAGCTCTGTCTCCCAGCCGTGCATGTAGAATGCTGTTTCCACTCTCATACCTTTGGCATCATATTGTGCAGTATACACTAAAGAATTGCTTATTTCAACATATGTGTGTATGTGAATTTTTGTATTATAGTGTTGTGCTGCCTATGTTGTTTTTAACAGCAAGCCCAGTGTCAGTTTTATTTACAGAAGAATGGAGTTGCTGAATTTCACAAATTTCACAAATTTTACATGCCCCCCCACCCTACCACCAACCATCTAGTATGTCTGTATTGTGTGAAATTGAAAGAACAGGTAAGAATTCAAATTAGTTTAGGAGGAAACTGAGTGGTGGTAGAATTACTTTACAGTACTGGATCAAATTCCTGTGTCTCCAAGTAAGGAAAGAAAGAAAGGTCATTTATTCTTCTCCCTGACTACATTTTTGCCTAGTTTTTTTGTTTGTTTGTTTGTTTGTTTTGTGTTTGTTTTTTTTCAGTAAAGCTTTACATAGGTATAAGGTTCATTCAGTGATCTCTTGTATTAAGTACCTGTGGGAATATTTATTTTTGTCTTTTTGAGATGAGGTTTCACTATTCAGTTCAGGATGGACTTAAACTTACTTTGTAGGTCAGGCTGGTTTTGAACTCACAGCAATTCTCCTGTGTCAGCCTCTTTAGTACTGGGATTACAGGCATGTGCCACCATGCCTGGCCTCTGTGGGAATATTTAATAACTACTTTTTAGTAGGCCAATGGCCAACTTCTCAAATTGTTTCTTATGTCTGAATAACATATAAAAGAACTCTGCCTATCTGCCTTGAAATGTGAAAAGATCCTGGCATCTTTTAGCATGTAGTCAGTTTCCAAGGCTGCCTTTTTTTGTTTTTATTTGTAAAGAAATATTGTGGGAATTAACTTTTTCTTCAGAGACTAAAATGAATTTAGTTTGCAGTTGAATTGAGCTCATGGAAGAGTAACCAGCCACTTGTATCTCTTCTTACCTAACGCTGATTCTTAGCCCTCCAGTCATCCCCCAAGCGAAGCAAGCTGCTTACTTCTGTGTGAACCACTCAGATATGAAACCAAGCTATTTTCATTTGCGGTGTTGATTATTTTAGCTATATATTATAGGTTTAATGCATGATGTATTGTTTTTATTTTTTCTTTTCATTTTTTTGGTACTAGTTTTGGACCAATCGAGTATAAAGGCCCCATGAGTGCTGTTTACATTGAGAAGTTTGTCCGCCGAGTGATGAAACCACTTCTCTACATCCCATCTCAATCAGAATTACTAGATTTTCTCTCAAACTATGAGGTACCTGTGTTTCATGTCTTCTCTATTCCCAAAGTCTTTTATTGGGTTGTGTTGGATTGTAATAAGTTCTTAAATTTTTATTTTTAAATACTTTATGAATTGCAGCAATTAAAAGATTACATAATAAGCCCTGATAAAATACATTTTGAGATACTGATCTTAAGGATGGTTGGCCAAGTGAGTTTTAAGAAAATATAAGACAATAGAATACTTGCACAGTTGTTTGTTTTTTTCTAAAACGGGATCTCACTATGTAGTTCAGGCTGGCTTTGAACTCACAGCAATCTTCCTGCTACAGCATCCTAAGTGCTGGGATTACAAGTGTGTGCCACTTTGCCCAGCTATTTGCACAGTGCAGTCTTGCCTGTTATTTGTTTGGAAATTTTCATTGCACTTTCACCTTTCATCATAGTTAATTTAGAATAAGTGAGAATTAATTTAACTTATATTACAGGCTTCAAAATTTATTAAGTTACAGTTTGTAGCTGTAAATTCCTAAGAATTTGATGCTTGCAATAAAATGTTATAATACCTGATTTTTCTCATTTGTTGTAGTTTAGCTGTTGCTGCTGTGTTTTTTTTTTTTTTTTTTTTTTTTTTTTTTTTTTTTTTTTTTTTTTTTTTTTTTTTTTTTTTTTTTTTTTTTTTTTTTTTTTTTGTCTTTTTGAGACAGGGTCATGCTGGCCTTGGGCTCATCTTGTAGCCCAGGCTGGTCCCAAACTTGCAAAGATCCTCCTGCCTCAGCCTTCTGAGATTATAGAGGTGTACCACCATACCTGGTTTAGCTTCTTTTTAAAACTGGAATTGTGTTTCTTTCCATTTTATTAAGTGTGTAACTATTTGAAGGTCTCATTTACAGAAAATTTCTTAACTTTGCTTCTCTCTCAGTTTTTAACCTTTTCTAAATTATTGTATAAGCTCTCTACATGCATATTCAGGGAAGTTTGAGAGACCAGGATGGAGATTACATAAACTTGAAAAATTATAAAAAAGTAGTTCTACAAAAGCTTTCATTTGGACATGGGTAAAATGGTGCTTGGATACAGTAAGTAAAATTGATACTTAAGTATAACAAAATCAAGGACATAAATATATGATAGAGATAGAAACCATGTGAATCTAGACCTGACTAGCAGGCAGTTGAGATCCATGCGTGGGTGGAAACTACCCTCCCCCCATTTTTTTTCTTTGTTTTGTTTTGTTTTTGGTTTTGGTTTTTGAAACAGGGTCTTGGTATATAGTTTAGTCTGACTTTGAACTCACTGTGTAACCCAGGCTACTCGTGAACTCACATGTATTTTCCTGCCTCAGTCTCTGGAGTGAGTGCTGGGATTATAGGCGTGCACCACCATGCCTGGTTTGAATTTTGCCTTTACTATGTGTATTTCGTGTGAATTTTTTCATCACATCATTTATAGCTTCTTTTGTTAGAAACCCTATTTGCATGTTAACTGTTAGCAGATGCTTCAGCAGTGTTGTTAATATCCAGTTATTGTCTTAGATAAGCATCAGTGTTCCTTACTCTTTTTTTATTTTATTTAATTTTTTTTTTGCGGTACTGGGAATCGAACTCACGACCTCACGCTTGCCAGGCAGGCACTTATGCCACTGAGCTAAATCCTCAGCCTGCTGTTCCTTACTCTTATGTGGATAAAGGATAGACTTCTATGCACCTCAAAGGTTCATCTTTTTTTTCTGGGCAGGCTAAGAGAAAGAGGGCTATACTAGGAGGTAGGGGATCCAGGCCTGGTTTCTTTGGCAGAACTAATGGGTCTGTGGTTTGGGTCAGGTTATTCACTTAATGGATATCAGGGGCCATGCCAGTGGTCTCATAAGTGCAGTAATGTAATCAGTGAGTGTTCCTATGATTACGTGGTAGGTTGCAGGCAGTGTCACTGGAAGTGGTATAACAAAATAGTGAAAAATTAGGAGCCAGACATGAGATCAAACTTAACTCTTACAGATTTCCATTTGTGTGGCTTCAGGCTAGTTTCTTAACCTTGTTTTGTTTTTTTTGGGGGGGGGTTGTTGATGTTGTTTGGGGATTTTTTTTCTTTTTTCTTTTCTTTTCTTTTTTTTGGTACCGGGGATTGAACTCATGACCTTGCACTTGCCAGGCAGGTGCTTACACCACTGAGCTAATTCCCCAGCCCAGGGATTTTGGGGGGGGGGTAGATTTTTTGGGTTGGTTTGTTTTTGCTTTGATTGAACCTGGGGCTTTCCATATACTAGGCAAGCCCTATGTCACTGAGCTACATACTCAGTCCTACTTAGCCTCTTGTTTTTTGGTTTTTTTTGGTGCCAGGAATTGAACTCACAACCTTGCGCTTGCCAGGCAGGCACTTGTGCTGCTGAGCTAAATCCTCAGCCCTACTTAGCCTGTTTAACTTTTGTTTTTTCATCTGTAAAACAGGAAAATGGAAGATGCCTAGGATGTAGTGCCAACCACTGAAAACTTGTTATCAGTAAGAATTATATCATGAAAGCAATTCTGGATATTTAGGACTAGTAAGAGAATTTTAAATGTGATAATACTTACTAGACTGAACTACTTACATTTTTTAAAACTTTGTTTTGTAATTAAGATGATTAAAAAATAACTTGCCAGATCCAATGTATCATTCTTCAAATGGGCTCTCTGGGGTTGTTTGTAGAGTATTTTGCCTGGTTTTAATTGAAATCTCTTTTTATTCCTTTACTGTTGCTATTATTATTAGTAATTATTTTGTAACACTGAGGATTGAACCAAGGATCTTGAGCATGCTAGGCATACTTTAAATTTTCTTTTTTCTTTCTGTCTTTTTTTTTTTCTTTTTTTGTAATGGGGATTGAACTCAGGACCTTGCAGTTGCCAGGCTGGCACTTAAGCTGCTGAACTATATTCCTGGCAGGTATTTTAAATTTTCATTTAAGCTCCTCTACAGAGGAAAGAAATAGAGAAGCTGTATTATAACAGAACTGTTATTCCAAAAACAATGGGAAAAAATTGAGATCCCTTCATCTAATAAGAAGACTGAGAGGGCTGGGGATTTAGCTCAATGGCATAAGCGCCTGCCTTGCAAGCATGGGGTCGCGAGTTCGATCTCTGGTACCGATTTAAAAAAAAAAAAAAAGAAGACTGAGAGTCAGCTTCCTTATTGTTTTCAGTTCCATCTGTGTGTGTCCAAAAAATTCTCTGGCAGTTTTCTGCATTAGTTCTTACCAGAGATAATGTGATAAGAGAGAAGGGCTTACCCAGAATTGTAGAAGTGTGGATTTTTAACTCTGACATTAGCAAGTTTAATTTCTGAGTTTCCCTCAAATTTCTCATGTCTAAAATAAGAGAATTAGCCAGGCGTGGTGGCTCACACCTGTAATCCCAGCATTCTGGGAAGCTGAGGCAGGAGGATTGTTGCGAGTTCGAGACCAGCCTGGGCTACAAAGTGAGCTCAAGGCCAGCCTGAACTGCATAGCGAGACCCTGTCTTAAACAAGACAAAAAACAAACAAACAAACAAACAAAAAACAAAGAAAGAAAGAAAGAAAAAATAAAATAAGAGAATTGATTTAGGTGTGTTCTATTGACCATTTTGATGTCAGTGATATATAGAGGTTAGAAAGACACAGACCAAAGTTTCATAAGTTTCTGGTCAGGAAAGTCTTTTTCTTCTTTGATTTTTGAAACAGGGTCTCCCTGTGTTGCTGAGGCTGGCCCCAAACTCCTTCCGGGCTTAAGTGACCCTCAAGTAACTACAAGCTCACAGCACTGCACCCTTTTTTATTTATTGTCTTGATGCACCTAAGGTCTTCAATGGTAGCACCTATAGGAGAGAGCTATGCACATTTGTGGCTGAGCTGCAAAACTGGACCCCTATCTTTACCCTTTGTATCTTTGGAATCTGCCTCTCAGTAATAGTTTCAGAAATCATATTTATTGCATGTATTGATACAGAGTTCACATCAGACTCACTGATATGCTGATGACATTACTCATGCTTGGTTGGATTAAAAGGAAGTACAACAGTGATTATACTGCCTTTGAACAGGAACCAAGCTACATGCAGTTGGCACATGCCTGTAACCTCAGCTATTCAAGAGGCTGGCTTGGGAGGCAGAAGCAGGAGGATTGCTTTGCAAGTTTGAGGCCAGCCTGGGCTATATAGTGAGACTCTCTCAAAAAAGAGACTGAAGCAGGAGAATAAGTTCAAGGCCATCCTGGCCAATTTAGACCCAGTCTCAAATTTTTAAAAGGAGATGGGGATATAGCAAAGCACTCCCTTGATTCAAACCTCAGTACTTCCCCCACCACCCAAAAAAACCTGAAAATAACTCATAGGAATCAAAAAACTGCTGATAAGTTGGGACCCCCATTTTACTGGCTTGTGTCTGCCTTTAAAATTGTTTGCTTCTCACCAGAGCTATGGGTAGCTTCATTATGTTAGTATTCATCCTTTCCTGAGCTCAGTAGAGTCACAGAAATAGTCTGTGCATCAAGAGATAATACTGGATTGATTGTAAAATGACTAGAATCTAAGCCCAGTGTTGTACTTCTGGTTTTTTTGTTTTGTTTTGTTTTTTGTTTTTTATTTTTGTTTGTTTTGTACTGGGAATCGAACTCATGACCTCACACTTAACCAGGTAAGCCAGCTGAGCTAAATCCCTGCCCCCCCTTTTTAGTGTAATGCTTCTGAATCATTTATATTGTGAAAGAAGCTGTGTTAAATTTATACATATGATTTGTAAAGTGACATAATGACAAAATTCCAGATCCAGAAATGAAACCACTTCCATGTTTTTGATAGTTGAAGGTACAGAAGTTAAGGGAAGTTTTAGAACCCATAATAGTATAGTCGTTGAGTCATTGTGTCACTATATTGTTCAGGCTGGCCTTGAATTCACTATGTAGCTCAGGCAGGTCTTGAACTCATGGTGATCCTCCTGCCTCAGTCTCCTGTGTGCTGGAATTACAGGTGTGCATGGTCATGCTAGACTGAATATAGTATGCTCTTGGACATTCTGCTAAGTTAGGGTTTCTCAACCTTGGCATTGATGTTTGGTATTTGGGGTCAATTAACTGTGGCAGGGAATGGTTCTATGTTTTACAGGATATTTGTCTGTATTGGTGACTTTACCCCCCCCCCCCAGATGCCAGTAGCATTGCTTTCTCTCCCAGTTGTGATAATCAAAAATATCTCCATATATTGACAAATATTCCTGACAGAACTGCCCCCAGTTGAGAGTTACTGCTCTGAATGATTCAGTTTCCCCAGTTAAGGTCTTAAGATAAGGTATCACAGGTGTTAGTGCAAACATGTCTTTTTTTCATGTGACACACAGAAAGCCATGATCTAATAGTTAAAAGTTTATCTGATTATAATGGTAGCAGTAGAGAAGATGGTAGTAGAGAAGATGAAAGTAAACAGTGCTTTGAGTAGAGAATTCTGGAGTGTGAAAGATGAGAGTCAGAATTGAGTTAGATTGTCACTAATACTTGACTTTTTTACTCAAGCTCTTTTCTCAAAAGACATATCTGTAGGTATGTATATATTATACACATAGAATTTTATTCATATATGCTTATCCTACATTATCAAAAAGAATAGTCTTATGTTTTTTTGGTGGAGCACTGGAAAGCAAACCTAGGGCCTCACACCTGTTAGCCATATGCTGTACCATTGAGCCACGTGCCTACTCCCAAAAGGAATGCTCTAATTGTATATTGTTTTGAACTTTTTTTTTTTTTTTTTTTTTAGAAGTTTTATAGTTGAGGGGCCAGGGATATAGCTCAGTGGCTCAGTACTTGCCTGGCAAGTATAAGATCCTGAGTTCAGTTCCTAGTAATAAAAAAATTGTGCTATAAATGTTACAGTTGAATCCATTCAGAAGCCATTTTGTTTTGTATTGTGTTTTGTTTTGTTTTGCTTTGTTTTGTTTTGAGTACTAGGAATTGAACCTAGCTAGGCATGCTGTACCACTGAGCTATATTCCCAGCTTTCTTTATTTTGATTTTAAAATAGGCAGGGTCTCTATAAATTGCAGAGGCTAGCCTGGTGCCCTCCTTCTTTTAGCCTTTAAGTTAGCTGAGATTGCAAGTGTGTATCACTGCACCTGGCAAGAGTAGAAATGTTTTGTTTTCTGTTTTTTTGAGACAAATTTTTGCTATGTAGTTCAGCCTGACCTTGAAGTCACTAGGTAGCTCAGGTTGACCTAGAATTCCCAAGTGCTGGGATTATAGGGGTACACTACCACAAACAGCCAAGAATAGTTTTTAAACAATGGAAAATGTTTTATTTGACTTAACACTTAGCTATCTCAAGTCTACTCTGGTCTGATTACTAATCATTAACCATAGTTTTGTGCTTGTGAAGTATGACTGTGAGCCCAAGTACAATTTCTAAAAAAATTATTTTGCCTTTAACTTACCAAATAAAAATATTTGGTAAAATTTTGGTACCTAAAATTTTTTTTAGGTACTTAATTGTAAATTCTGATATGCTTTCATCCTTATTGGCAAGGAAATACTGAGAAAGCTGTGCATTGGTAACTACCCCTCAACTTTTAGGTGCCTTTACTACTCACTGGCTCAGTAGCCATTTGAGATTAGTGGACCTTGTAAATCCTCCAAGAAGCAGAAGTATACAGAAGGTGTAGTTTAAACCTACTTGACGACTGAACTGTAGCCTGGAATCTGGCTCCACAGATTCTTCCTTGTGTTCCATGTTCCTACTTAAAGTAATTTTGAAACTTTACTATCTTCTTACAGGTTAAAAATTCAAGAAAGGGGGGCTGGGAATTTAGCTCAGCGGCATAAGTGCCTGCCTTGCAAGCGTGCAGTCGTGAGTTTGATCCCCAGTGACCATTTAAAAAAAAAAATTTAAGAAAGGGTGGGTATACATAGCATTAGCTCATAATCTCAGCACTTGAAAGGCAGAGGCAGGAGGATCACCAGTTTAAGGCTAATTTGGGAGGCATGTCTCCAAAAACAAAAAATTTGCCCAGGCATGGTAGCACTTGCCTGTAATCCCAGCACTTGGTAGGCTGAGGCAGAAGGATCACTACAAGTTCAAGGCCAACCTGGGCTACATAGTGAATTCAAGGCCAGCCTGAATACACAGTGAGATTCTGTCAAAAAAAAAAAAAAATCGTTACAAATATTTACTTACTTTATATCAGTTTCAGTGTTTTTCCTGCATGACAGGATAAATTTGGAAGGTATTGAGTTCTTTTTTCTTTTTTTTTTTTTTTTGGTGTCAAGGATCGAACTCATGATCAGGCAAGCGTTTATGCCATTGAGCTAAACCCCTAGCATGCCTGTTTAAGATTTGGACAGGAAGATATAGGTTGTTGTTGTTGTTGTTATTATTATTATTATTTTGGTATCGGGGATCAAACTCAGGACCACGTGCTTGCAAGGCAGGTGCTTATGCTGCTGAGCTAAATTCCTGGCCCGATACAGGTTATTACTGTGGACTACCCAATCAGACAGAATACAGTGTCATTTTTATTTTGGTGCACATTTAAGTTTGATTAGAAAGAGATTAGGATTGAGTAATGGTAATTTCAAAGCTGCTGGTTTTATGACTTCTGATTTTAATATATGTACATTTAGATATCATTTACTTTAGGTATTGGTAGCTTCTACATTAGCAAGGCTTTCCTTTTTATTTACTTATTGTAGTTGGCCTTTTGGTGAATGCTAAGTCTTTTTGTGAGTTGCGTAACATACATCCATTCATTTAGTCTTATCTGTGATGTAGACCAAAGTATTTTAAACTTAAGTGGGATGGAAAAACATTTTGGAAGCTTTTTTGGGGGAAGACAAAAAAGTGTTAGTTAAATTGGCAGGTGAAAGAAAACCTAAAAGGCTTGACTTCTAGTATTATGTTACATGTAAGTAAAATATTATCTGAATATTAAGCAGATAGATGCCATTAATACCAATTTACAGTTTTGTTGGCACTGTGAGGAAAATAGTTTTACACATTTTAGGTGTTTGGCATTGAATAAAAACACAGCATGGTAACCTTTCATTGGCCACTAGAGGGTGTGGGTACCATCTGCTGAAATTTATGCTTCAAGTGGTGCCCACTTTCACAAGAAATATTTATATTGAAGAGGATTTTCCCGTCTTCTATAAATAGCTAATTTTCAGCCCCCTTACAACAGGTGCTGAATATACTATATGTAACAGAATGGAATTTAAAACAAACTGGTCAAGTTATTATCTGGCCCTCATTGTGTCTTGCTTTTTACTGAATTATGAATTTGGCAGAAGAACTTTGTCATATGTATTTTACTTCTAATGCCTGTGCAAATTTTTTAAAAAGTTTTTTTTGAGGCAAGGTTTTGCTAGTTCAGGCTGGCCTCAAATTTGTGGTGATCCTTCTGCCTCAGCCTCCTAAGTGCTGAGGATAGAAGTATGCACCACCATGCCCAGCTTCCGTGCAGTCATTAATGGATGTGTAGCACTTGCCTGCTCAATGCTGGGCACTTTCTCAGCCAGAAGTATAGTTACAAGAGAGATTCTTTGTTTCATGGAATTACTTGTGGAGATAGATAACAAAAAGGGAAACACTTATTTTTTTAGCATTGCTGGAGGTAGAATCCAGAATCTCGCTCATAGTAAGCATACTGTACTCCTGAGTTACATCCCCAAATCTTCAAACAGGTAAACAAGGGTGCTAGGCTGAAGAGTGTCCTTTCAATATTTATGTCTGCATTAAAGTTCACATGTGACCCGATTTCAGAATTCAGAACTAGGATCTTTGCAGATGTAATTAATTAAGGGAAATGAGGGTCACAGATGTCTTTTCACCATCATGTGTGCTGGTAACCCCCTTTATTGTTTGGACGAGCAAAGACTAGACGAATGTAGAAAACTGAGCATAAGTGACTGTTCGCCCAAAGCTCTTCAGGCATCTGGGAGTAGACTGCTAGAGACAGCTTAGTGACAAGCATCAGAATGGGGATGATGGTGTACCACAAGGTTTGAAATGGGATGTCAGGTACTTAGTGTCAGGTGGCACATGTCGCAGCCAGCTCTTTTAGAAGGGACCTCCAGAGGCAACGAGTGCAGGGATAAAGTTGTCTGGATTGGATCAGTTCATGAGTTTATTTGCAGCTGAACAAACACAGACCTGGAAGAGGAAAGTTTTCTATGTGTAGATACATGTGTTCCTCAAAGTTGACATTTTTCATATTTCAGCAGTAAATGTGGAAGAAATTAAGGTATGTATAGCTAATTTGCGATGATTTCTTAATTTTAATGATACTGCTTCTGTTGGAAAGACATTGAAATCTTGGGGAGAAAAGCTGCAAAATGTTCTACCTGCAACATGACTGAGGGATATGGTAACTTTCAAATAATAATTTGCAATAGAAATTATATAACTTATTTTACTTGATTTCCCCTTATTACTTTTTAAGTATTAATTTTAGTTTATCTTCTGAGGCACGGCACTTTTCAAAATTCAGTACAGACCATTAACAGTATTAGGTCTGTTAACTATCACTTACAATATACTTTGCCTGCTTATTTTTTAAATAGCTAGTATTTTACAATTTATAAACCTTTCATTATATAGTTACTAAATCTTACGTTGTTCATTTCTTTGGCAAGAAAGTGAAAATTTTGTTTAGGGGCCTGTTTTGCATTGTACAGTTGTATGAATTTATTTTTCTTTTTTTTTTTTTGTTCTGGTTTAGTTTGTTTGTTTTGGTATCAGGGATTGAATTCACTTGCCAGGCAGGTGCTTGTGCCACATATCCCCGACCATGATGAATTTCTTTAGTTAAACTTAGTTCCTTTTTTTTTTTTGGAGACAGGGTGTCACTATGCAGTTCAGGCTGACCTTGAGCTCACTTTGTAGCCCAGGCTGGTCTCGAACTCACAATGATCCTCCTGCCTCAGCCTCCCGAGTGCTGGGATTACAGGTGTGAGCTACCACACCCGGCTGATTTAGTTCCTCAGAAGACAGAGTTGTCTTCCTCCAAGCTGTGGTAATTTCCAACAGAGATGCCATCAACAAACCTGTACTGTAGAAATGTCCACAAAGGATAGCTGGTCCAGCCTTTATTCATTTTTAAAGGTTCAGTTTAGATTTCTTTTGGAGACTCAGAATTCATATTTTTTTATATTCATTAATTTGTACAAATGTGTGTGTATGTTCACATATTTGCATGTAATCGCACACACACTTACATATATGTTTATGGGTCATGTGTTCACTTCCATGAAGCTACCTAAGGTAATACAATGTGGTTAAAGAAAAAAATATTATTTTCTAGCTAGGGAAGATTTATTAACACTTAGAATAAACTCAGTTTTGGTTTGGGAGATTGGTCAAACTTTAAAGAAAGCTAAATAAGTGTTTCCTTTGAGTTAGTTTCTATTTTTGTTGTGTCCAATGTTAACTAAGTGACTAGAATTTAAAAAGATTTTATTTGCCTTTGTACTCAATAGGAAAGCTTATTATACCATCATAGAATGGTATGAAATCATAAGAACCTAAATACTGTTAAGTCTCCTTTAGGTCATTTGTAGGTTGGCTTGTTAAAAATGTTTTGAAAGGGCCGCGGGTTTAGGTCAGCAGCACAAGTGCCTGCCTGGCAAGTGTGAGGTTGTAAGTTCAATCCCTGGTACCAAAAAAAAATAGCAGGTAGTTGTTTTTCCTGACACATGTAAGTGAAAAACCTATATACCTAAAACTGTAAAACATAGATGAAAAGAGTTAAAGTAGATACAAATAAATGGGGAAAAATATGTCATGTACATGGATTGAAAGAATTTTTAAAGATATTTTGAAAGAGTAGACTAAAGAAAATTTTATTTTCAATAATACTTTGAGGCTGGAGATGTATAGCTCAGTGGCAGTGTACATGTATGCTTAGCATATGCGAGGCCCTCTGTTCAAATCTCAGTACTACAAAACACTAACAAAACTTTGCTTTTTTATTTCCTTAGTTTGAGAAATTGGTTATTTCTTAGATTTTTCTCAGTGTTAAGATTAAACATTCCATTTCAGTTTCTTTCAGAATGAAAACCAATTGATTTAAAGGGGTGTGGTGGTGCATGCCTGTAATTCCAGCACTTGGGAGGCTTAGACAGAAGGATTGCTGTGAGTTCGAGGCCAGCCTGGACAACACAAGACTGTCTCCAAAAAAAAAAAAAAAGTTTACGAGCTTTTAAGCAAGTGGTTTAAATTAAAGGGATAGTATGTTCCTCCACAGATCAGAAATTTTCTCTTATACAATGTACTGATTTAAAAAAAATTTTTTTTTTGGTACCGAGGATTGAACTCAGGACTACACACTTGCAAGGCAGGCGCTTATGCCACTGAGCTAAATCCCCAGCCCCCTGATTTAAAATTTTACCAGCAAATTAAATTTCCACCTTAACTTTTGGATGTGATTTGTCTGCTGATCAAATCAACAACCAACAGTTGTTTATTAAGAGCCATCATTGTGTTGATGGCTTTAGTGCTGGAAAGAAAGATTTTTCAGATTTGCTTCGTGCTTGACAATCTACCAGGCTTGCTCTTCCATCAATAACTGGGCTCGTTTTCCAGCCTCGGAAACCAACACTTCACATCAAAATTCACGCAGCATTATGCATTAGTCTCAAGAACTTGGACTTGAGCATAGGTCTTAAGACTCCAGCACTTTTCTTTTTTCAGGGATTTCTTTTAAGACAGGTAAGATTATTACAGGACAAAACTGGACAGAGTGCTGTAGGACCTCCAGAAAGGGAAGAAAATACTTTGAGCAGGAAGATAGAATACATCTGGTAGGGGACAGTTAATTGATTTGACAGATTTAAGGGACATTTGATGCTAACCTTAGAGATGTTAATGAGCAGTTGGAAATGGGTTTGTGAGAGTGGAGAAACAAGAGGGCAGTCACATAGAATCTGATTTCCTGCAAAGTGGGAAGGTAAATTTGGAATGATTGAGAGGAAGCAAGTGAAGAAATGGAAGAGGAGTTACAAAATATTACTGCCATAACTTGCCTAGAGTAGTTACAGTGAGTGAATGCCTGAATTCTCTGGTGAAGTTTTGAGTTGGGTTTGGAGAAGTGTGCTGTCAGCAGAGATGGAAAGACTTAGGGAGGGAGAAGGAAGTTTCAGCTTTGGTACCCCTGAATTACCACTTTGCTGTCCTGGAAAGGTTGTGCCCCTCCATCCCTTACTCTGGTGCTGTCTAAATGGAGAAGTTCAACCTAGCTCTCAACTTTGTTTAGATGGTTAGGCTTTTTAAAAACTAAGTGCAACAAAATGCATGAATTGTCAAATTATAATATCGTGTCATTCTTGTATGTTTAAAATTATTGCATGCCAGCAGTGCCTCAGTCACCTAATTGTGTCCTTGTTCCCACAGCCTGGAGTACTCGGGTACTTTGAGTTCAGTGGCTCGCCCCAGCCTCCTGGTTATTTGACCTTTTTCACCTCAGCATTATATTCATTAAAGAAAGGTAAAATTGATTCATATTAAGATGATATTTTATTGAGATGTAGTTATATATCTTGTATGCGTTATCATATTACATTTTATAATTTGCTAGATTCCTTTTCTCAGTGTTTTTAGTAATTGTTTAATGCTGTCATTAACATAGTATAATATTTCAAATGTATTCTTTTAAATGTTTAGTTTTTTAAAAATAATAATCTTATGGCATATGCAATGATATATTTTGTACTTTAAAATTTATTATATCATAGTCTTTTAATTATGTAGTTACAAGTTTTTGCCAGAATTTTCAGTGTTTGTCTAATCCTGTCAGTTGGATGTAGAACAACTTGCCAGTATACTTTCTTAAAGGAATATTTTTATAAATGTAAAAGTCGTAACAATTCAGCATGAGCCTATGCCGGTTTCACTTCCTAAATCCACATTTCATCGTATTATCATTTGGAGTCCTGCTTTTTGCGTTAAATATCATATCCTATGTATTTGTCCAAATTGCTGTATATTCTCTCTTGGTTATGGGTCTAAGGCCCATTGTTTGTCTGCCAGATACACTGATCTGCTCATCTGTCTCTGTCCTTTTCATACCACTGTAGTCATAACCTGACTCAGCCAGTAGACTCTGCCTTCGTGTGTCCTAGTCCTGCCTAGGAGGCTTAAGTGCCTACTGCTCTCAGCCCCAGCTTTCCTCCTATCAAATCCCTCACTCTTCTTTCAGGTTCCAGTGCAGATACCACGACTACAGTTCCATACTTTGTCCTTCAACCCAATCTAAATTGGATACTCTCTTGTTTCTTTCATGGCATGTAATACAGTTTGCCTTTATGTACGTAGCTGTAGGATAATTTAATGTCTGTCTTCTGCAGACTCTGAGATTCCTGAGGAAAGGACAATGTATCTTAAGTTCAGTGTTTTTCTCCACTATGTGCTATATAGCAGGGGCTCATTTAGTATTTGTCAAATAAGTGGTCAGAATAATAACCCAGCATCTTACCCCAGCAGACCAAAAATATGTAAGTGCTAGGGGCCCTGTTATAAGGCTATAATCCCAGCTACCCAGAAGGCTGAGACAGGAAGATTCAAACCTAGCCTAGTGATCGTAGCAAGACCATCTCAAAAAGGGTTGGGGGATATAGCTCAGTGGTAGAGCACCCCTAAGTTTAATCCCCAGTCTCCCATGCACACACACTCAAATGCAAAGTAACAAAACACATCTGCTTATTATTGCTTATTGGATGACTTCAGTGTTTTTAAACAATATATCATGAATACATCAAAGAATGATATGATTGGCCATTTTAATATATACATTGTCTTAGAAGTCCATGCATGGAAAATTTACTGTGTTTACATTTTTTGTCTGGGAGACATTTGGAGGAAAGTAAGCTGTCATATGCATATGTCTTCTGTTCACTTGAAAGTCTGAGCTGCAAAGTTTCAAGTGACTAAAAAGACAGGACTTAGTGAATCAAAATTTGAATTTTGAAAACAAAATATTGGGAACTTCAATAAGTTTAGGAAGTAGACATTCAGAGCTCTTCATATAAAATTAAATAAAGACCTTCAAAGGAGACCTTAATATATTAAATAGAAAAGGAGAATTTAGAGTAGTCCACTGAATGATGGTCACACTCAGGCTTCTGAGTTGAAGGGGATAGGTCAAGATTTTGGAAGGATGTTTTATTTAGTTAACTTACATTGTGTGCTGCTTTGTCATGTTGGTGAAAACTAAATAGCTCAACTTAAACTATGTTTTCTCTTCAGTGATTTCTGAAAAACCTTTCCAAATGTAAGACAGTAGTACCCTTCCTTTCTTTAAGCAGAGGTAGAGTAAAAGACGGACAGATAAAATGGGGGTACAAGAGGAATAAATAGCTAAAAAATACTCAAGCCAGGCATAAGTGGTATACACTTGTAGTCCCACTTACTTGGGAGGCTGAGACAAACTGGGCAGCATCCCAAGTCTAGGACTAAAAACTAGGGAAAGGGGCTAAGGGAAAGGTAGCTAGGTGGTAGAGTGGTTGCCTAAAAAACTCAAGAGTACAAAATGAACCTCTTTAGTCAAATGACTAGTTTTGATAAGGGATTATATAAAAGTTCTCATTGTAAGTATGATCTGATTTACCTTTTCTATGTTTGTTCCCAGTTAGGTGATTCTAATTGGATTTTGTAATATACTGTTGCATGAGTTAAGTTTATGGGAGCTGAGATTCAGTTTGGCTAATTCTCTTTCTTCTTGAGGGGAATGCTAAGTTCCCACTTAAGCTTAGTGGACCATTTTTAGAAGAAAAAGACCAATTGGAAATGACGATTTCCCATGTATGTACACTAGGAAGGATTACCTAAAATATATTTGCTTGAGGTGTGGGTTTCCCTTTTTCTTTCTCTTACTCTGAAGTCAGACAATATTTTCCTTATTGTTAATAGCAGATATGTGATAAAAGAAACACATATACAATTTTTTCAATGGTATAGTTAAAATGTGAATTCTAGATCAATGTCCTGTTTAGATTTTATACACAAATTGAAGCCTGAGAAACATTTGACATACTTTAACAGTTGCTTATGGGAAGCTGAGCTGAGGTGTTTAGATTTGTAGCAGAAAGCAAATGCCCTGGTTCAAATGCATTTCTCATTGCCTTACTGATTTTTTTTCTTGTGCTGGTGATAAAACCTACGGAGCCTTGTGCTTGCTAGGCAAGCACTCTACCACTCAGCTATGCATGCAATCTGTCTTAGTGATCATTTTTAATTAGCTTAGATTATTTTAAATTGTGCCAAGACACTTTTGAGTTTTACATTTGTTTCTTGAAGCTAATGGTGGTTAGCAATTTACAAATAATGGAGAGTATGCCATGTATGAAGCGTCATGACTGGGTTCTGTGGGGTGTGCTGAGAGTTCATTCTTAGCCATCAAAATGTGAGGGTTGAGGGTTTTGGTTTTTGTTCTTTTGTTCTGTCTGTGTAGTCCAAGCTGGCCTTGAACTCACTTTGTAGCCTTGAACTTTTGGCAGTTCTCTGAGCTCAGTCTCTCTTGAGATGGGATTATAAGCATGTGCCACATGTCTTGCTAAGTTGTAAGGACTTGTTCTGTGGCAGTTTACCACTCTATTAGGAACATTTGTCTGTTGTTGATAATCATATGTAATAAAGAAAGTCAGGGAAAACTCATCATCTCAGCATCGTAACATGAACTGCTTTCTTTCTTTATTAACTATTTCCTTTTGCCTCAGTTACCTGTGAATCTTTTGGACTTTCACTGGCCTGTCATTTGATGTAGGCCTATCTGCTGGTGGTACGGGCAGGAACTCTTTGTTATATTTCCACTTGTTATTTTCCTGCCTTTTTATTTTAATCATTTTTTTATAGAGAAGTTTTATATTTTCATGTAGTTCACAGGTTTGTTGGTTGATTTATTTTCCTGAAAATCTGATGACTAGTTTACTTCTTTTTACCACTTTATGCTACTTGGCTTTACTTAGGCTTTAAATGATAGAGAACACAGTTGGTTTTTTCTCCCCTTCTCACTGGCTAATCAGCACCATTTATAAAATGATACTTCTTTCCCTTGCATCTCAATACCTGCTTACCACAGAACACATGATTTCATATAGTTGGGTCTGTTCCTGTGTTTTCTCTTGGTCTAGGTAATCATTTTATGAGTTATATAATTAAATTTCTTGTTTTGTAAGTTATTATCTGGTAAAATGTAGGCTTCACTTCCTCTAGTTTTTATATTTTGTGGAATATTCTTTTGTCATCTTTGCTTTTGGCTGGGTTTTGGTTCCAATTACAAATGAATAAAATGTTTGAAGGTAATTGACATGATCATAGCATTTACCTTCCTTCCCTTTCTAGGATCACTGCATGATTATTCCTTTTTTAAACCTTTTAATTTTTCATAATAGAACTTACAAGTCTCTTGTTAATATTTAATCATTTCAAAGTGCTAAATGATTAACTGTGGGCTGGCATTCTTTGTGTATATTTCAAAAACCTGAAGGAAACCAGCTCTTGTGTGCTGTACTCTTCCCAGACTGTAAAGCCTATTCCTTTGAGAACTGTTCCATATTGGCAGGCAGCTTTCATTATTCTTTTGCCTTTAGATAGCTTGATAGAGGGTTTGTCCTTTTAACTGGCATGCTTGGGTTTTGTTTCTGTTTTTAATCGTGTGATTAATCACATTCTATAAAGACGTATTCTGGTGAAATGTTACCATTCTTCTATGATTTGGCGACTTTTTGAAAGAAAATATATAGCAGAAGTTGATCCTGCTTTCCACACAACCTACAAAAGATGTACAGGGCAGGGCACAGGCTGTGCAGTGGCCTGGAGGTTGGCAGTGTCTGCCTGATGCGGCCTGTGAAGTTGGAAAAAAATATTTAACTTTTCTGACTTTGAATTTGTCTATCTGAAAATTCAGGGAGGATGAAGGTAAGAATAAATGCTTCTTTTGTAATGCCAGATCATGTGTGAAATACTTTGTGTGTTAATGGAACAATATTCTTAAAGTCTGTAGTTGATCTAAACTTGGAACTAAACTCCTTGGGGCTTGTCTCAAATAAGTACTGCTTCTGCTTTAGAAAAAGTATCTATACAAGAAAATTAGACTTACCTGTGGGCCTGTCTTGCCCATCCCTTTCTCTATGACACCTATACTTGCCTTAATATGCCCTTGGTCTGTGAGTATCCAGCTAATTAAATCTCCCACCAGAGCAGGAATGGATATGCTCAGATAGCATGTATTGAGTGCTTTGTTGTCTTTTCCTACAACTCTTAATATCCTGATTGACCATATTTGTAGCTAGAAAGGTAAATAAATGACTGATAAAGAACATATGAGGAAGACTTTAGCTGTGGGATTTTAAAGTTCAGTTGGTTCCCTACCACTGTCTCACTGTTTCTCTTACCTGGCTCTTCGTGTGATAGCTCCTGCCTCATCCCCTTTACCTTTTTTTTTTTCCTAGTTGCTTCTCATTGTTTCCTGGCAATAGAATCTTGATAAAGTGAATTAAAATTTACATGGTGCCTACATGTCACCTTGAAATTTCACTGTATTATTAACCATAGGTAATGTTTCTACCTCCTTCCGGGATTTCTAAACTTAATTGATCAGGGAACCTTAAGAATACCTTTGGGAAATATAGTTGGCCCTCTTTGTCTACAGATTCAACTAACAGAGATCAAAAATAATTTGGAAAAAGAAATTACCTACTCAAGATGCTGAGGTAAGAGGATGGCTTAAGCCCAGAAGTTTGGAGCCAGCCTAGGTGACACAGCAGGATCCCTCATCTCTTTAAAGAAAAAAGAAATGCACTGGATGTGGTAGTACATGCTTATAATCCCAGCACTACCTTTTTGACTACTAAAACTGCCATTATTTTATCAAGAGACTTCTCATATTTAGAGGAATAGATGTTTGTTTTCATTGTAACTTATTTCTTAAGATTTGTAAATGCTGTTAAAATTAAGGCCAAAAAAGAACCTCCCAACACTTGAGGTTAGATTCAGAAGCAGGCTTTCTTAATTCAATAAATGTGTGAGAATCTATTATGTACCACAGCTAAAAAGATGAATAAACCTCATTCCCAGTCATTGGCAGGGCTCACCAGCCAGTATAGCCAACAGCTCCGCTTACCTACAGTCATTGGGTGGTGAAAGATCTGTGACAGGCTTTCCTGGAGGCTAGAGGTAGGTCTGCCCAGGACAACCAGTGGGGGGACCTTGTGGGTTTTTCAGGAGAATAAAGGGCTGTGGAGGGCTTTGGTTTCTGGATGAGTGTGTGAAACACTGAGGAGTGGAAGGTATTGGTCTGAGGAAAGAAAAAGCTGCATCTACTTTTGCTTTGGTTGCAAAAAGTTAAGCATCAAATTGAGTGTTCAGTTACAAGTAGTGTTTTGATTCCTTGAACCCATGAATTTGAAAATTTCACTTTCTTAATTTTTGTGGGGGAGGGGTTACAGGGGATTGAACTAATGACCTCACACTTGCAGACAGGCATTTGTGCTGCTAAGCTAAATCCCTGACCCTTCTTTATTATTTTTTGATATGTTCTACCTTTACACATATTAAATTGTCCTATCTTGTGGTGTGTTTGTATTTGTGTTGGTTCTATTTCTTCTTGTTTTAGGTTTTGTTTTCTCCATATTCAGATTAAGACTCCTAGGCAAAGAAATAAACACATTAAAACCTTGAAAAAAATCTTAGGAATCCCACAATGAAACCATAGGCTTATAGTCAAATGACTCTGTGCAAACAAACTCAAGTCTGTTATTTGATTGTGCACTTCTGGGAGCCAGGCACTTTATCTGGCTAATCCTGTCTTAACTAGCACCTTTTGAAGCAGGAACTCCTATTATCCCAGTTTTACAGTTGAGGAGACTGAGGCTCTGAGGAAGAGAATATTTTGGCTTTGAAAATACATTAACTTTTTTTGGAACTGGGTATCAAACTCATAACCTCTCGCTTGCCAGACAGGCACTTATGCCACTGAGCTAAATCCCTGGCTCTATGTTAACATTATTTTGAGATCAATATGGCAAGCAGAATAACGGCTCCCCAAAAAATTAACTTCTTAACACTAGAACCTATGTTATGAATATGTTATGTTACATGACAAAGAGGAATTAATGGTGGAAGTTGCTAATCAACAGGCCTTGAGATAGGGAGATTATCCTGAGTTTTCTGGGTGGAACCATTGTATGTAATCAGGAAGATTCTTAAAAGTGTAATTGTGAGGTAGAATAATCAGTGTCAGTTACGTGATATGAGGAAGATTTGTTGAGCTATGAATGAGAAGAAAAAGGACTAAGGAGTGTGGACAATTTGTAGGAACCTAGAAAAAGCCTGAAAATGGGTTCTCCCAGAGCCTTCAAAATGAACATGATTTGCTAACAGGGCAGGGTTGATACTCAGTCCAGAGACTCATATATAGGCTCATATTAGACTTCTCCAGAACTGCACAATAAGCAGCAACAAGAAACTCATGCTGTCACATCATAGGAAATGCAGGAGCTGAAATAGGAACCTAGACCTGTCGTATATGTTTGTGGCTCAGAATATGTGTGCTGTACCTTAATAGTAAATTAAAAGTTTAACATTTATTTTTTGGTTGTTTTTGTTTTAACAGCGACAGAATTTAACATTTATTAAAGGTGGGGAAAAAAACAGAAGGGTAGGGGAAAAACAAGCTCTGCAGAGTGAATTTGGTCCAAGGGAAAAGGGAAGAAAAAATAAAAATACACCCTACAGTTTAAGGTAGGCTACCATGAGTAGGTACTGTGGCCCTGAAGTTTTAATATTTAAAATTGAACTTAAGGCAAATGATACTAAGCAAAATAAGCCAACAGTTTTATGCAGAGAACTCAAAATCAAACTCTTGATGTGATGCAGGCAGTATGTATAGTACATGCTTGTAATTCCAGCTACTTGATAGGCTAAGGAAGGAGGATCACAAGTTTGAGGCCATATTGGCAATGTGGACCCTGTCTCAAAATAAAAAAAATTAGTAAGTACTGGGATGTAGCTCAGTGTTCCCTGGGTTTGATCCCTAGTATCTTCCCCTCCCCACCAAAAACAAACCCACCTTTTTGGCCGGGGATGGTGGCTCACACCTGTAATCCCAGCACTCAGGAGGCTGAGGCAGGAGGATCGTTGTGAGTTCTAGACCAGCCTGAGCTACAAAGTGAGCTCAAGGCCTGCCTGAACTGCATAGAGACCCTGTCTCAAAAAGACAAAAAACCCCACAAAAAACAAAAAACCCACCTGTTTTAAAATAAGTGCATTCAAGTGAATCTTCATGGAAACCACAGAGAACTTTCCAACCTTCTATTCTCCCTGAACTTGTGGTAGTTGCCATAAGTTAGTAATAGTGGTGCAGGGAAGGTACAGAAAGGGAAACTGAAATTGTACCCGTGAGAGGCGGTGTTAGGCCAATCTCTTAGTGGCAGAAATCCCCAGTTTCATGAACATGGCCAGGAATAAACCTGCCCAAGTACTAAAAGTTGACAAGATTGAAAGGATCAAAGCAAGACCTTTGATAACTCAGAGTGTGGCAAACAGCCTGAGCATGAACATGTTGGTGCTGCTTCCCCACCAGTGATAGTGAACCTTTTAGAGCTTTCAGTGGTAACAGCTGGCTGTAGCACACATGCTGTGGGTTTGCCACCATGGCCCTAGCCTTATGTCCATGAAGGATAGGCCATAATGGGCCTGGGTAGTAGATCAATGCACTGCGTACTGTCTTATAGCGGAAAGGCCCAGGGCCAAAGGCAAGCAGCAAAGAAGCCAGTTTTTCTCCCTCAGGTCGTCTCGGCCTACCTACTTGGTTGTCTAATATGAGAAACTGTAGATTCTGCTTGGTCATTAATTCTGTTTCCCAGATAGTCTTTCAAGATCTCGCTACATCTCGCAGTGATCTGTGATACCAGTTGTCAAGGTATGATTAATAGAAATATGAAACTGGCTAATTGCCATGGAAATAGACTATATTGAGAATTTTTTTATTAATTGAGTTGGATCCTGTTGGTTCCCTTTTTTTGTGGCAAGGGATGGGAAAATATTCTCAATATATGTTAGCAAACTTTTAAAATTAAAATAGTGACCTCTATGCTTTTAGGATAAAAAGTATTTTATAAATGATAGAGACCTATTGTCGAATACCCTGGAGTCCTGCTTTAACAGAGAATACTCTGGATATGATGAAAAGTGCTCTTATCTTACAAAATTTTGTACTAAAATTTTAATCTGCTAATCCAGGTAGTCTTTGTTCACATGTGGTTGCACATTTAAACTATGTGTTCCAACAAGATTTTCACCATATGCAGGAAATTCAATAGAATTGTAATTTTTTTCTTAATAAAATTTTTTATGGGTGAAAGATAAGGTTTTGAAAGTGCAGTGTGTTTGACTGTGTAAGAATCTGTTTTGTGCAGGTATACTGTCCTTTCTCATTAATTCAATTAAACTGGTTTTTTGATGGCCCCTTTCAATTTTGGGGTCAGACTGTCACTTCTTATTTCTCTGCTCTAGTAAATCATGTTGGTAACTTTGGAAGACTATCAAATAAATGTCCCAACTGGCTGCTTTTTCTTTTCTTAACTATGACTGTGCACTACAATGCAATTCAGTTTTTACCTCAGGACACTGTTTTGGTTCTACCAGTTCATACCCTCTTTTAGCTCCTGCTTTTTCTTTTGAAACTTTGAAACTTGTGCTGAATGTATATATTGTGCTGTTTTAAAAGACGTTAAGGGGACTGACAGTGTTGCTCCGCTGGCAGAGCCTTTGTCTGGCATGTACAGAGAGAGCCCTGGGTTTAGTCCCCAACACCACATGAATGTGTGAATAAAGGGCATGGGAGAAGATAGTCTGGAACTATACACACACCTCCTCATACTGCTGGCCATTAATTTTTCACTTCCATTGGTGGATGGATCTTGCCTGCAGTATTACTGTGCTATTTAAGTGATACTTTTCTATTTTCCTTGTTCTTTCTTCATTGTTAATGGGATTTTTCTATAAAGAACAATTGACTGCTCTCACTAATATTGTAGAGTGTTAATTTTTGTTTTGCTTTAGTGGGTCCAGCTTTGGCCCTTAGTTTTGCTCCTTTGTCCTTTGGACAGGCCCTTTTTATAAACATCTTTTCTTTTCTTTTCTTTTCTTTTCTTTTCTTTTCTTTTCTTTTCTTTTCTTTTCTTTTCTTTTTTGTCTTTTTGAGACAGGGTCTCTATGCAGTTCAGGCAGCCCTTGATCTCACTTTGTAGCCCAGGCTGGTCTTGAACTCACAGTGATCCTCCTGCCTCAGCCTCCCCAAGTGCTGGGATTACAGGCGTGAGCCACCACACCCGGCTTTCTTTTTCTTCTCTTTTTTCTTTTATTTTCTTTCTTTTTTTTTTTTGTCTTTGAGAGATAATCTCACTATGCAGTTAAGTATACAGTTATGGCTGGCCTTGAACTCTGTAGCTTAGGCTGCCTTCAGACTTGCAAAGATCCTCCTGCCGCAGCTTCCTAAGTGCTGGAATTGTAGGTGTATGTCACCATATCCAGCTTATGAACATTTCTTTACTCTTCATGTGGCAAGGTATTTCAGGCTTATGTTTCTCTGGAATCCTCTTCCCCAGGAGCCCAGTTCCTTTTATTGGAGAATGGTATTTGCAAACCAACAACTAGTGCTATGTGTGCTCTTTAGTACCAAATGTCATTATTTGAAAGTCTCCTTAGAAGATAGAACTAGGAAATACATGTATTTGTACCCGTGCGGATGTGTATGTTTGTATTTCTGTATCACATGCACATGTGTATATTAAAAGGCCTAAATTCTCTGTTTCCAGACTTAACGCTGCAGGGGTCACTTTTTTTTTTTTTTTTTTTTTTTTGGTACCAGGGATGGAATTCACAATCTTGTGCTTGCCAGGCAGGCACTATACTGCTGAGCTATATTCCCAACCCAGCCTTTTATTATTATGTAACTTTTATTCCAACAGTGACAATCCCAGTTCTCATTGTCTACATTTACTTACAAAGAAATGAATAAGATCATAGTTCTAGAGTTGTTAACTTTACTTTTGTGAGAAACTATTTACTAATAAGGCTTATGGCATTTGTGTACAGTTCTCTGCTCTCTGTTTTACAGCACCCACTCAAGTTTGTTAGGCTGCTTCTTTCTCTACCCCTTCACTGTGGTTGGTGTGTGCATTGCAGGGCAGTTGGGTTTTCTTGTTAGTAAGTGTATTCTGCATCGGGCTCTGCACATTTCTTTGGTTGTGGAATATGTAAAGAGCATGAGGGGCACCACTGTGCTCTAAGAGTCAGATACAGAAAGTTCTACTATGGATGCACCAGCCTCCTCAGCCCTGCCTTCCTCTTCTTGTAAGCAGTGTCTCTTTAATTTTTGTTTTATTCTTGTATCCTTTATTTTGTACTATTTTAAACTCATCAGGTTTACGTTTAAGATTGTGCACCTTGGGAGAAGGAGCATATTTACTTAACCTTGTCCTCATTGACTGCTCCTTACCTGAGGCAAGGAGGGCAGCAGTGCTGCCAGGTGGGACTCAGGATGGAACTAGAAGTCATATGTGTTTAACAGCTTCATACTTTTATGCTTTAGCTGCTTGAATATAACTTGGTAGCATTTAAAATTTAATTGAATTAATTATATTTATTTATTAATTTATTGATACTGGGAATTTATTGATACTCGTGATTACCATGCAGGTGCTGTGCTGCTGAGCTACATCCCTGGCCCTAGTTAATTTTATTGAATATCTGCTAATAACGCAGAAAAGAGATAAGAAAGAATGTGCATTTCTCTACACTATTTTTACCCAGCCTTTAACACTACATATGTTATAATCACACAAATATTACAGTTTTCTGAACTGTGTAAAAAACTGTGCATATAAGAATAAAATTTTCTTTGGTCTGTGTCCCCCAGCATCAAACCAGTTTTGTTATCCTTTAAGGTTTTAACAATATTTATTTATTTTCAGTTTTTCAAGGTAGGGTCTCACTATGTAGCACAGGCTGGCCTCAAACACATAGCAGTCCTCCTGCCTTAGACTCCTGAGTGCTGGTAATACAGGCGTGTGCCACCACATCTGGCTTTGTTTTTGAGACCGGGTCTGTTTTTACAACCCAGGCTGACCTCAAACTTCCATCCTCTTGTCTTACCCTGCGCCTCCTAAGTGCTGGGTTTATAGGCATGGATCACCATGTCTAGCCAGATTCTTTTTGTTTTTGTTTTTGAGATAGGATCTCACTATCTCAACTAGTGCTCAAGCAATCTTCCTGCTTCTGCCTCGCAAGTATCTGGGACCCCAGGCATGTATCACTGTGTGCTCCTTTAAGATTCGTTATGTGTTTCTAAACACATGTGCTTATAGGGGAAAAAAATAGTTTTACAAGTCTGAGACATTGTTTTCTTTTTCAAAATAAAAGGTATGCTTTATCTTTCTACTAGCTTTTTCTCACATATGTCATGATGGCCTGTTCATGCTGTACACATAGCCCTGCTTTCTCATTGCGAACATCTTTAGAGTATCTGTTGGCAAATGTCCTTGTACATGACTCCAAATGCACAGATGTGGGATTGTTGGCTGTGTCCCTGACAAACTGCTCTCCCAAATAGTTAATGTTTTCTACCTTTTATGCCGGCACTGTGTCAGAGTACTCATTGGTCTTTTGGCCAATAATAATTTGATATTTTCTATGTCTTGAATTTTAGGGAATTTGAAAGTCAAAAGTAATGTTCTGTTTTTATTTGCTTTCCTTTGAAAAGAGGTTAAACTTATTTTCATGTAATTACAAGCCACATACATTTCCTTTTCTGTGGTTTGTCCATTTTAACCATTTTCTTAGTGTTCTGTATGAGTTTTTTGTATATGCTAGATTTGTTCATTTAACAAATATTTATTGATCTCTTACTATACTTCCCCGGCCTTAATGTAGGTACTAGGGTACCAGCAATAAACAAAGTCTTTAATTTAACATTCTGAAGAGGAAGTTGCACCAAGGAAAAACTAAATAAATGAATAAGATTATGTGTATATGTATAAATGCTATAAAAAGTAGGACAGTGGTTAAGAACATATTTCTCTGTGCCCCCAGTGCCCAGACTCCAACCCCTGGACTTTGTTGTTAGGCAGGTGAACAAAGAAGCCTTCTTAGAGAAGACAGAGGTGAGATGATGAAAAGGAGGTAACCACTAGAAGTGTCCAGACAGAGAACAGTGTGTGCCTTGGGCCAAAGGTGGGCCTAGTGAGCAAAGGGGGCAGACAGGTCAGATGGTCATAGAGGGAGATGGTGGACTCCTTCATTAGTGTGAGGGACTGTGAGAGATGCGTTGCTCTCAGGAGAGCTTAAGGACTGAGGTCTGCTCAGGAGGAGAGTTTCTGCAGCTCCTCCTTCCCTGTTAGCTTATCAAATAGCTCCTTGATCTAGGGGATTTATGCATCAGGACTGGATCATTTTGTTTGTGGATATTTCAAGGCACAGGCCTTTTCTTTAATAAAGGAAAATTTTCTGTTTCAGATTACCTAGGAACAGTACGATTTGGGGTTATCACAAATAAACATCTTGCGAAACTGGTTTCCTTAGTACACTCTGGAAGTGTGTATTTACATAGACATTTCAACACATCACTTGTAAGTATTTTGAAATCGTGTTTGTAATAGTGCAGTGGTTCTTAACCTTGTGTAGGTCACAGACTTCTTTGAGAATTGGATAAAATCTGTGGACACTGTCTCGGAAATGCACATGATTTTGTCGTACATTGAGAATTCCTATAAGCCCATCCTAGATCCGGTGCCCCTGGTTAAGAGTCTGTGCTCTTGACTGTAACATCTAGACATTCTTTGTGTATATTCTTAGGTTTTGATACATCCTTATTAGTTTGCCTTCTTGGATAAAATTGCAGTTACTTTGTTGGAGAATTATTACTCTGGGCCCACATTCTCAGAGGCTAAGCTTCCACCAGGTGATGTCTTTTGTTCACTTGTTCCTTTCATGAAGTGTAGTAATGTGAGTTACTTTTCTCCTTAGCTGATGTAAGGAAGTTTTGAAGTTCTTACCAAATCACAATGAGAAGTTCATGGCTTCTTATTCCCCAGATCCTTGATGCAAACATTGTCTCGTTTGTTCCCTGACTTCATTTGCTTTTTGGTGGGACAACCCCACTCAGCTATTTCTGAGCTTTGACCTGTATCTTGCATAATCTTGTGCTTTTCCTCTGTTGACGCTATTTCCTCAGTTACATTACTGAGAGTTTTTTTCCGAAGTGTTTTCTGTCACTTTAACCATCATCAGTGTCAGTGGCTTATAGGTCATATGAAGATTGGTGTCCTGATCTCTTTAAACCTGGGCTCCCCTGGGTCAGCAGTGCTGTTGGTCCCTCTCTGGGGGTGCTGCTTGCTTGCCATGATTCTAACTTCTGTATTTCTCTAGGAGTCTAGATGTTGTGCTTTACTTCTTGCAGTTTATATTTGAAAGTCAAATGTATTTTTTATGTTTTCCAAATAGAAATGTTTGTGATGGTGTTTGAGTATCTGTTTTCAAATGCCTATCATCCCACTTTGAACATCACTGTTGTGATTGTTTCCCTGACACCCATTCACTCTCCTCATGCTTGTCTAAGCTTCTTTTGGCTTCTTCTGCTTTTGCTAGCTATCATTTTCTTACATTCTTCACTTACAGCCTATATATTATACATATTTATTTATAGTAAAGGAAGAAATTTTAAATGGAGAAAAATTGGTAGAACTATAGGTGACAGGCAAAAATACATTGAGTTTACTGTTTCATTTGGTTAATATTTAAAGGTGGTTGGCTTAGCAGTAGAATTCCTTTTACCGAGGAAGTACTGGGATAGCTGTATTTACAGAAACAAAAGCAGTAGCTGGATATGGCGGCACACACCTGTAATCCCAACAGTTGGGAGACTGAGACAAGAGGATTGCTACAAGTTCGAGGGCATCCTAGGCTACATCATGAGTTCAAGGCCAGCCTGAACTAGTGAGACTGTCTCAAAGTTTTTTTTTAAAGTGCTGGTAGGTATCTTCTTTATGAAATAATTTAAATCTCCATTTTGGAGGGTGTCAAATAATTTCATTATTTGATCTCTCTAGCAAAGCATCTCTAGGGAAATTGTTTGAAACAAGTGATTTATATTATTGAACTTTGAAAAATAATTTTATGTTCACCTACATCAACTGTTAAAGAAAACAGAAAAACTTAGTTTCCCTTTCTTCCATCCAACATAGAAACTGCAATTCTGGGCCTTCTGCAGATTTTGGTCATTCACTGATTCACTCACACATCTTTTGAGTTCCTGAACTGTGGTAGAATTTCATCCAGTCATTGAAGATGCCTGTGAGCAAGGCAGATGCAGCTCCTGCCTTGTGGAGGCTACATATGTGGGCAGGGTTTGAGGGACCAAGGTAACATAACCAATCCTTGACTTCACAATTCCTGTTCTTATAGATGGGCTTTGGTCTTTTTATAGACACCAAAGTGGTTGTTCATAGCTCTGCTGAAACAGTGTGATAGAGGTGTTACAGTCAGGAGACAGGGAAAATTACTTGTGTTTAGGTGAGTCCGTGTAAAAGGAGGAAGCTGATCTGAAAAATCACTTCCTGCACCCACTGTTGCTTTCTAACCACTTGTGAAGAAAGGCTATCTGGAGAAGTGGTTAGAGTACAAGCAGTTGTGATGGCTTCCGGGCTCCTTATCCTCCCTACAGTGTGGGCTGATGCCCCTGGGGGACAGTGCTGTGTACTTTGATACTATCCTGATATGCTCATCTTGTCTTTATCTCTGTGTTGGTCCTTTGCAGGTCTTCCCCAAGGAGGTCATGAATTTTACAGCTGAGAACATCTATAAGTGGGCCTCAGAAAACCGAGAAACACTGTTGCAATGGCTGCAGCCCCATGGCGGCAAGAGTCTCCTGCTGAATAATGAGCTGAAAAAGGGACCAGCGCTCTTCCTGTTCATACCATTCAATCCTTTAGCTGAGAGACATCCCCTAATAGATGAGGTCAGAGTCTCAGTTGTCATGGTACTAACTAGCTCAGACTACTCTGTCTCCACACTCAGGGCTGTTGATTTAGCAGTCAAATGGTTGCCAGGAATGGCAGCTGCAGTCAGTGGCATTGATCTTTCCTCCTAAGTGGACAGGAGAGCCATGCCTAGGACAGGGACTGCCCAGGCCTCTCTGGCCATATTTAACTGCTTGGGTCTGTGTGGGGTCAGTAGGAAGAATGGGAAGTCAAACCATTCCTCTTCAGAGAAAGACCAAATACATAGAACTTTCAATTCAAGGAGTGGCAGGAACATACAGGCAGGGTTTGGTGTGGACCAGGAGATGACACTGTTATGATGGCTAGTATCAATCAGGATAGCAGATAAATATGCAGCCCAGCAGCCAGCTTCAGCAGCAATTGTTGGGACACTTTGTTTTTTCCAGGCCTTTCTTGTTGCACAGATAAACAGACTGGCTTTCAGAGACTGCTGTCACTAAGAGTCTGCCCATGCCTCCTGCTTTTCCTGCTTTCTGGGGCACTTGCTCTGGGTGTGAGTTTATTTTATATGTGGATTGTTTGGAGACACTTAGAAAAAGAAATAAAATTCAGCAAAGAGAGCGTGGGATTGCTAAATTGGATTTAGAGTTTTATTTTTTTCTTTCCCTCAAGCATCCCTTAATTGACCAAAGCCAATCTCAGACAGCCAGAGTACCACAGACCAGGCCACACAGACACTGCCTCTACACACACCCCTTGGCTCCCACCTGGAGGGACGGGTAGGACTTCTGCCAGTTTGCTTCTCTGAGGTCTTTGTTGGTTATTATCTCTGTTAGGAACCTTCTAAACTAGTGTCACTGTCTTGAATTAGAGGAAGTAGAAGAGAGAAGTAGAATTGTTCTGTTTCCTTCTGTCTGATGAGGGAGGCCTTAAAGTGATAAAACATTTTTTTCTTTAGAAAATCTTTACTATGCAAGTACTTGATGAACTGACACACGGTTTCATGTGACTAGACTTTTGCTGTTTCCTGTATATAGAGCTTTCAAGGTCTTTGTAGAAAAGGCAAGGTTTCAACCAAGGTGGTAACTATAGTTGTGGATTTTTACTTCCATTTTTGCAAGTTCCTTCTGCAGTATTCTCCTGTCTGATTTGGGCCTGCCAGGGTCTTGGATGGGATGTCTGTTGGAGCAGCCTTCATTGTCTCCAGGGAGCCTTGTTTGGACTAAGTTCCTGATGGGAGGACCTTGCTTTCCAGCCCATTGTTTTTCCATGAGTGTCTCCCCTACATTTCACCTCTCCAGTGCTTACTGGCAGGTCTTTTTGTCACAGTTCCTCTTGTGGCTCCTGTCCTTGAGTTCCTAGGGTCCCTGTGAAGTAGGTGGATTCCCTCAACTTTAGCTTATGGTTTAGACAGCTCCTTACAATATTGTGAATTGTGTGAATGAGTTGCTGTTCATCTTTCTTTTCCCTCTTAGTTTTGGGCCAGTTTGGTAAGTATTTATTTAACACTTTGCTGTGCACTCAGGATGTGTGTGGCGGTCTTGGGTCCCTGTCTCAGGCTACTTCAGCTAATCATAATCAGGCCCAGGCTCAGGGCCAGGAGGATTCATAGAGGGAAAAGAGGCTTTGGAAGGGTGGGGAAGGGCTAGCTTGATCTTGCAGGATTGAGGGAAACTAAAGGAAAGAAGAGCCTGAGGAGAGGCAGCAGTGGAAAATTGCAGGTTTAGGTGTTAGGAAAGAGCACAGGTTCTGTGCTATGCTGCCATGGTTCATTGGTGAAGATACCAAAAGGACCTTAGAGGGGAGCACTGGATGCTCGTCTGAAGAGTCGAGAATTCAGTAGCAGTGGGGTTCAAAAATGTGTAAGAACCTAAACTTGGGTGGTGGAGATGGAGGTAGCTGGTAGGGTCTGTGATCAGAGCAGCAGCAGCCATGACCAGAGCTAAAAAGTCATTGATTCACAATTGCACAAAAAACACCTTACAGCTTAAGGCAGTTTTATTGTACCTTTGTAGGCTGGCTTTGGGCAGAGAGTTAAGGAAGCTTACATTGTTAAAGAAAAAGACTGAGAATGAGAGTGACACAGTTGAGTGACGTGCCAGGCAAGTTATGGTGGACGTGGTTAGAGTGTGAGGAGTGACCAGATGGTGGCTTCCTAAGCTCAGGAATGGGCAGGTGCCCTTACATATGTGCGCCCCCCTGGAGAAACTGATTGTGACTCCAGCAGCAGGTACAAACAGCCAGGTGTTCTGAGAGGCCTCTATGGCACTGTGCTTAGCCAGCAGAGTTGGTGTAGCTTTGTTTCCAAGCTAGGCATTTCTTTGCAGTATTCGTATCAGTCTGATAACCAGAAGCCTTGTCAAGTTTTTGTTGGTAGTTCACATAAATTAAATGTATCATTGATACAGTAACAGATGTAGCCTGAGTTGTTTAAAAACAGTTCCCTTCACTGGAGGGAAGTGAGAGGGCTCACTCCTCAAGAGCATTGCTGTATACAAAATACTGTTTTCAGTTAAAGACATTCTTCACATCATTGCTTTGTGAGAGAGCAAAACTGAAAGAGATAAGGAAAGAGAATTTTACTTGAACTTTTTGTAAAAGATTACAGTAAATCTTGAAGTTTTATGGGGTGTTTGGGGTCAGGTGATGAGACTAGCTGTCTACTATTGCGTCACTAAATGCCAGACAGTTGCAGGATGAGCCTGGGGCAGTGAGGCCTGCTGAATCAGATGCATTTGGCCTGTGAGCAGTGTGCCACTAGAGCCTCATCTAGATAGACTGGAGATATTTCCTTATAGAAAAAGACACAGGATTATCATCTAAAGTGACATTTTTTAAATTCCAAGAACTATTCAGTTTTTTCTGTAAAAACACATGATTTGAGTTAACAAGTTATAATATTTATAAATATTACTACAGAGCTTGTTTTTTAAAAGTTAGAGTTGCACTGATTAAATGATTTTTTTGCACACATACACACTTCACATACTTCTGTCACACTCTTCCACACTTAATGAAATAAAATCCCAAGTGACCTAACACCTTTTAGCTAACTGGTAAGATTTGATTCATATACCTTTCTACTTCAAGAGGTAAATGCCTTTGAATTATAACTTGCTCAACTTTCTCATGAAGGATAAGGGTGAGGGTAGGAAGTAAAGTTACCCCATTTGAAAATGGAAGACTCACGAAGGAAGAATTAACTTTTAAATTACTAATCCTGATCTGAGGTTGGCATAGTTAATCTCATCAATAAAGGGATTATGTGCATTATCCTGAAAGCCTGTACCTTCTTCCAGCACTCATTAAGTGTTACGTGTCCGGCCTTGTGGTAGGCTCTCTGATAGGATAAATACGCAGATCCATAAGCCTATGGAAAAGAGGAACGTCAGTCATGTTTGGGCTGTGTTTAAAGGTTAGAGGGAGACAGTACGGAGGTCCAGTTGTGATGGGGGAGAAAGATGGTAGTCTGGAGAAGAGGGGCTGCTGAGCCATGCTGAAGTCAAGGTGGGCTACATTTGAGGCAGGTGATGGCACAGAGGATAAACTGAAGATCCTCTGAGTTTCTGGTTTAATAGTGCTGTTTTTTCCAGAGAAAGGGGGGGAGGGTAAGATGGACGAGTATGGTTTGCAACATGCTGAATTGCCAGCCTCCTGTCAGACATGAATTTATTTGGCAGTGTATATGCTGTGAAACATTTTGATCCACTGGTTAGGTCTTTTTTTTTGTACTAAAACTCAGGACCTTGCACTTGCCAGGTAGGCGCTTTGCCGCTGAGCTGTATCACTGGCCCAATAGGAGTCATAAAGAGTAAAGGAAAGTGCACTTAACTGAGAGTTGGGAGATATAAGTTCTGTTCCAGTTCTGTAACATTCTGGACTTAAACCCTGAGCTGACCCACCTCACCTGAGCTGCTTCTCATATGGTTGATGGAGATACCTTTCCCTTCTGTCTCAGAATTGGTTACAGCCAGGCATGATGGTTTATAATCACAAATTTGAACACATTCTCGGCAACTTAGTAACTTAGCAAGATACTGTCTCAAAATAAAAAGGGGTGGGAATGTAACTCAATGCAGAGACCCTGGGTTCAGTCGCCAGTACTGCAAAAAATTGGTTGATAACAGAGTGACCTGTGACATTTGAAAACTAACCTAGGTCTCTGTGCTGATCGGTATGATGTGACTGCTTGGACTTCAAGGCTTTCTTGTATTCTGGATTCCTCTATCTTAGGACCTGACAAGGTACTTTCCAAGCACAGCAACCTTGGGTCATCTTCTGACCCTTATCACCTCTGCTCTGCTTTTCAGATCACCGAAGTGGCCTTGGAATATAACAACTGTCACAGAGATCAGGTGGTGGAGCGCCTCCTACAGCATCTGCGGCAGGTGGATGTGCCAGTGTCGCAGTCCCTGGCACCGGAGCCACCGTCCCCGCTGCCAGACACATCGCTGATGGCAGCATTGCCCTGCTGCAACACCGTGGTGCTGCCCCAAGGGCACTCCTTTTCTAGGACCCATAACATCTGTGAGCTGTGTGTCAACCAGACCGCTGGGGGCATCCAGCCGAGCTCGGTCAGTGTGCCACAATGCAGCTTCTTCCAGATGGCAGTGGTTCTGGATTCCTTCTACCTCAAAGAGCAGACCTTTTACCATATGGCATCGGACAGCATGGAATGCAGCAATTTTTTAACGTCCTATAGCCCTTTTAGCTATTACACTGCATGTTGCAGAACCATAAATAGGGGTGGGGTAAGCTTCATTGATTCTGAACAAGGTATCTTTGAAACCCCAGGCACTGCATTTTCTTCCCTGGAGAAGTGTAAGGCCACCACCCCCAGCCATGTTCCTCACATTGAGGAGAATAGGTATCTCTTCCCTGAAGTGGGCATGACCAGCACCACCTTCACAGGCCTGAGCTGCAGAACCAACAAGACCCTGAACATCTACCTTTTGGATTCCAATTTATTTTGGTTATATGCAGAGAGACTGGGTGCTCCGAGCTCCACCCACGTGAAAGAATTTGCCACAATTGTTGATGTGAAAGAAGAGTCTCACTATATCTTGGATCCAAAACAAGCACTCATGAAGTTCACCTTAGGTACTAGACAGTTTACTTCCCTGAGCATAATAAGTTTTGCTTAATATAGGTGACTTGGATGGATGGTGTCATTACTTTTAACTGTGGGGGTGACATAAATGCTGTAGCTAATTTCAAGTATTTATTTTGGTACTCTACATCAAAGCCAGAGCTTTAACATTGAGCTACATATCTAGCCTTTATTTCTTTGCTTTTGGTTTTTTGAGACAGGGTCTCACTGTGTAGTTCAGTGTTGCCTTAAATTCACTATGTGGCCCAAGCTGGCCTTGAACTCATGGCAGTCCTCCTGTCTCAGCCTCCTGAGTGCTGGGATTATACCATCATGCCTGACTTCATTTTAAGTTGTTAGACAGTTGGTCATAAATCATCCTTATCTGTTGGTCATAGTTTTAAGAGAATCTAAGTTTGTCTATTAAATGGAACAAAAACTTCCTGTTTCGAGATTTTGGAAGTTTGTCAGCACATGATGAGAAGATCTAACTTTATAGATTGGTAGTTTCTGTCACCTGTCTAAAGTAGAGTCAGTTGTAGCACTGGTGACTTGGCAGCTGTACCAGTCAGGAAAGTGTGAGCTATATAGCAGGGGCTGATGAGGGCAAGGCATTAACACAGCATCATTCTAAAGGAGCTTAAGCTGAAACCAGTGGGAAAATAGCACCTTGCCTCCTTTTTGTCTTAGGGCTTTGAGTGTAAGTATCAAGACCTCCTCCCAGCTTTATGGGTTCAACTGCAGTTTTGTAGCAGGGTTGAAGAATGCTATTCTGATCTCAGGTGCTTATATTGTAACAGACAAGTTTCTAGTGCAGTAAATGTCAAGTTGCAAATCAGTAGAAATCACTTTTTGGGAAGTTAAGGCTCATTACGGGAAAGTACCCCATAGCTTTGTTCCCAGGAGTTGGCAACAACTGACCATTCTGCTGTTCCCAGGACTTTGCTGCAGTCCCTGATACGTATACAAAGAAGCAAAATTGAAAAGTCTTGTTAGTTCAGCCTCACTGGAAACTCAGGGGAGACCGAATTTGCCAAATGGAGAAAGGAGGAATTTGGTAGGGAAGGAAACTTTTATTTTCAACTTGGAGAAGCAAGAGTGAATTCAGAGCCTCTATACCCTAGTCTAGGCCAGGGATTTAGCTCAGTGGCAAAGCACCTCCCCAGTGTTAGGCCCTGAGTTTGATTTCTAGCACCAAAAAATAAATAAATGCATCCATCCTAGTCCATTTAGCTGCCCCTCTTCACTGTAGTTGATTCACTTTTTTTCCATGTTTATTTAAGGATTTATATAAATCTGAGTTCTGTATCACAACCATGAAGGCTCCTTGGTGCATGTTTTCTAAGAGCATCTTGGTGTATTCTTGGTGTCTTTTCTTTTTAGAAATAAAATTATTAACTTTCAACAGTATGACTCAACAGGGAACATCCATGTAATTAATACTTTAGCAGCAATAAGTGGAAGAACAAATTTCTCAACAGTGGATTGCCAAATTCCTTCATCTTAACAGTTATCACTTTTTAAAAAACCTATACATGCAGCAAACATGATTAAAGCACAAGGTTTTTTTTGTTTTTTTTTTTTTGGAGCAGGGTTTTATTTACTGTGCAGTTCAGGCTGGCCCAAAACTCAGTGATCTCCCTGCCCCAGCCTCCCAACTGCTGTGATTACAGATGCACACCACCACACCTGGCCAGCAGTTCTTTTTTTGGGGGGGGTACTAGGCATTGAACTCATGACCTCACACTTGCCAGGCAGGCGCTTATGGCGCTGAGCTAAATCTCCAGCCCCTATATTTTGTTTTAAAAGAAAGAGTTTATTGGATTTTCCTGAATTTTGTTCAGTAACATTTGACCAGGTGATGAACTCAGTGCATTCACTTTGACTTTAAGGACTTTTAGAAAAAAGCCTTTGAATTTCATTCCATCTTCCTTGTCTACTCGGAAATGTATATAGCTCAGCTGTTCTTTGTCCTGTAATTGGTGATTCTTAGGGATCCTTATAATACAAACTATGTACTTGTGTCATTGTTGGCTGGGAGGGCTAACTCATAAGTCAGCTATTTCTGGGACAGTTTCAGAGTTTAGATTTCAGACACTTAACCAACTAAGTCTTACCTAGATATGATAATTAAGTCTCTTTCGTATTCAAAGGACATGCTTCACTTCCTTCTCAGTTGGCAGAATTTGTCATTGTTCTTTAGGACCTCAGGATGGAGAAAGAAGTGAAACTCAGATGAGTGTTGCTTCTCTAAGGCAGAAGGTGCTAAAAATGCTGTCTATGGGGAGAGTAAACAAACCTACTGGTATAAGTTAAGATTTTTTTTGAGTTTCACTTAGGTATTTTTCTGTTATATGTTAATGAGTTATTTTTTATTTATTTATTTATTTATTTATTTTTGGTACTGAGGATTGAACTCGACCTCGCATTTGCCAAGCAGGCACTTACGCCACTGAGCTAAACCCCCCGCCCAGTTATTTTGCTTTTTAAAAATTTTATTAAAATAAGAAAGCATAGTTCCTTGTCTTCAAATTAATGAGTATTTTACACCTTGCACATTGCTGTGACTTGCACAATTGCTGCATTTGAGTTGTGGATCAAGGCCTTAATGATTCAAATGAAAACTCTTGAAAAGATTGGGACATGTTGATAGCATTTGCATTCTTACTTGGTACGTATTTATGGGCCAGTTCTTTTAGGAAAGAATAAAATAGAATTTCTAGACTCTGAGTATTAGAGCGTCTAACACTGCATGATGTTTGGCTATCCTAAAGGACTGTCTACCAAGTGAATACTATCAAAGCTAAGCCTGATACTACCCTCAGCAGCTTTGTGCAAGGATTTGCTTAGAGGTGAAGTGTTAAAAAAAAATGTAGGCATGGGAAGTTATTGCTGTTTTTAAATTGCGGAGTTTAAAGTAGGCCAGCTATTTTCCTTGTACCTAGAGAAGACCTGATCTCATTTTCTCTTTATTTTTAGAATCTTTTATTCAAAACTTTAGCATTCTCTACAGTCCCTTGAAAAGGCATCTCATTGGAAGTGATTCTGCCCAGTTCCCTTCTCAGCATTTAATCACTGAAGTAACAACTGATACTTTCTGGGAAGTCATCCTTCAAAAACAGGTACAGTGTCTCCAGAGAGGCAAAAATCAAGCCATTCATCCCTATTAAAATAATTCCCAGAGCTGCAGTTGTTGGGGTGAATGGTCGTTTTTTGAGTGTTATACATATGAGCCACATGATAGTCTGATGTTGGAACATAATTACACATTTTTCTAATTATAGAAAGTTCTTAAGAGAACACATAATTGAAAAAATGTACAGATGAAAATTTTCAGTGTAATATCTGCAAAGCTGTGGCATTAACTGAATGCCTTTTGGATTCTAAACATAGTAGGGAGTGGAAGAGAAGTCATTTCCCTGGTGCAAGTAATGCCCATTTTCCTTCCCATAGGATGTCTTGCTGCTGTATTATGCACAGTGGTGTGGCTTCTGTCCATCCCTCAACCACATCTTCATCCAGCTCGCCCGTCTTCTGCCAGCAGATACATTCACTGTGGCCAGGTAAGGAAGCCTGTTCTGCAGTGCTTGGGCTGTGATGTCCTCACTTTTTTGCAGCATAGCTAGGGAGTGGGAGGGTCTCTCACTAGCCTGAGGTAAGGTGTAGTTAGATTTTGTTGGCAGCCTTATGTGCTGGGAACACAGCCTTGTTTAAACTGACCTGGTGAATTTTGAGTGTCTGTGATAGTGATTATATTTAGTGCTGACTAGATTCATGGGAGGGCAAGTACAGTTCTGTCTGCCTGGAATCCATGGGAAAGGCAATGTGGGGGTTCCCACTGGCCTGGGCTGGAGTACCAGCCTTTGTTTCCCTCATTAGGGAAATCAGGAAGAGTAATTGGTTGATAGCCACAGGTTCTCATCTTATTATTCCATGTGCGCTTTTATATAAACAAAGGCATTTTAATAGTTTTTGTTTTGTTCTGTTTTTTTTTTTTTTTTTAAAGCTTACATGCAGGGTTGTTTTTTGGTGGTGGTGGTAGTGGTGGTGGTGGTGTTTTTGGTACCAGAGATTGAACTCACAACCTCGCACTTGGCAGGCAGGTGCTGTGCTGCTAAGCTATATCCCCAGCCCTAACAAATCTTTTTTTTTTTTTTTTTTTTTTTTTGTACCGAGATCAAACTCATGATCTTGCACTTACCAGGCAAGTTCTTGAATTACTGGGCTAAATCCCCATCCCTACATGCAGTGTTTTTATATGAGGTATTAAGTAGTTTTGGTGGGGTGTGCGTAGATTTTCTTCCCACCCCTCAAAACATCCCTCCAGATTAAATAGAAAAGAACAAATCACAGGGAAAAATAGAGCAGAAGATAGAATATTGGATTTGTTAGTTCTCTTGAGACAACTTCTAAAGTAGAACCAGTTGAAAAAATAATGCAAGAAAGATGAACAGATGGCATTGGAAGTATGTGCAGTGAAAACAAAGGAATACTGTACAGACTTTTAAGCAGTGTCTGTTTTATCTGTTAGACAGTGTACTGTCAGTAAGACGGTCTGGAACATTTCAAAAAGTTGGTAGGGTGGTCACTCTCTTATTCAGGTGGAAATAGGCACAGAAGGATTAGGTAAATCTCACAGAGTCACACAACCTATCAGTGAGGGGGCAGGATCCACAATCAGGATTTTTACTCTCCACCTCTCACAGTTAAAATGGTTAAAGGACAGGTGAGAGGAACTTACTTGAATAAGACATAGCAGGTCTTCTGTGTATGAGGACAGTACATAAATAAGTGGGGGTAATTTAAATCTAATAAATGTAAGTTAAAATACTAACAAAATGTGATTTACACTTATTAAATTCATAAATGCCTTTAAGTGACAGAATCTTTTGTTGATAAAGTGAAATTGGCACAGTCAAATGTAGCTAATGGGATGCGTAAATTGACATAAGTCTTTTAGAAGGCATTTGGGCACAATTTGCAAGAAATAATAAAAACAGTTATGCATTACTAACCCAGTTAACTTCACTTTGGGGAATTAGGGAAATAGAAATTCCAAAGAAGCATTGGCCAGTCTTAACATTCTTTGTGTCCAACAGTAGATGAATGGGAAGTTGGTCACATTGGCTTTTTTTGTTTTTGTTTTTGTTTTTGTTTGGAGACAGGGTCTTGCCATATAGTTCAGGCCAACCTTAGACTCACTGTATAGCCCAGGTTGCCCTCAGATTTGCAACAATCCTCCTGCATTAGTGTCCCAAGTGCTGGGCTTACAGGGCTGAACCACCACAGTGACTTTGATAATTTTTATCTATTCAAAGCAGTGTTTTCTACACCATTAATTGAAAACTAGGGTGTACACCCATCTGAAAGGGGCTGGAAAAATGACCAGACAGAGAAACAGCAAAAGGTCTCTAACTGCAGAACCAGGGAAAGTGAGTCCAGCAGAGGTAAATGCAGAGGAGGTTGAGAGCAGCAAAACTGTAATGTCAGAGACAACCTCATGGGAAATAAGGAAATACCTCTGTGGCCTCATCGACGAATTTAAATCTGAACTTCTAACTGAGGTGAAGCAATATATAAGAAGATTAATAAAAGAAGTCCTGGGTAATCTTCAAGTAGACACAAATGAAAGAATAGAGGAACCCAGAGAAAGGAGAGAAGCCTTTGATGAAGAATATAAATAAAATCTAGAATATATGAAACAGATCCAAAGAGAATATCAGGAAATTAAAAACTCCATTGAAAGCTGGCAAAGCCTTTTAACAGAAACTAAAGACAAACTTTCAAAACTTGAAGATGGATTTGCAACATATGATCACGAAAGGAAGGATCTCTTAAAAATAACAAGGAACCAAGAAGCAACGATACAAAGGCTAGAAGATGACAAGAGGATTTATAACCTAAGAATAAAATATGTAAAAGAAGATGCATCAACAAATACAAATGAAATAAAGAGTCTATTCACAGAAATTATTAAGGAAAACTTCCCGAACATAGGTAACGGAAGTGAAGTTCAGATAAATGAGGCATACAGAACTCTAGCCAGCTACAACCAAAACAGATCTACACCCAGACATATAATAATCAGGATCCCAGAAATCCATCACAAGAACAGAATATTAAAAGCAGTCAGAGAAAAGAAACAGATTACCTATAAAGGAAAACTCATCAAAATCACAGCGGACTTCTCAATGCAAACCATCAAATCAAGAAGAGCTTGGAGTGAAATATTCCAAGCCCTGAAAGAAAATAACCTCAAATCCAGATTGATGTACCCTGCAAAACTGTCTCTCAAAATTAATGGAGAGACAAGATATTTCCACGACAAAGAGGAACTGGGGGAGTTTGTGACCACCAATCCAATCCTGCAAAGAATACTGAAGGACATTCTAGAGAGAGAAGAAAATCACCAGAGTTCCAGGAACAATGGCAGAAAGGCCTCAAAGAAAAGGGCACACAGTGGAATGAAGAAGAAAAGTAAACAACAATGATAGAAAAATAGCATGGCAGAGATAAGACAGAGAAGATTGGTTATATCACTGTTTTATCTTGACTGATTTTTTTTTTAATCTGATATGCTTGAGAGTTTCGAGTCTGAGAATAGGGGCAACCACTCTGAAGATGACAGGATTCAATAGGATACCCATTCTGGTTTGATTGTTAACTGCTTTTGAAGTCCTATAATGTCTCCAATGTTTAGATTTTATTAATAGTGTAATGCAATGCTAAGTTTAACTATACTATGTTTGACGATATAGACAATTATTGAAAATAACAAGAGACATCATAGTAACTACCGTAGATCACCTAAGTCTTGTGGTTTTATATGTCCTTTCCATTTCATGTTTCTATAGGAATTTGTATTGTTGACTTGTTTTGATTTGTTTCTCCCTCTAATACAGAAAGGCTAGGTATATATGTAGAGACTTATACATGTGTAGAACTTCTAAGTAGTTTACAAGAATGGATTATAGTTATTGTGAAGAAAAAAAGAGAGGAAAAGAAAGTATTCTACAGGATATAACTGCATGTATGTTTGAGTGGGATTAATAACCATGTTGCTAAAGTTTTAGTTGGAAGGATGAACAAAACTGATTGCAGTCTCACTGTTTGGATGTCCACTTTGTAGGCTTTACTTTTGTAACTTGAACAACTACTTCAAAGAGGAAAATATGTAATTATTAACTAGTGATTTCTAACTGGTTACTGTTTTTGTTTTTCTGTTTTGTTTTGTTTTTGAGATTTTGTATTATTTCTACCCTCTTTCTGTTTCAAAATTTTTTCTTTAAATTAAAAAAAAAAGAGAAAACTAGGGTGTAAGATAACTGGTCCTAAAACTATGAGTGTACAGACCCAGCCTGAATGAGAATCCCAGGAAGAAGGCACCCGTGGCCTGATGGAATTTGAAGTGGGTTTTTTTAATGCTTTTCTTTTAATTTCAGTTTGCTCTTTCATTGAGGTAAAAATCAGGAATAAAAAAAGCATTTAATTATAGAATATAATGTTTAGCAACAAATGCTTGAAAAGTGGAACTGCTGTTTTAGAGAGGCTCTTGCAGACAGAGGTAGGCATACTTTTCTGTTTGTTGTGGTGAAATTGTTTTCATTTGTGCCAGTTTTCTTTTTTGTTTTTATTTCTTTAATGAATTTTGTCCTTACACTTTTTGAAAACTCCCATCAAGGTAATGCTCCCCAAAATTTCCATCTTTTGGGTGCAGCTTCAACGAATATTGGCCAAGCAGCTTTCCCACTAGGACAGAGTGGCCCCTTCAGATGCTGTGTACACTCATTGTCCCATCTGCACGTGTGGCCGCCTCACTGCCCATGTGGAAGTCTAGCTTAGTGCTGCTGCTGAAGGACTGACCACCTAAGCAGTTGTAATGATCTACAGTCTCCTAAGAAAACACAGATATACTTTTTATGGCCTCTGTCCAGGTCTATAATATATAAAGCAGGATAATTTGTCTTCGTAGAGGCATGATATGTTCTGTTTAGTGATTTCTATTCATTTTCTTTTCTTTTTTTTTTTCTGATCTCTTTCTTTGTTGTTTTATTTTGGGTTTTTTGTTTTGAAACAAAGCCTCACTTTGTAGTACAGGCTAGCCTCAAACTCAATTGTGATCCTCCTGCCTCAGCCTCCTGAGTCCTGGAATTATATATGTGCACCTTCACACCCAGCTTCCATTCATTTTCTAGGATTTATTTAGGGATTGAGATACTTCTAAGTGAGTTAATTACTCATGCGGTGTGAGTGAGGCATTTGGGAAGGGAGTTCAGGTTTACTTTCAGGACATGACGTTACCACGCAGAGAAAGATTTCCTAAGAGTGGAGTTACATGTCCTTAAGCTCTCAGTGCTTGGCACGCACCTGGTGATGTCCTCACTGGAAGGGAGTTAGGAATGCACTAAGTTCTTCAGTTATTAGAAGGTTCCTTTAAGGTGTGTTTTGTAGGCCAATCTCTTACTTACTATACTTTCCCTTTGCCTCTGCCAGGATCGATGTATCTCAGAATGATCTTCCTTGGGAATTTATGGTTGACCGGCTTCCTACCATCTTGTTTTTTCCCTGTAACAGGTAAGGGTGAAATGTTTTCAATATTGGGAGGATGGCATTCTCATGTCTGAAGATAAAAGCGGTTTAAGAAGTAAATCATTTGTTATGACTGAACTGTTCAAAGAATGTGCCATTAGAGACATAGGTAGATATGTTTTACTACCTCTGTCATGTGTGGTGCTTTTCTTTGAACAAATTTGGTCTTTCCTTAGTCTGTATTTTAGAGGAGGATGAATGTGGCCATCAGAATTAGTTACTTTTCATGGCCTACATGAACATAGAACATGCCAAGATTGACTGGAAAGATTCTCATGTAGGTATGGATTAAGGCAACAGGCAGTCTGCAAGCTCTGCTTTTCCCAAGATTTCCACATGTATCACTTTTCATTTAGCCTTCCGGCACCCCCATCCTTCTTGTATTTGCCCCATCCTTTCTTAGATTCACAGAACTCCTGAAAGGGATCTTTTGATGCATGCGTGCAGTGTCAATGTCTGCCATGGGCTTGTCACCGTAACCTTTTCACATTTGCCTAAGTGTTACTGCAAGGTTAGTCATTACAGCAGCTTTTGTCGGCAGCACCCAGCAAGCAGCAGTGGGACATTAGCAGTGGGGAAGGGGAGTTAGAATGAGGGAATATGAGTGGAAATGTTTGACTAAAAAAGGAAAGGAAGAGCCAGTATAGCTCAGTGGCAAAGCACCTGCCTGGCAAGTGCAAGGTCCTGAGTTTGGTTCCCGGACCCGCCCCCCCCAATCAAAAAAGGAAAGGAATCCTTGGCCCTTTAGTATCTAGAAAGCCAAATGTTGGCACTCTTCTTGTATACAGATTACCTTTGTTTTTAGGATGGGTCCTCATAGGCATTCACTCCTCTGTGGGAAACATACTTGCAGATCCTTTAAGGATGGCCCTGACCCACATGAGCAACATTTGCTATTTTAATTTCCTCCCTCCTTTTTATAATTCACCATGCTACTGTGTGCTTATCCTGTTTGTCTAGGAGAATGCTTTCTTATCTGTTGAATCATTGCCTTTATCTCCGAGAATGTTTATAGGAATACTTCCTGTGGTACAGTAGTAGACTCTTTGTCAGATCACACTAAAAACAGAACAGGACTCACCTGTTCTGCTGCTGGGTGTGTCAAGATGAACCTCTTTCCAAGAAATGTTTAAATTGCCACATAATTAGGGAATCATGGACAAAAGCAGCAAGTTCATCTGTGGAGGACAGAAGTTTGGCATATAGTTAATGACATATAATTTTTGAATTCCAAACATAGTTTGATAAATATCAAAGTCATAGCACCCAACATCTGCCTTTGCATGAAGGACTTCTCAGCTCTTGTAATAATGTGTTAAATGAGTCAGAGAGAAAGAAGGGCAGGCCAGGAACAGGTGAGAACTTTCATGGAGCTACCTGGTGTCAGACGTATGAAGGCGGGTTTGTTCTGCAGATCTGGGTGGGCCAGTTGGTGTAGCCCTTTTCTCTGTCTGTTGCATGTTTTTTGTTTGAGACAGAGTCTCACTGTGTGTGTATGTATGTATGTATGTGTGTGTGTGTGTGTGTATATATATATATATATATTTTTCAGGCTGGCCTCCAACTCACTCTGTAGCCTAGGCTGGCCTCAAATTCTTAGCAGTTATCAGCCACACCCAGCCTGTCCTTTACATTGGAAAGGTCAAGGGGGTAATGCTGAGTAGAAAGACTGTCCTGTTGTATTTTAATGGAAAGAGCTTGCTCAAGATCTTAATTGCTTTGGAATGGAATTTTTCTCATTTGCTGATAACAAATGGTAGGCACAAGTGAAGTAAGCTCATCACATTTGGCCCAAAGAGAATGTTTGGCTTACCCAGGAGGGAAATTAGCAAATAGTGTGAGTTGATAACTTGCAAAAGAGGAAATGAAGAAGGCTGTTTTATTGCATGTAATGGCTTTTTTCACAGTTTGACTTACACTATTTTTAGTAAAAAGAATATAAAATTGTACACTATGAAAATGCAAATTCGTGTACAGTATGTGAAAATGTGCACATTTCACATGGGAAGGTGTCAAGTGTTAATAACGGTTGTTGCAGAGAGGTAAGATTATAAGTGATTTGAAGATGTTTCTTGCACAAGTTGCTCTCAAGTTGTGTAAATAAATCATATCCCTTTTTTATTTGTATTTGTTTGCAGTTCATGCAGTTTACAGTCATCTTGGGGAGTTGTCACATGTACATGTTACAGCTTTTTTTTTTGGAATCTCCTTTCCCTCCCTGTCATTCCCTTATCTCCTTTTTCATGCTCGTTGATAGTGGGGTTTTTTAGCTCATGTTATGGCATATAATGTTTACATTAATTGAGGTTATTAGGTTCCTGTACATGGCATATCTTTATTCTTATTTCCTCTTCCGCTCATCACCCCTCACCCTTGTACCCTTGGACCACTTCCCTATTGCAAGAGATCATCCTTTCTGTCTGTCCTTTATCATTTTATTTGTACTTTGCCTCTCTCAAATGAGAGGTACTATTTAGTATTTAAATTTTTTGTCAGGTTTATGTTACTGGACAGTATATTTTCCAGGTGCATCCATATCCTACATATGTCTCAAATGTGTTATTTTTTATAGTGTAGTAGTATTCCATTCTAGATAGATACCACATTTTCTTTATCCAGTTGTCATCAGCAGGTGGGAATACAGGCTGCTTCCAAGATTATGAATTGTACTGCAGTAAACTTTAGTGTACATGAATTGCTGTAGTATGATGTCTTAAGCTCTGTGATGTCTGTCTTTAAGATACTTAGCAAGAGGATAGGTATGGGTCATATGGAATTTCTAATTTCAGTTCTTTGAGAAAATCTCCATACTGTTTTCCATAATGGATGTACTAGTTTATATTTCCACCAACAATGAAGGAAAGTTCCTTTTTTACCACAGCTATGCCTGCATTTGTTATTAATTTCCTAATGATTGTCATTCTTTCTGGGGTAAGATGGTTGGGTTAGGGTTAGTTTATATTTTAGTTTATATTTCCCTAGAGGTGATGAACAATTTTTCATATATTTGTTGACCGTTTGTATTTATTTATTTATTTTTTGAGACAGGGTCTCTCTATGCAGTTCAGGCTGGCCTTGAGCTCACTTTGTAGCCTAGGCTGGTCTCAAACTTGCAATGATCCTCTTGCCTAAGCCTCCCAAATGCTGGGATTACAGGCGTGAGCCACCATATCCAGCTTGTCTGTCTGTCTGTCTGTCTGTCTGTCTTCCTTTTTTTATTTTTCTTCTGAGACAGGGTCTCACTATGCAGTTCAGGCTGGCCTTAAGCTCACTTTGTAGCTGGCTGGTCTTGAACTTGCAACAATCCTTCTGCCTCAACCTCCCAAGTGCTGGGATTACTGGTGTGCACCACCATGCCCAGCTGACCATTTGTATTACTTGTGTGAAGTGTCTTGTTTCTTGACTGGAAAACATATTCCTTTGGATAAACATGTCCCTTTTGATAATAGCTTTTTGGGAGATTGAGGCAGGATCAAAAGTTCAAGACCTGCCTGGGAAACTTAATGAGATACTATCTCAAATTGATTGGGGTGTGGGCAGGGCCCTTGCTCTAAATTACCTCCCCAGCCTTCCTTTTTTTAATTTATAATTTTGAGACAGGATCTGATTAAGTTCCCCAGGCTAGGCCTCATCTTGCAGTCTTCCTGCCCCAGCCTCCCAGAATGTTGGGATTATAGGCATACACCACCAGCCCAGCACAAAATAATTGTAATGAAGAGGATGGGCTTGGGATGTAGCTTCATAGTATATCTCTTGTTATCATTTGTGAGTCCCTGAGTTCCATCCCCAGGACTGGGGGAAAAAAGAAAACAGGTTCCCTGGCATGACCCTGGGCCAGGTGGTAGGAGTGTACACTCTCCACCAAGGGACTTTGGGTTGACTCCTGCAGAAAAACCTCATTGCTTCCAAGGAGTGCCTGGCCCTTCTGTCAGAGTGAGAGAAGCATCAGACACAGTAATAGACCTCTTACCACCACTTTCAAAAGTTCAGCATTCTGAGAAGCAGTTCGATATTCTGTGTCCTAGCTACTTTTAAAAGTGTGAAAGTATTTTGGCATGGTTTTCAGGGAGGTTGTTGGCATTGCTCTTAAAGATAACATACTTCTCAGTGTTGTCCTGTGAAAGGTCTCCAGAGACAAATGGAAGATGACTCTCAGCCCTTCCATTTACTGTGTTCTGCCCCGGAACACACTCTGTGCTGAGGGAGGGGGTGGCAGACCAGCCTCCTAACCCGCCTGCCACCTTGCTGGGCACGCTGGAGGCCCCGCTCAGTAGGGGCTTCCATGTCCAGAGCTGTGCTTGCTTGCTTGCTTTTTTCAAAATCCATTTTATTTCAAGGATAAAAAGAAAAGAAGGAAAAAAAAAAAAACCTAAAAATTTCAAAACACATCAGTCAGGAGGCAACAGTAGTACATACATTGCACAGGAATCCCTGAATCATTCACTCAGAGCATAAGACATCTGCATTGAATTGTCCAAACAACACCAGTACCAATCTTTCTCTTCAGTGAACTCAGAACAATCAGTAGTACAGCTATTTTTGTATGCATATATACACATATACATATGTTTTTTCTTTCAGCTTCTCATACTAATGAAGCAATATGATGTTTACATGTGTGTCTTTTTTATTTCGCTGAGTATGTTCTCAGGTTACATCCATTTACCTATAAAAGTCTCTGAGTTTATCCTTTGTTGCTAATAGTACTCTATTCTGTAAAAATACCACATGTTTTTTATCCATCCCTCAGTTGATGGGCATTTAGGTTGTTTCCAAGATCTGGCTATTATAAACTGTGCTGTTATAAATATGGATGCACATGTATCGCTACGGTATGATGTTTTTAATTCTTTTGGGAAAATACCCAGGAAGGGAATAGTTGGGTTGAATGGGACCTCCAATTCTAGTTTTTTTGAGGACTTCACACGGATTTCCACAGTGGTTATACCAGTCTGCGTTGCCATGAACAGTGGAGAAAGGGTTCTTTTTTCCCCATAGCCCTTCCAACATTGGTTATTGTTGCTTGATTTCTGGTGTTTTTGTTTTTTTTTTTTTTTTGAGACAGGGTCTTGCTACTCACTTTGTAGCCCAAGCTGGTCTTAAACTCTCAATGAGCCTTCTCTGCCTCAGCCTCCAGAGTGCTGGGATTACAGGTGTGTGCCACCACACCTGGCCTTATTGCTTGATTTCTTGATGGTAGCCATTCTTTCTGTGGTGAGGTAGAATCTCAGTGTTGTTTTACTTTGCATCACTCAAATGACTAGTGAGGTTGAACTTTTTTTTTCCAGATATATATTTGCTGTTTGTATTTCTTCATCTGAGAAATGCATATTCATCTTAGATGCCCACTTTTGGACTAGGTCTTTAAATTTGGGAGGACTGGTTTTTTTTGTTTTGTTTTGAGTTCTTTATATGTTCAGATCTGTGCTTTAAAGGAGGGGACAGTTGACTATCCTAAACTATTTTATTGTATAAAACAGTTATGTGCAAGGTGCCAAGTTGTACTTTAGATTTAGTATTACCTGAGAGTTTAAAACACTTTACCTGAAAGTGTCCATAAACATTGTGTAAATTGTGGCATATTTATTTTAATTTCCTTGTAGTTTTTGTTAGGGAAAAGGCTACTCTTTAATAGAGCCCTTTTTGTCATTTTAGCGATTTGGCCATTGACTGTATATGGAGGAAATGTGGGTTTTTAATTAGTGCTTTCATAACAAACCATGCAGTTTTTTTTAAAGCTTGTAACTATCCTGTGAGGTAGGAGACACTCACTGTCCTCATTTTATAGAAGACAAGTCACTTGTGAGAACACATGACAGTGAACAGAACCACTCTGTGCAGCTGGTCTCTGCCCTTGACCTCTGTTCCCTTTGTTTTTTTGAGACAGGGTGCTGCTATGTAAAATCCAAGGTAGCCTCAAATTTGAGACAGTCCTCCTGCCTCAGCCTCCTCATTAGAGAGATTATAAGCGTGTGCCCCTATACCCAGCTTGCCTCTGCTCCTGTAATATGTGCAGAAGTTGATCCCCTGGTCTCAAGCATAAATGTAAAAAGTTGGTAGCTTCAATTTAGTGCAGCTAAATTATGCATGCCCAGGAAAAAATATCTGTGAAACTTGGGCTGTCAGACATTAAATAAGTTCTGCTAAAAATTTTCTAGATAAAAAACACTGAACAACCTATGAGGGAACCTCTTCCAGTGTTGTTGTCCTTCTTCATTTGACACTTTAAAGCCCTGAAGCCCTAATTTGTCCCTTGGTTGGTCTGTTAACCTCCAAGGGTATAAGCTCAGTGTCCCCTGAGGAGTAGTCATTCCCACTTGAGAACTCTTGCCTTAGAGAGCATGTAATAAATGCTTGCTGAGGAAACAGACTGAGTTTTCAGGTGTTCTTACTCACCAAGCACTGTTGACAGCCACAAAGTGACCTGGTGACAGGCTTCCCAAGGAAGCCTGGCCTGCCTGGCCACTGGGCCTCAGAGCAGCTAGAAGCCCTTTTCTGCATGTTCCCAGTGCCCGAAGTCCCTGGCTTCAGGTTTGAGCTTGGGAGTGCTTATCTTTCTAGAAATTTATGTTTAGAAACTTGAATTGCTCAGAAACAGACACATATAAGATAAGCCATCTTAATCACAGCACAAGTGAATGGAACAGCTTCCTGGAGAAGTGCTAAGTTAACTTTTTTCATCTTCACTTTCTGCAAGCAAACTCCTCAGTATCTGTTTTTTGTTGCTGTTCTTTCTTACTAAGTGTAGATGGCCTGATACCCAGAAGCACTTGGACTGTGCTTGCTGCCAAGACTCTTGACACCTCTCCCTTTTCTCCCCAGAAAGGACCTAAGTGTAAAATACCCTGAAGACCTCCCCATCACCCTTCCAAATCTGCTGAGATTCATCTTGCATCACTCGGACCCTGTCTTCGCCCCCCAGAATGTGGCCAGCGCCCCATCCAGAGGCTGTCTCCAGAGTGAGGCAGCCTTACAGCAAGGGCACATCTCCCACTTGGAGAGAGAGATCCAGAAACTGCGAGCAGAGTTAAGCAGCCTTCACCGAGCACAGGTCCAAGTAGAGGGTCAGCTGTCTAGTGCCCGCAGGGATGAGCGCCGGCTGCGCAAGCAGCAGCAGGCCCTGGAGCAGCAGCATAGCCTGCTGCGGCAGCACAGTGAGCAGCTGCAGGCCCTGTATGCGCAGAAGGCCCATGAGCTGGAGGAGCTGGCTGATGCCTCGGAGACCCTCCTCACCGAGAATGCATGGCTCAAGATCCTGGTTGCCAGCATGGAGAGGAAGCTGCAGGGCCAGGACAGGGCTGAGGACCTGGCCCCACTGAGAGAAGCACCCCCTGACCACCCCGAGCCTGCAAGTGCCCCCCTGTTACCCGGTGGGACTCCCCTGCCTTCCAGTGCCTCCCCACTGGCATCTGAGAGGAAGAATGAGAACAGGACAGACTAACTAGAAATAATGAAGGAATGAATCAAAGGTAAAAACTACATTGGGAATATATTTATGCAAATTTTATTGAAACATTGTAAATAAAGATTTTCTCAGTGGTCTAGAAAATGAACTTGAATGTTACTCGGCTTTTATTGACACAGGTGACATCCCTTCTACTTATTGCACAAACTTGGTAGCTTTGAGACAAAAACAGTAGCACAGTCCATCTGAAGAGCTGTCTGAGAAATTAGTCTATAATTTAGTGGCTCGATGTCAAGAATTCCTTTCCCATTCCCTGTTGCTGCTTCTGTCATGTCACAAAGGATAAAGGTTAATTCCCTGGCTACTCAGAAAACTTGAATTTCTCAACTTTTCAATTGAGAAAAAATTCAAAGAGAGAGGTCATAACTTACTAAGCATCTGAGTGTGACTGGTATCTGTGCTAAAAAAGGAGCTACTGATAAATATTTACAGGGAGAGCTGTTATTATGTGGTGTTCATTGGCTTTTTGGGCGTTTCATCTTCCAAAGATCCCCACCATGTTTCACCCAACCCATGTGCCTCCATCCCACTTTGATGAGCCCAAAGCAAGCTCCATAGATGTCCCTGGCCACCAGGGGTTGGGGTAAGAAAATCTCTACAAATGAAACTGATGAAAAAGCCACATCTATCTAATCATTTCAAAAACCAAAGCTTCACTGGCACAGTAAAAGCTGCAAGGCAAGTCTGACAGTGGAGCAAAGGTCAGTCCCAACACCAGGCTCAGAAAATGCAAATCCCAGCCACTGGTGAACTGGGCTAGGGAGCTGAATGACAAACAGCCTATGCTTATGCTGCTAGCTACTTGAGTAGAGGTAGAAAGCCTGGAAGGTCTGAAATGGTAGGGGATTGATCAAAAGCCTGCCTCCTTCACAGATCACCACCTGGCACCTTTTGGACCCTCTGCCTCCTCTCTAAGGTACCATCACAGTGGCACCACCATCCACCCTGTCCAACTGGCCCTTACCATCTATCTCTTCCCCACTTGGCAAGGGCATTTCCTCTCCTGTTCCCTAAGGGTCTGCAGGAGCCCACTGGTAGTGTTTCAGTATTGCTTCCATCACAATGGCCTCATTAGCTATCCCCTTCCCACCCCAAGTCATTATTTAATGGTGCTAAAATGGAAGTGCTGCTCCCTATAGCTCCCCACAGAGGTTCTAGAAAATGGATTAATTCAACATGCTTTTCAGAGACGACGCCTATAGCCTGATGAGACCCAAGCTCTGTGCTCTTTGGCTATACTGTTTGCAGCTGGCTCAAGTGTATAGGGCCAGTGCTCTGAGGTTAAGCCTGAGCTGGCCTCCGGCTCATTATTTAGGATGCCAACACATGTCACATTTGAATCATCATGGAAATGCCTGCAGTGATGAGATTAGAAGTCTAAGGGAGCTCAGTGAAGTGTACACAAGGGACAGATGCAGCTGTCAAGGTGTGGGCTTGAGTGAGAGCCACCAAGTCCTCATCTGTGAGAACCAAGTCTTGAACTCGATTCTCTCCCTTTCCCCTTCTCCCTGCACTAAGTACAGACTGGCAGGGAGCATCTGGTGGCTCCTGTGTAAATGTGCACAAAAGAGTGACCTTCCATTGCACGCAGTGCCCTCAGAGCTGGGTCAGGGGCCTCATGACAATCTACAGAGACCCACTGAGAAAAGTGAAATCCAATACCCAGCAGGTGGGCAGTCATCAGACAGGAAAGAAAGCTAACTTGTGAAAAGGGAGTAGAGGGGGTGGGGGACAGCACACAACACAAGCTGCCACCTCCACCTCACCAGTGCAGAAAATATTAAATACAAAAAACACAAAACATTTCCTCTCCTGGGCCCTTTGGTTTCAGACAGAAGCAGCCAAGGTGGGCTCTGATGCGTCTATGAAGCCTGAGCTAGGGGGGTGTACTTAGCAAGCGTGAGACCAAAGGGACAGGAAACTGCTCTGCTACCAAGTTGCCTGGAAGCTCTCGGGACATGTGCCCTGACGTGTCCGTCACAGGCTTCCAAGCAGGTACAGTAGCTTCCTTGCAATAATGCCATCAAAGGGCACTTCTATTTAACAACCACATCTCCTGAATAGAGGGAAAGGTGTGGTTCTTCTTCCACCCAGTACTAACCAAGTAGAAATCACCAAAGCACCCGGAATGGTTAGCTATGAGACCTAACACTTGATACCTCACTTCCTTTATATACACACAGACATTGGAGCCCCCTGCCAAGCGCAGCTTGGGTCTTAAAAAGTCTAAGACCCACCATGGTCTTGACTAGGCTCATCATGAGTACAGTCCTAATCAAAACAGTTCCTCCCATGTGCTCTAAGTAGTATTTTAAAAATTCAGCAAAAAGGCTTAAGCACGTGCTTCTGGGGCCTATTTACAGTTCACAGGTTTGTTAATTCACGCATTACAGTAGTAGCTCCATCAAAAACAGGCTCAGCTAAACATTCAAGTAACAAAAGCTCTAAGGGGCAACGAGCCCCTGCAAGGTCAGGCCTACCCACTGCCTGCAATGGGCAGCCCTACCATGAGGCCAAGGGGAAGAAGCCCAGGACAGCCAGGCCCTTGGAGTCAGTGCATGCGATGACGAAGCCCGCTGAGGCCATGCCAGCAAGTGTCAACCCTTCCTCTCCAACAGCAGCATGTCTGTCTTCTGCTTTCCCGGCGCCTCTCAGCTGGCTGCAGACAGGACCAGGAGCCTCAGCCCAGATCAGCCGTGCACTTCTGGGCCACTGGGGGTCATCAGCTTGGCCTTCCTCTCCACACACGGTCCCTTGGCTGAGTACTGCACCAGCAGAAAGGGCTCCTTGGTTTCGCCATCCCCCACAATGCTCTCCTCATCCTCTGACTGGCTGATGTGCTGCAGCCGCAGGTAGCACCAGCAGCCCAGGATCAAGGCCCCCAGCGCAGCAATGGCGATGAGGATGACAATGACCGTGACCACACCAGTGGTGGGGCTGTGGTCCATAATAGACATGGTCAGTGCTTGGGGGCACTTCTTAGCAGGAAGCTTTCTCAGGTGGCTGGCTCAGTGAGGCTGGAACACCGGCTGGACACAAGAGTCCTGAAAGACAAAGCAAGGTGAAGCTACACCAGCGACTCCACAGGGGACAACACCACTCACAAGTTCCAGTTGTGTGTGTGTGTGTGTGTGTGTGTGTGTGTGTGTGTGTGTGTGTGTGTACGCGCGCGCACTCTGGGGGAAAAACCTAGGGTGTACTACCACTGAGCTACATTCCCAGCCCTTTTTTACTTTTGGAGACAGGGTCTCACTAAGTTGCCCAGGCAGGACTCAAACTCATGATCCTCTTGCCTCAGCCTCCTTTAGTGATAGGATTATGGCTCCATGGGGTCTATTTTCACTGCCCACATCCCAGTGAAAAACACACACCTGGCTTTCACTCTCTTCACAGATACTCACCCCAGCCTACTTCCACCAACTCCTCTGATAACTAAATGTTTAGTAGCAGACAGACAGCCAAGACACTCTGCTCAACAGCAGCCTGATAATTGGGAGCAGGGAGATGGGACACACTGCAACAACTGTGGCAGAGGCCGCAAAAGCGCTGGACTATTTTGGCTTTTTGGCTTAAGAAGCCAGCACCACTAAGCATCCAAGAACCACTCCTGGACTGAGATGAGCAAGTGGCTTCCTGAAGGCTAGAGAGAAGGGACTTGAAAACAGAAATGGCATCTGCCCTTTGGGCAGTGGTGACACAGACAGAGCAATCAGTACTTCGGGGATTCCTGTGAGAGGGTGCAGCAGACAAGAGCTTCTGCCACAGGGCCTGCAGCTGGCCTGGGAAGACCTGGTGCTCAGAAGCTAGACATTGGACCAAGCAAGCAGAAGGAAAGCAGGTCCCAGAACCTCCAGACACTGGGAAGAGCTTCAGGGAGGACAGGAAAGTGTGACGGCCAGCTCCTGTCTGCACCTAGATCAGTATCTGGTGCAGAAGCCAGACCGCACACAGGTCAATACTCCACCCGTCGCTACAAACGCAGGTGCCACATGACTACCAGGGACCAAGTGTTGTGGTACTAAACTCGGAGGGCAGGTGAGTTGCAGGAAGGCCACAATGGTGGGGAAGAGCATTGCCAGCAGGGGAATGGCAGCTGTGGAGGCCCTGAGGGTAGGCGTGCAGCCAGCGTGTGTGAGGAGTAGGGACAGACACTCAAGTGCGCAGAGCGAAGCAAGGTCCCACCTCCCAGCCACGTGACCTAAGAGGAAGAATTCCCTCATCCACCAAGCCCCCAGACCACCTCTGCAACAGGGACTCTTCAGTGGCAAAGGTGAGGGTGTCTGTGACACGCGTGAGCTCCCACACTCTAATCGCCCTCTTAGTCTTCCAGGCCTTGCTCTAGGTGACACCCCAAGACCTAACCTCTGACAGACCAGAAATGAGGGCTTTGCTGCTGTTGCCACCCTGGGTGCTCAAAATAGGAAACCGTGGTCTTTCCACATCCACACACACACACACACACACACTGCCTCACATCTCCTGCTGCCACTGCAAGCATGGAGCACACCACAGTAACTCAGCCCGCCGCAGCCAGGAGGGTGAAGGACAGACCTCAGGCGCACTCCACACGGGGCTGGGCAGGCTGCACTGACAACTAGGTGTCTTCAATTCAGTTTTCTTTCTTTTTTTTTTTTCCTCCTTCAGTACTAAGGATGGAACCCAGGTCCTTGTGCATGCCAGGCAATGTTCTACCAGTGAGCTATATTCCTAGTCCTTTTTATTTTCATTTCTATTTTAATATTTATTTCTATTGATAGGGTTTTGCTGAGTTGCCCAGTCTGGCCTTAAACTTGTGATCCTCCTACTGCTGACTCTTGAGTAGCTGGGACTACAGGCATGGGCCACTGCACTTGGCTGAATTCATTTCATTTTATTTTTTTCAGGAGAGTGAGGTCAGCAGAGGTAGGCCACACTGGAAGTTTCCCCTCCAAGCAGGACTGAACCTGCCAAGTCCTTGAGCAACAACAGCCTTTTAATCAGAAATGACTTACCCAACCAAATGGGGAAGCTCTCCAGGGGCAGGCCTGCCTGAAGGTCAAAGGCAGCTAAGTCAACACCCCACAGTACCCAGGGACCAGATTGTGAGCCAGAGATTACTTCCCTGCCACCTGAGCCCACTTCTGCAGAGCTGTCACCTAGGCAGGAGGCAGTGACATCCCTGGCACTCACAGCCTCCTGGATCCAAGCTGCTGCCATCCCTCTGAATCGGCTCTATCCATGCTGGCCCACAGTATCCAGGGACTTTTCAAGGACACAGGACACACCCAAGTCCTCACAGTGACCTAAGAACTGACATGCTGTGTCTCCACCCCTGGTCACTGCTCCCCAGGTAAGCTGCCTCCACAGGCCTCCCTCTGAGGCCCTACTGCTACCAGGCCTTCCCCAGGGAAGCTCCCTCTACCTAGACACTCCACTCACTCCCTTACCCTTGTTCAGTGACCCTCCACGGGGGCAACTGTGCTTCCATCCTGGGGACATCTGACCATACCTGGAGCCATGTCTAGTTGTTACAAACAGGAGAGGAAGGTGGCACTATTGGTATCTGGTGGGTAGAGACCAGGGATTCTGCTGAACATACTACCAAGCACACGATGTTCCTCACAATCACATCGCATGACCTGGCCCCAGAATGCAGCAGTGTGAAAGTGAAGGGGCTGTGACCTAGTTACCCTAGCTCCGCAATGAAGCCCACCTCACCAGAAAGGCAGCCAGGGCTCCCTCACCCAGGGTTCTGGGCTCATTCTGCAAACCTGAGAGCAGCTGCCTTACCAGCGCCTGCTCCCCCCAGGAACTAACCAGCCTGTCTTCTCAGTCCTCCAGACTAGACAGGGCATCCCTGGCTTGGGCAGCCTGCCCACTGCACTAGCTGAGCCTGCCTCCACCTGCCCTGCCTCCACCCCCAACTCCCGACTTTTTGGCTAAAGGGCCTTCTGAACAGGAAGGCAAGTCAGTACCAATTCAGAAGGGAAGTGTGTGTTTGGAGGCTGGTGGTGACTTAGGGGCAGGAAAAGGGAAATTGGACAATGGTACCAGGACCTAAGAGGGAAACCCAAGGGCCAAAGCCAATTGGGGGTAGTGTCAAGAGGCACCCACAAGTCCAGGATGAAACCACCCACTCTGGGATGAACAAGGAAACTGAGATATAAGCAGCCCAGGGCACAGGAACCTTCTGATTAGAAGGGTGACCTCAACCCCTACATGTTCCCTTGCCCCAGGCATGGAGATGGGTAGTGCCAAATATTGGGCCTGTCACTCCTGAGCACAGAGCCTGATGACCAAGCCAATCACATCTGGCCTGTGGCCCCAGGCCCTTCCTGGAGTGTGCTGCTTGTTCCTGCTTTCGCTCAGCAAGTATTTCCTGAGAACTGATCTCAAAAATCTGATCACGCCATTTTCCACTCAGACCTTTTCTGGTCTCAGAAGAGAATCCAGATTCCCTGCCTGCACAGGCAGCCTCCCACCCTCCCTGTGGACCCCACTGACCCCAGCCCCCCTCCAGGGTTCCTCCTGTCTTGCTCATAGCTGGCTCTTTCCAGTAACTGGGGACCTCCTAAGAAGATGTCTCTCAGGGGTTGAGGATTTAGCTCAGACGCATGAACACCTGCTTGGCAAGCACAAGGTCATGAGTTCAATCCTGGGTACAAAAAAAAAAAAAAAAATGCTTCTCGCGCCTCCTCCAGACCCTGGCTCCAGTGCCCCTTCTTCCCACACTCATCACCACTTTGCCCCACTTCTGTTTCTTTCCTAGGGCTCTGTGCTTCCAGAAATTCTCTTGGGTCAATGGTGTGTTTCCCTGGCTGATATCTCCACCCCAAGAACTCCATGTGTAAGGGGAGGGTATCATCCACTCTGCCTAGGGCTGTGCCCTGCCCTGTCACAGTAAGTGGTCAAAAAGGGCAGCTGAATGTTTCAAGCACAGGAGCTGTTCTCACAGGGGGTCCCAGGTGAGCCAGGCCCCTAACCCTAGGGCATTCCAGGATCTGCAGCCAGGAACTGCAGCACAGGCCCCACAGTCACCCCTCAGTCTGCAAAGAAGGTCAAGTTGTAGGTCGGGCACTGGGCAGGAGAAGCATGCCAGTGGCCGCCACCAGGGCTGAGTCCACACAGGGCAGCTGCCTCCACACGCCAGGGGGAACAGGGAGGCAGTGGCCAAGAAGCCAAAGCCCAAAGTATTGAGGGTGGCTGACCCCCAGGCCCCTGCTGCACCTCTTCTGGGCTCCCACAGACTCTCTGAGCCTTCCATTGTCTCCCACAACTAAAGACCCCTTACCCCAATCCTGCAAAGCCATGGAACACGGCAGGACAAGGAGGGTCATAGTCTAGGCAAGGGAGATGCCCACGATGGCTCAAGGGAAACCTGGGCCATCTCAGGACAACTGCCACAACCACTTATGTTCATCTCATACACCCACCATCTCCCATGGCCAACTTTGCTTGCTGTAATCATCCCAGTTTGCAGATGAAGACGCTGAGACACAGAGCGTTCAAGAGGCCTGCCCAAGAATGAAGAGCTAGGAAACAGAACATAAACCCAAAAGAGGGCCCGGAAGAGCAGAGGGAGGCTCTAGAAATGCAGAGGGCCACCTTAGCCAGCACAGGACAGAGTCCCAGCCAGGGGCAAATGACTCCAGCCCTCAGGAGCATCCGCTCTCCAGCTCCCTCACACATAACGTCCAGAACAAATCTGGCACTTGAAGCCAAGGCCAGCTGGCTCCCCCAGGGGTAGCCTTATCCGGGCCACAGCCTCCCACTCCAAGCCTCTGATCCATCACTCCTAGAAAATCCAGGCTCCCCAGTCTGCAGAGCTCCTGCCCCCAAACACCCTCGCATGTTGTCAGCAGGAACACAGGACACCCATGTCTCCTGGCAACAGAACAGGAACAACAAATTCCAGGGGATCCCTGGCCAGCATGGACTCAGGCCTCTCACGGTTGCAGTGTTATAGGAACCGCTGTGCCCAGTTTCTCAAAGCTCAGAGAGCAAGAACTGAGCCCCAAGGGCACATGTAGGGACCAAGACCCAGCTCCTTCAAGCCCAGTCACAGCAGAGATCTCCCACAATGCCACTTTCCCTCCCGGACCATGTCTCTCCTCTAGGCAGGTCTTCTCCAAGGTGAGAAGGGGACCTTGGCAGCCCTTCATCCTCATGGGATCCTGTAATAAACCTTCACCTGCACAGCCCACAGCAGGCAGGGGAATCCCCTGCCCCTTCCACCACACTGCCCTAACTGCCGTGGGTTTTCAACGTGCAAAGCGGGGTATGCAATCCCAACCTCACCTCCTGGTCCTGCCCAATGTCACAAACAGCCCCTTCTGCAGGGCCACACTGCCTGCCTGCTCACATAGCTGGGCACATCATCAGTGCTGCCAAGTTTGGCTGGGCACCAGCCTGCCAGCCCCACATGTGGCTTCCTCCTCCCAGGTTTCTTCAAGAAGGGGGCTTGCCCTGCTCACAGAGGGTGGCCAACCCCCCAGGTCTTTCACCACTGCCCCCAGTGTTAAGCCAGACAACCACTCAATGAAGCCACCAAACGGGTGCCACCCAACCAGACCCTGCCTCTCCAGGGAACCCCAGTACACAACGAAGCAATATTTCCTGCTCTGGGTTGTGAATAAGTAAACAGGACCACTGGGAGAAGTGAGCACTGCCGGATAATCAGGATGAGGATAGAAATATCCACTCTATGCCTGATCCCTGCAGGAACTGAGTCACAAGGACACACGACTCAAGGTCCCTGCCCTCCAAGAGCCAGGACCAAGAACAGCAGGCATGCCAGCAGGGTTGTGCCCAGCTCAGCAGTGGGGTGGTGTCATTTCACCCTTCTCTCCTCCTCCCCAGAGAAGAAATTCCCTCTAGAAGCCCCCAGGTTCCAAGACAGAAGAGGAAGTTGGACCCGGCAGAGCTGGGGACTGCCCAGAGGTCAGCTGAGGTCTATGGCACCCCAGTCTGAGGCTTCTGCCCTCACCCAGTGACTCGGGCTGACCATTCTCACAGGCTGCTCCATAGTTAAAACTTTTGGCCAAACAACTTTAGTAACAACAGATGCCACCAAAATTGGTGCTGACTACTGTGTGCCAGACACATCACTGGCAACTCACATAGATGTCCCAGAGATTTCTGCCTCCAAACAATACTAGAGTCATTATAACTCTTCCCACTTGGCAGATAATAAGATCTGTGTGTCAGAGAAGTCAAGTCAACTGCCCAAGGTCACAACAGCTAAAACGTGTATGTGCAAGAATTCAAATTCAAAGCCAGGCAGCCTGGATCCCAAATACTGGATTTCAAACCTGACTAAAATGTCATATTCCTGACCACCCCCCCCCCATCTCCCTCTCTCTTCTTCCCTGTGCCTAGCCCCAAGAGGGACAAGCTCAGTGACCTGTGCAAGGTCTTATGCGATGCTGGGGACTCGGGAATGACAAACGTCCTGGCAGCTCCCGCTTGCGGAGCGCAGGCGGTGAGCAGGCACGGTGCCAGGCTCGCTCCACGCACCCTCTCATTTAATCCGCCAGGCGACGTCGCCGCCGCGTCTCCCCCACTCTATGGAGGAGTAAGGCGAGGCTCGGGGAAGCTGAGGCCCGGGCAGGGGGCGACAGCTGCAGAGGAAGCGACAGCTGGAACAGCAACTCAAGTCAGCCCAATTGGGGTGGGGGAGGGGAGGGGAGCACGGGACCCAGTCCTGCCCACGCCGCGCAGTCACTGCCTACCAGAACCAGTACCAAGCGCTGCGCCTCGGCCTCAGTTTCCCCACCCAGGAAATGGGCCTGGCCTCCTACCCCGAGGGCCCTCCAGATCACACTGGGAGCTACAAAGAGCCCTGACTCCCCCCCTACATTTCGAAATCTTTTTGAAGCGTCCCGGGGAGCCCAGCCGTCCGGGCAGGGCGCGGAACTGCGATCCGCGACGGGGAACTTGCAATGGCAAGGCGGGGGCGCCCCCACCCCGCAAAGCAGCCTCCGCGCCGCCCCCCCCGCCTCCTCCTTTGTCCGGATCTCTCCGCAGCGCAGCGGACAAAGAGCCCCCAATGCGGGCGCGGCCCCCGGAACGGACCCTCCCGAAGCCGCGCCCCCGCCCGCCACTCCTCCCCTCGCCGAGACCCCGGCCCAGGGCAGCGCCGCCTCGCTCGCCTCAGCCCCGTCTGGGGCCGCCCTGCCCCTGCCCCTCCCGCGAGCCCCTGCCCATCCCAGCGCCAGCCCGTGCGACCCTGCTCACCATGGCGCGATCCGCAGACCAGCACGACTGCTCCGCAGCAAACCCGCCGGCCCGGTTCCGCCCGCCAGCCAGCCGGGTCCGGACGCAGCTCCCAGTCCGGACGCAGGAGCCCAGCTCTGCGGCGGGCGGGGCGCTCTAGCCACGCCCCTATGGGGGCGGAGTCGTGTCTGTCACCAATGAGCGCTCGCGCAAAGACGGCAGGGCGGGGCGAGCAGGGGCGGAGTCACGTGCGGTCGGGGCCCGGGAGGCTGGGGGCTCGGGGCGGGGGCTGATCGCAGCTGGCAGAGCTGGGGTGGGGGCAGGTTCAGCGCCGACGGGGCGCCTGTGGGTGAGGACCGCACCCACAGGCGCCCTAGCTTGGCGGGGCTTACCCTACCCCGGCAGGCCGCTCCGTCCTCCCCCTCCCATAACCGGGGGAAACTGAGGCGCAAAGCAGATAAGAGTGGTGCACGCCGCGGACCCCGGGGCCACGGCCTGGCAAGAGGTGCGACCAGTAAGTTGAATGACCTTGCTTGGGAAAAGAGCTTCATTCGTTCGCTAGTGCATTCACCCGTATCCATCCGTCCCTTGCCTAGGGAACGCGGACCTTGTGCCTGCAGTGCCAGTAGGAAACAGCCACGAACCGGTCCGACAAGGTTTCTTCCTCAGACCTCTCTTAGCTCTTTGGACTGGGACCAGGAGGAATTTGTGGGCCTTAAACGGATTATAATCACGGTCATTTTGAACACACTAACCACTTGGTTAGGCCCCCACCAAGTGCCATGCCCTGCGCTAGCCACTCAACACAAATTTTATCAAAACAACTCCAAAAGAATTGTCCTATTTTACAGATGAAGAATCTGCCGCTCCAAGGAGCTGAAACACCACCTGCCTGCAGTGGATGGAGGCAGGATTTGAGGCCAGGCCTGTCAGCATGGTAGCACAGTATTCCGGTTGGCATAATTCCTCTGCTCCAGAAGATGGGATCATCCAGGGGACACGCCCCTGGGGCCAGGAGGTGCTGGAAAGAAGGGTGAAGAGGTTTCCCTCAAGGTGTCTGTTGGCCCTGGGTACTTGGGGAGACAGAGTAATTGGGGCCAAGTCTGGCAGGGATGTTGGCTGGAATCGTCTTTCCCAGCCCCTCTGGCAGTCCCAGCTCTGTTCCTCAGCACTTGCCATCTCGCAGCGCTTATATTTCCCCACCTTCCCACTTGTAAACACCCTGTCTCCTGCAGCTAGAGCACTCTTCACTTCATCTTTCACATCCCAGCACCCTGCTCAGGAGGGCTCTCACTGAGCTCCTGTTCAAAAGCCATTTCTCCTGTCCTTTGGGAAATTGTGCATTTTCCTGGGTGTGTGATCAATTTTATTACCGTATGTCTCCCCAGAACTAGGTCTTCTGTTCACTTCTGGGTCTACAGAATGGTACCTGGCACATGGTCTGTGCTGAATAAATGCATGCAGAGTGAATGACCTGACTACAGATCAAGCAGCTTAGCTGTGCTCTAGCCAGGAAGGGGGGTCAAGCCCAAAGGTGAGCAAAGATTTTGAACTCATGGGACACAGAGAGGCAGAAGGAGACCCAGCTCCAGGCCAGTTGCCCAGAGGCCAGAGCCAAGAATCTCCAAACTGCACGGCCCTCAAAACTCCTGCTACCTGGGTTGCACTAGGGAGTGTAGAGTGGAAGGAAACAAGTTCTGAGTTCCATTTGCTTCCCTTCCCAAACTCAGGTCAGCCAAGACCTTGTTAGCAGTGAGGACATGGGAGAGGCAGAATCTACTCCACCCAGAGTTGCCACTGGTAGCACAATGGTAGGGAGGCAGAGCTGCATTGGAGGAAAAGATTCTGGGGGAGATGGTGAAAGGTGCACAGCATGGCTTTGAAATGAGAGTCACACTGCCCAGGTTCAAATCCAGCCTTTTCTGCTGGCTGGATTTGGAAAAGCTGCCTGACCTCTCTATACCTCATTTCAGTCTTCTGAAAGATAGAATTGCCAGCAAGGTCACCAAATAGGATGTAAGTGCTTAAAAGTGCTGAGCACGGAAGACGCAGTGCCGCTCACCCACTGCTCAACTCGGTAATAGGATTGGGGGTGGCCAGGCTTTCTCATTTGAACTGTGGGCAAGTTGCTGCACCTCTGAGCTGCAGCCTCCTCGTCTTCACACTAGGTTTCATGAAACCCATTTCTGGGGATGCTGAGAGGTGACAGGGCTGGCAGTAACTCACTTGGCCCAGCCATCACCTTGCCCAGAATGCTTCACTAGTGGGGTGTGGTGGTCCATACCTGTACTCCCCACACTTTGGAGGCAGAGGTGGGAGAATTGCCACTTGAACTGCATAGTGAAACCCTGTCTCCAAATCCCCCATCCCTCAAGAAAAAAAAAAAAAAAAAGAATGCTTCAATAATAGTAAATGTTGGTGAAAATAGCAGCAGACACCTCTCCAACACTTACTGGCAACTCTTCTAATCACTGCAGGTGTTTGAGCTCATTTAACACCCAACCCCCTGCGCACTGGCTCTCAAGTCACTTCCGGGCCAAGTGTGTCAAAATGTAGAGTGACTAGGTCTGGGCCTGAGCCTCCACATTTCTCACGGCTCCCTGGGAGTGCTGGTAATTTGGGGACCACAGTGAACAGTGAGAGACCGTCACTTGCTGATGGTCACAAGGTAGTGGGCACCACACCTGTGGTTGAGCCCTTAAAGTCAGCTGCAGAGTCATGGACTTAGCTGTGACCCTTAATGCCTGCCCCAGCCCCAGCTTTCTCTCCCCAACAAACAGGCAGGAAGTAGAGTTCCCCTCCCCCAAACCCATTTCCTCTCTCTGGGCCCCTGCCACCTCCCTCCACAGTGACATCTGGCCCAGCGTCCCTGGGGTCCTCCCAGTCAGATGGGCTGGAGGTTCTCAGGTGTTCATTAACCAACAAGATCACTGAGGGTGAGCTCACCCAGCTCCATGGGGCTTGCCCAGGCCAATGCCCCCTTTCCCTGGGTGCCGGAGGGCTGGGGACAAAACAGGGCCTTGTTGGGCCTAAGGGTGGAGAGGTTCCTGGCCAGCTCAGAGGAAATGGCCTACAGCAGGGCTCCTCATCTAGCCAGAGACCGCAGGCTGAGTAGGTGTCTACCCAGGGCTTCCCCATAGAGTCCCAGACCTGCAAAGTGAAAACTGCTTGTCCACGGGGGAGTTTCCTGAAGGGTGAGAGGGGACCCACTGGTTAATTCTGCAGGGTGAGGCTAGGTAGGACACAGAGAGGGTGTCCCCTAGCTCTGAGATGCACAGCAATTTTCTTTCAAAGAGAGAAAGTCTCGCTTACAGCTAATGTGGCTTTAACATCTCCCAGAGGCTGGCTCAGCACCCTTATAACTATGCAGGAGACTAACCTGGGGCCCAGAATCTTGGTAGTCAACACTTCTGAGCTAGAAGGAGTTGATTTCTATGTATTTCTGTGTGAACTCTATGGGGCTGGGGATGAAGCTTAGGGTCATGTGCATACTATGCAAGCACTGTACCATGAGCTACTTCCCCAGCCTGGCCTTCTCAGTTTTGGAGGCGGTGTCTCACCATGGTGTATTCTTTGCTCTGGCCTTTGCCTGACCTTCTTTACTAACATTTTTCATAACTGCTTGAATTTTGAGGTGTTTTGTTGTGCTGGGGATGGAACTCAGGACCTCATGCATCTAGGCAAGTGTTCTGCCTATGCCCAGACTGGTCTCAAACTTGCAGTCCTTCTGCCTCAGCCTGCCTACCCATAGCAGCTGGGCTTATAAGCATGGGCTCTGAGCCTGGCCTTCAGTTCTCTTCTGTTTATGGTCCAGATACTGCTTTTCCATTTGTGATTCCTTTTAAAATCAGTGTATATAGCAAAAAGAAAAAAAAAAGTTAAAATATGAAGGAAGTACCTAGAGGGGTGTCATGAGGAGATGGAAGGAATGGGAAGGCAGCAGACAGAGGGCGGAAGTGACAGGACTAGATGGCCCATCACAGCCAGGCACCTCCAGTCCTCTCACCGCTGCCCCCAGCAGAACCCTCAGCTGAACATGGCCATCTGGGTTCTGCTGGAAAAGTCCATCTGGGTTGCTGTGGTTGATGGGGCCTGGGTTGCTCTGGATTCAGTCCTGGGTCTGTGGGGTTGGGGTGATAAGGGCAGACTGTGGGGTAGGGATAAGGAACAGCATACCTCAACCAGGTGCTCCCTGCCCCAGCTGCCAGTGCATTTCCAAATGCAGTGTCCTCATTCCAAGGGAAAGGGGGAGTCTACTAATCATCCAGCATTCATTACACCCATCTTTATTGAGCAACTTCTATGTGCCAGGCACCATGCAAGGTGTTGAGGAGAGATGTACAAACCAAGCAAGTGGCACTCGGCCCTCAGGGGTTTACATTCTGAGGATGAAGACAGGTGCTGTGTGCAGAGACCAGCACAACGCCTGATGTGTCTGATGAGTGGAAGTCGCAGGGTGGGGCAGGCCTCACTGAGGAGGGTGGCGGGTAACCCCAAGTATAGCCCAGTCCTGGCACCAGTGGTGCTTGTGGGCTGGAAATAGGTGATGAGCTGGTATTGGGCAGGGTACCTGTTGATTTTATTTTTAAGGCAATTTTTTGTGGGTGTCAGATATCAGGATTATGGACAGATTATAATCTATACCATGGTGTATTCTCTGCTCTGGCCTTTGCCTGACCTTTATGAACGTTTTTCACAGTTGTTTGAGTTTTGAGGTGTTCTGTTTTGGTTTTTATTTTGAAGTGCTAGGGATGGAACCTAAGACCTTGCACATCTGGGCAAGTGCTCCACCCCTCAGCTGCACCCCCAGCCCCATAGTTAGTTCAGTTCATATCCTGTAGCCCATCAGTCACAGCAAAAACCAGAACCCTGGCAGTGGCTAACACCCAAACTGGAAGGCCCCATTCCTTCCCTGCACGAGCCCTCATCACCTTACATGCCAGCTTTATCGCTCCCTACTTTGCTTTTTTTATTATACCCATCTCCTTTAAAAGTATATTTTTAGTTTCTTCTTACTAAGTGTATTTGCCAGCTATGGCAAACTGACAGCTACCATCATACTAAATGGACAAATACTGAAAGCTTTCATTCTAAAGTCAGGAACAAGATAAGGATGTCCACTTAACATAGTTCTGGAAACTTTAGTCAGAGCAATATGAAAAAAGAAAGAAAAGGAATAATGATAAGAAAGGAAGAAGTTAAATTATTATTTGCAGATGACATGATACTGTACATAGAAGACCCCAAAAACTCCACTGAAAGATTGCTAGATTTATTAAGCAAATTCTGTAGTGTAACTCAATACAAAGTCAACATCTGAAAGTCAACCTACTCAACTCAATAGAAAAGATGAGCTGGGAATTTAGCTCAGTGGTATAAGTGCCTGCCTGGCACTCCTAGCACTCAGGAGGCTGAGGCAGGAGGATTGCAGAGTTCAAGGCCAGCCTGAGCTACATAACAAAACCCTGTATCCAAATAAAGGACTGTATTAGGTTTTCCAGGACTGAACGTAACAAATTACCAGAAACTGGTAATTTTTTTTGTTTGTTTGTTTTTTTGAGGGTTTTTTGGTACCCGGGTCGAACTCATGACTGCAGAAACTGGGTATTTTAAGACAACAAATTTTAAAACACTGGGTGTTTTAAAACATCTCAGCAGCCCAGAAGTCTGAAGTCAAGGTGCTGACAGGGCCATATTCCACTGAAGGCATCAGGAAGAATCTAATCCATGTCCCTCTCCCTGTACCCTCTGCCACCATCTTCGTGTACACTGTCTTTGGTGGCTATGTCCTCCCCTCTTCTTTTTTTATTGTTTAACATCTTTATTTTCTTAATTTTGAGTAGATTTTTTTATTATTAAGTCTATTGGCATAATTTATATACACATATTGATCATATTCATCATAGAGAATTTGTACCTGTGTTACTTTTTTTCCTCATTCCTCTCCCCTCTCTCCAACCTTTTTTCCATCCTTATTGATAAAGCTTTGTTTCTGTTTTATCCTTCTTTTCCTCCCCTTTTCTTACAAAGACACCAGGCAGCTGAGTATGATGGTACAGCACCTGCGAGGCTGAGGCAAGAGGATGACAGGTTTGAGCCCAGCCTAGGCAATTTAGCAACATAGCAAGATCCTGTCTCAAAAGATTTAAAAATTTAAAAAGGGCTGAGGATGTAGCTCAGTGGGAATGCCTTGCGTTTGGATTGATCCATACAGGACCCTTCACCTCTTTTCACTGCTTGCTGTATTCTCCCAGATCCATGTCCCACAACTGACCCATCTCTACCCTGTGAACGGCCACCTGGGTGGTACCCAGGTGTCCACTCACTGGACATGCTTTGTAGGCGTTTTTGCGAATAGTTCTTAGCGCAGGTTTCTCTGGGAGTTTACTCAGGAGTGCTGGGACCCAGGATGTCCAGCCTCCGGAGAGCACAGCAGAGTGCTTCCCACAGTGCCCTAATTGTCTCTGCCAGCAGCGTCCACAACTCATCTCCTCTCTGACACTTGGTATTGTTAGAGTTTGTATTTTTGCCAATTAAGTATAACATTGTTGCTAACAGCTCTAGATTTGCATTTCCTTAATCATCACTGATGCTGAATATTCCTTACTTAAAGTCTGTATGTCTGTACATCCACCTGTATTTTCTGTGAAGAATTCTGAAGCTCTGGTTTTGCCTGTCATTAGTCATCATGTCCAATGTTTAGTTGGAAAGGGTATTTACCTTTGCTTTCTACTAAAGATTTTTTTTTTATTTAAAGAAAAAAATGAAACAGAAAAAGGGTAGGAATAATACATAATTTCAAAAAAAAAACCAGTAAGAAATCACTAGTTGATAATTACATATTTTCCTCTTAGAAGTAGTTGTTCAAGTTATAAAAGTAAAGCATACAAAGTGGACATTTAAACAGTGAGACTGCAATCAGTTCTGTTCATCTATCCAACAAAAACTTAGTAATATGGTCATCAATCCTACACACTTAAACATACATGCAGGGCTGGGGATTTAGCTCAGTGGCATAAGCGCCTGCCTGGCAATCGAGAGGTCATGAGTTCCGTCCCCAGTACAAAACCAAACCAAACCAAAACAAAACAAAAGTAGCTCATAGGGAAAAAAAAAAAACATACATGCAGTTATAGTTTACAATAATTATAATCAATTCTCATAAACTGTTTAGAAGTTCTACACATGTATAAGTCTCTGCATGTATACCTAGCCTTTCTGTATTAGAGGGAAAAACAAACCAAAACAAGTCAACAATACAAATTCCTAGAGAAGCATGAAATGAAAAGGACATATAAAACCACAAAACTAGGTGATCTATGGTAGTTACTATGATGTCTCTTGTTATTTTCAATAAAATTGTCTATTTCATCAGGCATAATATAATTAAACTTAGCAGTATATAGCACTATTAATAAAAACCAAACATTGGAGACGTTATAGGGCTTCAAAGGCAGTTAATAATCAAACCAGCATGGGTATCCTATTGAGTCCTGTCATCCCTAGAATAGTTGCCTCTACTCTCAGACTTGATACTCTTAAGCATACCAGATTTGAATAAAATCAGTCAAGACAAAACAGCGATATAGCCAATCTTCTCTGCCTCATCTCTGCTATGTCAGTGGTTGGAGGCTTTTTGTTGTTTCTTTGTCTTGTCATGTTTCCGGTTTCTTTCAGACAGGTAAATGGTGGAGGTCTCAGGACCTTTTCATATTGCTTACAGTTTTTCTGAAGCATACTGGCTAGGGGATTGCTGCTCCCTCCACTTTGCTGTTGATCTGTGAGGTGCATGCAGGGGCAATGTGGGCCAGCCCCCCCCTTTAGGCCAGTCAACCAGTAAGTGTCTTCAGCATATCAGTGTGTGCCCTGCGGATGTCACAGTTTCGGGACAACCTTGTCCCTGGCTATTGGGTCCCGACCAGAGGCATGGCCCAGCCCAAGCAGAGCCCACCAATCTGCTTTGGGCCAGGAGCCACCGACTGACACTGCCTCAGTTGTTGATTCAAGCCTGTGCTGCCCAAATCCAATATGTGGTCTAGCCGTTTATCCCGCTCTGGGGAACCCAGTTCCCAGCACTAATCAAAGTCCGTGCAGCTTGACTCGCTGGTTCCATTCCCTGTTGCAGCGTCTCCTCCCACCAAGGGTCCCAATCTCACCAACCCCTGCTCTCGGCGGGGATGCAACTTCAGCTCCATCACGAGTCACCCGACTCTAAGATGTGCCCAGTACAGTGATGGGAGTGTGCCCGGCTCCAGCCCTCTGTCCACACTTCTTTTTAAATTTTTTTTCTTTTTCTTTTTCCTCAGTTTCTTCCTGGGTCATGAGAATTCCTCTCCTTTCGTCTGGTCTTCTCCATGGTGTCAGATTCTAGCATCTGAGCTGTTTTTCTCAGAGGCTCCCTATCGGGCTATCTATCAATCAGCCATCATGGAAGCCCCTCTCTTAATACTGTTCTTTCTGATCTCTACTAAGATTTTTAAATGGTTCATTTTGACATGTAAATCCTTAATCTGAAGTTGAGTTTTTAAATATGGTGTGAGGCAGGCATTGCTTATATAATCCGAGGAACTTTTATAGGGAGACAAATGTATTTTGGAGACAGTAGGACGGTTTTAGCTGAGACTTGGGTGTAGTGGAAGTTGCTTACTGTGTGTTGAGTTCTGTATCTCCATGGATTCCTGTACCTCCTACCCTTCCTCTCTGTGAGACTCAGTCTCTTCCTCAGTACAATGGGAATTATGGCAGATAATCCCCTTAACTGGCAGAAGGATTCCATAGGTGAAGTATGCAGAATGCTGCCCACACTTCCTGGCACTTACACTTTACATGATTTATTAACTCACTTGACCCTTTGACGACTACTTGAAATAGATGATATTTCCCACATTTACAGATAAGGAAACTGAGCTGCAAAGAGGACTCATCCCTCCTGCCAGGACACACAGCTAGCATGTGTCCAAGAGCTCCAGCCTTGCCTGTCTGGCTGCCGCGTCCTCATTTGGCTCCACATGTCAAAGCCATATCCTCTCCTCCCTGTTTTCTCCAGACACCCTGGCCTGAGGGAGGCAGGAGCAGTGGTGGCCTCTCTGAGTGAAGGGTCTGGAAGTCAAGATGTGGGAACAGGAAGCAGTGGGCTCGACCCCTGTCCTCCCTTTGGCTCTGAGGCTCAGTGGGGGGCTGGGCCCCCAGGAGAGAGTTATCAGCCCCCCACCTCCATGGGAAGCTGCCCATGGGGACAAATCCCCAGGTGACCCAGTGGCCATGCATTATTCACAGCCACCATCCCCAGCCTGGGGTGCTCTGGAGTCGGGCAGGAATGGCTCCCTAGGCCCGTCTCTCAGGGCTTTGTCCATGGGGAAGCCTGAGAACCCAGATGGAGCCACAGGCTCGAAGACCAGGGACACGGGGCTTCCAGCTTCCCTGCTCTGTGGCCTTGGGAAGCTCAGGTGCCTTCTCTTACATGTAAAGTGGGAATAACAGCCTTCTTTAAGAAAAAGTATTGACAAAATACTAGCCACTTACTGCTGTGTCACAGGTGACCCCGACACTTAGCAGACATGGATTTCTTACAGGTGCTGTGGGCAGGAATCCAGGAGCAGCTTGGCTGGGCAGTTCTTGCTCAGGGTCTTGGGATGTTCTGTCACAGTGTCGGCCAGGGTTACCATCACAGGAGGGCCTGGTGGAGGCCAGAGGGCTCATTTGGAGAGGGCTCACCTTCCTGTCCTGAAGGCCTCTCAGTTGGGCCACTGGAGTGTCACCATGTGTCAGGGCACAAGAAGAAGCAAGCCCTTTATGAACTCTCTGAAGAAGTCATGCTCCATCATTTCCTCAAATTCTGTTCCTCAGAAGTGAGGCACTAAGCCCAGCCCATGCTGGAGAACAAGCTCCACATTTGTGTGTGTGTGGTACTGGGGACTGAACCAGGGCCTTTGCCTCCTATCTATATCCATCCTTTTTTTATTATTTTTTAATCTTATGGCAGGATCTTACTAAGTTGCTAAGTTGCCCAGGCTAAGGTCAAAGTTCTAACTTGCAATTCTCCTGCCTCAGCCTGCCAAGTGCTGAGTGTTAGGGGAAAAAAAAAAAGAAAAGGAAACTGAGCTCCAAAGAAGAGGACAGGCATTTTGGAACAAAACCTGAGCAGGGCCACTGATATGAGAACCAAAACAGCAACCCCCTTTCAGGCTGAGGGGCTTTTGTGGGATTTGCAGGAGGAAACTGCTGCTATCCTGAAACAGGGTTGTGCTGTCTAGATCACTGGACTGTGGTGCCTCTGTGCGTTTTCTCTGTGACTGTCGGAGAGATACAGCCCTCTGACTCCTTCAGGAACTAGGCCTTGACCTCTGGTTGGGGCTTGTGCTCTGCTCAAGAAAGCTGTGATCTAACTCACTGAAGTTATAGGCATGTGACTCACCCCCCAGCTGAAGTTCCACTTTTTCTTCTTCTTTTTTTTTGAGACAGGGTCTCACCCAAGCTAGCCTTGAACTCTGCTTTTTGAAGGAAGGGATATAAAAGAATTTGTGGTTATACTATATTTTATTTATTTTTTTGCAGTTCTACAGATCAAACCTAGGGCCCCATCCATACTAGGTAAATGCTCTACCACTGAGCTGCTCCCCAGCCCATTCACATAGTAAAATCACCATCCTCAGGTGGACTGGGGAGAGCCAAGGTGGAAGCAAAGTCGCCCGGCTTGTGAGCTGGCCACTGGCTGGGCTGGGGTGAGAAGAGCCTGCTGGAGCAACCAGCTGATTCAGAGATAATTGTGTTGTTTGATTGACTTTGCAAGCCTAAAGCTGAGCAGCTATTTAGAAGACAACAATATGCAATATAGTAACTGTTAGATTTGCTACTGTCTTATCACTGTTTCCATTGGTTTTATTGCTCTGTTTTAGTCCCTTTAAAATTAAAGAGAAATGGGCTGGGGATTTAGCTCAGTGGCATAAACGCCTGCCCGGCAAGCACAGAGTCATGAGTTCGATCCATGGTACCAAAAAAAGAGAGAGAGAGAGAGAAAGGAGTCAGTGGGATCCAAAAAGTACAATAGATATTGTGAAGATGAAGGGGGAGGAAATGTCTAAAAAGGGAAAAAAAGGGAAGGTGGTGGCCATTGTTAATTCCCAATTACCTTGTCCTGTATCATTTTCATCTTTGGTTTGGTTTTATTCTGTTTTCTTTTGTTAGATTCTATTATGTCTGACAGTATGGGAAACTATTTCAAAGATATCATTGTTGCTCTCCTATTATCTTATTTGGAAAACCTGTATCACTTTCATTGTTTTGATTGGTTCTCTTCTGTTTTGCTTGATTTTACTATGTCTTATGGTATGGACGGCTATTCTAAAGATAACATGAGGCATTATGGTAGCTACTGTTGATTTTTCTATTATCTTGTTTTGAAGTCCTATATTGCTTTTTTGTTTTTCTTTCTTTCTGTTTTTGGTGCTGGGAACCAAACTCACCTCCTTGAGCCTGCCAGGCAGGTGCTTGTGCTATTGAGCTAAACTCTGGTCGGTATTGCTTTCACTGTTTTGTTTTGATTAGCTTTATTGTTTCATTTTGTTTTGTTTTGTTCTCTTTAAAATAAAATTTAAGAAAAGCACCATCCTGAGTGACCTTAGGCAAGTTCCTTCTTCCCAAGTTTCAATTTTCTCTTCTGTGAGATGGGGGAGTGAGTCATGGCACCTAGTACAGAGCATGTAGGGTTGGTTACACTCCAGGAAACACCACTGTGATTATCCTCTTCTCCTGGCACACATTTGACTCACATCAGGAGCTTTAGAAACATAGCCTGGGACCAAGGGAATAGCTCGGTGGGAGAGCAGAGGATCCAGAAGGTCTTTGAAAGAACCTCCAGGAATATGAATTTTTCTAAACTCCTGTGTGTGTGTATATGTGTGTGTGTGTGTGTGTGTGTGTATGATGTGGTACTGGGAATTGAACCCAAGGTCTTCACGCTGAGCTGTATCCCCAGCCATTTTTTAGTTTTTAAATTTAAAAAAAATTTTTTTTGAGATGGGGGTCTTGCTAAATTTCCCAGGCTAGGCATGAACTTTCAATCCTCCTGCCTCAGCCTTCCAGAGTTGAGGGATTACAGGCATGTGCCAGTATGCCTGGCTCTCTAAGTATGTAATTCTTATTTACTGCCAGAGTTATAATCACTGCCTTCTAAGCTGAGCATGGAGGGTAGAGTAGGAGAATCACAGATTCAAGACTAAAAAGAAGACAAAACCCAAAACCAAAGAAACAGACCCACGGTGCTTACCTTGGAAATCTCAAGAATTCCATCAACAAATATTAACAAAGAAATAAGAAGGGACAGAGGGACATAGAATTCAGTAGACCAGGAATATGGCCTGTGTCTTTTACCAGAAGCTGTCAGGAGTGCACTTTTGTGGTCCTCCCCTAAGCATACTGACCCAGAAGGCTGAGGCAATAAGCCATGCTTTCTATTTGCATTTGTTTGTGGCGTTGGGAAGGGAACCTGGGGCCTCCCAGGTGCCGGCCAAATGCTCTGCTGCTGAGCCAAGCCTCCAGCCTGCAAGCTATGTTTTAGCAGCTCCTTCGGGCGGGTTTGAGGTGCACACCTGTGAGAACTCCTCAGTCTCGCTGTCTCCCTTGTGCACTTTGATGACTGAGTCTCCATTTGCAAGCTGCCATGCTGAGGGGACCCAGGTGGTCAGGTGCTACCTCGCTGCTGGCCAGTGGCCAGCAAGAAAGTTCAGCCTCTGTCCAGCAGCCCACTGGGAAATGACTGCTCTCTACATCCACCAAGTGGGCTCCAGGTGGGTCCTTCTGTCCCAGCCACAGCTTGACAGCAGACTGCAGAGACATAGGGCTGAGAAAGCTGCATCCAGATGTCTGATCCACAGAAACTGGGAGTCAATAAATATTTGTTTAAAACTACAAAGTTTTGTAGTGATTTGTCATATAGAAACAGATAACTAATATGGAGGATGTTGGGGTGAGGGAGATGTTGGAGAAATTTTGTGTTTATATTAAAAGAGAATTGAGAACCAGGTATGGTGGCATGTGCCTGAAATCCCTTCATTCTAGGAGGCTGAGGCAGGAGGCATGGAGTTCAAGCACAGCCTGGGCAACTTGGCAAAACTTTGTAAAATGAATAAATAAACAAATAAATAAATGTATGGCTGGATGTGCAGCTCAGTGCAGAGTTCAAGCCCCAGTTCTTCAAAACAAACAACAAGAGAGTTGAGAAACATATTAACATATAAATAAACTGATTTCAATATGGTCTGGTTTGGCTGCTGATTTGAATATATTACCTGTTTCTTTTAAATTGATATTTGGCAAATGCTAATACCAAGTGGATACTGGATGACCCTGAGAAGTCATTGTTCATTTTATTTGGTGTAATGGTGGGACTGTGGCTTTGATTTGAAAAAGAGGCCTTACATTTAAAGAAATGTATGAAAGAATCGACAGGGGAAGTGATACGTTCTTAAGGATTTGCTTCAACATAATGCGGTGGGAAAATGTAGCAGCAGGAATGGCCAGGACCTGAGGAGGTCAGGGCTGGGGGGCTTCTCTGTGGTCCTCTGAGCCTTTGTAAAAGTTATGGTTGATACATTGTATCAACTTGAGAAATCTAAAAGCTTAACTAAGTAACTCAGCAGCTTTCCATCTAGTGTGTGGAAGAAAAGCCTTTACCTCTCTAGGATGTTTTTCATTGTGTCAATTTGAGAAGATGAGAAGTTTAACTAAGTGATTCAGCAGGGGTCCAGGGTCCTCACTTTGTAAACATCCTCTGCCTGTGCAAGAGGGTGGCGCTGAGATGGTCTGGGAGCCACACCCACCCGAGGGGAGTAGCCTGCTTACAACATAAGTGAGGAAAAGAAGTGTGCTCCGTGTTTTTGCCTTTTGCTATTGTGGCTTTTGGTGTCTACCCCTCAGCCACACCATCCTGCCTTGAAGCCAACTGATTATAGACTGAAACCTCCACAAACTGCAAACTAAATAAACCTTTCTTTCCTTGGTTTTGGGCATCAGATATTTTGTCTCAGCAACAAGAGAAAAATAACCAAGACTAGCTGAGTGTGGTGGCGCACGCCTATAATGCCAGCATTTGGGAGGCAGAGGCAGGAATGTTGCATGTTCAAGAACAGCCTGAACTGTATAATGAGAACCTGTCTCCAAAAAAAAAAAAGAAAGAAACGAAAAAAGAAAAAGTAATTAAGATGGTGTATTTCTTAGTTTTCTACTCAAAATAGGCATTTTTGTTTTTATTTTGTCCGGAGACAGGGAGCAGACTGCCTAGGGAACGCCATTCTGGGCTCCGAGCCACTTGGGCCATGCCCATCCTGTCTCCTCAAGCCCTCTGGGCCTCCATATTCTCCAGCCCTAGCATGGGCTGGGGACACAAACTGTGCACTTGCTTATTAGAACTCTGGCTGGGTAAAGTGAGCAGGAAAACAGATACTGAGCCAGGGCCCCTGGGGCTGGCTGATTCCTGCCACAGAGCTACCTGCCCTGCCATGTGCCCCTGCCATGCCTGGCCCTGCTGCTTTTACTGAGGGAGTAGGTAGGAGCTGCTGAGAGTGTCCAGCAGGTCTCCGCCTGTCCTGGCTGGGAGGCTGAGGAGTGAGTGGTGCAGGCAGGTTGGCTGGAGGCCCCAGTCCTGCTCCAATACTTGGGGCCACTTTCAGCCTCTCTGTCTGCCCTGGTGCCCTGTCTCCTTGTTCCCTCCCTCTGTTGCCACTATGTCCTCCTATATTCTCCATCTCCCAGCCTTTGCACAAGCTGTTCCCACGGCTAGGATTCCCTTCCCCCTCTCTGCAGGCTCCAGCTCACCACTTAAGGCTCTGCCCTGGGAAGCCAGCAAGTCCTAGTGTTTCCTGCCCAACCCAGGTCTCACTCAGAATCTGTGGTCCCTGCCAGGCCATGGGACACCAATGAGTGCCAGAAACCAGTGTGTGCCAACTTTGTATGCAGGGACAGCAGATTCTCTTTAAATGCTTATTAAAAGCAAATGAATGAATGCAGACAGGTAGGCAGGAAGGAAAAAGGAATGAAAAACAAACATGTGTCTTGAGCTCCAGTCTGAGGGTCCCCAGAGGCAAGGCCTCTATCTACCTTCTGCGACAGCAGTGATACGTGTGCTTGGTGCTCAGTAAATCCACCCCCACCCAGCCACCCAGCCACCAGGGCCAAGGATATGAGTCCATGCTTCCCTAGGACACTGGAGCTACCTGGGTTTCTCAGGGGTTCTTCCTGTGGACTCAGAGGGCCCTGAACAGAGCATAAACCCAACCAGCGGGCCCCTGTGTAGGTGTGGGGGTGGGCGGCACTTTCAGCCCCCAGGAGCTGTAGCCTGGCCTTCCCGGCTCAGCCTATCTCTGCTGCACATCCTCCACCTCATACTTCCCTCTCCATCAGGGACCAAGCAGGAGTCAGGCCACCTGGGAGCTGCCAACCCCCAGGAACCCCAAGTCCCCTGCCATTGGCCAGCCATGCTGTGCAGAGCTGGGGACAAGGGGCCTCCAGGGCACATTGACACAAAGCATATTTCAGGAGCTGAGACCATGCTTCTTCCTGGAAATAAGCAGGAAATGGTTCCAGGGCATCCTGGAGGTTTGAAGCTGCCCCACCCTGGAGCAGTTGAGTGACCAGCTCTGGGGGCCATCAGGCCCTCCCAAGGCCTCCTCCCAGGAAGGCACAGCCAGGCCCCTCTGAGGAATCTGCATTCAGCTGTTCAGGAAGCTTGTGCCAAGTCCTGAGGATGGGGCTGTGACCCAGATTCCAGCCTTTATGGAGCGGGTGTTGTAGAGGGAGCATCTGAGACCGGGAGTAAGTAAGTGATCCGTGTGAGATCACGCCAGGGAAGGAAGCAGCTGTGCTGTGTGGTGGAGACTGCACAGGGACAGGGGGCTGCACTAGCAAGGAGGCCTGGGAGACACCCGCTGGGGACAGAGCTGGGGCTGAGGGATGCCTAGAAGCCAGTCTTAGAGCATTCCAGAGAGCACACATGCAGAGCTTGGGGGCCAGGGTGCATGCCTTTCATCCCAGCACTCTGCGAGGCTGAGGCAGGAGGATCACAGGTTTCCAATCTGGGCAAGTTAGCAAATCAGTGAGAACCTGTCTCATAATAAAAATTAGAAAGGGACTGGAAATGTCACTCAGTGCAAAGACCCTGAGTTCAATTCCCAGACCAAAACAAAACAAAACAAAACAAAACAAAACAAAACAAAACAAAAGCTTGGACTGTTAACAGGAGGCGAGGAGCCTGCGAGGCTGAGGCAGGAGGATGAGTTGCAGAGCCAGGCCCAGCCTGGGAGGCGAGTGACTGGAGTGAGTGGTGAGGCACAGAGGGCTCCGAGTGGGGCCCTGGTCCCTTCCTCTCCCCGGCCAGAATCTCTCTTTCCCTAACAGCAGGAAAACCCCTCACCCACACTTCCTGTTTCAGCCCTTTGCGGGGTCTTTCCAGGGCTGCTGCATCTCTCAGCAGTCTGTCAGGTGCTTTCTGAGCAGTAATCTCCCTTGTGGGGGTGAGCGAGAGAATTTGCAGGCAGAAAGGGGAAGGAACTCCTCATCCTGAGGCCCTGGGCACAGCCCTCCTGTGCTCCACACCTCACGCTGGGGCTGCAGGCTGGGTCCCCCAACCCTTCTGGCCCACCTGTGGGAGGCACCTTTCACAGACCAGGACAGCTTTGGCAGGACAGCTCCTGCCTGACCGTGTGCTGGAAGGTCAGGGACCAGGTGAGTCCAGCCCAGGCTGACCCCAGAGCCATGTGACCTCTGCTAAAGGGGGGCTTTCAAATTCTTTTGCTCCTGTCCCGTCTGCCCTAGTTGAATAAATGGCCATGACAGTTCTCGGGTGGCAGAACTGGACGTCCCAGATCTATTTGCATGCACTCCTTCTCCTTTGCTGCTTTGTGTCCAGCAACGCCCCTCCGCGGCCCTTCCAACAATGTTTGCATCTGCTGTGTGCATCATATTTCTCCTTTCCTCTTGAGAGGAAAGGAGGAAATTAAATTGTGGCAGGTTATCATTGATCTAGAGAAAGCCACACTGAGGTCTGCGGGTGCCTTTCTCTAAAGATGCATTTCCCATGACTGCAGAAAATGCAGTGTGTCTGGAAGCCCAGCCAGCTGGCGGCTCCCAGTGCCAATGACGAACACGGCACCACACCCCACAGTATTTGTAGGGAGATGGCAGCCCACAGGGCCTACACCTTCTGCCATGAGAGAGGCCGCAAAGGGCTCAGGGTTCACCCCAGTAGTGCTCCATTCACGGGTGACATTCTAAACTGATTGTGGTAGTGGATGCATGACTCCACAAATACACCAAAAGCCACTGAATTGTGTGCTTCAAATGGGTAGATTACATGAAATGCAAATTATGTGTAAATAAACGGTGCTTCATGGCCTCCTGCAAAAAGCTGAGGGTTCTGACTTGCTCATGTATATACAAAGTAAAAAAAGAAATCATGCCAAACCCCAAATAGTCCTTTAGTGCCTGTGACATACTGTGCCCTTTACTATAACCTTGTCAAGAAGTGTCATTGCCCATATGACAGATGAGGAAATTGGGGCACATGGTGGGAATGAGACTTGCCAAATGTCACAGGCAAGGAAGTATCAGAGGCAGTTTAACTCTAAATCTCACTTCCTCTCCCACAAACACGGAAGTAAGAGTGTAATGATCAAGCATCAGCACCTTCAGTGGCCCACAACAGAGTCCAGCAGATTCTTGACATCAGAAGGTACCCCCTGACATCAGAAGGTCTCAGGCTGCAGACCTTTTGCACTCTCTGATCATGTGGGAAGTGTGTGTGCGTGTGTGTGCGCGCGCGCGCGTGCATATGTGTGCGTGTGTGTGGTACTGGGAATTGAACTTAGGGCCTTTGCATTGAGCTGTATTTCTAACTTCTTTTTCTATTTTTTTTTTTTTTAATTTTGAGTCCAGGCTGAGCTTGAACTTTTGATCCTTTTGCCTCAGCCTCCAAGTGTACTCTTTCAAGACAAGCGAAATCTCTGCCTGGAGCCCTGTCCCTACCTCTTGCCCTACCTGTCCCTTGGTGGATTATCCTGTGCAAGTCCCTGGAGTCATCTGACATGATTCCTTAATGTCCTCTAACCCCCCCCACCATTGTTTCCCAAATACTGTTTTATGATTGGTCAGTTCAAGTCAAGAGACAAAATCCCTATTGCACTGGCCAGTGTATCACCTGGATCCCCTTCATGTGGTAATAGTTCCCTCCTTTGTACTGTGTTGCCCATTAGCCACTGCCAAAAGTGTTGGATCTTTACTCATAATCATTGATTTGCTGCCTTTTAATCGACTTCCAGCTGAAACCAGGGTGGGGCGGGGATAGGGTCATTGAGGCTTTGCTTAGCCTTGGCCTTGAGTATGAGATCCCCATCTTGCTGGTTATTTTAAAAGGAAGAGCATTAGACCTGGGTGGGCAAGGGTCTCTGCCTTCAGCAGCTGAGTTAGTCATTTGTCCATTTTGTCACTTATAGAGAGTCCTTCCTGGTCCTTATCACAGTCTGGGAAGTTTATATTTGTGAGTCTACAGAAAAGTGATTAGAATTCCAACAAGGTAATTCTGATCTACCACTTCCAGTGCAACCCACACCAAGAAGAAAGAGATAATTACATATCTGTAGTTGTGGGGACCCAAGGGGGAAGATACTTTACCAGGACAAAGGCCTCCACCCAGGGCCCAACCTGGGCCCAACCTGGGTTTTATTAATTCATGAATTAAAGAGTGGCTTGAGGATGAGTGACTGTGAGGATGGTGGAAAATATGTGAGTGCCATGCGCTGGGTTGAGTGGGTGGCCTGGAATCACCTCTGCACTTTGCAGAGGGAAGGAGATGCCGAAAGAGTAATCTGCATAACACAACTGAGGTAGCATCGAATGTTTTTTGTGGGGGTCAGTGCTTCAGTTCTGATGTGTAAATTCTTCTACCTTGGGAAGTCATAGCCTCTTATCTTGAGGCTTGATCACAGCCAACAGGGTAGAGCATGGTTCTGCATCCAGCCTGGCTCACCATGTTTTTGGGGAGTCACAGGATGGGGAAACAGTAATTGTTGCTTTGCCTCGAAGACTGCATCAGCCCCTCAGCTAGCCCTATTTCCATTGCTTAGAGCCAATTGAAGGGACAAGGAAATGGCCTAGCCAGCCCTGTACATATCAGTACAGGGAGACAGGGCCAGGGTTAGCTAACATGGAGATAATTGCTCTTTGTTCAAGGAGAGTCGTCCAAGTGTCCTCCATAGTCACCAGTCCTGCCCATGGAGGCTTGTCTGGAATCTGCTTACATTGCTCATGCAGAGGTGATTGAGGGAGATGAGAGAGGAAGCAGGGGCTGGGGTCCAGGAGAAAGCTGGCTGTCTGAGGCCTGTCCTGGCAGTATTTTAATGAGGGAGGGCTCTCCCAAAAGGAGAGCTGGTCAGAGGCACTGGAAGGGGGAACACAGCTGAGGGTGGAGGTACTGGAGCACTCCGCAGAGCTGGCTTCATGTTGGGAAAACAGGCTCCTTACTCTAGCGCATGCTGCAGCTGCAGCTGCAGCTAAGGAGATGACACACACCAGATGAGGGTGACTCACTCCTCTTCATGGGCCACCAGCACTCCATGCTCACCCTCCCAAGGAGGCTGCACCAAGAAAAGGAAGGGAGAACATGAACACAACAATGGGAACCAGAGCTGCCCATTCCAATCACACGAACTCGGCCAGTTCAGTGCCATCGGGGAAGCGGGCATGCCTGTCTCTCCCCGCTGAGTGTTTTCAGGACCTTGGTGACCCAAACGGGCAAGAGAATGTGGCATGTGGCTGGCAGGGAAGCTGGGTGTGATGGGAGCCTGCTGTGTATCTGACCAAGAAACGGGGCTGGGCGTATCCCAGGTGAGCTGGGAGGCACTGGGGTCAGCCTCTGCACGCCCAGTCAGCCTGGCCGGACTAAGGGGGCGCTGTCCGTGGTTCTGAACCTACGTACGTGCTGGCCGCTGCCAAGTCTTGGGGGTTTCTTTGTTTCTCCTTTCTGCTTTGATGCTGAATGTCCTGCGTCAATGAACAAGCAGCCTAGAAGATGTTCCAGAGCTTGGACTCCAGAGTCAGGCTGCCCAGATTCGAATCCCAGCTCTGCTACCTACCAGCTGCCTCATGTTGGGCAATTTTCTTAGTAATTGCCCAGTGACTCAGTTTCCTGGTCTGTAAAATGAATGTAGGCACACACCCTCCTAACAGGCATGTTGTGAAAATTAAATGACGTTAAATAGTTTTCCTAATGGTGAGTTAATACTCATCAAGTGCTTAGAACCATGTTTAACGTAAGTAAACAGGAACCCTCTGCCTGTCCGTGTCCTCTGACATGACCTCAGGCGTCTCCTCACCATTTCCTCAATTTCTCTTTCTTTGTCCTTCCTTCCTCCCTTCTTTCCTTCCCCCTACCCTCATTTTGTTTTTCTGAGACAGGATCTCACTATGTAGTCTAGGCTGGCCTTGAACTCACTGTGTAGCCCATGCTGGGCCTGAAATTCTCAGTCCTCCTGCCTCAGCCTCTCAAGTGCTGGGATTACAGGGATGAGCCAACACCCCAGTAGTTTTCTTGATCTCTCAATGGCAGCACACCCCACATTTATGCATTCTCCACATGGAATCAGCCATTTCTCTAAGCAGATAAGTGGGAGTTAGGGACCATAATCTAGATATTTGGGGTGCTCATTGCTCCTGGCTTGTTACTGAAACTGGGCCTGAAGCTGAAAAAGTGAATAATTCTCCTTCAAATTTAAGATTACAAGTTTTTAGTTAATTTATTTGGTTTTATTTCTCTTTTCCCCCTTTTTCACAGAAGATCTTGGTTCCTACCAACACAAACACAGTTTTTTATTCTCCCTATCCTGCATTACAAAGTTAATAGCTCCAATATAACAATAGCAGCATAACTGGTACCAAAATGAGGACCGAGTGCAATATAGGATTCCACTGTTGTTCTGTTTCTTGGAAGGTGCGTGATCCTCAGAGACAAGCACATAGGGATGTTTTACAGTCACTTCCAGCTGAGCTTAGTGGTGCATACCTATTATCCCTGTGCTTGGGAGGCTGAAGCAGGAGGATCACTGTGAATTAGAGGTCAGTCTGGGCTATACCGTGATCTCAAGGCCAGCCTGCACTACAACTCTCAAAAACTGAATAAATAAAAAATAATTTCCAATGATTCTTCTCAGTGTTATTGTGACCTGTTGACTTCTAGTTAGGTTTATTTGTTGTTGTTTTTTTTTATGTGAAGGAATTGCCTTTGATTTTACTTTATTATTCTATAAAATATTCATATTTATAAAACCTCTAAAAAAAGGCATGTTCAGAGAAATCTGGCCTCTACCTGTCCTTCCAGTGATCTTCTTGAAAATATGAGTAAGCTGGCGAGGGTGGTACGTGCCTTGGAGATGGAGGTAGGAGGATAACAAGTCTGAGCCCAGCCTAGGAGACTTAGCCACTTAGTGAGAACCTGTCTCACAGTAAAAGACTTTTAAAAGGCTAGACAGGTAGCCCTTTTTTATATTTGAGGGGGAGGATACCAGGAATTGAACTTAGGACCTTATGCTTGTCAGGTGGGCACTGTGCCACTGAGCTAGATCCCCAGCCCTGTACCCATTTTTAGGCTTTAACCCTTTAGTGCAAAGTCTCTGATTTCAATCCCCAGTACAGAGAGAGAGAAAGAGAAAGAGGAAGAAAGAGAAAGAGAAAGAGAGAAAGAGAAAGAGAAAGAGAAAGAGAGAGAGAGAGAGAGAGAGAGTTTAGAGAAGGCCAGAGAAGCAGAGGGCAGAGGAGGTGAGCTGGTCAGGCGTCCTGCTCAGTCTTCAGCTTGTGCACACTTTGGGTGGAAGTGTCGCCTCCCAGGCAGGGCAGTCTCTCTCTAACCTTCTACCCAGGTTTCTCCAGCGTCTGGCACTCATGCATGGCAAAGGAAATGTGGTTCGGGGCACTGGTGAAATGAAGGCTGAGTGTAATACAGTTTCAGCTGGTTGGAAAGACAGAGTGACCCCAAAGTGTCCTGGAAGAGACAGCCCAGGAAAGACTGCGGTGCTCCATGAAGGCACCAGCTGCCACACCTCCAGGCAGGAAGTTCAGAGCCTTGCTGTCCTCTCCCTCCCCTCAGAGTCCTGCTAGACATCAGAGTGACCCCCTTCGGGCTGGAAATACAGCCTGGATATGGCTCAGCCTGAGAGACACTGACCAAGGTTCAACTTCCAGCTCTGCCCTGTGCCCTTGGGCAAGTTGTGGAACCTCTCTGCACCTCAGCCTCCTTTTCTGTTTGACAGGACAAAGCAGGATCTGCCTGGCTATGGTGAACGCTGCAGGAGGGTGCATGGGAAATGTCAGCAGCCCAGAACCTCACACATAGTAGGCGCTCAAGGAGCAGTGGTCCCCCACCTGCTTCCTGACAGCTCTGGCGTCATGTGTCAGAAGTCCCTTCCTTCTCCAAGCTGGAGCGGCAGCATGACACTGTAGGGGTGAGTGTGAGGGGAGGGTGCTTAGAGAGGAGGTGGCCACAGACAGACACCACAGTGATATTTTGAAAAGGCAAAAGAGTCAAGTTTTAAAAGGTAAAACTCACGCTGAGCACAATGGTGCATGCAACTCTTGCAAGGCTGAGGCAGGAAAATCTCGTTTGAAGCCAGCATGGCCTACATAGTGAGCCCCCTGCTCCCACTGAGGGTGGTCCCATGTGCCTGGTTCACAGTGCTACAGAGAAAATCACTCCATGTGAAGAAGCTCTTTCTCTGTATGACTTCTATCTGCATGGCCAGGACAGGGGTTCTCCCAAAGCTCATTTTCTTGTAGATAGGAAAGGGACACATTGGCACAGGACCTGGGCTGCTCAGGTTCAAATTCTGCCTCTGCCTCTGACTTTTGGCTTCTCTTATCCTCAGTTTCCCTATCCATTAAGCAGAAGGAGCAAAACCAACTGTTTCCTAAGGATGCTGGGAAGATGATGTAAGCTCAGAGTGCTGGGCCTGTAGGCAGCACTGTTGATGTGCACAGTGGAACAGGGAGAGGTCTTGGCCTGCCTGCCTAGGGGAGCTACTCTGTAGCAGCTGGACAGGGGCACAGGGGTAGGGAAGTGTGTGGTGCACCCCCGAGAGGGCAGGCAGACATGTACAAGGATCAGGCTTTTATTTATTTATTTATTTATTTATTTATTTATTTAATCAGCACCAGGGATCAACTCACGACCACATGCTTGCAAGGTAGGCACTTAACACCGCTAAGCTAAATCCCCAGCCCAGATAATGCTTTTAAAAGATAAGCCTGGGCTGTCATCCCAGCACACGGGAGGCTGAGGCAGGAGGATCACAAGTTCAAAGCGACTCTGGGCAACTTGGTAACTCAGCTAGACTGAGTAAAGAAAGAAAGGAGAAAGAAAGAGAGAGAGAGAAAAAGAACAGAAAATGGAGGAGGAGGGCTGGAGATGTAGCTCAGTGCAAAAGCTCTGGGTTCAATCTTCAGTACCAGGAAGAAATAAATAAGCCCAGCCAGGTGTAGTGATGCATATTTATAATCACAGCACCTGGGAGGCTGAAGCAGGAATACCTTGTTTGAGGTCGACCTGAGCTACATAGCAAGAGCCTGTTTAAAAAGAGAGAAAAAAGTGAACTCATGCCTCGTACAAGTATAAAATGAACATGAGTCAAAGATTTTAACTCATTAATGAATAGGGGAACTAATGAGCTGTTAGCAGCGATACCAAGGACACTTGAAGAACAGAGTGTAGGCGAGTAGGGTTACTTTTACATTTACGCAGAGGTGCATGACTGTTTTGTATCTGTGGGGTAATGATCAATGCTATTTCTGCACACGCACTCATTTGCATTTGTGTGGATTAGAATCATCTGATTTACAACCAGTTTTCTACCTCGTGCAGTGTTGTAAAACAGCTTGACGATGATGGAGACCAAGACAAGTGGGAAGGATGCACCAGCGACATATTCTAGAATCCTGCTGCCCATTTCCAAAGCTGTCCTTATTGTTTCTGGTGCCACACACCCACGTGCCATGCACAGAGCACGCCACTGACAAAGGCTGCCATTCACAGGGATGCACGGTCATGCGCTCACCCGTGAGTGTGTGTGTGTGTGTGTGTACGTGTGTGAGTGAATCTCTCCCTGCTTCTCCAAGCCCAGACCCCACCCCTTCTCTGCCCATTACCGTCCTGCCCCTCTCAAAGCTCACTGAATGCCCCTTCTGAGCTGGGAGCCCACTCAGCCTCAGGCCTCATTCCCTCCTGCTCTCTGGACACCTTGAGGGTGCAGGCTGAGAGGGGAAAGTTTTGCAGCCCACCCTGGGATCCCAGTCCTGTAAGTCACAGGCCTAAGACCATGGCCAGCTCCCAGTAGATCTCTGAGCCTCCATCTCCCTGCCTAGAAAGTGGGTTCATAACAGAGCCGACCTCATGGAGGTTTGTTATTAAGATTACATTAGCACAAGGGGCTGCAGAGATAGCTCAGTAGGAGAGCTCTTGCCTAGCATACGCAAAACCCAGGATTGGATTCCCAGTAGCTAAATAAATAAATTAGCAGAGGCTGTGAAAGTGCTTGGCAGAAGGCTGACACGAGGTAAGTCCTCAAAAGAGGACAGCTAGGGTCGGGGATTTAGCTCAGCGGTTCAAGCGCTTGCTTGGTAAGGGCAAGGTCGTGAGTTCAATTCCTGGTACCAGAGGGGGGGAATAAAAGAGGTCAGCTAGAGTCAGAGATATAGCTCAGCAGTATTGATGCCTGCCTTGCAAGCACAAGGTCCTGAGTTTGATTCCTTCCAGGTACAAAAAAAAAAAACAAACAGAAGCCAGTTGTTGGTGGCTGATAGGAAAATAAGGCCCTGTATTCCTGTTTCCTGGGTAGACAGGGCTTCCTCATCGGAGGAGGGAGGGCTGCCTATGAGCAGCGGGGTGAGGCCTTCCATCCAGCTGCTGTGAGAGGGGCCAGATCTGTTGCCAGGATTACGTGTGGAGACTGCTAGGAATCCCTGCCCCAGGAAGGTGCCGGGCCCAGTGGTCACAGCTGGGCCACACTGAGTCCCCAGGGCTGCAGTAAAGGAGGGACATCTGTGGAAGAAGAGGCTGCTCTGGCCCACAGCTGGCCTGACACTGAAGGACACTGGGGAGGACAGGAGGGTCTAGGGACTGATGGAGGCAACACCTGAACTTCATCTGGAGGAGCAGGGTCAGGCTGTGTGGGGCTCGGGGTGGGGCAAGGGCAGAGACGGAGACAGCGAGAGCACAGAACTTGAGGTCCATGCTGTGACATCCCAGCTGATGGCCTTGGACATGGAGTGTCCTTGACCATCCTTCCTCACATCCTGTCACAAGATAATCCCTGAACAGCCCATGAGCTTTGACATGAAGTCGGGTGGTGTGGCCATGGGCAAATGACTTTGCCTCTGTGGGTCTCTGTTTCTGCCTCTGTCAAAGCAGGCTTTCACCTGCACCGACCTCAGGGGGCTTGTAATGGTTCACGTAGGTGTCAACTTGACACCTGGGTTGCTGGTGAAACACAATTTCTGGTGTCTGCACAGATGTTTCTGGGAGAAATTATCACTTGAATCGGGACTGAGTGAAGATGTGCCCTGAGGTAGCAGGCATTGTCCAGTCCACTGAGGGCCCAGAGGGGACACAGTCCCCCATCAGGTGTGCAAATCTGCTGCACATCCCTCTTCTCCTCCTGGGACATCAGCGCCAAACTCTCAGGGCTCCGGGTTCAGGGACTTTCAGCAGCAGCCCACACTCCTCCCAGGTTCGCAGGCATCTGGGCTCCAACTGAATTGTGCACCAGCTCACCTCGGTCTCTAGTGTGCAGACAGCAGGTGACAGGACTCCTCAGCCTCTATGATGTGTGAGCCAGTTCACATAAGAAACCCTCCTGGTTCTGTTTCTCTGGTGACCCCAGCAGACACAGAGTTGATGTTCAAAATGGCAGCTGGCATGGACGGAGCACTTGGTAAATGTTGGCTCTGCCATCAGGGCAGTGTGGGGTAGTGGTAAGGTGTGGGTTTGGGGTCAGGCAGATTTCCTGGACTTTGGTGACTGGCTCTGCTTCTGTGTCCTGGTCGTGTGACCGTGGACAAGTCAGTTCTCCGGGAGCCTCAGTGTCCTGGCTTTCCTTTCCGGGAAATACGATGCTTCCTTTGCATCCTGCACACAATGTGCACAGTGCACACAGGTGTTAGGGCAGGAGTGAGGACTGAGGACGGTGAAGGGGGCCTGCCTGCTGGGGGCCCCAGAAGGTCCATGCCCTCATGTCTGGAACCTAGATGTTATTTTCTTTCTTTTTTTAAATTTTATTTTAAAGAGAAAAACAGATAAAGAAATGAAAAGGAGTTTCAAAACAGGACAGTCACAATACTTGGTACATTGCATTCCAGAGTCTTGTAACAGTTATTCAGAGCACAGGACATGGGCAGGAGATCTTGTCTAAACAATATTGGCACAAAACAGTCTTTTCAAGGAACAAACAGGAGCTAGCTGTGTAACCATCTTAACCCTCTGGAATATACATATATTTTTCCTTTTACCTATTTTTCCTTTCCCCTACCACAGTTTGTCTTTTCTTTTGAACAGTTTCTTTCTAATTCACAATTTCTATTGTGCATTTTTTATTTTAAAGAGAAAAAAGGAAAAAACAGAAAAATCAAGATGTAACAAACTTAAAAAAACAACACAAGCAAAACAACAACAAAACAAAACAATAGCTATTATGGGTTTTCAAAACAAGATGCTAGGAACATAACAGTGGTTGTTAAACTGCATACTGTTAACTGAAGATGTTATTTTCTATGGCCAAAAAGACTTTGCAGATGTGATTAGGGTCTGACATAGAGATAATGATCATCCTGGATTAGTCAGGTGGATTCAGTATAGTCACAGAGGTACACAAGTGGGCGGCAAAGTGAGGTTTGAGGACATGGAGGCAGATGTGACAGCCAAAGGGGCTAATGAGGAGCCCACAAGCAGTGGGAGGCCACAGCCTCTAGAAGTTGGAAGCCTGGAATGGATCCCCCTCAGGACCCCCAGAGGAGCCAGCCTTCCTGATGCCATGGTCTGAGCTCCATAAGAATCACCTTGGACTTCTAGAGAACCACACAAGAATAAAGGAGTGCTGTTCTAACTGCTCAAGGCTGGGGTGTGACTTGGTAGGGCACTTGCCTAACAGGCACGAGATCCAGGGTTTGATCCCTGGAACTGCCAAAAACAACAACAACAAAAGCCACCGAGTTTTCTGTCACTTGTACAGCAGCCGCAGAAAATGAATATAGCAGGGACAGTTCACAGGAGAGGAAACTCTGACTTTATCTCCTCTTTGACCCTGGTAGGAAATGGTTTTAACAAGTGTCAGGAAAGTGTAGTTAGGTGAGGGAGAGTACTGGCCAGGGGCTGGGTGTGGTGTGTGTGTGTGTGTGTGCTCGTGCGAGAGAGAGTGTGTGAAAATGACCATTTATGTGCAGGAGTGTGTGAATGCTCTGGAAATACACAGGGACCATGCAGCTTCCAAGTCTAATCCTGTGTGGCCTCAGCTGATTTTTGTCCCTCTCTGAGATGCCATTTCTTCTTCTGACGATCATGGAATTTAGACCAAGGGTCCCATAGGCCTGGCCACCTCCCCTCCATTTTTGTAGGTAGCCCTGGGTGGCAGCCAGCTCGAATGCTTCTCTGTCACTTGTGCTTTTGATGTCTGTATCTGGCACGGGAATGGGCACCTTCTCACGTGACTGAGAACTTTGGGAACTCTGGATCCAGCAGCCGGGTTTCCCTTCCTGCCCCTTCTGGAAAAAGAAGGCTGATTTCCTGGGAGGATCTACCTGGAACTGTATAGTAAAGTGCTGAAGGGAACTACAGAATTGGACTGAGTCTCCCCTAAACTTTAGTCCCCTCAGAAGTTCAGCCCACAGCCTTCTCTGGAAAGAGCTAGGAAGGCAACTGAGAATGTAGAATTCAGCCCCTAACCCAGTGACAGGGATCCTGATAAGAAGAGGAAACAGATACACAGAGGAAAGATGACAGCCGATGACACATACAGGGAGAAGCCTTGTGATGCTGGGGGCAGACACAGCAGGGATGCCGCCACCAGCCTGGAGCACCATGGCCGGCGTCAGCCAGCAGGAACTGGAAGGGGAGGGTGCTCCCCCGGACTCCTCAGGGAGGGCAGGGCCCTGCCACACCCCAGCTCTGGCCTTGCAGTCTCCAGAACCGGGAGCAGACGGATTTCTGGATTTCTGTTGCGTGCAAGAGCCCAGCTAGGAGAGTGGGAGAGGCAGGGGGAGGGAGGCTGCAGCAGGGAGCTCTTTCTCAGTGGGAGGAGAGGGCAGAGGAGGGAGGTGCCAGGGCCAAGACAGAGAAGGGGGTTTGGATAATGCTGCCAGGACTCTATTTATTTGCTTTTTTGTTTATGTTTTGTTTTCTAGGACTCTATATTTGAACCCTAATTAATGGCTTTTTGACAGCATTGAAGTTAAGGACTGCACCTCTATTCTGGGCAGAGGAAGGGCAGAGTGACGGGCGAGCACCCTAGGGCTGTTCGTGCCCTAGGGAATTTCAGGACTGTGTTTTCTTTGTGATGACTCGCTGAGCTGGGCCATTTAATAGTACGCCTTTATTTTATCCAAGGGTTTTATGCCTCCACCAGATGTAGTTTTCTTTCTTTCTTTTGTTCTTCTTTCTTTCTTTCTCAATTTTTTTGCATTTCACATTTTACAAATGACAAAGCTTTGGGGTAAATTTTGAAAGTTTCCTAGGACTTTTAAAGCTCTCTTAGTAAGTGGCCGGAGTTGCGTTTGGAATAGAGATTGACATGGGACTAAAGGTCCAGTTCCGGGCGTGGTGGCTCACGCCTGTAATCCCACCACTCGGGAGGCTGAGGCAGGAAGATCATTGTGAGTTTGAGACCAGCCTGGGCTACAAAGTGAGATCAAGGCCAGGCTGAACTGCAAAACGAGACCCTGTCCCAAAAAGACAAAAAATAAAAAAATAAAGGCCCAGTTCTGACCCATCCTAGAGGGCTGGAGACCAGAGCCCTACCTCTGACCTCTCTTGGTGGCTTTCCTCTAAGCACAGGATGGCCTGACGGGGGAGGTAGAGAGCAGAGACCGAGCCGCATAGAGGCACCGGGTCCGCAGGGGGCGCCGCTGTCGCAGGTGGAGGGCGGTGACCCGCTGAGCCTCCACCCACCCCCGGGAGGCTGGGACAGCTGTTACCCCCACTTTACAGAGGAGTACCCAGCCCAGAGAGCCAAACAAGCTTCCTCCAGGGAGATTTAGCATCTCTGGAGACGCAGCCTGGGAGCCCGAGTTCCCCTGGTTTGGGGGGCCGGGATATGAGGGAGGACAGGAGCGGCGGTCCAGACCCCCAGCAGGAGCTGGCCCTGGTTCCCGCATTTCTGCACAGCCAAGTTCCGAGTGTAATACCGGGCTTCCTCCTGCTTCGGTGCCCACCGAGCCACTGCAGAAGGTCGCGGGGAGCGAGTGGCATCAGGGGGCGCCCTCCAGATCCAGTGTTCTGCAGCCTCCCCTGACCTTTCAGTCCCCCCCCCACCCCCCCGAGATCCCGGAGCAGCAGTAAGACTGTCTGAAGTTCTGTGTCCCCAGGGTCAGTGGCAGCTCATGGAGCAAGGGGAGGTCCAAGCTAGTGGCATTTCCCCCCTGCTCATGTGTGGGGTTTGCTTCAGGCTGCAGAGCCTGGGGCTGGCGGGGGTGGGGCGTGAGGGGAGCAGATGGTTCAAGCCCACAGTTGCAGGCAAACCGTGTAGCCTGGCATTTGTCACTTTACCAAAGAAAGCCTTGTCTTCACCGTGTGAGAGCAGCCTCTTCTGTGAAATGCACATGCCACCCAGGTTGGGAACTCTGTCCTCTGGCAGGTCCCACTTGCTCAGTGGAGTCTGCAGCCAGGACAGTCAGAATTTAGAGCTTCAGTGATTTTGGGGTAGAAGTGAATCTCTGGAGCAGATCTCCAAATAATTCACCTGATCAAGGTCCGTGCCACAGCAGAGGGTCACGGGCAGGTCTTGTGCGCCGGATGGAGAGCAAGGAGGAGGGCGCTGCCTTCGGAGGTCCTCCTCGGAACCCGTTAGCCCAGTCGTAGCACGAGGGACACACAGGCAACTCCACACCGAGCAACATGCTATCACCCCAGAGGACCAATCTACTGAACTGTCAAGGTGTCTCTGAACCAGAAAAGGCTGAGGCTCAACCCAGCAGAGTCCAGAGGGACAGGGCAGCTAACACGGCATCCCAGATGGACTCTTGGAGGGAATCTGAAGGAAGGGTGGACTTTTGTCTTTAATGAAGTCCTGTAGGTACTGTAGGGGTAGAAAGCGTGATGCCTTTCTTCCTGTCCTAAGGGTCTCAGCTGACACTCCTGGAACAAAAACAGATTAACAGGAGATGAGCAGAACAGATTTACTGAGCCAGGTGTGGTGGTGCACACCTGTAATTCCAGCACTCGGGAGATTGAAGCATGAGGATCGATGCAAGTTCGAGGCCAGCCTGGGATACAAGGTGAGTTCAAGTCCAGACCGAACTGTGTAGGGAGACTTGGTCCCCAAAACACAAACAAAACAAAACAAAAACAGATTTACTGAACTAGAGTCTTAGGAAATACAGGGAGCCTCCTAAAGGTGACCCAGAGACCGCGGGGAAATTGTTTCGATGCAACAGGATGTGGACAGCTGTGTGGAAATGGGATCGGACCTAAGGTGTGAGCTGATAGGAGCAGATCACGGAGACCCAGGAGCTGTGTGCCGAGGCTCCTCCTGGCCCTCCAGGTCATGTGCCTTCCTTCTCCTGGTGGGGCCAGGGCCTCTTGAGCCAGGGTCTTAAGATCTACCTGCAGGCAGAGTGGGCGAAGCCTTGCTGCAGGGCCAGCTCCCACACAGGAGGGTGGCAGGGCTGGAGGGATAGTTACAGGTTCCATAGCTTTGGGGAGAGGAGTCTGGTTTCTGTGACCTCACCCAGGGAAGAGGACTCCTAGGTTCTCTGGCTGCCTTGAGAGAGAAAGGAAGCAGGAAGGGGTCAGGGGGTCAGTGTTTCTGCTGTCCTTCCTGTGTCCTCCAGTTCAGAGTCCATGCGTGCCACGTGCCACATTTCAGGATATCGTTTGCTGCACCCCAGCATTACCAGTGTCATTCATTATTGGTAGCAGCTGCACTGGGAGAAGGTGCTAAGAGGGGAAATTGGGTGACAATACGGGGACTCTACTGTTTTCTCAATTTTTCTGCAAATCTAAAACTTATAAAAGTAAAAGGTTATTATAAAAATTGGAGGGTAGACATAAGATGGCCAACTTTTTGTTTTAACCTGTGAAGAATTAAAAGCCTCAGCCACCATTTCCTGTGCTATTGTTTCATACAAGAAAGGATGGGGGACAGCGTAGGCCTCCCCTGGGAATAAAGGCCGTGCAGTGAACTGCAACAAGGCCGTGAACATCGTAACTCCTCATTGTTTTCCTCCTGCCAGGCAATACTGGGGTTGGCATCTGGGGCCCACTGACCCTGGAGAGTTGGCAGAGCAGGAAGCGATTAGAGAGGACTGAGCTGAGTACACAGGACCCTTGACAAAGGCTGGCCCTGTCCCGGAAATTTGATTCTTGGTGTCAGGTACGGGGATGTTGGTGACAGATGGCAGGATGGCAGATGGGAGGCTTTGGGGACAAAAGAGTGACTGCTTGTCCCAGGAGAAAGAAGTTTCCTGAGTGATTTTTTTTTCCTTCCTCCTCATCCTCTTTTGCCTCCTTTTCTCTTCCTCCTCCCCCTTCTTTGGAAATTAAACCCAGAGTCTTCATATTGCATTGCATTCTTGGTCCTTTTTAACATTTTTTATTTTGAGATAGGGCCTTGCTAAGTCACTAAATGGCTCCCAGACTGGCTCAAACTTGTGATCCTCCTGCTTCAGCCTCCCAAAGTGCTGGGGTTAGTTGCCTCATGCAGCTATGACTTTTCAGTTTTGTTTTGTTTTTTGGTGCCAGGGATTGAACTCACGACCTTGCGTTTGCCAAGCAGGCACATACACCACTGAGCCAAATTCCCGGCCTGACTTTTCAGTTTTAAACCTGAGCAGCTCTGGGTAAGCAGGACAACTGATCAGCCTCACCGTCCAGGTGAGGAGTGGGGCTGAGGACCGTGGGGAGCACAGGCCTGCCTGAAGGGGATACTGTCCTCAGCTGCTGACTCCAAGCTCCTGGTGAGGGAAAAGGCCCGCCCTCCGTGGCCAGATCTGGCAGCCGTTGTTTTGCAGAACCTGGAAGTCTGGTTTTTCTTAAACAGGAAAGCTCCCAAGTTTCCTATGCAGGCAGCTATTTCACAAACTGTAAAAAACACTTCTCAGGCCAAACCAGGCACTGTGATTTCTACATCGGCCCCTAAGCTGCAAGCTTGAGATCTCTAGGAGTAGATCTGGTCTGGATCTGCTGTAGAATCCCTGGGCTCCTCTAAGCCTCAGTTTCCCTAACTGTAAATGGGAACATTTTCTAACCAGTGGGCTATGTACTTCTCAACATGTCAAGCATCCAAGGCTGCACCTCGATACTCTCAATCAGCAGGAGTAAGAAGGAAAACGCACGAGTGGAAAGAACAGAAATGCCCACCAGTGCATGAGGGCAAAAGAACCACAGCCTGTGTGTGCAGGGGAGTGTCGCAGGGCAGTGACCAAGACAAAACATCAGCCTGTGCTGAGCAGGGAGGACCCGTGAGACCTCTGATCTAAGTGACAAAAGGCAGCCACTAAGACCTCCTGTCACATGAGGCCACATCTGTGAAGCATGGGAACAGCAAAGCCTCAGAGACAAAGGGGCCATGTGGTTGCCAGGAACTAGGAGATTGGGGCAGGAGGGGATTTTAAGAGGTGATAAAGATGTTCTGAAATTGATTCTGGGGATGGCCTTGCAGACCTGTGAGTATGCTAAGAGTCACTTAAATGAGGGCATTGTGTGGCACAGGATTTAAACCTTAGAAAAGTTAATGTATGTTACATTGCTACCCTCAATTGACATACTTTAAAATTTTGTTGTAGTTTTTCTTCCTCCTCCTCTTCTTCCTCCTCCTCTTCTTCCTCCTCCACTTCTTCCTCCTCCTTTTCCTCCTCCTCCTCTTCTTCCTCCTCCTCTTCTTCCTCCTCCTTTTCCTCCTCCTCCTCTTCTTCTTCTCCCTCTTCCTCTTCTTTTTCTTTCCTTTTTATCTACGAATAAAATGGTTTGGAAAATCTTACAAAAGTTGTTTAATAAAGAAAACAGTGTTGGGTATGGTGGCACATACCTATAATAACTCCAGCTACTCAGGAGGCTGAGGCAGGAGGATCAAAGTTCAAGGTCACTCTGGGCAACTCAGTGAGACCTTGTCTTAAGACCAAATAGAAAAGCCTGGGAGCTGGGCATAGTTAATAATCTTAGCACTCTATAATCTTAGCACTCTGGGCAGCCAAGGCAGGAGGATGGTGAGTTCAAGGTCATCCTGGAAAATAGTGAGATCCTGTCTCAAAAAAGAAAAAAAGAAAAGAAAGGAGAAAGGAAGGTAAGGAAAAGAAAAAAAAAAAAAGGGAATCAAAGCAGGGGGCTCAGCCTCCCCATCCTGCTCCAGCTTGCTCCTGTGCCACTGTCAGTGAGGTGCTATACCTCTCTGGGCCTCAGTTTCTCCAACCATGGGACCCAGAGCCAGTGGACGCTGAGGGTGTGTCCACCCTGACACTTACATCCATACTATGACAGATGGTCTGTATTTGCCCAGGCTCCTTGTTCACTGAGTCATGTGACGAGCTAAAGATAGCCCATTAGCCTGGAAGCCTTTCATGTTGCCGGCATCCAACGACAGCTCATAGGGACAGAGAGGAGCTGGGCAGGTCCCTGTGGAAATGCAGGGTTGCTTGCAGTTGACCATAGACCTTCGCCTGTTTATCTGAGCTCCTTCCGTTCTGTTAATCACCAGTCAACAGAGGTGCTGCTGGGGTCAGGGTGCCCACTTTGATGTCCATGTGCATGCTGTGTGGGCTGCAGTGAGTCACTTCACCTCTCTGAACTGCCAGCTCTTCACATCCAAAAGCCAATGGCACCTACCTCTTGGGGTGGTGGAGGATTCACAGCAGGAACTGCGAAGTGCTTGGTCTGGCACCTGTATGAATGAGGAAAGACCCACTTAGCAGACACTTGGTGACTCTTCAGCATCTCCGCACTCCACTTCCCCCATGACCTGACAGGGTCTCATGAGACTGTGGATTCCATTTTATACCCAAAGACATCTGGCAGTGTCTGCAGACAGTTTTGCTTGTCTGGCATCTGGATTTCGGATGGAGTAGGCCAGGGATCCTGCTTACTCTCTCACTATTATCCAGCCCCAACTGTCAATTAAGCAGCTGAGAAGCCCCAGACTCACCCACAGCTGGTTCTGCCAGCTCTCGAGGGTGTTCAGGCCTGATCCTCATGGCCCAGCCTCTCAGCTCCCTAAGACAGTTTCCAGGAAGTTATGTCTGATGAGTCTTCCTTTTCAAAAAGCACAGACTCTAAAAAACTCTACATGAGTCTTTCTCCCTCCTATAGGATGGGGATACTAATGACACCCACCTTCTGGAGCTGCCCTGATGATGGGGAAATCAGTGGCAATAACAATAACTACTTCTCACCAAAACTAATACTGCCAAGTGCTGAGCTGTGTGTTCTGTGCACATGGCTCACCTCACTGTTCCCAGGAATCCAGAGGCAGGTTCCGTTACCATTCCTACTTTATAGAGGAGGAAATGGAGAGATGAGGTTTGTAGTTCACACTATATGTTACTAAGCACTTTCTCCAGACTGGGGTGGTTTCTCACTCATGGTAACTGCCCACGAGCAGGTACTTTCTTAGGGATGTGTTCTTCCCATGTTAGTCCTTTAGAGCACAGTGATTGGCTTAGAGGTGCACATGCATGACCCAGGACGGGCCAATCAGCAGCCTTCCCTGGGAATTTTGACACTCAAAGTCAACAGAAGGGCAGAGATTTGTAACTCACTAGAGGTGCTGACCTGGCTATAACCTTGGGCCCAGTGTGGAACTGTGCGAGGTGGTGGAAGTCCTTGAGTCACTGGGGATGTAACCTCCTGGGGATTGTGGGACTTCCTGCCCACAGGGGCTGCTTTACTCTGCCATGATGTACTGTAGCAACAAGGCCCATCCACCACAGACTGAACCCTCTACAGTTCTGCAAGTTGGTTGACACACAGGAAACACACACACACACACACACACACACACACACACACACACAGAGCCTAACTTTTCTCAGCTCACCACAGCTGCCTGCAGTCCACAGGGGTTAATTAATTAATTACTTTTTGAGACTGGGTCTCACTATGTAGAGCACACAGGCCTTGAACTCACTATAGACCCCAGGCTGGGCTCCAACTTGCAGGGGTCCTCCTGCTTTAAGTGCTGGGATTACAGATGTGTGTCACCACCCGGCCACTGGGGTGATTTTATAAAAATATCCTGAAAACAGCCTTGTTCAGCCAGAGCCTTGGGATCTTTTTTCCTTTCTTTTCTTTTTCTTTTCTTTTAACCAACTTGATCAAGACATAACTTGCATGCCATATAATTCACCCATTTAAAGGGCACAACACAGTAGGCTGCTGTCTTTACAGAACTGTGCCACCACCACCATGATCACATGCATGTATTCATCACCCCAACATAAAGCACTTATTCACCGATCCATTCATTCATTCACTGATTCACCAATGTTCAGTCACTACACTCTGCAAGTTCAAGGCCAGCCTGGGCTGCATAGTGAGACCCTGTTTCAAAAAAAACAAAAAGATAAATATCTGTACTAGTTCCTCACAACCAATGTAAATATTTTTGTATTGCAAACGTATACCAATAAAATTAAATAGCAACAACAAAAGTTGTTGAAGACTTTGCACCAGAGACAATAGTAAGCTCAGATCTGTTTCTATCTATGCATCTATGAACAAAGAAGTGTGTGTGTGTTCGAAAATCTCACTTCAGTGCCACGATGACTGTGAAACGGGCCATTTTACAGACCGAGAAACTAAGGCACAGAGCAGTCAAACAGCCTCAGGTCACTCAGCTACATTAAGGAGAGGTGCTGGGGGCAAAGGGGCCGAGGCCAGAGATATAACAAAAGGGGACATGCTGTCAGGCTTGGGGTGCCTGGGGGATCTCGGGGTAACTGGTGAGTGGTGAAGCCCTCTGGGTGCAGGGAATGTGGTGAGTAGAGGAGGGAAGGAGAGAGAAGATGCTCGTGGGCTGGCACAGTCTTTCTTCCTCTCCCCTTTCTGGCTCTTCCTCAGAGAGGCAGCAGAATGGCCTTGCAGAGCTCAGGCCCTGTGCTGTGCAACTTTGGCCCAGTCCCTTGGCCTCTCTGTGCTTGTTTTCTTGCGGGTGACATGTGGAGGTGTGATGGTGTGGCTTGTCCCTTGAGGGTATAGGGGGTTGAGTAAGATAACATTTGTCCTCTGCCAGCATGGGAAACCCGTTCAAGACATGTTCACAAGGAAGCGAAAGGCTCGGCCTCCAGTGGTGGCAGCTGAAGTGCACTGTTCCAGGAAATGGCTCCCCCGACAGTGCCCGTGGGCTCAGCCCAGCCCCGCCTCGGAGCCCCACTGCCTGCGCTGTCCTTGGGGTGAATGCCAGGGCTCCAGTGCACCTTGCCCCCACCCTTTCCTGCCTGCTCCTCTGCTGTCTGCTCAGCCAAGTTGCAAACAGAAACCACACAGACCTCCGGGCCAGAAGGGGGCGCAGCCCAGGACACGCGGAGGATTCTTGGGGGTGCCCTGGCAGCAAAACCTCAGATGCCTTTGAAATACTACTTTTTCAGAATTTTATTTCTGAATTTTATTTCTGCTCTTTATAGCTAGACATTTTCTCAAAAATACTTATCATTTATCACGTAACAATTTTACTTTAACCCTAAAGACCTATTATTATTATTATTATTATTATTATTTTTAAGGTGCTGAGGACTGAACCCAGGGCCTTCACACTGAGCTACATCCCCAGCCCTTTTCATTTATTTATTTTTTTGTTTGTTTGTTTTTGTCTTTTTGAGATAGGATCTCACTATGCAGTTCAGGCTGGCCTTGAGCTCATTTTGTAGCCCAGGCTGGTCTCGAATTAGCAATGATCCTCCTGCCTCAGCATTCTGAGTGCTGGGATGACAGGTGTGAGCCACCACGTCCAGCTCCTTTTTTATTTAATTTAATTTACTTATTTGTACTGGGGATCGAACTCATGACCTCATGCTTGCCAGGCAGGTGTTTATGCCGCTGAGCTAAATCCCCAGCCACCCTTTTTATTTTTTGAGACAAGGCCTCATTAAGAGGCCTAGCCTGGGCTCAAATTTGTGATCCTTCTGCCTCAGCCTTCCAGAGTCCTGGGATGACAGGTGTGCACAATGTTCCTAAATATCTTAAGGGCCACTTTGGCAGCGTGCCTCCCAAGGTCCCTCCCACAGGAAGTCAGAATATATGGCATCCAGGACCACCACTGTGCAGCGTTTCTCACAGCCAGGTCTGGCTGGCCACCGAGCGAACTAAAGGAGTCCTCAGAGTCTGTGTGGTGGGCACCATCCCCTCGGACTCCCCACCCTGGGCAGGTACCGGGCACACTGGCAGTGCAGCTGCAGATATTGGACACTCTTTCTAGGGCATCCTTGATCTCCCACTCTGGCCTGGCTTCTATTCCTGGGCCTGCAGCCCTGCTCCCCTGTGCACCCTTCCCTTGGGTGTGGTAAGTGTGTCTCTACTTCATCTGAGACCAGGTGGCCTGACCACACCAGCCAGGCCCCATGAAGCCTGCGTCCTCAGCATCCCTGGGTAGAAAAGTCTCCAGTGGTTCAGCTGGGGCCTGAGTCTCATTTCCTCATGGTCAGTCCCTAATGCAGATGGCTGCTCTGTTTCCTTTTTCTCAGTGCAGTACTGGGAATCAAACCAGAGGGGCTATCCTGAGTTCTTTTTGTTTTTTATTCTTAATTTTGAGATAAAGTCTCTCTAGGTTGTCCAGATTGGGCTCAAACTTGCAGCCCTCCTGCCTCAGCTTCCCAGGGAGCTGAGATTATGGGGTTGTGCCACTGTACTCAGTGGATGGCTACACTTCTCCTCTTTCCCAGATGTGCAGATTGAGGCTCAGGGAGGGAAGGATCTGGCCTGTGATGGCTTGTCTCTCCTCCACTGCCCCTTCAAGCCTGGTCCTGGTGTGGCTGCCCAGGACACGCACCTGAGTATCACAAGGCTGAGTTACTGGTCAGAAATGCCCTTTGCTTCCACAGATGAAAACTTTCAATCCACAGGCCAGGCTGGGAGTTGATGAGGGGTCCTTGGGGAAGATGGTCACAGAAGGAGGAGGGGGCTGCACTTTGGGGTTTTTCCCCCCTTTTGTGGAGCAAGGCAGAGGCCGCTGGGGCCTGAGTCTCATTTCTTCTTGAAGTGGTCACTATGGGGTGTCTCATCAGACAGAAGCCAGCCTCCATGTGAACCAGCATGCTGTGACCCAGCAGAGGACAGAGGTGCCTGTCCACAGTCCCTGAAGGCCACTGTCCAGATGTAGGATGGGGAAGGAAAGCAGGACTAGTTCAGGCTGGACAATTTCTTGTTTGGGGTCTTTGTCTTTTGTGTATTGGAGTCTTCACATTGAGCTACATTCCCAGCCCTTTTTATCGTAACCTTTAATGTTGAGATAGGGGCCTAAATTGCCAAACTGCCCAGGATGGGCTTGAACTCACAGTCTTCGTCTCTCAGGATCATAGGTCTGCACCACTATACCTAGTTTCATGTGAGTTTTATCAGGCCTTCAGCTCGTGTCTCTGTGCCTCTCATGTGCCTGTGTGTTCACACCATGAGTCATAGCAAGCACATTTCCTGTGTGTCCAGCTTCTGAGTGGTACAATCTACTCAGTTAATAAGTGGACTCATAGCAACTTGAGGTAGGTACTATCATTTTCTGTCATGGTTTGTGGCTAGATGTCCCCCCAAAGCCACATGTGGTTATAGGTAGAGACTTTTGGAGCTGGCTGGATCTAGAGTGCGTGATCCTGGAATTAAGCGTGTGATGCTGGGATTAAGGGTGTGTGATTACTAAATTAGCCCACTGATTGGTTTAGCATAGTTCTGGGTGTGGATAATAGGAAGGCCCTTCCTGGGTGTGGGTGGCACCACTCAAAAGCCAGGTAACCCAAAAGGGATAAATGGGAGAGACAGGATGCTGCTGCTTGCCACTTTACTGCTCCTGCCTACCCTGCCAGGGACTGTTTCTTTTCTGCAGTGCACCTCTAACATGATACCTGGCCTTGGAGTCAGTCAACTATGCACTGAAACCTCTGTAAGCTATAAGCTATGAGCAGAAATAAACCTTTCCCCCTTTGAGTGTTGAGAATTTTGTATCAGCAATGAGAAAAGTAACTAAGACATTAATTGAATTTGCAGATGAAGAAAGGAAGCGCAGAGAAGGTGAATAACTTGCTGAGGCTGCAGAACAGGATCTAAACTGCAAAAGCAACTCACAGGCTGCACAGGGTTCCTGCGCAGGTGGCCCTGTGGACAGGTATGGCTCCACTTGCACTGCTGCCCGGGCACTGCATGTAGGGAGGCTGTGTTTTCATAGCTGTGGTGTGGTGTGGTCTGGTGTGCAGGGGCTTGTCTGCGAGCCCTGTGAGTGTGTGCATGTGTGTGTGAGGAGCTGCAAAGGGACCCACAGGCAGGACCCCAGCACCCCCAGAACACAGATAAGAGCTGTACCAGCTCAGCCTTGTCCACCTTGGTTTCCACAGCTAGGGCCCTGTTGGAATTCTAGGCATTCACCTGTCCAGGGCAAAAGAGGGTTTGTGGGGAGGGGGCTGCCCTGAGGGTGGACAGCCTCAGGTCCTTTCCCAGCCTGGACCCTTATGGAGCAGAGTTAGTGGCAGGTGTGAGAAAAAGCAGGCTTGGGGAAGAGCCTTCATTGTCTTCCTCCTGATCAGGCCAAGGTACCCATGGGGCTGAGCATATCGAGCAGCCCTGGGGACCACAGGATCAGATGCAGCTGTTTGCCCTGAGCTGGGAGCCCTGGGAGCCCCCACTGCTGCCGCCTGCTCACCTTCCGCAGCTGCTGGAGTGTGGGTCACATGAGGCCTCCTGTCCCCCTGGAGGGGGCCCAGCTGACCAGGATGCTTGCTCCTCTGCACCTGTGGCGTGCTGACAGTGACCCCCAAACATGTGAACCTGTGAATTTCAATGTGATTTTGTTTAAAAATAAGGTCTTGGAAAAAAAAAAAACATAATAAAAAGAAAACAGTTTCTTTGCACTTCTAGTTTAGGATTTTTTATTTGGTTGGTTTTTTTGTGTTTTAGAACTTGAAATTGAATCCAAGGCATTCTTTGTTAAGCTGCATACCCAGCAGCACTTTTTAAAATTTTTTTATTTAACAGAGTCTAGCTAACTTACTCAACCTAGGTAAGTTACCCAGGTTGGGTAAGTTAGCTACCCAGCTTCCCAGGTTGGGAACTTCCAATCCTCCTGCCTCAGCCTCCCACAGTGCACCACCTTGCTGGCTAAGTTAAAGACCTTGAGATGAAGTCGTCCTGGCTTTAGGAGGGCCCCTAACCCAAATAACAGGTGATATATTCTAGACAGCTAAGTTAGCTAGAAATACTACAGGCAGTCGGACAGGGTCAGGCCCTTGAGGGGGTCAGTGCAGAAGAAGAGAACTCTTTACAACTGTGCAACTGAGGCTGGAGGTTCATTCATTGATGGCCAGGCCTCAAGATAAAGATGGAATGACCAGGCCTACCTGCCTCCCTCGGGATAAGCAATATATTACAATTGGTATCCTCTGGCCCAATAAAGTCTAGACAGACATCCATCACCCAGTGGGTGACCAGGACCTTCTGACTCATCACTTCCCAAAAAGGTCTGTGTTCTTTCTGTCCGTGTACACTTGCTACATGGCTTGTTTTCCCACTGGGTCAGCACCAGCAAACAGCTGTACTTGTAATCTTATTGGTTGATCATAATTTTGTCCCATGTTGTACCCACCTTGTGATCTTGCTCTATAAGACTTCCTTCGAGAAGCAGACTCGTTGACAACCCATGTTCAGGTCCCCTTCTGTCTCTCAGAAGCTATCCTCACTTCCTCAATAAATTTTTCCTACTCTTAACTTCCTCCCTTGTTCCTTAGAATTCATTCTTCAGTTCTGGGAAACATGAACTTGGCACATCGCATATCTAAGAGGTTGGGAGTTATAACAGTTCTCCCAACCATTTGAAGCTCTTGTGTCTCGACAAAGGCAAGTAAGGTTTTTACAGGAGAGAAACACTCAATACTCCCCCAAAAGTTTATTTTTCTTAAACCCTCCCTCCCACCCCCCTGCAGCCCACTGAGTTGGTCTGTGAGAGCCGGACCCCTGCCCAGGACCACTCAGATCTGACACCGCGCACGTGCACAAACCAGCCTTGGCCTGTGAAGGATTCCGCGCGTGCGCTCTCTGTCCTAGGTGGCAGCCTAGGTCCTGAAAGCCTCTTCCGATGGCTGTTCCTCCTATTCGTGATTTCTAGCTGAAGTAGAGCAGGTGAGCTGGTGCACTAGGAGCTGGTAATACTAAAGGCCACTAGCACCAAAAGCCACCAGCAGCCAACGCTGGTCACACTCAAGAGGGCAACCGCAGAGAACAACGGAGAGCGAGGAGGAATTGCCAGGAGCCACTATCTGCGCAGTGGGAAGAGTCCCCGAGGCCTGCTGGTCACTGCTGGCTCCAAATGGCAAGGAGGGCGGCTTAGAACAAAAGAGCTGGCAGCTGCTGGCACTCAAAGCCCAGGGCTCTTAACACCAAAAGAGCTACGCTTTGCTAACTCATGGTTTCTATATGCAGAGCAGGAACCTTCAGCCGACTGCTAACACCTCCATGAAAGTACAAGGATCCCCTTCAGAGGACCCTGAAAAAGAGGGTGGATAATGGTCACTGTGGTCAGCAGGCTCAAGAACCATGTCTGTACCAGGTGTGGTGCACACTTGAATCCCAGCACTCTGGGAGGCTGAGGCAGGAGGATCCCAAGTTTGAACCAAGCCTGGGCAACTTAGCAAGACTTTATTTCAAAATTAAGAAATAAAAAGGACCAGGAATGAGCTCAGTATAAAGGCCATGGGTTCAATCCCCAGTACAGCAAGAACAAAACAAAACAAAGCCAAACAACCTGTCTCATTTCCATCTTATCTGCAGCTAAGAATCTGTGGTAGCCAGTGATTGCTTCAGCCATAAACACAGCAGCCTGGCAGCAGTCACCATATGGGCACAGTGCTCAGCGTGACACTGGGTGGAATTAGTGTAGGCCCTCAATTAGCCCCTGTAGAGGTGGTGGCTGCCCACTCACTTGCCTGCTCTACCACATTCCTGCCCAGCTGCTTCCTGAGCATCTTTTGGGGCCAGATACCACACTTGGCATCAAAGACAGCAAGCCAGTTGGGCTGAAGGCTGTCTTGAAGGCTACTAGGTCTTTCTTGTTGGAGAGGCAAGCAACTAAGGAGGGAATGGCACAGGGTGGCCAGGGAGGAAGGCGGGAGGAAGGGAACACCCAGAGGCTAATGCTGAGGGTTACATCCTGGACCTGGGCTCAGAAGGGAAGGATGAGCAGGCCTGAGAAGGCCAGGGGAGGCATGCCAGGCACCAAGAGCATGTGCAAAGGCCTGGGGGCAGGAGCACGGGAAGCAACAGGCACTTGTTTGTGAGCAGCTGGGGCACAGGAGGTGACTGATGGTTTGCGGTAAGGTAGCTGGACTTGTCCTCAGTAGTGGGTTTGAAGCAGATTCCAAGCAGCACCCTGACCAAGGCCAAGGCCAAGGCTGGACTTTCTCCTGCCTCTCTGAGTGATAGGACCCTGCTTTGTTTTGTAGACCAGTGCACCGATTACGCCAGTTGGGGGTGCTCTTCCATGCCAAGACTGAGGGTGGGGAGAAGTGGGGAGCCCAGCTGACTTGCTCAAAGGGAGGTCTGGACAAAGCCAAGGCTTGGGCTGAGACTGAGCCCGCTTTTCTGACCTGGCCTGGCACTTGGTTGGAAGGGGAAAGGCCTAGCTCAGACATGAACTGCCTGTCCCAGGAAGTCATCCCAAACCTTCCCTCTGCCAACACCTGGCAGCCGATGCGTAAACCTCCACCAGGGCCCTCAGGCTGTGACCCTCAGAGATGGGCAAAGTCCAGCTATGCCAGGCACCTCTGCAGTCCCTGTGGAGGGCGGTGTCCGTTATCCCTCCCTTTCCCTAGCTGTGAACCCCCGAATCTCCAGGTGGGGGCGACCAGATGCAGGATTCCAGCCCAGCCCCATCTTTCCATCGAACGGACTGGGAGGGAATCCCAGGGGAGTGGACTGTCATACTCTCCTCGATTGGGCTGCATCCCCTCCTCCAAACTCCACCTGCACGAGCTGAGTCACAGATCAGACTGTCCTCTGGGAACCAACCTAGAGTGATGTCGCATCTGCCTTCCGGTCTTCCCAGAGTTTCCTCTTTGCTGAGCCTCTGGATCCTGTCCTTGTCCTGTCCTGCAGATGTGGTTCCTGCTGTCCGCATGGCCCTGCATCAGCATGCCTGTCACACCTGCCACCCCTGCGGGATCAGGTTGTCCTGGGTACAAGCCAGCGGGTCTTACTCTGTCTATGGACTCATCGCAAAAGAATGGGAAACCATTTTTCTTTCCTTTCTCTGTCTTCAAGAAGTCCTGTGTTCTCAAGGGCTGGTTTTGCTTTGGGCCAGTGGAGAATCAACAAGCTTTGGTTTTTTCAAAGTACATTAGTCAGGATGCTGTAAAGAATAGAAAACTGGCTTATGCCGAAGCAGAACCTATTGTGTTGTATCACCAGAGAGTTGGCAGTAGGGTGGCTTCAGGCATGGCTGGATCCTGGGCTCAGGCTGTGCCATCAGGGACTGCAACCACTTTGTTCTCCCATGGGTTGTCGCCCCCTGCTGGCGAAGATGCTGCTTTGGGCTCCAGGCTCCCAGGCCACCTGCGGCGACAGAATGCCTGGTCAGGAGCTCCAGGCCAGTCTTGGGGAAGAGTCTTATTGGCCCTGTTTGGTCACGTTCCCAACCTGAGGCCGCTGCCAAGGCCTAGGGAGACTGCACTGCCATTGGTCAGCTGTCAGCATGTGCAAGGTATGGCCCTGAGAGCCTGGCAGGGCCGAGGAGGGCGGTCTACACCCCCGTTCCTAGGTGGGTAGGAGGTTCAGATGCCAGCTTCATCCAACGTGGAAAAATCATCTTTCTCACATGTACCGAGGGCCTAGTTCCCAGCATTTATGGGGACAATGCTTCCATTCTAGGACTTTCCCTGTCTGCCCAATCTGCACCGCTTAAGCAGTGAGGAAGAGCGTGAATCGGGAGCCAGGCTCCCCACTGGAAATCTGCTTCTGAAGTGCACACCTGGAATGCCCAGCACTCTGGGAGGCTGAGGCGGGAAGATCATAAATTCCAGCCCGGGCACCTTAACAAGACCCTGTCTCAAAATAAAACAAAATAAAAATAATAAGAGGCTGGAGATGTAGCTCAGCCCCGGGTTCAGTTCTCAGCATGGCACGAATCAGTCAACTGATCCATCCTGCCTCAGCTGCTGAGCAGTGCGTGACCTGCAGCAGAACACCCAAGCTCTCTGCACCTGCTCCCTTGTTTGAATAGTGAGGATGACCTTTCCCGCCTCCTAGGACAGTGGTGGCCATGAGGGGCGGCTCTGAAGAGTTAGGTGACTGCTTTTGCCTTGTAGAGCAGTTGGAAATACTTGGCTGGCTCCCAGTTTAGGGGTCTTTCTGTCCCTAGCACCAGCAGGTAGCAAGAGCTTGTCATTTATTCAGTGAATGAAAGATTGAAACTGAAGATCACTCCCTCCCTCCTTCCCTCCCTCCTTCCTTCTGGTGCTGGGGATCAAATCCAAGGCCTCACAGGTGCTGTGCAAGCACAGTACCACTGACCCACATAGTCCAGCCCCATTTCCCCCAGTATTGGGGATTGAACCCAGGGCCTTCTCACTGAGCTATACTGCACCCATTTTCAACATTCTTTTTATTTTGACATAGGGTCTGGTTGTGATCCTTCTGCCTCAGCCTCCCAGAGTGCTGGGATTACAGTCTGCACCTCTGCACGTGGTAGAAGTGCACCTGAAGAGGACATTCCGTGTCCCATTCCTCAGCACACAGCATGGGGGGCCAGGGCATCCTCAGAGTCCTACCCAGGCTAGGTCCCCAGGAAGTGGGTCCTGGGTGGACAACCGTTGTGAGTGGTTTACTTGGGAGGTGATGCCAGCAGGCAGCACCGTCAGAGCTGGTGCCTGGGCTTCCCAGAGCCGTGGCCAGTGTCCCTTCCATATGCAGACCTCACACGCATCCTCCTGTGCTCACCTTGGACTCAGAGTCTCACGGACTTCAGCATGGACAGTGGACACAGCACAGCGCTCGCAGCACCCCTCGTGGGCTCCCCGCCCGGGTCATGCGCCTCAGTCACACTGGCCTCGGGCTGCAGGCCAACAGGGAAGCCGAGCCTGAGTTTCACAGTGTCACTGTCACCTCTGCCACTTCATTCTGTTAGACAAGGTTTCCACACCGTCACGGGGCCAGCCCAGATGCTGTGTGAGTGTCCCTAGCACTGTCCTTGCTGGAAACAGTCGCAAAATACTGTGGCCTTGTTTTTCAATCTATCACACTTCTCTTTCTTATGACATTGAAGTGCCATCTGTTAGAGATTCGTCACGATAAATACACAAACGTGGGAGAGTGAATGTAAATAGAACCCCCTAGAGACAAGCAGTGTACAACCTGTGCAAGTGTCTCCACAGTCTTTCTGATACCATGAGACTCATCTATTATTTCACATGCCCTGCTGTGGGAAGTATCTTATTCTTGATTGCCCAGTGCCCGGCCTCCCTCCTGAGCACAGTAACTACCCACTGTCACCTCCTTTCTAAGGGGACTGATGCTGTCAAACTCCAGAAGTGGGCATGTGGTCAGGAATTCTATCACTGAAAATGGTGATTGATCCAGGTCAGGCACACTTGTGGCCCAATGCTGTCCACCTGGAGGACTCAGCTGGTGGGAGATGTGCCTGTGATGATTGGGAGCCATCATGACAGCCATTAGGGAAAGGCCTACCCAAGAAGGAGAGAGCCTCAGAGGACAGCAGAGTCAGAGAGAAATCCTCCTTTTTGTTATGGTCCCAGGACCAAATGCAGGGCCTCATACATGCCAGGCAACACTACCTGAGCTACACTTCCAACACCAGAGAGATATTCTTGATAATGGCAGTTGTGCCCCTGGATCTAGCCATACCTGAAGTCCTTCCCAAGGACTTGCCAATTTTGTGAGGCAGTAAATTCCCTTTGATGTTCCTCACAGCAAAATGCCATCTTAACAATGTAATGCTAAGCAATTATTTGGGTCTTGCTGAGTATCAAATAAACTAATGATACACAAAGTATCTATTCATAGAGGCCCAGTAACAGCTCTCAAGAATTTCTTTCCCTTCAGTGACTATAGCTTTATGTGAAAATCCACCAGGCATCTTATGTGTCCTGGAACAGGCGCAGGTGGGTTTAGCTGATGTATGATAGCAAATCTGCGGAACTAAAATTCTCACCCTGCTTCACACATACATGCACACTGTACTTCTCTCCACACCCTGAGTTCTTCAGTGACATTCTGAGAAGGCTGCAGGAAAGCAATATTTTAAATAAACAGGTTTTAAATAACTGTGTGAGCCAGTGCTGAGCCAGTCCCTAGAGACTCCCTGTCACTCCTGTGAGAGGAAGGCAGGGGGTGGTGGGGAGGAGCAGAAAGCCGCAGAGGCCTCCTCACCTGCACAGAACTAAAGGTAAGTTCAGCGATGTTCGCTGGGGGCCGCTCTCCCAGTGCACTGGGCGCTCGGGCCCCCACCCCACCCCGCTGTCCTCTTAGGCTTGAGCTCAGGTATCAGGTGGCTGGCAGGGTCCTGGGATTTCTTCCACGCCAGGGAGCCAGTGCAGGCGGCCTGGGGTTCTTATGTTTGGAAACCTTCCAGCGGGTGTTTGCTGAGGGCTCCAGGTGCCCCCAGCTGGCCTCTTGTGGCTGCTCCTCCTGAGCTACCTGGTCGGGTTGGCTTCAAGTGCACATTTGGTAGGGGCAGTGGTGGTGGGTAACCAGTGATTGAGCTCAGGTCCTGCGCCCTGAGCTGCAGCCTCAGCCCATCTTCCTTTTTATTTTGAGACAGTCCTGTGCAACTACTGAGTGGCCTACATTGGTCTCAGACCTGCACTTCTCCAGTCTCAGCCTCCCCAAAGTGCCCTTCTAACCACGCGCATTCCCCACCTGCAGCTTCCCCGGAGCTCCTCTCCAGCGTGGGGCCAGAATGGGCTGTGGCTGCTTGGGTTTTCTGTTTCATTTCAGTATGTATTGTTAATTGCAGCTGGCGATTTAAATTTGGAAGATTTAAATTTGGAAGATTCACAGGAAACCCTGAATTTGGGTTTCTCTCGAAACAAAAACAGAAAAGTCTCTCCAGAACTGGGCCTGCCTTCCCACCTGGGGACCTGAGCTGCTGCGGTGGATTCCCCTGGTCACCCGTGGCAGGCCTGGGCCCAGGACAGCAGGCTCTCTGTCTGGTGTGGTGTAGTTATGGGGGGGCTGGGGAGGACGGACAGAAGGAGCCAGCACCTGGCATGGTTGCAAGCTGGGGACCTCTCAGGGGCTGCATCCCGTGTCTTGGGGTGGTGCTGCCTGAGGAGCAAGGGAGCTGGCGAGTTCCAGACACTTCCTGTCTGTCATCTGTGGGTGGTGGCATCTGGGGGCTCAGCTCCTAGAGGCACCTGATTGCCCTGCGCAGGGGCTAAGAGGAAAACCTCAAGGCAAAGCCACAGAGGGAGGGGCACGGACACAAGGAGACAGGCCCCCGAGCAGCAGCCGTGGGGATGCTGGCAGGATGGCGGCCACAGTGACTGTTCTCCACGGGTCTTGCTGCCTGGGTTGCTGCAGGCTGCACTGCACTGTTTGCCCCCTAGCAGGGGCATGAGGCCGAGGCCCTCTGCTCACCAGACCTGGGTCTCTGGTTCCTTACAGAAAGGAATGTCCTCCATGTCACCTCCAAACATGGGAGAGGGACAGGGCAGCCACACATCTGTGGTGCTGTGTGGTGTGATCACCCACAACTCACTTCTCCTATTTCTATTGCAGGAGAGGCCCTGAGGGGCTGGATGGCAGCCGGTCGCCCTGTGGTGGCTTTGAGAAGCCCAGCCAGACCCCAGTGTCTCCCTGTCAGCCCATCTCTCAACTTCCCATGGACCCGGCTTCGTCTCTCACCCCAGCAGGGGCCAAAGTTTACTGAGTGCTGTTGAAACCCAGAGTTAACCTGGTCCCACAGGAAAGGGCTCTGATCCACAGGACTGCTCCCACTTCTGAGGCCAGGGTCACCAAGCTGCCAATATTCTGCCTGAGTGGTTACAGATTTGGAGTTCTCCCGACTAGGGTGGCTAGAATTGCTGCCAGCAGTCTACATCTGCATAGAGAACCAAAGATCCCTTCAAAGATAGGAAAGTTTGGGGTACAAGAATGAGTAAGTGAGTAGTGAAGGCAGCACAGCTGCAGCTCTGCTGACACACTGAGGGAGGATTGATGCACTGAAGGTGCAATGTGGAAACTGCCAAGACCATGCTGCTTTAGGATGCCAAGCAGCTGAAGAGAGGCCATAAACCCAAGTGGCCTCATCTCTGGAGACATCTTGGGGTGGGGGAGTTAATGGCCCAGGTGATAATGAATGGCTGGAAGGGGTTTTAGTCATGTGCCAACATCTCAGGACTCTTATCCTTTTGCTGTTAGGGATCAGGGAGCAGCTTGGGGTTTTGTGACATGATGATTTTACATCTGTGTCCTGAAAGAATATCTATATTCCTGGGCTTTCCCGAGAGGCAGGAGTACTGGGTGTGAGTTTTGCTCTTTGTTTCTTGTTTTGTTTTGCTTTGTCTTGTTGTCTTGGTTACATTTCTCCAATTTTTGAGACAAAACACTTGACGTCCAAAATTAGGGAAGGGAAGATTTATTTAGCTTACAGTTTGTGGAAGTTTCAGTCCATTCTCAGCTGGCTCCAATGATGGCGTGGCTAAGGGGAAGCCATTCATGGTGGCTAAGCGACCAGAGTGAAAAGGGCAACAGGGGAAAGCACACTTTCTTCCCTCCCTTAGACTGTATGCTGGTTACCTGCCCCTGGGCGGGTGCAGCACTCACACCTCCAGTCCTAGCACTAGACAACAAACCAATCACAAACGCTAGACTCAGCCACCTTCATAACCGCACCCACTTTCATAACTGCACGAGGTTTTAGGGGGACATTTAATCAAGCCATAACACTTGTTTTGAGACAGCATCTTGAAATACAGTTCAGGCTAGCTCCAGACTCACAGTGATCCCAGCACGAGGGTGGCTGAGGCAAAAGAATCCCTGAGGCAACATAGCAAGACTCTGTCTCAAAAAGTCAACCACAATAAAGGTCCTTATGGCTTTTGGGTGGTCCATGCTCCTTCACAGGCCTTCATCATATAAGAATTGAAATCCTATCTCAGCCCAAGGAGGGAGGGTCTTTAGAGAATGCTCCTCCTTCCGATGTCCTTGGTATAGCTGTAACACCCAGGAATGTCATCCTGTGCCTTGTTTTGGAAATAGCCAGGTGGCCAGATGTGGGCCAAAGGTGTGCAAGGTGCAACCTTAACCATCGCTGTTTTCTGTGCTATCACTTTAGGCCTGAAACCTAATGAATGATGGTGAATGTATTCTGAAGAGGTCTTGGTCTCATGACTGAACTCTAACTGGCAAAGCATGCTCTTTGGAGCCCTCACTGTCCCCAAGGCTTTCTAATGCCTAACTACCTACCAGACAAGGTAACTCTGGAGCCAACCCAGCACCGCCAGGGCTGGAACAGTCTGCCTCACCCTGACATCCAGGAGGGAGAGGGCTGGAGTGGGGTTCAGCTCCAGTGGCAAAGGAATGAATCAGTCTGCAGAAGTAATGCAATTGCCGTTAAATTGGGAGGTTGAGGCAGAAGTGTCCCACGTTTGAACCAGCCTGGGCAACTTAGAGACTTAGAACTGTTTCAAATTTTTGAAAAACTGTAAAAGGCTATAGAGATGTAGCCCCAGGACTGCAAAAAATAATCTGAGCAGGGTCTGGTGCTGGACACGTGGAGGGGCTGAGGGGACCCAGAGAGGGTGGAGTTCTGAGTGAAGGGAGTCGGGGACACCTCCGCCAGCCTGGCAGCTCCCTGAGCCTGGGTAGCGGTTTTTACCCTGGTTTCACCCCGTGGGCCTGCCATCAGCCTCTGCCATCAGCCCTGTGACCCGCTCCAGTCCCCCAGCCCCTCCCCCTTTCCGCTGCCTCCACAAGCCCGAGGCATCTCATTAGCATACAAAGGAAACGTTTCACTCAGGAAATTCCAAGGGTTTTAGGAGCTCTGTGCCAGATCCGGGGAAAAAACCAATTCTGACTTTTTATTACACCACATGTGGCTTTGCTTTTCCATGCCGGCTAGACTCTGGATGGCGCTCTGGGCCTTGCTTCTTTTTCTCTGCTCCTCTCTCCTCTGCCCAAGAGGACTTCCCTGCCCCTAGGCCTGCACTTGTCTGTCTGTCCATCCATTCCTTCCTCTGTGGCTTCTTCTTCCAGTGCGTGGGTACTGAGTGTCATTGACCAGGTGCCAAGCTGGGTACTGAGGACACAGCTGGCTCGGAGGCAGGTGGACACAGTGCTGGGAGTGAGCCCAGTCCCAGTGAGCAGCTGCCCAACAGGTCCTGGCTGCTGTGTCCACAGCCAGAAAGTGACCTGTGGCCTGCCTGGTGTCATCTGTATCACAGCCTGTCCACTCCATGGTGACGCGGGTTGCAGGGCAAGCTTACCCTTGCTGGGCGCATCGTGACAAAGTGGCCGAGAGGTGGGAAGAACTGAATGCCCACCATGGAGGAGTGGAGTGTCCATCCGGTGGGTATAACTGAGGCACAGAAGGAATTGTTACAGGTAGCTGAGTTAGTCAGAAATATTACAGGCAGTGAGACAGGGCTAGGTCCTCAATGGAGCCAGTGCAGACATCTGGCAACTGAGGAGGAGACAGACACCTCCTGCTGTGGGCCAGGCCTCAAGACAAAGGATCAAACAAACGCACCTACATCCTGGGGACTGATACTCTAATTAGTTCCCTCCCACCCTGGAGTCACTATCCCATCCCTCTAGGTGAAAGGTCACAGCTCCAAGAATGCCCGCTTCCTACGTGACTTGCTTTCCTATTTGTCCCTAACGTAATCAATTTTACCTGAACTATTGATCTTATTGGCTAACTATAGTTCTGTCCCACCTTATGCCCATCTGCCTTGTGAGTTCCCAGTCTTCCCCACCTTGAACCCATGGTCTTACTCTATAAAAAGTGTCTTTTCTATGGAAAAGACAGAGTCCTGGGCAACCCGCTCGAGACCCCCTTCTGTCCCTCTTCAGACAGAAGTTTTCTTTCTCTAAATAAATATATTCTACTCTTCACCTCTGTTGTTCCTAAAATTCATTCTTCTATTTTAGAGAACACGAACTTGCGGACACAGTAGGTTGGGCGTTTCATTCCCCTATATCAGAATGATATCCCCACTGTCACCACAACAGGGCTGTACCCTAGCGACATTATGCTCAGTAGGAGGAGCCAAACACAGCCGGACAAAGATCATGTGATTCTAGTGGATGGGATACTCAGAAGAGGTCAGTGTGCAGGGACAGGCAGCAGATTGTGGTAGCCAGGGCTGGAGGACGAGGGGATGGAGACGACTGCTCGTGGGCACAGGGAGTTGGCTTGGGGCATGGGAATCTCTTGGAACATCACGGCAGTAACGGTGCATAAACACCGCTGAACTGTGCACCCTAGGAGAGTCCCTTTCATGTCATGTGAATTTCATTGCAATTTTTTTAAAAATAAAAAAAGAACTTAACTTGAATTCTATTTCTTTTTAACCCAATATATCCGGAGTGTTGTTTCAACACAAAACCCATATAAACGTACGAGTGAGATGTTTGGCCGCCTTTATCCCATACTAAGTTGTGAAGATGTGACATACAGTAGACTCCGCCACCATCCAAAATCACACCCACCATGCCCGTGGCTGGCAGCTGCCACATTAAACCAGAGGAGAGGCTGGGCTGCCTGCTTTCTCAGAGGGGCTGTAGGAAGGTGAGCTTTTTGGGCCGTTCCCAGCGTTGCTCATGGGCTCTGGTCCTTTCTGGCCACAGCTTTCCTGCAGAGATGAGGACAGTGTGGTTGCTGGCTGTGGCTTCCCAAAAGATATGGCCACCCGAGGTCTGTCAGTGTGACCTTCTTAGGCAGAAGGCACTTGTCATTAGGCAAGTGCCTGATGTGTATAGAAACCAATACTGATGCATGGAGTTTGCACAAAAAAGTTTGAAGCCAGGTGTGGTGGCACACACCTGTAATCCTAGTGTCCTGGGAAGCTGAGCACCAGGATCACAAGTTGGAACTTAGCCCAGACAATTTAACCACTTAGTGAGTTCCTGTCTCAAATTTAAAAATGTAACTCACTGTGGAGGCCCTGGGTTCAATCCCCAGTACTGCAAAAAAGAAAAACAAAAGCTTGACGGCAAGGCTGATTGGGGTTTGGGGACAAGCTGCATATCCATAGATGTCACCCTTTCTACAGGTTTGGGGGGGCTGTCTCTGTAGGGACCCAGAGAAGTATGTCGTTATCTGAGGAGGACTGGCCTGCTCCTGTCTGTTCTTGAAGAGTGGCTTCTAAACCATAAGCATCACTAGTGAGAATTTGAAGGCTCTTCCTGGGAGAGAAGGACTTTGCTATTTAAAGCTGTCATACCCTCTGTGTTGTGGCCTTAGCTGATTTGTCTTTGCTGATGTAGTTAAAGATCCTGCAAAGAGATCCATCCACTGAGATGTCCAGGAGAGGGGCCCAAAATCTGGCCGCAAAGGTCCCCGTGGGAAGACAGCAGGCCCAGAGCTTGGGGAGGAGCCGTGGAACATGGCGGGTGGTGCACAGCAGAGCCAGGAATCAGACAGCCACTGGTCGAATGCTGAGGCCCAGGGTGGTAGCAGCCACTGGAGCAGGGGGCAGGGGCTGGAGTGCAGGCTGCTCCAGACCTCACCTCTTAGGACTGTGACAATGAGTGCCGGACCTCAGTTTAAGCCACCCAGTTTATGGCCTAGGACTGAAAACCACCTCCCTGCCCCTAAGCCCCTCCCCCATGTGGTCTTAGAACTAGGGCCTTGCACTGCCTCACCTCTGCTGGCCTCTGCTCTGCTCCCCACACCATGGTGACAGTACCACCTGCGACTCCCAGGCAAAGGTGCAAATGTGTAGCCCCAAAGCTGGACATAAGCAAAAGGACTCTACAGGACCACAGCTGTATCTCTGCCCTTGTTTTCACTGCAAAGAGGGTGGCCTGCCCCAGGTCATCTGACACCACGTGGCAGTTCTAGGTCCCCTCTGTACAGCTTTTTCTCTGGCCACCCTAGCCACTCTTCTACTGTAGGTCCCATCAGCTTGAACCGCTGTACGGTGACTGCACTATGCCTTGGTGAGTGTCGCTGTTCCCTTTCAGTTCCTCTCCCACTTAACCTGTGGCTTATACAGAGCAGCCTCTTCCAGGAAGCCCTCCATGACCACCTCACCCAGTTTCTCCTAGGAGCTTCCTTTGTCAGCAGCGCCCAGCCCTCCCTCTCCTGTGAGTCACCCAGGCCTGCATGGCAAGGCAGGTCAGAGCAGGTAGAACGTGCTCTAATGTCACAGATAAAGGAGCAACCGCTGGGGACTGGCCATCTGGCTATATTGCTTGTTCCCCGGGTGACCAGGAGCTCTGGTCTCTGTTGATGCAGTCTGAGTATCCTCACTCCTCAGATCAGAAGTAGGAACCAAGCTAGAGGCAAGGAGCTGCCAGAGCTGGGTACACCTATGACCCGGGCACTCTAGGAGGCTGTGGCAGGAGGGTAGCACCCCCAGCCTGGGTAAGTTAGAGCTTCAGCGAGACCCTGCCTCAAAAAAAAAAAAAAAAAAGCTGAGGGTGGGGGGTGTAGTTCAGCGCCAGGACCCTATTTAATCCCTGTTACAAAAGGTGGAGGAGGAGGCGCCTCCAGGCTGACCCTGCCTCCGGAAGGGGGTACCCTTGGAGGGCAGCTTTTGGGGAGAGGAAGTGCCCCTGTGCGTTCTCAGAGGTCAGGACTCAGGAATAAGGGGCTGGAAGTGGAATTGTTCCAGAAAGAGTTGACTCATCCGATAGACATCTTGCAGCCCTTCCGGGCCCGGCCCGCCTTCTCCGGACCAGAGAGGGGGCGGGGCAGCCGGGGATGGGGGAGGGAACGGAGGGGGTGTGCGGCGCTGGGGTCCTGGGTAACTTTCCACCCCGGTGCCTGGGCGGCGCCGCCCAACGCAGGCGGCCTCCTCCGGCCGCAAGTGTCCCTGTGAGGTCACCAGTGGCTCCCACGGAACCCAGGGTGGGTTGGGCTGGAGTTGTCCAATACGGCCCCTCCTTCCCGTTCTCCACCTGCCGCTCCCCCAGGTTGCTCACTGCACTGCACCGGCAGCTGTGCTCCGCACAGAGCAGCACAGCCAGGCGTCCTTGAGGAAGTCGCCCGACCTGGTGCTGCGCGTTGCTGGTTGTGAGAAGCCACCGGCCTGCACAAGCTCTACCCGAGGCTGGTGGCTTCTCACCGCTCCTCTGAGTTTCAGGAGTGGCGTGGGCAGTGCTCTCACTCCTGGGCTTTGGGACCTTGTTTGTGCCCTCCTCAGGGACATGTCTGCCAGGCACCCACAGAACGCTCCCAGGCATGCCAGGAGGCAATTTCAGAGCCACCAGGGGAGGAGGAAGCCAGTGAGATGTGTGGGTGGGGCTCTGGTGTTACCAGCTGCTGATTAGTGGCCAGATGGACAGGCAGTAGGGGAGATAAGAGTGCCCTCGGGCTCTGGGCGCAGGGCTGCTGGGTTTAGTAAGCAAACATGTGCCCACCCAGGTACCTTTGAGTATGAGGCCAATAGTGATTTTTAGTGTCAGGGCATCCCATGCCATGATTGGGACACACGGACACTGGAAATCGTTCATTGTCCAGGAGACGTGCAAACCAGGTTGGGTAACTGACGGCGTGGTCAGAAAGCCCTCGATTTTTGCAGTCTCTCCTCCCTCTTAGAGGTAGAGGCTGGTTGGGGGAATTAAGTATTTCAGTTAGGATTAGCATTTGTGGTTAGGGATTGTGTCCTGCACGAATAACAGTGGCCACAGAGATACATTCAGCCCTAACCAAGCATGAGACCTGGCTGGGGGTGTAACCCAGTGATAGAGCACTTGCTAGCACCAGAGAAGCCCTGGGCTTCATCCCCAACACCACAGAAAAAGAAAAAGTGAGGCCTCTGTTCCCCTGCAATTGTGCAGTGCACAACCAGCACTAGTGCACACATCGACCCTGTTCCCGCTTCTAGATTTTGCCACTGGGAATTTCTTTATCCCTTTTCCTCCCGGGCTCCATCCTCTTCCCCCCTCACTCTGGAAAACTCTAGCAGTCTGGGAAGGCACGGTGGCAGTGTCTAAAAACAGTGGAGCACCCAGGAGGTGCACGGCAGGCTTTTGGTTCCCAGGACTGAGGACAGCGGTAGGAGGGCAGCTCCTTCCCGCTCGCTGCCCGGTTCACAGGCTGGGGCTGGAGAAGCCAGAAGGACTTCCTGCCTGCCCACCCCACCGAGGCAGCCTTTCCTGATCCCCGCCCTTGCCAACCCCCACCCAGGCATAATTTTAGAAACTTAATGGCAGTGGCTGCCGCACATTCTTGGCTCTGAGCCTGCGGCAGGCCAGGCCCTGAAAGAGCACAGGCCTTTCTTTCTTAGGCCGCATGGGCGATAGAGATCCTCTGTTTTCCCCGGGGACAGGTTTCTGAGGGACCATTGTGCACGCACAAGGGACTCCCACACTTGCCTCTTTGTGGGCTCTCCCGCCACCCCATCTTGCCAGTCAGGCTGGATTATTTTGCAGGGTCCCTTCTTTTGTCTTTCCTTGAGGACCCCAAAGCCACCAGGAGTGGTGGGGACTGAATCGAGGACCCTAAGTGTTGGTGGCCAAGGGGACCTTCTTGCAGATCTCTGGAATCTTTTGTTGTCATGGATCTGTCAATGAGTGGACAGGCTCCTCTGGGCAAAGACAGTGTGATTTCCTCACTGTGGGAGGCTGAGGCAGGAGGCTCATAAATTCTAGCACAGCTCAGACAACTGAGTGACTTATCGAAGCCCTGTCTCAAAATAAAAAAGGGTTGGGGATGTAGCTCAGTCTGGGTTCAATATCCAACATGGAGAAAAAAAGAAAAAATAAGGTGGCCATGGCTCCAGGGTCCAGCGCATGGAACACAGAGCTGGCTTTTTTTTCCGTCCCAGGCCAGGAGGAATGCCAAGGAATGGCCCCTTCCGGGAACAGACCTGCTGGATTCTCCTGGCGTACAGGAAGGAACCATGATTCTAGGGCCAGTGCTGGGCAGCACTGCACCTCCCCCAGCTGCCCTTCAACCCGGCAGACAGGACCCTTGTGCTCCCCCTGTACAGAGGGGGAACTGAGGCTGGGGAGGTGAAGTGGCTTGCTGAGGGTCACACAGCCAGGTACACAGGTAGCACTGTGGCCTGGACTCTGCTTCTCCAGGCTTTTCTTTTTCATTTCTTTCTTTATTTCTGTGTTCTTTCTTTCTTTGTTTCTTCTTTCTTTTTCTTTTGAGACAGGCTTTTGCTGTGTAGCTCAGGCTGGTCTTGAACTCACAACAATCCTCCTGCCTCAGCTTCCTGAGTCCTGGAATTACAGGTGTGTGCTACCACACCCAGCTCCCTCCAAGTCTTTTAAACAATTTTATGGAGATACTGTTTACATACCATAAAATTCTCCCATTAAAGTGTTCAGGGCTTTTAGTAAATAGGTGTGCGGCCATTCCCACAGTCTGTTCTAAACATTTTCATCTCGAAAAGAAGCCTTCTTCTGAGCCGGGATATGGCTCAGCAGTAGAGCACTTGCCTAGCGTGTGAGAGGCCCTGTGTCTCATCCCTGGCACCAGGAAAAAATGAAAAATCCGTGTGCCCAGATGTCTCCCTTCTAGCTCCTCTGGTCCCTAGGCACTGACGGCCTCTGAGCTGCTCTCTGTCTCAGCTGTGCCTATTGCGAACATCCCTGTCCACGGACTCACACACCTGCGGCTCTTGGCTCCTTTCACCGCGGTATCTTTGGGATGTGGCCATGGCAGAGAGCGCTATTCCTTTTCATGGCTGAATAGTACTCTATCATGTGGATGGAGCACAGTTTACCCTCATGACAGACATTGGGGCGTTTCCACTGTTTGGTTCTTGTGTAGATCGATGTGTGCTCAGTCTTCAGGGGATATAGATGTAGGTTTTATTCCCCAGGAGGCCCCTCCTCCCCAGCAAACCTCTGGGTTCCTGTGCTCATGCTGAGATCTCCCTGCTGGGGATTCCCTGCCACCCCTCCAGGTCAGCTGCTGTCTCTTTCCTTACTGCTCCCCATTCTTTGCCACATGAGAGGCATGGTGGTCACTCAGAACTGCCTCCTTTGTCCCGGAGGGGCATCGCTGTGTGATCTTGGGCCACTGAATCAGCCTCTCTGAACTGGTATCTGTGATGTGAGGATCTGATTCCCACCCAAAGGCAACTCTGAGGAGTTCTCTACCTGACAATTTGGGGTCGGTGAAGTGGCACTGAGGGCATCAGTCACCTCTTCAGCACCTCTGCCTGCTCGGTGCCAGCCTAGGCTAGGACGTGGCTGTCCCGGGCCACCCTCAGCCTGCCTTGCAGGAGCTGGGTGTTGCCCTGGAGTTGACATATGAGGTGTGGCGCTCCTGCTGTGGCCACAGGGGGCAGAGGCCGGGGTGCTGCTGAGCCCAGGAGGAGCAAGCAGGCCCAGATCCAGACAGGGACACTAGTCTCACTAGAGTATCCACGGTCACCCTTAATCTTTCTTTTCTTTTTCTGTTTTTCTTCTTTTCTTCAGAAGTAGGGCTGGAACCTGGGGTCTGAGCTAAGTGAAGCAGTGCTCTACCCCTGAGCTGCACCCCGGTCCTGACAGCACATTATTTGTTGGAATCATTGATATAAATCATCAGCTTCAGGGGTTCACAGCCAGGAGCCAGGCACCCGTCCTCAGGGCAGCAGTCCCTGGCCACCCCTCAGCTGCACCTGCAGCCCCTGTGCGCTTTCCCTTGATTTCATAAACAAACTCCTGCAATGGTCCCATTCAGGGTCTGCCTCTCTGCCAGCTTGGCCTTGGCCTCCACCGTGTGTGGCCTGTCACGATGTCTGGCACCTGCGCCTCATCTCTAGACATCTGTGGCAGGACGGAAGCGGTCAGGGCAGCCTTTCTTAGGGTAGGGGAGTCCTCAGGGCCCTTGCATGGGGGTGAACGCCAGCTCTGGACATGGCACCTGGTCCGGCTCTGGCCAGGTAGCACCCGGCAGTGATCCATCCCTGACCTCCACCCATGTCCCCATGACCGGCTCCTGCAGTTGTCAGCTCCATGCTGGAGGTGACTCATATCCCTGTGCCTCACCAGCCTCCTCTGTAAAACAAGGATGAGCAAAGGGGTCCCTCCTCGCAGCGCTGCTGTCCTGACAGGGTGGGGAATCTTTATCTTTTAGAGACTCAAACTGAAGTGTTTCCAGATGGCGTGATAACATCTCAGGGGTTTGCTTCCAGATGACCCAGTCTATAAAATTAAAGTTATTCCCTGCAAAAGTTTATTAAGACAAAAATCCAGGGCTGGGGGTGTGGCTCAGCAGTGGAACACCTGTCTACGTGTATGAGACCCTGGGTTTGGCCCCAGTGTCCCCCAAAACAAAAACAAAACCCAAACCAGGGGCAGATGGGTCCTTGGGGCCAAGGTGGTGTCGGAGGGATCTGCTCTGCTCTGCATAGCCCTTGGGGAGGGCCTGCGTGGTGAGGGTCAGCAGCCCTGATGACCTGGCCTTCCCTATTCCCCCAAAACTGCTGACACCAAGACAGGAGCCGAAGGAATTTCAGGGTTTCCGGGCACATCCATTGCCAGTTTTCACAGCGACCAGTTCCAGGCCCAGCTGGAGTGGTACCCGGACAGCTCCAGCCTGCTGTCACCTCAGCTGCAGGCCAGGCCAAGCCTTGGAGACCACTCGTGACGGGGTCCCCTCCCCTTGCACAGAGCAATTACCCCACCAGGGAACCCAGGCTGCCCTTCCTGAGCAAGGACAATGATCTCCTGGTACCTGAATTGTCCCTCAAGCCATAAGGATCGCTCAGGAGCCTTGGAACTAGAAATGAAAGAATAGTGGTCCATGGGGCCCTGGTCCACCTCAGCTAACCCCCTCCTCCCTTTGTGGTACCGGGGATCAAACTCCATCCCAGCCCTTTTTATTTTTTATTTTTTAGGACAGGGTCTTACCAAGTCTCCAGGTTGCCCAGGCTGGGCTGGAACTTGTGATCCTCTTGCCTCAGTCTGTCAGTGCTAGGTCCCAGGTGTGGGCCGCTATGCCTGGCTGTGCTTGAAAACTGTCCTCATGGTTTTGTTAGCAGACCAGTCTGAACTCGTATCACTGAGCAACTTCCAGCTGCTCAAGCTGGGTCCTTCCCTGGATTTCCGAGACAAAGAGCAGAAGGGGTGCTGTTCCATCCTTTCCGGGCCAGCTCAGGTGAGGGTCCCGCCTGTGTGTCCTTGTGGCTGGCGGCCAATTCAAGGGGTGGGAGTGGAAATCCCTGTCTTTTCTCCTTGCATATATTCCCGACAGAGAGGAGCAAGCACTTCACACCCCACAGGGTGATGGGGTGGCAGTGGCTCAGTCAACCCAACTGGGCAGTCAGTTGGACGGGTGGGTCCAATACTTCCCCAAAGTATTTTTTTTTGCTGAGACTTTCTGAGCCCTGGAACTGTCTCATCTATTCTCTCAGCAATTGCACTTCTGGGAATTTGCTAGGAGCAACTAATCTTAAAAAAAAAAAAAAAGAAAGAAAAAGCCATGGATGGCCATGTGCCCAGCAGTGGGCACTTCTAAAAACAAGTCAGTGAGGTCTGTTTCTAACACGTAGTGTTCCTGACTGTCTGACTGGCTGGGGCTGGGGCCCAGCTGGGTTCAGGGTTCTCCCAGCCCAACACTGCATCAGGCAGTGTCTCTGGAAGGACTGGGAAAGAAAGCCACCAGTAGGGTGGGAGGTGGGGCGTCTGGAGCTCCCTGGGGGCAGAGCCCAGGGGTGCTGAGGACGTGGTCCTTTGGGCACAGCTTGCTGGCTCCACATTCTTCTCTGCAGACTGTTTATTGGTCTTAAGTGCTCTTTATTTTATTATAAAGTAATACATGCTCATTGTTTGAGGGGGAAAAGAAGCACAGAATTGTGTGAAACAGGTGATTCCTCCTCTCCAGGGGTCCGTCCTTGGCTATTTGGGTTTTTTCTTTCAGATATTTTCCATATCAAGGGTTTTCAAACTCTTTTTTACAACTATAAGCCATAGTGATTTTTTTTTGTTTGTTTCAAACTTTTAAACATTTTCTTTATTTATTTTGGTGTCAGGAATTGAACTCAGGACCTCACGCTTCTCAGGTGTCCCTCTCTCCTGGAGAGGACATGAGCAGCCCGTGCAGGGAGACTACACCACCAGGCCTGGCCCACCGGGTTTCCTCTGCTCCTAGCTCTGTGGCTGCGCTGCTGTGGGGCTTAGGCTTCCTTCCACCAAAGCCAAATGTCTCCCAGACCCGGGCACTTCCCCTTTTGTCTCTTGAGGGCTGGGAGGGGGAACCCGGCAGAGCAGAGACCTTTTCATTAAATCAGGACCTCAGGAGTTTCGTCCTGCCTGTTGAGGCCACTGAGTTCTCAGGTAGCACAAGCTGGGTCCCTGGCTGGAGACGTGGTGCAGAGGTGGAGCACTTGCCCAGAAAGCGTAAGGCCCTGGATTCCATTTCCAGCATCGCAAAAAAACAAAAACAGACACAAACACAAAAAGCAAATAAAAGGGAAATTGTCAGCATGTGCCCAGGAGCTGTAGTGGGGATGGTCTGCCCTCTGCTTGCAGCTATCTCTGAAGTTCTAGTCTTTGTCCCGACCAGTATAAGCAGCAGACAGCCCAGGCAAGGGGACACATGCCCATGATCACAGCACTCTGGGAGGCCGAGGCAGGAGGACAGCATGTGAGCTGGTGGAGTGTGGGGTCTGCCAACCTGGCAGAGGAGCGTGGGAGCGGCTGGCTTTCTGACGGGGATCCACGGTGGTGTGGATGTCCTGTATTGGGACCCTGTGAGGATAACCATCCCAAAGTAGACAGCACAAATGACACTGAAGAAGATCTGAGCAAATATCCCATGAAAACCTCTCCATAAGACATTCTGGGTCTATGAGGAAGAAAACCCTGTTTCAAAATAACAAAAAAAGGCCAGGGACTTAGCTCAGTGCAGAGGCTTTGGGTTCAACCCCCAGGACTGCAAAATAAAGCCTGGGTCTGGGTGGCTTCTTCACTCATAAAATGAGGATTACACTTTCTGTTCAAGGAAAGAAGACTCCAGAAAGAGCCTGTCTAGAGTCTGGCCTCCGCTTTGCACCAGCTAGCTGTGTGGCTACAGGCAATCTGCCTCACTTCTCTGTGTCTCTGTCTCCTCGTCTGTAAAATGGGGATAACAACAGTTTCTTCCAATTAAGGGTTTTGAGAGGATTAAGTGGTAAGCAGCCCTGAGCCTGGCTCTGTCAGCCGAGGGGAGAGGACCATCCTGAGCCTCATCCCTGGGCTTCCAGGGCTGCTCCCACCTTTCTACGCCTGGTTGTGCTGGTTTGAGGGCTGGACGAGGGTAGGAGGGTGGGCAGGTGCAAGAGGACGTAGATTTATTTACTCTTTATGAAAACTCTCCTAATAAGGAATCTTCACTGTCAGGTACGGTAGTACACACCTAGAATCCTAGCACTCTGGAAGGCTGAGGCAGGAGGACTGCAAATGTAAGCCCAACCTGGGAAACTTAGTAACTTAATGAGACCCTGTCTCAAAATAAAAAAAGGTTGGGGATGTAGCTCAGTATGAAGGGTTTGAGTTCAATCCCTAGTAGTACAGATAAGCAAATAAACAAGGAGCCTACATTCTTACTGTTTTGTGGTGCACATGCTAGGCAAGTATTGTACCACTGAGTGACACTTCCAGCCCTAAGAGGCCTCCAGAGGATGCCCCCAGGTTGAGCACAATGCAGAAAAGGGAATGGAACACAAAGAGGGCCATGTTTGAGAAGTGGACATTTAAGTAACAATTGAAAGCGGGAGAAAGCTGAGTGGATTCCTGGTGGCCAGTAGGCCATCTGGGAAGAACAGATAGTGCAAAGGCCCTGTGGCAGGATGGTTCCAGGACAGCACGGAGGCACATGTGCTTGGGGCTGGTGAATACAGTTGAGGGTGTCTCGAAGATGTGGGCATACAGAAATTATGCTTCTGCTTGTGCAGTTCTCTGGAGGCCTCTGGAGGGCTTGGACAAGTCTATAAACTGGGGAAGCTGAGCCAGGAGTGTATTTGCTTGGTCCGGACCATTTCGTTGCCATGACACTGTGGCTGCTGCTATCAGTTCCTGGGGCAGGAAGCAGCTCTGTGGTGGAAGCTCGTCTGGCATGTACAGGCCCTGGGTTCCACCCCCAGTGCTTGAAAAGAAACAAACCCGAACTCTAGGTACAACAGGCTCTTGCCAAAGGCTGGTGCTGGGGTCTGGGAGACATTTGGTTTTGGTGGAAGGAAGCCTACGCCCCACAGCAGCGTAGCCACAAGAGCTAGGAGCAGTGGAAACCTGGTGGGCCAGGCCTGGTGGTGTAGTCTCCCTGCACGGGCTGCTCATGTCCTCTCCAGGAGAGCAAGACATCTGAGAAAGGGGCATTGGAGGGATGGGGACTTTCAAAGTCCAGCTCATAGCCACTTCTTGGAGCATTTCCTCCAGCCAGATCATGCTGACCATCTCCAGCTCTCAGGAGTGTCCCAATCTACAGTGTCCTGGGCTCCAGGCAGGGCCCTGCACCTGCACGTCTCCTTCTGGCCTTGGGAACAGAAACTGGCCCTGAACTTCTCTGCGTGGCTGGGGCCAGGTGCCCTGGGGTGATAGATAAACACTGGTGTTTCAGGTCAAATTCCAGGCCCAGCAGCTGAGCACCTGGGAGAGAGCCTACTGGGGTCCCTTTGCAGGCTACAGGAAGGGGTTGAGTTTGGGGGTGTCCCGGGAGAAGCAGGCCCACCCCTTAGGGGCCCACTGAGGCTTCAGTCTTATCCCCAGACAGGATAATCTGCGTGGAAACCCTGGAGCGCTGGGTCTTTATCTCAGCTCTGGAACTGGCTGCAAGAGCTCTGCTGGGGGCCTCAGCTCTTAAAACCACAGGGCAGGTTGGCAGAAGTTCGCATCAGATTGGGGAGGCAGGGCGGCTCCAGCGCACCCGGAACTGCTGCCTTCTGCCCTCTACATGGTGTGACGGAAAATACAGCACAGTTTAGATTTTAAAATTAAAAAAACTTGTTACAGTAAAAGGCATATGGCCATTAATCCCCCTCAAAATACTCTCCCTCACTTCCAACACACTCCTCCCATTGCTCCTGCGACTTTCTGAAGCAGTTCTGAAGTCCTCTTTTGTGAATGTTTTCATCCTGAGTGCCTCAGTGTCCTGAATCGATTTCAAAATGTGTATGGCAATTTCTGTGGCATGAAGAACGACGGCGTGTCCTCCTCTACCTTAGTCACTGACTCTGGTACCATGCCACTTCTAGCTCCTCCTCAAAGACAAAATGACCATGAAAGGGAAATGTTTTGAATGGATGCAGGACATAGAGGCAGCCATGACAGCACAACTAGAGACACTCGCGAAAGAGGACTGCAGAACTGCTTCAGAAAGTAGCAAGGATGGTGGGATAAGTAATGTGAGAGAGACTAATGGCACTGTGTCTTTTACTATAATAATTTAAAAAAATAATTTAAATAGTCACCATACTTTTGGATCATGCTGCATAGATTTGGATGCTGGTGAGACCATATTGGATCCAAAGGTCCTGAGGATCGATACCCTGGGAGCCACAGCTCTGGACCAGCCGGACAGGCCGTCCTAAACTCCGAGTCCTCTACTGCCTGGTGCCTAAGCATGGACTTGGAGGCGGCCAGCCTGGGCTTGGACCCCACTGCTCCCTCACATTAGCTGTGAGATCATTGAGGACTTACTTAACCTCTCTTGGCTTCAGTTGCTCTATCTGTGAAGTGGAGGCGATGTTTTCCATACTGGGTGTTTGGGAGCACAGCATCTTGTGGAGCATGTGACTGTTAAGTGGATATGATTCTGAGACTCATATCCTACCCTCCCGCATCCTTGCTGGGCTCTGGAACATATTTTAGGAATGAAGCTCTGCTGTCCCATGAAGATATGTGCTTCCTGGACAGTGCCCTGTTGGGAGATAGCCAGGTGTGACCCGCAGTCCCAGGGTTTTTTTTTTTTTTTTTTTTGGTGCTAGGGGTGTGGAACTCAGGGCTTTGTGCATAGTAGACAAGTGCTCTATGGCTAAACCTCACACCTAGTCTTCATTTATTATGCTTTTATTATCTGTCTCTCCTGCCCCTAACCAGAAGTAAATCCCAGGGCAGTAGGAATCCATACCTTAGACCTAGCCACCAGGTAATGCCAGAGGCTGAGGGAATAAAAAAGCTCTGTGACAAACTCAGGAATCTGGCAGACATGACTCAAATTCATCTTGTCACTTTCTTGCTGTGTGACTTAGGGCAGGTTACTTGGTTTCTCTGGGCTTCCCCAGTTGTACAACAGATTAATTGTTTAAAAAAAAAGAGAGAAATAAGAGCATAAAAATGCTTGTATATTCTAGGACTCATCACTCAATGGGGTTCAGTCTGTGATTCCCATCACCACTTGCTCTTCTCCTCCTCCCTTCTCCCTTCACTGGATCCTTTGCTGAGAGCTGAGTCCACTTTGTTACATAGAAACATAGGCATGTGCATGACCTCTGTGCCATGGAGAAGGACACCAGAGGGGTCATCACAGGATCAGCTCTTTCGTCCAGTGAACTCGGTGTCCCTGCAGCCCTAAGGCCTCCTCCCTGAAACAGGGAACAGGCCTCACTTTGGGCAGACTAAGAACCACCCTGCTTCACCTGCCACCTGGGCCACTTCTCCTGGGCCTGAGAAGGGTGACTATGGGTGCTATTGTCCAGGGACAGTGACCCAGGACTGCCAGCTTGCATGGACCTTTTGCCTCCGCCTGAAGCAGGACTTCCAGTGCCCTGCCGGGAAATAGGCACTTCTCAGATCCCTGAGGACTTCAGATAAATGGCAGGTGAATTCTAAGCTCACATATGTCCCGTGCAGTCCTAAGGATGTCACAGGCTGCTGCTGCATTTGGCACACTCAAGCTAAAATCTGAAATGCAAAGTTAACTGAGCGCTCTGTCTGTGTCTCTGTGGTATTGGGCGGTCTTACTCCAGGCCTCCCTCTGCTGCAAGCTCGTGAAGTTTCAGCCCCATCTTGACAGTGCCCAAAACAAAGGGCCCAGGCCAGGACAGTGAGCCTCCGTGTCCCTATCTGCATCAAACTTTGTGCTTCTCCCATGGGAATGAACCGTTAAGGGTGTGCGAGCATGTGCTTTGGTAATGGAAAGGGTTGTGCAAACGCCAGTATCCAGTGTCTATTAATGGATAACAGACCAGCTGTTGGATGCTGTTTGGGCTACCAAATTCCTTTTTTTCAAAAGCAGTTTTTGTTTGTTTTTTAAATAAGCAATTTGTGTGTGTTCTAGAAGCATTAGAAAATGGGAGGAGGGAGAAATTAGAGGTGAAAACCCTGATTGTAGTACTCAGAGATAACCATTGATAGCATTCTTTATTCTTGAAAAAGTTGGAAAAATTTTTTCCAGGTATACTGTTTACTTATTGTGGTACTGGGGATTGACCCCTGGGCCTTCACACTGAGCTACATCCCCAGCCCTTTTAAAAAAATTTTGAGATGATCTTGCTACATCTTTCAGTTGTCCAGGCTGAGTTTGAACTTGTGATCCTCCTGCCTCAGCTTCACAGGGTTCTGATGTGACAGGTGTGTGGTATTCGCACCTGGCTTCACGTCTTACATTCTTTTTGGTGAACTGTTTTCCTCCCCTGATCATTGTCATTTCTGGAATTTCACAATGTATGCAGAGCAAGTCTTTCCTCTTTCAATCCATGCCGTCCTCAAGGTCCTCATGGACATCACATTGAGGGAGGACTGCAGGGCACCTTGTGACAGTCCCTAACAGGGCATATGCCAGATGCCTGCTTTACTTTCATTAAATATTGAGATAAAATTCACTTATCATAAATTTAACACTTTATACTGTCAATTAGTGACATTTAGTATGTGCACAATCTTGTCCAACTGTCACCCATGTTATAGTTCCAAAACCTTCTTATCATTCTAAAAAGAAACCCCATCATGATTGGTGGATACCACCTCCTCTCTCCCTGTTCTCTGAGCACGAGGAAAACACGAATCCACTGTCTCTGTCTATGGATTTGCCTATTCTCAACATTTCATGTAAACAGAATCACGTACTATGTGGCCTTTGTGCCTGGCTTTTTTTACTTCCCACTTTTTTTCCCCAATACTGGGGCTTGGACCCAGGGCTTCACACTGAACTACACCCTGAGCCCTTTTAAAATTTTTTATTTTGAGACAGAATCTCACTAGGTTGCCCAGGCTCAAACTTGCAATCCTCCTGCCTCAGCCTCTCAGAGTGCTGGGGTTACAGTTGTGTAGTGCCACCATACCTGGCCTGAGCAATGTTTATGAGATGCTTCCCTGTCATAGCGAGAATCAGGGCTTCATCCCTATATTAGGGCCAAAGAGAGCTCCACAGTAGGATCTCCTCACCATGTCTGCCCGTCAGTCTGGTGGTGAACGCAGGGCTCCTCCTGCCTTCTGAGTGGTAAGTAGAGCTTCACACACAACCATACACACCTGTTTGCATGCTTGTTCTCAGTGATTTTGTGTGTCCCTAGGAGAGAAGTGGTCCCATACCCTCTCTCTTTCTCACTGGCAACACATGCTGGCTTCATTTCTTCGTACCCTTTCTGACATTCATTTTCTACTGCAAATTATTTTAATAAGTGTGAAGCCATGTCTCATGTGGCTTTGATTTGCATTTCCCTGGTTACCAATGATGCTTCTCATGGTCATTGGCTCTCCAAAGTTGCTGGGATTACAGGTGTGTGTGCCACCATGGCTGGCCCATTTATCATTTATGTATCTTCTTTAGGGAAAATGTCTACTCCAGTTTTTTTTTGTATGTGTGTGTGTGTGTGTGTGGACTGGTGAACCCAGGACCTTTGTACTGACCTATATCCCCAGCCCTTTTTATTCTTTACTTTGAGACAGTCTGGGCTCAAAGCTTCCTTTCTTCTGCCTCAGCCTTCCAGAGTCCTGGGATTATAGGCATCTTCCACCATGCTCAGTTATCTAGTTTAGTGGTGTTAAGTACATTTATTGCTATGCAGTCATCATCACCACCCATCTCCAGAATTTTTTCATGTTTCTAATGCTTGTTTTTAATTAATTAATTAATTTATTTTTGGTCCTGGGAATTGAACTCAGGGCCTTGAGCTTGCCAGGCAGGTGCTGTGCCACTGAGCTATATATATCCCTGGCCCTTGTTTTTATTTTATTATTACTATTTTGTGGGGTTTTTGTTTGTTTTTTTAGTTGGTTTTTGAGACAAGGACTCACTATGTAGTACAAACTGGCCTTGAATTCATTATATATCCCAGGCTGGCCTCAAATTCATGGGGATCCTCCTGCTTTAGCCTCCTAAATGCAGGGATTACTGTCACACACCACTGTGCTCAGCTCAATGCTTATTTTTAAATTTGGTTGTTTGTCTCTTTACTGTTGAGTTGTGAAAGTTCTTTATGTGAGCTGGATCCTAGATCATTATCAGAGGACTGGTTTGCCATGCTGCAGCTGTCTGGAGCTCACCCACTGAGTGTGCTGGTGGCTGTGGAGCTGTCCCATGCCCTTGGTAAGCAGGAGGGAGCAAACTCCTAGCTTTTGGAGTATTTTCATCATGAAAGCGTGTTGGATTCTGTAAGATGCTTCCTCTGTTCCTGTCGAGATGATCATGTGGCCAATTTCCTTTTGCTCCCTGCTTGGAAGCTTTGGGTTAGAAATTCAATTTTTGTGGGTTTTCAGGGATTAAAAAGTTATAGTTTTATAGCTCTTTCCATAAATAATTGCAAGTTCACAGTTATAGTGTTTAATACAGATAAAAAGCGAAGCCGGCTCCCATGTGGCTCAGAAACTGGGAGGGAAAAAAAATGAATGAAGTAACTCTGCTTTCTCTTCACATCTAAAAAATGAATGAAGCTCTGATAGCATTCAATTAAAGGCCAAGCAAATGAGTACTTGCTATTGGTTTTCCCATTGAAGAAAGGAGTGAAGGTGGAAAGAAGAAAGGGAGAGAAGAAAAGAAGAAAAAAGGTTGTTTTTTCTTTTCAATTCTCTCCCACCCCCAGACCAGTGCTGGAGATCAAAGCCAGGGCCTTCATCCCCAGCCCCTCTCCTCACCCCTTAAAACATTTTGAGGTGGGGTCTTGGTAAATTACTAAGTTGCTCAGGCTGTGCTCCCACTTGCTATCCTCCTGCCTCAGCCTCCCAGAATGCTATGATTATAGGTATACTCCACCATGCTCAACTTCTTAAACATTTTGCAGAGGGATTCTCTGTAGGTTTGTATCTCCTTGGCAATGGTGCACGATATTCTAGTTCAGTGTCAGGATAACTAATCCTTTTGCTCACACTCATTGCACCCGAGAATGGAGCATGGCTAATTCAATTTCCTCTATATGTCTGTTTGTTTTGGTTTGTTTTTTGAGACAGTCTCCTTATGTAGCTACATAATCCAGATTGATCTTGAAATTTTGATCTTTGTGCCTCAGCTTCCAGAGTGCTAGGATTATAGATGTCGCTACAATGCCCCATCCTCTACATTTTTAAAATGATGAAGGGTCACCTTCACTAATAACATCTACCTGACAAACTCCCCATACTTGAGAGGACCTTGAAACACCACCCCTCCAGTTAGTACACGGTGGCTATGCTGGCTGCCTAGACAGGTTGAAAGGTGCTGAGGACTTTGGGCTGGGATGGTGCAGTGATTTTGTCACAGGACCTCTGATAGCCACAATCCCTCGGGTCTCAGCATGTTTTTCTTCTTTTTGGATGATAAAGTTTTGCTAAAGTGCCCAGGCTGGCCTTGAACATGTAATCTACCTGCCTCAGTCCAGAGTGGCTGGGATGACAGGCATGTGCCACTATGATGGGCTTGGGTCTCAGTATCTTTAGGGTCTCTGCGTAAAGGCACTGGATTCCATTCCCAGAGTCCTAAGATCCAGGTCTCTGACTCACTATGGGGCTGAAGGCACCCTGCTCACATGGTCTTTTTCTCTCAATGGTCCAGGAAGGGTCGAGTCTATCTGCAGCACTCTACTCTCAAAGCTCCACGTCACTTATGCAGTTGTAGATGGGACGCCTGGCTGTTAGACAAGTGACACCATTTAGGTTCCAGTGCTTTTGGCGAAGGGATGAGAAAAGTGAACCGTCGAAAGCGCAACTGGCCACCGTGGGGGCACACACGCTTTATTAAACCCTCCGTGCTAAGCCCTGGACGCACACCCCATCTCGGTTAATTCTGATTTTGAGGCATTGGTACTTTTACAGATAGGGGACTGAACTAGAAGGGGAAACTTGCCCAAAGGCACAGAGAGCATCCGGAGCTCTGGTCTTTACGGAGCTGAGTTCCGGGAGAGGAGAGCCCGCCACCCTCCAGGGGGCAGTGGCGCCGGGCGCTCGGGACTCGCGGCTGGTGGTCCTTGCAAGAGGGGAAGGCGCGCGGCCGCTGGGCCGGGAGCGGGGAATCCGGAGGGGCGGCAGGATGTCCTGGATGCTGGGCGGAGACCGAGGCGCCGGGGCAGAGTCCACAGGGAACCCATCAGGACCCGCGGCGACGGGGGTACTCTGTAGTCCGCGCAAGGGGCCCTGGGGTGAAACTGGGGGGTTCTAGATTTACAGGCGGAGTCTGGGCGTGACGTGGGAGTGTCTTTAGGGCAGGGGGCGATCGGAGAATGCGAGGAAGAGCCCGAACCCGTGGCTTCTGGCGAGGACCTGGGTGGGGGCTGTGTGAGGGGGGGTCACCCGGGTGCGAGGTGGCGGCCGGCGTGTCCCGGCAGCGCGCGGAGGCGGGAGAAGAGCGAAGCCCCGCCCCAACCCGCTCAGCCCCGCCCCCGACAGGCCCCGCCCCCGACAGGCCCCGCCCCCGAGCTCTTTTTCTGCCAGTCCGCAGTCCCAGCTCAGACCTCCCGGCTCGGCAGGCGGCGCGCGTGTCGGTGAGTGCGGTGCGAGGGCGACCAGTGGGTGAAGGGGGGAGCTCACGGAACAAGGTCCTCGCGGAGCCCGCACCTGCCGAGAGCCCCAGGGCCGCGTTTTCGGCTGGGGCTGCCGCGAGGTCAGGAGACGTCAGGGCAGCGGGGCCAGGCTGGGCGCGGGAGTCTGTGCTCCTGGGACTCGTTCCGCTGCGTTACAAGTGGGGTTCGGCCGGGGCGTCCCGGAGCAAGCTGAGCGCCCGCGCCACTTGTGGAGTGGTCGCCCCCTGATCGTGTGCTCGTCTGTCTGCGGGGTCCTCCTCCCGGGAGAGGATCGGACGCCCCGGGCTTTTCAGGAAAAGGCACGATTTGCTTGTCGTGGCTGTAGGTCTCTGAGTTGGGGTTTCCAGAATCGTCACCAGGGATTCAGAAACAAAAAGCAAACAAACAAGAAAACCCAACGACTTTCTCCACACCCCGCTTGGCTTCTGGGGGCGTGGACATCGCTCTTGGCGGATGAGTTTCTCTTGGGAACTAGGATCATCCTCTGGGGGCGCCAGGGCGGGGTGGGGCTGGGTGAAAGTCTGGGACCCAGGCAGAGTTAGCTCCCTACCCCTCCCGGCAGCTTGGGGGCAGCCAGCTCAGAGCCCAGGTTTCCACCGTTCCTGGTGCGGGCTGGATGCTGGTGAGACAGGCGAGGGACCCGTGGCAGAAGTGGGCATCGCCTCACCCCGCCAAGCCAAGCAAGTGCCCCCTCCTTTCTGGCTTCCAGGGCAGTGTGGATCTGGGCATGATGGCCAGCGGCTAGTGAGTGTTGTGTCCGTGGTTCCGGGTGAGAGATAGGAGATTGATGGGGACGTGGATGTGTTTTGGAAGGGCCACGCTTCAGGAATCAAGCCAGCTGGACCTTCTTTGGTTCCTGGTTGGCTTTGTACTGCCCATGAGTGTAGCTGGTGTCACTGGATGTCAGACTAAGCTACAGTCATTGGGAAATCCAGTTTCTGGAATCCACAAGGCCTTGTGAGCCGCCTCCAGACTTCCCAGAGGGAATGTATCCCTCCCTTTGGCTTGGTGAGTTGGAGCTGGCTTTGGCCTGGAACCCAGGAGTCCTTTTCAGGAAAGTCTAGATTGGCACACATGTGTGCTTAATGGCTTCCACTGCCTCCCCCCACCCCCAGTCTTTTCAGAGTGGCTGCTTTAGACTGGGACTAACCTCAGTGCTTGTAGATGCCTATAGAGAAAGGTGCAAGTGGTGTCTGGAATCCCTTCAGTGTTTGGTTTTATCATTTGGATCAAGATCTGGCAGGAGGATGACTTGCTCTACCTGGCATGGAGTCATTCCCATAGAGTTTCCCTTAGATCATTTATTGTAGATCTGCAACTGGGAACATTTATTGTAGATCTACTCTGGGAAAGGGCCATCTTCCCTCATTTCTGTTACTTTAAGGCATTAATAATGGATGCTTCCATTCATATTTGAAAAAGTATCTTTGTTTAATGTTTTTTGTGCATAAGCGATTCAAGTGTGATCAATTTTAAGTCTCTAAAATACTGTATTGAAGTAATTTCTTGTCCCTGGCAAATATGTTTCTCTTTGTTCTTTCAGTTGCTTTAATGGGCGATGGTGGAGAAATAAAATGCCACCCTTGTCAAGGGTATGGAGGAAATGGCTCTTGGTCCTGTGGGGCTTATGCTATGGGTGGAAAGTAGGAACACAGATGAAGAAAGTGGTACTTACTAATGCCCTTTTAACTTGGGGAAGTGCCTAAGAGTGGCAAGGAGGGAGCTGAGTTAGGGGAAATTTCATGGAAAAGCTGAAGGCTAAACACTTTTAAAGGAGCATAAGGTCTCACTCAGCAAAATTGCAGAGGGGGTGTAGCCAGGCCCAAGGCCAAGGAGTAAAAGGGGACCTATGAGAATAAAGAGCTAGAAGCCATTTCTAGCCTAAGCTGATTTTCAAGATGATAAATTGTGTGCTTTGCTGCCCTTAATCTGATCATCGTTGCTGACCGGAGATGAGAAGAGCTGCGGTCCCTTAGGGACACAAAATTATCTGGAAGATGAATCTTTCATAGCTACCGAAAGAGTGAAAAAAATGAGAATCCATAAGAGGAAGACCTGGGCACTGTGACTTGTCCTCTCATTGTTTTTGTTTTTACTACCATGAAAATGACTCAGGGAGCCAGGTGGCCTATCTTGTTAGGTAAATAGACTCCTTTAATTCTTCATTTCTTTCTTTTTTTTCTTTTTTGAAACAGGGTCTCTGCTATGCAGTTCAGGCTGGCCTTGAGCTCACTTTGTAACCCAGGCTGGCCTTGAACTCACAAAGATCCTCCTGCCTCAGCCTCCCGAGTGCTGGGATTATAGGCGTGAGCCACCACTCCCAGCTAATTCTTCATTTCTTTATCTCACAAATGTTTTTGATATCTCTGGACACAAGGCTTGATCTGGGCTTGACTGGTGTTAGAATTGTTATTTGAGTCAAATGGTACTTTCTTGGTTCCTCATCATTTTATTTTATTGTTTAAGCCTGGGTTGACACTCTGGACAGAGATGATAATACCTTTGGATCTAATGGAATTTGTCCCCAGGCCACAAATTACTTCAGTAGAAGAATTGTGTCTGATTTTATTGGGCTTGTAAGAGCTGAAAAGTGTGACCTCTCCCATGCTGTTAAGAGCCTTCTGTAGTAAAGACATACCAACAATAGAAAAGCAAAACAGGTTGATTTGAACAAAATTTTACCTGACATAGGAATCTTCTGAAATGAAGACTCAAAACCCCAGGAAAAACTTCGTTTTTATGCTCAGATCCAGTGAGGCATGGACGACTATGTAGAAATGTTACCAGACTTGGGGTGCGATCTAAGGGAAACAGACTGGGAGACCAGCCCAGGTTTTTCCTGGTCCTCTAGGTCATGCGACTTCTTTCTCCTGGTGGGGCCAGGGCTTCCTGAGATAGGGTCTTAACTGCAGGCAGGGTGGGTGAAGCCTTCCTGCAGGGCCAGCTCCCACACAGCAGTGCACCAGGGCTGGAGTGATAGTAACAGGTTCTATAGTTTTGGGGAGAGGAGTCTGGTTTCTGTGACCTCACCCAGGGAAGAGGAATCCTAGTTTCTCTGGCTGCCTTGAGAGAGAAAGTAAGCAGGAGGGGGTCAGAGAGTCAGTGTTTCTGCTGTCCTTCCTGTGTCCACCAGTTCAGAGTCCATGTGTACCACATGCCACATGCCATATCTCAGACTATCATTTTCTGCATCCCAAAGAGGTTTAAGGCATTTTAGGAAAAGGTACTATTAAAGAGGGAGTGTGGGTGATAGCAATTCTTCACTTACTTGTCTCTCATGTAGGGAGTTAGTTCACCAGGATCCAAAGCCCAAGGCTTCAGAGACAGTAATGATGGAGAATGTCAGCTATGTAGCTCACAGAGCCTTAGAATTGGCAGTGTTCTTTGGGTGAATTTAAGGGCTCAGTGTTGACTCACCTTAATCTTGGGTCCAGTGAGGTTATTCATAGACATGTACTGGTATCTTAAAAATTTACAACTACCACCATAAAGAAGGAAATCAGCCATCATTTCATCACAGAAGCACAAGTTTCCTTATTGGGTGGTTTCTGGCTTTTCTCACTGCCTGTTTTCCTTGTAATTGAAATCAGAGTACATACAATTTGGTATCCTGACACAGGCTTATTAATGATCTCTGTGTGGTTTCATCAAAAGCCATCATTCATGTACAAAGCAGGGATGTGGTTTCACCAGGAATCCAGCGGGAAATGGCCCTGTCTGATTGTAGGGAGCAGCTCAGCTTTCGATGGATGGAAGCATTTTCCATTCCATTCTTCCAATCAGTGTAATTTGCAGCTCCGCCATATTGAACCTGGGTTTAAGCTGGTGGTAACTTTATCTTCTACTTGTGTAGCAAGTGGCCCTGGGGAAACACACTGAATTCAGAAGATGTAATTTGAAAATATTTCTCTGAAATATTTCACTGAGCTTCTGTGTTTTATTTCCAGATGTATGGAATTTGAATTTGAGGTCAAAGTAACTTGGCTTGCAGTTTCTCGCTTCCTTCTGTAAAGAGGACTGGAGGTCTTAGTTTCCCCTTTTGTCTAAATCCTTCCTCTTTAGCGTTATGGTTTAAAAAGCATCACTCATTCTCCTTGGACATTTTCTAAAGTCATAGGCAGAGTTAGTTCCATTATGACAGTGTTGCAAAATCTTTATATTTTTAAAGATTACTAGCTAGTGGCTTTTACGTTAAGAATTTTAAGCAGTATTTGACTTTATAAATGCGCAAGTTGAATAGTTCCTTTGGGTTTATGGTAGTGTGGATCAAGCATGTTACGTTTTTCATAAAGAGCATTTTTCTCCTGAGGTCCCAAAAGACCAGACCTTTTTAGCCTTCCCAGCTGGTTCTCAGTCTTGTTTACAAATTAGACAGTTTTCTGGGGTGACCTGACAATTTGCATCTAAGTACCCTCCTTTTGCTGAAGGAATCCTTTTTTTTTCCCTTGGGATCATTCTGTGATCTACATATTCATGGAACTCTGTCTAGTGTTTCTTTTCTGGGACCCAGGGCTATGAATATGGGAATGGAATTAAATATTGTTTTTCTTTCTGGGAGAATTGATTTTAGAGGATTAAGCTGGTGATTTTAAAGCTGTTTTATCTTCCTGAAGGCCTTGCCTTTTTGTGTGTTGATCTGATACCTAAACCTAGAAAATAGTTTGTTTGTACAGGGGCAGAGTGTATTTTTAGTAGCATTTACCACTTACACATGGTTAAAACTACTTTGTGAAAGTTCTGAAATACATTTTAAAGGGAATGAAGATTTGTGGACAAGCAAAAATGTGCATTCCACTTTGAGAAGTAACTTGGAAACTGCTTTTGTTGAAATTCTGTGGTATCATTTTCAAATTTTTCCTTTTTTCTTCTTTTTTTTTGTGGTACTGGGAATCAAACCTAGGACCCTATGCATGCAAGGCAAGAACTCTACCACTGAGCCACACCTACCAGCCCCTTCCTTGTGTTTTTTTTCCTGGAAATGTTAAAACTCTTCCTCTACCACACCTCCTTAATCTTTTGATATTTAGCCAAAAATATATTTAAAAAAAATACTTACAATACCAAATCACTTTTTAAAATTTTGCATTTTTAAATTGAGCTTCAGTGCTTTTGGGTGAGAGTCACCTATTCTTGTTCATCCTGTAGTTTCCATTATGGTCATTTATGAAGTGAGTGTGCTCTCTCTGGAGATATTTAAACTATATTTTTTCAGTGATGCTAGGAATTTTTGTTTGTTTGTTTGTTTGTTTGTTTTGGTACTGGGAATCGAACTCACGACCTCACACTTGCCAGGCAGGTGCTGTGCCACTAAGCTATATCCTTGGCCCAATTTTAGGAATTGAACTTAGGGCCTTGTAAGCATGAGGTAGTATTGAGCTATATCCCAGCCCCTAAATACTGTATCAGTCAGTACTTACTTTACCAAGGATACAGATACAACCCAAAATAGACAAATATATAAGGATTTACAGCATTGGCTTGCAGTGGCCACCCACAGAATCAGATGAGGAAGTGTGCACAGGGCGTCTGCTGAAGGATCCAATTGAAGGTCTGGTGCTCACTGAAGTGTCTCATGCAAATGCGTATCAGGAGGCCGATGAGTCTGCGCTGGAAGCCAGGAGATGACATTCAAGGTCGAGGTGAAGACTGGAGCTCCTCTGAAGAAACTGAAGCAGATCTGTCCTTCCACATTTCCTCTTTATAACATCCAGGCAAGAAGCCACCCTAGGGTGTGGAATTGCTGAGCCAGTTTAGTTGTGCATATCTTTCTTACTCAAGCTGACACAGTCAATCAACCATCACACTACGTTTTATTGCTGGAATGATTTTTGATTTCCAAGAAAGTTGCAGTTAGTACAGAAAAGCCCCTCACACTCCCACTCAGCTTCCCCTTTGGTAGCATCTCATGTCACTGCCATGTATTTATCAAAGAAACTGATGTCTGTTTGTTTCTGCCCACTCAATTCCATTCTTGATTTGGAGCTCACCACTTGTTTCACTGATGTCCATTTTTCTGTTCCAGGATCCTATCCACAGTGAGTTGCTTGTCCCAGCTTCATGGCTGTGACAGTTCCTGTGTTTTTCACAACCGAAACAGTTTGGAGGGGTATTGATCAAGCAGTCTGCAAATGTCACTCAGTTTGGGTTTGTGTAATGTTCCTTTTCATGACTACACTGGGCTTGTGGGTCCTGGGAAAAGAAACTACAGGGGTGAAATGTCTTTCTCAGCCCACTCTATCCAGGGGACATGACAATGACATCCAAGTCACATCACTGGGGATGCTCATCCTTATGGGTGGAGTGGACTGAGGTGGTGTTTGCCATCTTCTCAGACTGTAGAGTTCTGTGCATGTGGTGTTGTGGCTTGATTTTCACTGAGCTATGACACCAACGCCTCCTCCCTCAACTTTTTTTTTTTTTTTAATTTTGAGTCAGAGTTTCAGTAAGTTGCTAAATTGCTCGGGGTGAGCTCTAATTTGTGATCCTCCTGCCTCAGCCTCAGAGATTGCTGGGATTACAGACGTACGCCACCAAGCCTGGCAGACTATTTTTTGAAAGAGTCCTTTGGTCCAGCCTCTCAGGAAAGAACGGGAGACATTAAACTCTACTTCCTGGAGGGGGACTATATGTGTATTATTTGATTTTTGATCTTTTTATTTTTTTTGAGACAGGGTCACTATGTAGTTCAAGCTGGCCTCGAGCTCCTGGTGATCCTCCTGCCTCTGCTTTGAGAGTGCTGGGATTGCAGGTGTGTACCACCACACTCAACATGTATATTATTTGGAATTTGTCTTCTTTCCTCACTTAAAAACTAGGACTTTTTGGGCTGGGGATGTGGCTTACTGGTAAAGTTCTTGCCTTGCATACAGATGGCCCTGGGTTCCATCCTCAGCACCACCAAAAAAAAAAAAAAAGAATTTTTTTCTACTTTTGTGGTGCTAGGGGTGGAACCCAGTGCCTTGTGCATGCTAGGAAAGTACTCAACCAGTGAGTCATGTCCAAGACCTTAAAATAGACATGTTTCCAGGCATCATTAGTGCACATATGCCTTTTAGCTCTCTGTGAGGCTGAGACGGGAGAATCACAAGTTTGAGCATAGATAGCAAGTCAGTGACTTAAACTCTGTCTTCAAGAAAAAAAATTTTTTTTGGCTGGGACTGTAACTCAGAGTGAAGGAAGGCCTTCGATTCAATTCCTAGTGCTGAGGGGAGAAAGACGTTACTAAAGAGCTCCTGCTAGAGAGCCTTTTGTGTACAGGATAGCAGTGTCAGATGGGCCCCTGACCTGGAACTGTCCTGTGGGGTGGCTTTCCCCAAGCTCTGTAGGGAATCCAGAGAAACACAGCACAACCGTTGTCCCAAGGAGCATCCTTGGTCCTGTTCGGGAAACTGCCTGGCACAGGAAGCTGTTGGGAGGTGAGCGACGGTGGGTGTCATCAGGCCTGGGTGGAGGAGGAGTGTGGGGCTGGGAAGAGGCTGGGAGAGTATATGCCTGAGACCGTCCCTCTTGACAGCCGGGACCCTTACACCTTGCTAAAGGCCAGACGGCGGTTGCCATCCTTTTCCAGGTGGCAGTAGTTAGACATCCTGCAGTATCTGGAATTGGGTCCGTGCCTAGGAAGCACGCAAACCCAAGGCTAGAGGCAGGCAGAATGTCTCAGAGCAGATGCCCAGACCCGTCCACAGCACTCTCAGCAGCTCCTGGGGAGCTCGGTAGGACAGGGGAGCTCTGCCTACACCCCTGGGGGCACATGAACAGGACAAAAAACTTACAGATTTGTTTCATGCACAAGGGCATCTTGGGAGAACCCATGAAATCTAGAACTTTCTAGACTCTTGGTAGGGGTAGGTAATTTAGGGAGTTGGTGACCTGGGAGACAAGATCCTGTGGAACAGGTGGCAGCCTGTGACAAAGTCCTTCTGTGCAAAGGGCCAACCTTTGGTCTTCCTCCCCCTGGTGAGTCACTTGTCCTTGCAATGGATTCCTGTATGAGCTCTTGCCGGAGAATCGATTTCACCGTCAGATGACAAATTCAGAGAAAGCTCCCTGTGCTTCCGGCGAGACAGTGGAGCAGAGGCAGGAGAGCTCAGCATCCCGGGGGGCTGCCGTTAGGGATTCATTTTCTGAGCCCCAATACTACTAACTTTGGTTACATAGCAAGCATTCTTGCACCTGGGTTCTGCTGAGGTGGGAGCCCTCAGCAGCTTCACATTGGGGTGCCAGGAGGGGAGGGGCAGCCATGGCCTGGGCTGGGCTGTGTCCCCAAAGTGGATGGGAGCTTGCCCCTCCTTCCCTCTCTGGCTTCCTTTTCTCCCTGTTCTTCTTTCCTCCTTTTCTTCTCCCCTCCCAGACTTTAGGAAGGCAGAGAAACAGGATTCACTTCAGGAAAAGGTTAGGATACTTTGGGGGGGCGGTGTTTAGAGAGGCCGTGCGCCAGAACGCGGCTGCGCGGAGCTGGGCCAGGGCTTGTGTGTTGAGACGTGGTTTTCTGTGCTTGGAGCGACTCCTGGGCCCTGTGCTGGTTGCGTTTGATGTGTGTTTACACTGATGGGAGCTGCTGGGTGGCTTCTGCTGTAGGCGGCTTCTCCTGGTATTCTGGGTTTGGAGGTATATTTTTAGGAACTGAACTCTCCTTCTTGGCAAGAGTTGAATACTTTTTTGTGGGGGCTGGAGGATTCAAGGAGCTCTTCTGCCGCTGGGTGGTTTTTTTTTTTTGGGTCATGCTGGGGATGGCACCCCTGAGGCTTTTCATAAGCTAGCAAGTGCTCTCCTGTGAGCTTCATGAACTCCAGCCCCACCTTCTTCTGGTTTTTGAACTAAAAGCCTCTATGGGGTTCCCAGAAGGCCGAGCCTAGTATCCCCTGATAGTGGGAAGGCTCTTGCATCTTGACCATACCCTACTGGCCCACCAGCCTCCTGTTGCCCACAGGGGTGCTGATTGGAACATTGTCCCCACTGCTCCCTTCTCCCATTTGGCCCTCGTCTGCTCCTAGAGCCTGAGCTTAGAATCTAGAGTCAGTTTCCCCTTTATGTCTACTCCTGTATTTCTCCCTGCCTTCTCATCCGTAGGGCACATGGACTTCAGGACCCCTGGGTGACAATGGGTCATAGTGCAGAATGAGGAAACAATACTTTCTGCTGGTGAGCAGGAGGCTGTCAGTATGAATTTGGGGGTGACACAGTGGAGTGGTAGAAAGAACATCTTCTCCCCAGACCATAGTTGTCCCTAGGTGTTGTTGGGGATTGATTTCCAGGGCCCCTCGGTTACCATAGTGTTTGCATAGACTGAACACACAACTGCTCTGTGCTTCAAATCACTTCTACATTGCTTCTAAGGTTACTTCTAGTAGCCAATAGTGTAAGGTAAATACAGATAAATAGCCCTTATGCTGCATTGTCTGGGGGACAGTGGCAACAGAAAACCTGCCTGTACTTGTTCTGTACCAATAGGTTTTTTCCTCGAGTATTTTCAGCCACGGTTTGTTGACGCTTCTGATGAGGAACACGGATGTGGAGGGCTGGCTAACGAGACCCTGTGCAAACAGGGAGGGACTGAGACCAGGCAGGGCAGGGACACAGTTCAGGGGACAAAAGGCTGTGATGACATCACTGTTGCCAGAGATAAAAGGACGTGGCAGTGAGGCCCAGGGAGGCTGGCAGAGACTTTTTTCATCTAAAAAGAGCTTTAATTTCTTTGTTGACTAGGTCAGTATCACTGTGGGTCAGTCAGTACCTAAGGGATCAACAGAAGCAGGTGTTCATTCACCCCACCCCTGTCCAGCTACTTTCTGCAGACACCCACGGGACTGTTTTGTGTATCCTTTAGGGATATTTATGTGTATTATAAGAAGAAACAGGACATAAACAGGTGGTGGCTTACTGTAAACACCCTTCTGGCTTTTTTCATGTGTCACCATAGCTTGGAGATGACTCCCATTTCTACAGGTAAAACTTCCTCATTCCATTTTGATGGCTGCATACCCCTTCCTTTGTGAATGGGCCCTCTGTCCGCCCATTTGTTGCGTTCCTTTCTGGTATTGGCCTCAGTGCAGTGAAGGCTGGTGTGGGGTAATCCTTAGTGTAGATCCGCAGAGGAGGAGGAAGTCCGGGGCCTCAGGACGCCCGCACATTAAATTCCGGCAGATGCTCCTGGAGTCAATGCTCAGTTTACTCTTCTGCTAGCACTTGGTGAAGCGTCCTGAGTTTTCACACCCAGGCCAGCTCAGTGTGCCGACAGACATTCTGTTCCTTCCCAGGTGATTGGGTAAAAAAACATCATGACATCAGTTGTGGGGGTTCTTTTTAAAATAAAATTTTTATTTTAGAATGGTTTCAGATTTACAGAAAGGTTGCAAAACTAGTAAAGAAAATCCCTGTGTACTCTTAGTCCACTTTTGCTGCTATGATACAACACTTGAGATGAGTAATTTATAATCAGCAGTAATTTACTAGCTTCCAGAACCGGAAGCTGAAAATCCAGGATCTCGTTGTTGGCATTTGCTGAGGGTCTTCTTGTGTCCTTACATTGTCCAATATAGAGAGAGAGGGAGAGAGAGACAGAAGCCAGAGACAGTGGCTTGATGGGATACATTCAAAATATGGTATTCTGTTCCATTCCCCTGAAACTCATGTCTGTTCACATGTAAGTTATTTTCATCCCAGCCCAGTAGCCTCAAAGTAGCCCTGACTTGTTCTAGGTCCAACTCAAGTCCAAGGTCCAGAGTCTCTTCTATGTCAGAGGCTTAGTCATGATTCACCTGGAGGCAAATTTCCTTCCAGCTATGAGCCTATGAAATCAAAGTAGAGAAAGCAGCCCCTTTCCAAAGGGCAAGATTAGCAAGAAGAAAACAGTGTAAAACAGGTCCTGACTGAGTTCCAGCAGAGTTGGTGGCATTAATCTTAATATTTCAGGGTGACCTTTCCCTCATGTGCCGCCTCCCGAGGCCTTGGTCACCTGTAGGGTGAAGCACCCCTAGGGGCTTCGCTGGACTGGAGTCTCAGGCCTACAACCTTCCTGGCCATGGCCCTGTTATTGGCTACCAGGTCTGTGTGCTCAGGTTTCTCTGCTCACTGCTGACCAGATCAAAGGAGGCCATTTATTTTGGTGAAAAGGAAAAAGGAGTTATTAAAATCTAGCTCTGAAGAGATGCAGGGGCCTGATCACCCAAATCTCCATCTCTTCCCACACAAGTTGCGTCCGGGTCTTGAGGGGTGGGAGTCCGATGTGTGTAGGCCAGTTTCGTCCCTCTGGACCTTGCCCTGGGGCTGCCGCACCTGCATATTATCCAGGCTGAGAGGAGTGAGGTGGTCCTTAAACCCCAGGCCTGAGTGAGTTTGGACAAGTCTCTTGTCTTTAAAGGGAAAAACATTCTAACTTCTAAAGTTCCATGTTGCCGTGCCGGGTCTGGCTGCACGCGGAAGCACCGGCCATCTGGGTCTGTGGTGGTTTTGCTCTCTCCTCCACTAGCATTGCCCTGCCTCTGGCTCTGCCTGGGCCCCCAGGTGGTCCACATGGCCTTTGAGGTGTCGTTGGAGAAAGCCATGCCTGCCAGGTCTCCTTTGGAATGCTGCCAAGGTTTATGTCTTACACTTTGCAGAGTGGAGGACCCAGGCTTGGCCTGGGCCTGTGTGTCCGAGAGGTGGGCTACCAGAATCTGGGCACCAGAGACTTGGGCTTGGTCCTTGACTAAGCTCAACATGACTTGACATGTTGCTTTGGTCCACCCTTGGTTTGTTCTCCTAATGAGGCCTTTTGCTTGCATATAGGGTCAGGCCGAGTTTTTCAAAATTCTTTATTCTACTTCTTTTTTAATTATAAATTTCACCACTAAGTACATTTGTTTCCTCTTTCATTTTACTGGTGTGGTTAAAAGAAGCCATACAGCTGTGGCAAGGCTGCCTCAGGACTGAAATCTCTGACTTCACTCCACTTCCCCATCAGAACTCCCTGTTACAGCAGCCCATGTACCCTGTGTTCTGGGCACAGGATTCTCTCTGCCACCTTCTGAGCTGTTAAGTACTATTGTTAGCTCCATTTTCCAGACCAGGAAACCCGAGGCCCAGAGGAACCCAGCAGTTCACCCCAGGTCACACAGTCTCAAAGTGGCAGAGATGGGATTCGGACTGAGGAGACTCTGTCCTAGGGTTTCTGTTGCTTAACACAATACCTACCCTAAAGATCCATCACCAGGGCTGGAGATTTAGCTCAGTGGCATAAGCACTTGCCGGCAAGTGTGAGGTCATGAGTTCAATCCCTGTTATCGCAAAAAAAAAAAAAAAAAAAAAAAAAAAATCCATCACCTTATTTTTCTTTTGGGCCTGTTCACACCCCTTGTACACCCTCCATGTCTGTCTTCTCTGGACATCGTTGGGTATTCAGCAGGCCAGGCTTTGTCCACTTTGCATTCTGATGGGCGAAACCCCCGGCCTGTGTGAGAGGGAAACACACACAGGTGAGTCTGAAAGTTCTTTGTGTTATCTTGGGTACCAGGCAGAGACAGCGACATCTCCCTGACTGCTCTGTGTTTGGCCTCAGTTTTCCCACAGGCCAGTTCCTGGTGGGCTTTTGCTGTGAAACCTGCATGCTGTCTGCGAGGTCAAGAATAGTGCTTGGCCTTGGACTCTGTCCCTCTGTCTTTGGCCTCCTTGCCTCGGACCCTGACTGCCTGTTGGTCATTTGTCAAGATAGGGTTAGGGACATGGACAAAAAGGGACCCAGGAACCAAATGAGGCATCCCCATCCCTTCTGTGTGACCAGTGAGTGCTGCAGATGGTGCCCCCCATACCTGCCAGCAGGAGTCACTGACATTTGTGGCATCTTGGGGTGCAACCAGGTTGGAGCCTCAGACTTGACACCCACAAAAAAAGGCAGTGTCAGCGTGGAGTGACAGGCTTTTCTGAGTCCAATGGGCTGGTGGCAGCAAGGTGCCTGCTGATGGTCAGTTTCGAATGGCTCAGTCTAATGGCTCAGTCTATTAGGGCTCAGAACTCACTTTGGTGTGTTAAGTGCTTTATGCTGCAGATCCTGGGAAGTCGCCCTGACCTTCTCGGCCCTCCATTATACTGCCCTCTCTGGCTCCACTGTCCTCAGCAGAATTCTTCTTACCCAGCGGGGTCATAGAACCTGTAACTGGAATGACCGTGACAGTAGGTCCTAAGACCCTCACTCAGTGGCCCTGGGCCACACCTGGGAGAAAGGACGAGCTGAGGGCTCCAAGGAGCCTGAGCTGGCCTGGGCTGTTCTGAGCACAGCCCCATCCGACCTGCGCACAGGAATACACAGGCTCCCAGGGTCTGCCGGTCTTCATTCAAGAAGGTTTCTGCATCATGTAAAGCTTGGGTTCGTGTATCAGTTTTGCTTTTCCGCTGCTGACTTTGTTGTAGGAGAAAGGGGTCCCACCTTTCTGCCCCCAGCCCACATCCTTCTTACTATAAGCTGGGAATGGATGTCTGCGGAACCACAGCCCCTGTGGAGGGCGCAGGGTGTGGATGGACCAGCCCCGGGGACTCCTGCGCTCTGAGGAAGCACAGCTGTTGGGACTGGGAGACTGGGGCTTGTTTCCTGGCTGGTTTTATGCTGTTCATTTGCCTCCCTCTTCACATCTCCGCCCACATGTGGACTTGACTTCCTGCCTGGACACACAGTCACACCCCCGAGGGTCCATGGAGGAGCGGAAGGAGCCCAGACTGTCCAGATTCTCATTCTGGAGGGTGTTTGGCGATGCCGTGACATTTGAGCTTCAGAATCTCCTGTTACCTCCGTCTGAACTGTGAAGCTGTCTGTATGGAGACTTTTTATACATAAACATTTTTTAAACACTGCCTTCTCAGATTCATGGAGTCAGCCCTCCTGTGTATTTCTGTCCCAGATGAGCTGTGTCCTTAGCCTTTTTTATTTATTTTTTGAGACAGGGGCTTGATAAATTGCTAAATTGCCCAGGCTGGGCTTGAATTTGTAATCCCCCTGCCTCAGCCTCCCAGAGTGCTGGGATTGCAGGTGTGTGCTGGCTAAAATTAACCTTGTTAAAGTGGACAGTGTGGTGGTGTTTAGTCATTCCTGGTCCCAACCATCCACCATCTGTCTCTGTGGGTCTGCCAGTTCTGGGCACCTCATATAAACAGAATCACAGGGTTTGCAGTCTTTTGCATCTGGCCTTTCCCTGATAGCGCTGTGTTTTGAGGTTCATTACTACCATGGCCAGGACTTGTGAACTGGATTCTTTCCTTTGAGATTGGGGCATTGTTCTGCTGGGCTTGGGTCTGCAGACATAGAAGGCTCCCCTGCTGCAGAGCCTGGCCCCATAACATGACTGTCAGGAGTGGGGGTGAGCACTACAGATGACAGCCCCTCCCCCCTGCTGGCTATTGCAAAGAATGCTGGAGCTGTCCAGTCTGATGGTTGTTAGAAGCTAATCTGTGGCGGAAATGAGGTCCTTGGCAGTTTATTTCTGCCTTCTGAGTTTTCAGAATCCATTCATTAATATCAATCCAGGTTGCTGAATGTTTGGGCCTGAGGGTATGGCCTTTCTCCTAGATTTTGAAGGTATCCAGTCTAAGACCTAGCACTGGAGGCAGGAGGGTTTACAAGTGAGTCTTAGCCTGGGAAATTAGCAAGAGCCTGTCTCAAAATGCAAAATGAAAAGGACTGAGAATATAGCTCTGTGTAAGGCCCATGGTTCAATCCTTAGTACTGAGGGGGAAAAAAAAACAACCCAAGTAAGTTGGCAAGGGACCCTACCTCCTCTGGAGAGCTGCTTTACATGGCAGCGTGGTAGAATTTCAGAGAAATTCTGAGCTCTTCCCAACCATGAGGGGAAGAGCGTCATGAGCATCCACACCAGATGGATCGTGAAGATTCTGGTCCTTGTTTAGGGAAGAAGCGGCTTGTTTGGAATTGTAGAGGGCTTGTGGACAAAATTAGTTAGCAGGTTGGTTTGTTTGTTTTTTTGAAGTCCAGGCTGTGGCAAAGTGTGGGGTACACACAGCTGCTCATGGATTAGAGAGGCAAAGGGGGGGGGTGATCCCTCAAAAGTTCATGGGTGCGGTTTCCACTTTGGATTTTTTGGATTTGGGGTGGTTGGATTTGAGGCTGCTGATTGTGTCTGGGTCTCTCCACCTAAGAGATGCTTTGGTGAGGCCTAAAGAACTCTGGAGTTTCACTGACTATCAATCCACTTTTCTTCTTTCTCTCTGTGTGACTTTGGATGAGTAGTTTAACCTCTTTGAACCCCCAATATTTTCACCTGTTTTTAAAATTATGCATTTGTTTGTGTGTCTTTTTTGTTTTGTTTTGTTTTGTTTTTGAGATAGGGTCTCACCATGTAGTTCAGAAGGGCTAATTTGTAGCAACTCTCTTGCCTCAGCCTCCCAAGTGTGTACCACTGCACCTTGCTGCAATGTTCTCGCTGTTTATGGGGAGGATCATCCTAATTTTGGTCTTGATGATTTGTGTAAGGGGGCAAATTGCACATCCTGTTTCATCCTCTGACTGTGTTTGTAAATCCATCAGGGCGGAGTCATGAGAGAGAGATGGGTACTATACTAATGAAGTAGGTTGGCTCAGAGCCTTTGGAGATCAGCTCTGGGAAGCTGGTTGTGTTGAGGTTGCTTTGGGGCCCCGTGGTGGCCATCGGTCCCTCCCTGCCCACTTTGAGACTAGCTCCCCAAAGAGAGCAAGCCACGGAGGCTTGGAACCTTGGAACGGCCAGGACCTTTCTCCTGGAAGGGACCTCAGAAGCCCAGGCACCTCTGTCTGCAGATGAGGAAACCAGGCCCAGTTCACATAGCTGCTTGTGGCCGACTTCTGAGCTGAAGTCATGTCTCTGTGGCTCTGAGCCACTTCCCTTTCCTCCTCTGTGGCCAGCGGTCCCATCTGTGTGCTCCGATGCAGTGTGGCTGTGTGGAGACACTGTGACTGTCTAGCGGAGGGGCCCCGACTTTGGGGACCTGCTGAATGCAGGACCTTGTCTAGGCAGCTGCCAGGGTCACACGCCGCCACAGCTGGCTCTGGTCCCATTTTCCATCTTTAAAGAATTCTTCTTTCCAAATTTGGAAATAGCTAATAAAAGAGTCATTCTGAAATGAGGAAAACAGAAGTCCCCAACCCTTTGTATTTTCTTGGTGGACTTTGGGGATGGGTGGAAAGTGGGTGTATGGTCTCCTTCAAGGAGCCATCTTTTAGAGGGACAATAGAATGAATGCCACTTGCAGGGTCCTAATGACAGAGTTGAACAACTGGGAAGAGAGGGAGGAAGGAGCTCCCCTGTGTATCCCTTTATGTCCCCTACAAAGCGCCCAGTCACTATGACAACCCAGACCCCACAGGAGCTGCCGGACTTCCATCAGTGTGTGATCACCCAGCCACCCAGGGCTGCTAGAGGGATTCTCCAAGCAAAACTAGCTGGGCTATTCCATGCTTTCCTGTAGTTTCCAGTTTGTTCCACATGAAGGGGAAGCATTAGTTCTAATTTGTGCTAGGGCCTCATCAGCACCCAGGTGGCCTGAACTTCGGGTATGACTCTTTGGATAGGGGTGGTGTGGCACACTCCTGTGTGTGTAGGGGGTGAAGATTTCACTTCTGAGGGGTGGTAAAGAGGAGGGTGGGTAGGTTGGCCTCCTGTGCCCCAGGGGAAGCCAAACTAAAAAGAAATGGGGGTGGGGGACAGAAAATAAAACAGGCCCCAGCGTAGGTGGGGAAAATAGGTGGTAAGCAGATAGTGTTGGGGCATTTCCCCGCCTTGGGGGCCTGAGGGAAAAAGCGCGCGGAATTTAGAAAACTTTCAAAACAGCTGGTTAGGGTTTTGTTTTGACTCTTCTGGCCTGACGCTCTAGTTTCTTTCAGAATTATAAATGTGTGTTTATGTGTCTGAGTAAAAAAGGCTCTCAAGGGGCCAAACCTTGAAATTTCAGAAGGTAAGATGTGACCATGCGGGGATGATAGGCAGTCAGTATGCTGGAGAGGGGGACACAGGGGTTCTGTCCAGAGCAAGCAGCTGGGCTATTGCTTCCTCCAAAGCGCTTGTCCCCTCCCCCAGGAATTTCATTGAGACATTGTCCTCTGCAGCCCCCCTGCCTGATGGTGGCTTCCCATGCCAGGATGCCCCCCCCCCCCAGCATGTCTGCACCCGGGCCCACAGTGCTATTTTAGGGTCCCTGGACACACCCACAGCTGATGTTTCCTGGGCCTGTAATTGCTCACATGACGCAGTTTTCGCCAGAAACTGCGTAGGCAGGCCTGGGTCTGTCTTCCTGAATCAGGCAGGGATGGTGTGGTTTTGACACGTCATGCACATGTCAGTGACCAGGGGGATGAGGGACAGGGTGGCCGCGTTGTCCCTGGGCTGGGAAAGCCGATAAGCCCTGCTGGTGCCAGAGCAAAAGGGCAGGGACAGGTGCAAGGGGCCACCTGGGAGAGGCATCACTCAGCTTTGGGAGTGACAGGGACTGTTTGTGGTCTCTGTTTCTTCTGCATTTCTGTTCCTGTGTCAGGGAACTGTCATCAAGTTTTATTTTGTAATACCTACATTGTGAAAGGTATAAAGAGGTAACATAAACTTTTAGAATACTTCCCATAGCTTAACTCCATGTATGTAAACTAGGATTATTTCTCATATAAGTGCCACAACATTAACCAGATTTTTACATTAATTTTTTATACTAAGCTTTCAAAATCCAGGGGGGAATTTTGTTTATATTGACACCCCTTACAAGCTTTTAAAACATTAGTTATTTATTTATTTTTTGTGATGCCGTGACTGGAACTTGGGGCCTCACACGTGCTAGGCAAATGTTCTTAGCACTGATCTATACCCACTACTTTTTGTTTGTTTTTTTGTCTTTTTGAAATAGGGTGTCACTATGTGGTTCAGGCTGGCCTGGGGCTTTCTTTGTGGCCCGGGCTGGTCTTGAATTTGTAACATCCTCCTAACTCAGCTTCCTAAGTACTGGGATTACAGGAGTGTGCCATCACGCCTGGCTACCCACCACCTGTTTAAAAACTTTTGAAATTTTGAGACAAATTCTCGCTAAATTGTCCAGGCTAGCTTCCTGCCTCAGCCTCCCAAGTACCTAGGATTTACAGGTTTATACTACTGTGCCCAACTGGATGTTACATTTTGTGTCAAAACATTTGGATCCATATTCAGAGTTCATCAAATTTACTGTTGCAGAACTAGGTTCACATACCCAAGTTGTCCCAATGGTTACATACAAGTGTATCAAAAATTATTGAAGTGTTGCTTTTATTTTTTGTTTTGGTGCTAGAGATTGAGCCAGGGAGCCTCGTGCTTGCTTGGCAAGTGCTGTACCACTGAGCTACACCCCCAGCCCCAGGTTTTTTCATTTTGTTTTGTTTTTACAAGGTTTACACATGTGCATCTGATTTATTTAAGTTATGAATATAGTCTTGAGTTGCATCCATTTACCTGTACAAGTCTCCAGGTATCCTTTTTATGGCCGAGTAGTACTCCATTGTTAAAATACACTTTTAAAAAAATCCATTCTTCAGTTCATGGGCATTTAGGTTGTTTCCAAGATCTACTATTAAATATTTACCAGCCCCAGTTTTTAAATTATTTAAACTCAAAGTAAAAAAAACAAAAAAACAACTTTTTAGTACAGAGCAGCCTCAGGTGACTGCGGGCCACTTCCCAGGAGGTGTGGATAGAGGTCGCGTCCATCACCCCAGAAGTCCAGCTAGGTGTCTCAGTCTCATCAGGGCTGAGTGCTTTTGGGGAACTTCACAGGTTTCCTAGTACCCAGCCCTAGCTTACTTCACCTCCCTGTTTCTCCAGAGCTTCCTCGGAGGAGTCTCTTCTCCTGCAGGGGGGCAGCTTCCTCCTGTGCCTCCGGAAATTCTGGAGCCTGAGGCCACAGGCTGGGCAGGAGAGCGGGCAGCCTAGCCCAGCCTCCCCAAGCACTGCCCAGTTCTCCTGAAAAGGTGGGAATGGCTCTCCTAACGCAGTGGGAACTGCAGCCACACAAAGGAAGCCACTACGCTGTGCTCCAGCTGCCCAGTGCCACCGCTCAGGAACACACCCAGGTCACGGGATGGAATTCTAGACAGGCGGCGGCTCTGCCAGGGAGGAAAACCACTTCTTTGCCCTCATAGAAAAAAAAAAATGTGTCCAGCTGCTCTGGGGCTCACTTTCCTAGATGAGGATGGGTGGGATATGTGCTGCCTCTATTTTCTCTGTCCCTTTCTTTCTTTTGAGGCATTGTTTATGGAACCCAGGGCTCACCCATGTTTGGCAAGTACTCTACCACTGAGTTATATCCCCAGCCCTTTCTCATCTTTTATCTTGACACAGGGTCTCAATAAGTTGCCCAGGCTGGGCTTGAACTTTCAATCCTAGTGCCTCTGTCTCCTGAATAGCTGGGATTACAGGTATTTGCCCCCATGCCTGACCATGTTTACAGTACAGAAACTGTTAAATATCTTAGTTACACAACTCAAATTTTCTTTTTTTGTCCCAAATCCATTTTATATCTTTTTTCTGTTATGCTATTGATAGGGGACTGGTTAAATACAATTATAATATGACTACGTTGAAAAATTTCATGTGGTAGTTTGAAAAATAATAAAGTAGAAACTGACAAATAAACCTAAAATATGTTAAGCAAGGAAGGTAAGGAGGCAGAAATAAGTGTGTTACTATATAAACACATACTACACATGTATATGTATACATATATCCCCTTTGTTCTAACTATTGTTTGATTACACACACACGTGCACACACGCACATATGCGCACACGTGGACCACACATTGAACTACCAGACCCTTAGTAACTTACTGAAGTAATAAAGACAGATGCCATATATTTTGATACTGTCAAGAATGGCCCCCCCAAAGGAAAAAAAAATGTCATCGTATGTGACTTGTATAACTTCTAAGTGGCAAAAAGGGATCAAAATCCAGAGCAAGAAGGTGCTTTTAGTACAGGATAACATAGGAGCAGGACTATGGGTAGAATTAAAGTTTGTGTTTTTTCCTGAACATTCTTGACTATTTTTTCCTTTTAAAAATTATGAATATCTTCAGGAAAATCCATTTTGTTTCAAGGAGAAAAGAAAAGAAGAAAAAACCCAAACATTTCAAACCGTGTCAGTCGGGGCAACAGTGGTAAATGCATCACATGTTGTTGTCCCCAAATCATTCACTCAGAGCACCAGAGATCAGCTGTCCAAACAACACCAGCACAAATCTTTCTCTCCAGTGAACTCAGAGAAATCACTGGTATAACTATCTTAACTCTTTTTATATACCTATACATCCACATATACATATGTTGTTTCTTTTAGCTTCTCACACTGAGACAATACAGTATTTACACGTTTGTTTATTTCACTAATGAGTATGTTCTCAAATTGCATCCATTTACCTATAAAAGTGTTCAGTTTATCTTCTTTATGGCTGAGTAGTACTCCATTGTATAAAAATGCCACATCTTTTTTTATCCTTTCCTCAGTCGATAGGCATTGAGATTGTTTCCAAGATCTGGCTATTACAAACTGTGCTGCTATAAACATGGGTGCACATATATCACTGTGGTATGATGTTTTTAATTCTTCTGGGAAGATTCCCAGAAAGGAATAGCTGGGTCGAATGAGACCTCCAATCCTAACTTTTTGAGGAGTCTCCACACTGATTTCCACAGTGGCTGCACCAGTCTACACTCCCACCAATAGTGGAGAAGGGTTCCTATTTCCCCACAGTCCCTCTAGCATTTGTCATTGGTTGATTTCTTGATACTAGTTAATCTTTCTGGGGTGAGGTAGAATCTCAATGTTGTTTTAATTTGCATCTCTCAAATGACCAGGGATGTTGAACATTTTTTCACATATTTATTTGCTGTTCATATTTCTTCATGTGATAAATATGTATTCATCTCAGATGCCTATTTTTGGGTTGGGCCTTTAAATCTGGGAAGACTGATTTTTTTTTTTTTTTGAATTCTTTGTATGTTCTTGATAGTAATCCTTTGTCTGAGGTACAGAGGGCAAACATTTTCTCCCACATTGTGGGTTATGTCTTCACTCTGTTGGTGGTTTCTTTTTCTGTGCAAGAGCTTTTCAACAGGGTGAGATCCCAGTTGTTGATTCTTTGTGATAGTTCCTGCGCAATCAGGGTTTTGTTCATAAAGTCTTTGCCTACACCAGTGTCTTCAAGAGTTTTACCTACGTTATCTTCCAGAAGATTTAATGTTTCTGCTTTAATATTAAGATCTTTGCCCCATTCTGATTTTAGCTTAGTACGTGGTGAAAGAGATGGGTCCAGTTTTAATCTTCAGCATGTGTGGAGCCAGTTTTCCCAGCACCATTTATTAAGGAATCCATCTATCTTCCAGTGAATGTGTTTGGCACCATTGTCAAAGATAAGGTGGCTGAGTGTGTCTGGAGTTGTTTCTGCATCTTCTAATCTGTTCCATTGATTTGGGTCTGTTTTTTTACCACTACCACACTTTTTTTTAAAATCACAGTTGCTTTATAGTATAATTTCAAGTCAGGGATTGTGATGCCCCCTGTCTTGCCTCTGTTGCCCAGGACTTCCCAGGTCTCTTCTGGTTCCAGATGAATTTTTTGAATTTTCTTTTTCTTTTTTCTATTTTCTTGTGAGGCTGGCCTTCACCTCACAGCAATCTTCCTGCTTCAGCCTCCCAAGTGCTGGGATTATAGGCATGCGCCATCTTGTCCAGTTTCGAATTTTCATAAGATGAACAAACCAATGTCCTCAGCCCCCAGGATGAAGACAAACCTGACAACTCCCCTGCAAAGCCCCCCTTACGCTCCGAGGTTTTCTTCCTACGTTCTGAGCCGGCCTGGCTCTTGTCGCCCTGTTCCTGAGCTCTCGGCCCCTGCTTCCCGCAGCCTACATCTTTGGGGCCCTGGCTGCTGTTGCTCAGTACTTTATTGTCCGTAGTTTATGGTTGGTTTTCAGATGCCTTCATCACTTTCGCCACCTGGAACCATGAGTGAAAACTGCACTGGCTTTTAAAAAGAACAAATGCTAGCTAGGGGGAAGAATGTTTTCGTTGACTCCTGGTTTGATATCTAAAGAAGAAACTGCTCACATTTGGTTGATGTCTCTCTCCTTGGAGTTTTCTCGGTTTGGGTGATTTGGGGGCCTACTTACTTACGTTTTATCTTTACTTAGGACAGCCTCTGTTAAGGTGAACCTTCTTGGGTCTTGAAGGGACAGTTCCCCCCTTTCTGACTTTCAGATAAAAATGGACCTGCCCTTTTTAGAAAGATGAAAGGTTAGGTGGGTAGACAGGCGAATTTCTTATCTGGTATTTTCTGTTTTTGCTTTAGGTAAAATGTCGGTTCCAGGACCTTACCAGGCCGCCCCTGGGCCTTCCTCGGTGCCCACTGCGCCCCCATCCTATGAAGAGACGGTGGCAGTTAACAATTACTTCCCGACACCTCCAGGCCCGGTTCCTGGACCAACCACGGGGCTCATGACAGGCCCAGATGGGAAAGGCGCGAACCCTCCTTTGTACTACACCCAGCCAGTGCCCGTCCTCAACCCCAGTGCCAACACGAGTAAGTGAGGCCCCTGTTCCCCAGCCTGAGGACTCAGTGCCAGGAGGGGCCAGAGTACACGGAGCACATGAATCAGACCATCTTTGTTCACATAAACTTCTGTGCCTCAGTTTCCCAGTCTGTGAAATAGGACTCAGCTGGTACCTATTCCCTTGGGTGGTTCAGATGAGATACCATTCCATATGCCAAGCACAGAGAGAGCCAGCACTCAATAAAAATAAACAACTCTGATGCTTGAGCTCAGTTTGACCTGAAGTTATTGGCGGAAGATCAGATAATAACTTTAGACTTTTTAAGATTATATAATGATCAATAAATAACTTATTCTTGAACCAGAAAATTCTTATTGCATCTTATATGTTAGTGTTCAGGTGTGCTTCAGTGCTGCTTTTCCAGAAGGAGCATATTTCTGTGGGTGTTGCTGAGTTCAGGAGCTCTGGGCAGTAGGTTATTTTCCCCGGGACATAGATTACAGGACTGGCATTCATACATCATAACAAGAAGGAGTGGTGGGAAGTCACTTTGACAGAAATGTGAGTTTAAGTGACTTGAGTGCTTAACAATTCTGTCCCTGGAAAGGTCTCTGACTGTGGTGCCCGGATGTGCTTGCACATTGCTCTGCATCACCTGGCATTAGCTGGTACATTCGCTGGGTGTCTGGACATGGTCACCAGCATTGCCTTCCAGGGTAGGTTGCATCTTCTGCCTTGTGAACTACCCTTGTCAGGGGGCCCTGCAACCCATACAGGAGGCTGTGTGACACCAGGGGACAGTTGACTGTGGTTTATACCACATGCAGCACAAGGCTGTTTGAGTCGCTGGGTCTTTGTAACAACTCTGTTAACTTCCATATTTTTAAGAAGCGCGTTATGGAGTCATTACACACATACCCTAAAGTTCAGTCTTTTCCAGTGCTCCGTTCAGTGGTTTTAGCATATCCACTCTGAACTGAGGGGAGCCCCCCTCACTCCCTCCTGGCAACCACTAATGTGTGGCTGCAGGAAACTGGGGCCGAAATCCACCCCCAAATTTCCCCGATTCTCTAATTATTACCTGTGGACCACCTTAGTGGAACCACCAGAGGGGTTTGAGAAGCAGTTCTGCGCGGGACTGCTGACTCAGACCCTCAGGGCAGGCCCAAGGTTGTGTGGGTATGGAATTTGCATAACTTGAGGCACAAACAGCCTTTTCCCATCTCCTGCATGGAGGATTTGAGAGCCCCTCAAGCAAAAATTCTGGAAATCTGCTAGAGTTTCCTCTTCTTCCATTTTCTGTATTTTTCATTTTCCATTGCGTAACAATGTATCAGTAAAGCCCACTTTTTCACCACTCAAAGGCTCAGCTCAGTGGCCCTACGTACATCGGCACAGAAGAACAGCATTGTCGTGGTCCATCTCCAGGACGTGTCCATCGCCTCAGAAGGAAACACTGTCCCCATTCAGCACCAGCTCTCCAGTCCTCTTCCCTACAGACCCAGCCACCACCGTTAAGTTTATGGTGTCTGAACCTGACTGCTCTAGGGACATGGAAGCAGAGTCTGACAATACCTATCTTTTTGTGACTGGCTCATTTTACTGAGTGTAATCTCAGGGTTCATTCACAGCGCAGCACGGATCCAGATTTCCTTCCTTTTTAAGGCTGAATAATGCTCCACCATGTAGATAGACCACATTTTACTTCTCCACTCGTCTGTGGGTAGCTGCTGAGTGCCATGGACAGTGGTGTTGCATTTTTTTTTTTTCTTTTCAGTACTGGAGATTGAGCCCAGGGTCTTTGCATGGGGCTACATCTCCAGCCCTTTGTTCTTTATTTCTGGACAGGGCCTCATTAAGTTGACTAGGCTGGACTGAAACTTGCAGTCCTGCTGTCTCAGCCTCCCAAAATGCTGGGGTGTCTAGTGATGCTGGGAATAGCTGTCAGAGGCCCTGCTCTGGCTTCCTTGTGGTCTATCCAACTCTCTCCTCCTTGTTTCTGGAGCAGCATTTTTCTTCCCCTTTCACAGCAGTACAGACTGTCTTCGTGCAGCAGCCCGTGTCCTTTTTTGACCGTCCTGTCCAGATGTGCTGTCCTTCCTGCAACAAGATGATTGTGACCAAGCTGTCCTACAATGCCGGTGCCCTCACCTGGCTGTCCTGCGGGAGCCTGTGCTTGCTGGGGTGAGTGCACTGCCTGCCCTTTTGAACCCTGCAGGGCTTCCCAGGTATGGCAGAATGGGTGTTCGGGCCCAGGGACTTAGCTGTGCTGGGGACTGTCCTGTGCATGGTGGCTATTTTGTTGTGGGTGGCAGTGCTAGAGATCGAACAGAGAGCCTGGTGCATGCGAGGCAGGTACTGTGCCACAGCTGCATCCCAGCCCCTGCTGTAGGATATTCTTCATGGCTCCTGGCTCCTCCCCTCTAGATCAATGCTCATGGCCCCCCATGTTATAACCCAGAATGCCCCCTGAGGGTGCAGAGTCCTCATAGTGGAGAACCCTGCTCTTAGGCACAGGGACACCGGGAACCCAGTGCCCCTCATTTCTTTTCACCCTGCCTGAGCCTCTCCCTGGCATGTAGGGACAGGCAGAGCAGCTGCCCACCTCCTTGGAAGGTGGTGCCCTCAGGGTTTCTTTTGCTTCTAGAATTTCATGATCAATGTAGTAGTAATGTTTGCTTCACTCTGGGGGAAGGTTTTAAACAGGCTGCACATTGACACATTTTATAGAAATCTCTTTAAAACATCTTCTCCTTTTATGACCTTGAGTGTCTTTGCTGTTCTCAATTCAGGGGATTACATTTTTATTTGTGTCTGTACCATGGGCACTGCATTTAAAGAAGTAATAGTTTCTGCTCTGGGAGAGAAATTTGAGGAAACGTGATTGAATTTTTTTCCCAAGCAGGTGATGATAGGAGCCTCCCTCCTGCCCGTGGGGGCCACTCTGAACTGTGTGGCTCTGTTGTTTTCCTTGGAGGGAGCAGGGTTTTTGAGCTTCTCTGCAGGAGCCTTCTGCTCCTGAGGACTGCCACCTGCTGTCCCCATCTGCCTGTGATGCGAGGTCAGGAAGGAACAATATTTCTCTTCCTCAGTTCAAAGAGGGGCTCAAAACCCAGGGCACCTCATTAGCTTCCTGGAGGTCACCATTAAGTGGGGAAGAAGGTGAATTACCCAGGTTTCTTGACACCTGGTTTGTTACCTTAACTGTAGCCTCCAATGCTGGCTGTTGCTTTATTCCTTGGCCAGGAAATGTTAAATGCAAGATCATTACCTTCAAATAGCTATATATTAAACCTATGAACTCAGGGAAAGACCCAGAATACGAAGGAATATTGCAGGTCAGCATCTGCCGATTTGGCTTTTGAAGTGGAGGCGGCCTTTCGGCCCTTCCTTCTGTCCCCTTCCTTAAATGTGACCAAGTGACATCAGATTTCCTCCCTCCAGCTGTGTGTTGGGGGGCAAGTGACTTCACCTCTCTGTGCTTTGTTTTCCCCATCTGTAACCTTAGGGGGCTGCTGAGGATAAGGTCAGTGAGTGTGTGGCGCTGCCTCATTTGAACTTTGTAAGCTCACCCACCCATTGGGAGGAAATGCCTTTCACAAGACAGTTTCCTCTTTGGATTATTTCTAGGTTCCGCTTTATATGAATTAGTACCTTCCTGTAAAAATGTTGAATTTTACCTACATTTTTGGTGATCTACCAGCCACTGTTACACTGTCTTTCCCTAAATTTACTTCTTCATAGTGGTGAAATCTCTGTGTTTGTCATTTTGTGACCTGCGCTGCACAACACTTGTTCCCAGGATGCATGACGGTGTTCTTTGTGTGCGTGGCTGATGTAACTAAGAGGTATTATTTAGGGAACTTAATTTGGTTGTTATGAGCAGCAGCTTCTCTGCAGAAAAAGAGATCTTAAGACACAGGCCTATAAACTATGACCCTAAACTATATTCAGCCCACTCCTGCTTAAGTGTTACTGGAGCCCAGCCATTCCCACTCATTTAGGAATTCTCTACAGCTAAGGGAAGGGCAGTAATGAGGAGGTAAAACTCAGGCCACATGACCCATCGAAACTAAAATGTGTACTGTGCAGCTGTTCAAAAAAAATGCACCAACCCTGATCTAAGACTAAAGGATGCTCAGATGACCCCAGATCTGAAAATATACTCAGGACCGTCTATTAGTCCTTTATGTGGTCTCAGTTTTCCTAGGGCTGCTGTAACATGTCTTTAGTTGTGCTGTCATGGCTGTCTCAATATCCTGAATTGATGCCATGATCTTTCATGATCATTTTGACGTTAGGGAACAGCCAGAAGTTACAGGATACCAGGCCTGGTAAATAAGCCAGATGAGCTCACACCGGCGTGTTTTTATATGCCTGCCTTTCCGTTGGGTGGCACTTGGCAGCAGCGTTCCCTACTGTTGATCACATCTCTTAAAGACAGTTCCAAAAGAAGACTTCCAGAACTGCCTTGAAAATGGCAAGAATGGTGGGATAAGTATGTTTGAAGCAAAGGGGAGAATTCTGAGGAGATTAATAGTAATGAGTCCTTAACTGTTCGAAAAATTTTTTTTTGAGACAGGTTCTTGCTATGCAGTTCAGGCTGGCCTCTGGCTCACTGCAAGCTCCTGCCTCAGCCTCCTGAGTGCTGGGACCACAGGCATGCACCCCCACGCCTGGCTATTGTGATGAATTTTTAAAAATGTAAACACTTACATTTTGGATCACACTGTGTAGGATCACATCTGCAGGTTCTCAGAGTCAGGACACAAACGCAGGTTTTTGGTGGGTAACACTGAACCTGCTGCAGTGGGTAACATGCTCCCTGTGTGGCCTTTCTTCCTCCCAGGTGCGTCTTGGGCTGCTGCTTCATCCCCTTCTGCGTGGACGCCCTGCAGGACGTGGACCACTACTGTCCCAACTGTAAAGCTCTTCTGGGCACCTACAAGCGTTTGTAGGACACAGCCAGGCGTGGAGGAAGCTACGTGCCACAGGAAGTTGCCTGAATCTCACCCAGCCCACCCCTGGGACAGGCTCAGCTCCCATAGTCCCATCTCTCCACCTCCGTGTCTTCTTTTGGGGGGAAAATGTCACAAAAGTCACAAACCTCCAAATCCCAGAAATTGCTGCTTGGAGAGATACACAGGATGTGCAGAGACATGACCTTGAGTGTGGGTTCAAAGGTTTCCTGCCTCCCCAGCATCCCAAAGCCACCCTGACTGTGATGTCGTCCCATCTGAATATCCTTCCTGCCTCAGCCGGCCCTTCGGCTGGTCTCAAACTGAGGTGCCACAGTTTGCCTTATTTTTGAGACTGTTGTGCCTGACCCTTGGCTAAAGCAGCCATTGCACTTGTCATCTTGTCCTTCTCTTCTCGAGCCATCACAAAAATCTTGCCTTAGAGACTTTATGGGTTTGTCAGTTAAATTCTGTCATTGCAAACTTTTTTGGCGCTCAAGCTCACTTTAATTTCTTAATGTTCTTTTAAGCGCAAGGAAGTGCTGTTAACACCCACCAGACACAGATCTGTGAGGTTATAAGTGCAAAAATAAAAGAAAACGAGGGCTGGATTTTTATCATTGTTCGCCTTCCCTGGTTTTCCTTCAGATCCTCAGCACCACTTTATATGAAGGGATTTTTTGTGTGTAGTTAATAGTATTAACTGCTTTCCTGGCCTCCTTTTGATCTTAAACACATTTGAAACTAATTTGGAAAGGGGGATTTTATAGAATTGTTTTCTGTAACCCTAGGATGGGTATCATTTTCCCGTTTGTCTGTGCACACACTGTTTTTGTTTGGTGTTGCCCAGGCTGGCCTTGAACTCCTGGACTTAGACAGTTCCCTCCACCTTGGCCTCCCAGATCACTGGGGTTTCACATGCTTATCACCGTGCCTGGTTCCCTTTTCCTTTTTTCTTAACAGAAAAATAAGTGGATAATTTTATCCATTGCCTTTATGTGGGTTCAGTGTGGTTCTTTAAAACCCTCTTAAAGTGGGGCTCCTTTGGATTTCCCAGCAGAGCGAGGATGGAAAGCCTGGTTGGGCCTGTCCAGGTGCTGATAGTTTGGGGCACCAGACGTGTCTTAAGAGGAATCTAAAGTCTGATTTTATTTTTTCAGATCTTCCCTTTGTTATATAACAGCAACAGGATTTCTAGGACTCTGGCTGCAGCCAGACCTCTAGGTTGGCTGCTGGGTCACTTTGAAATTGAGACAGAGCGGGGTTCGCCTTTCTGGAGGCCCCGTTTTGAAATACAGCTGGCACAGGGGACTTCTGTGAATGAATACTCGTGTAGAAATCCAACCTAAACCTTAGGCGAAAATCTGTGTATTGATTGAAATTTATAACTGTTGATTCAGCTTTGTTCACCGGTGTTCTGGAAATGCCAGTCATTATTTACGCAGTGAATTATGGATACCATATTGGACTTTGGTGTTTATCTGCTTTTCAAAAAATAAAAATCTTTGGTTCACTCGGTGAACTATTTATCAATTCTGGTGTGAAGAAAGATCTCATGTTGTGTTTCCAGGCATTGCTACAAAGAACCTTTATTTGCTCCGTAATGGTTAAAAAAAAAAAAAAATCCTTCACAACACAAACTTGAGACTTGCTGAATGTCCCCCAGTGTCGCACTGAGTGGGTTGTTAACGAGTCAGGTTTGAACGTGGGGCTGTTGGAAACCCAGCGGCGTCGTGGATGGCAACAAGCCACAGCTTTCAAGTTCTAATCAAATGCACAGAAGAAAGCCGTTGCCATTCATTCTCTGAACAAAACATGCTTTGTTAATTGATCGGGGTGGCTGTGATGAAGCGGGTACAGTAACATGCCAGGAGTATCAATAACCCACCTTTTTCCTACTTGATGACAGTTCCATTTTGGAAGGCGCAGGAAAATAATGTCATCTTGGTGTGGCTTACATTGTCACTGAAACCCCAATTTATGGTCTTGGAAAATTGCTGCTCACGGGATCCCGATTGGTTTTCTTCTTTTGACAAAACTCTAAGTTGTGCATAGTTCGCATTTGCACTCAGATGGAGGTATAGAAATGATCTCAAGCTGTTATTAATTACTTATGCAAGGTCTCTGTAAGTGGGACAGTTTCAAGGACCATAAGATACATATTTTTTGGAACTTCAATTTCAGATTCCTGGAGTATGAAGTATTCATCAGACACGCTGCTTGAATGTTCAGAATATGGACTGGATCATCTGTTTTTGCAAATTAAAAGACTTTTCTTCCTCTGCCACTGTCTGGGGTGATCTTTTGGAGTCAGTCTGTTGCAAACACCGGCTCATAGTTTGATGAAAGGGTTTTAAGCCACTTTCCTGGACCTGGAAGAATTTTGCCAATCTCAAGCCAGAAGGAGCTGCCTCTTATATACTGTTGAATACACCTGGGTTGTAAGAAGTGCCGGTGTGTGTCTTGTAACAAAGTATTCAGGTTTGACACCTCTTCAAGCCAACTTTATGCACATGAGACTCCTTGCTGACCATAGCATTGCCTTAAAAATGTTTCCCGGGCATAACTGGCTTCCCCGTTGCTACCCAGAGCTCTTTTTTGGGGGTGCTGGACTATATAGATGTGTCTTCACCTCACACTTCGGCTCCATTGTCTCCCCAAGGGAGGACTGGCAGGTTGGGGATGTTAAGAACCTTCTCTGACTTTGTGGGCTCAGAATGTCTGTTAGAAGTAAACCTAGACGTTGGAATTTTACTTGCAAAATTCTGAGTTGCATATTGGATTCTTATTAAAATTATCTGCTGCCTTTATGTTTACAATGAGTAGTCTGTTTCATAGGCACTGGAGTGAATCTGAAGTAGATCCAGTGAGGGCCGAGAGAAAGCAAAGGACTTTTTTTTTTTTTTAAACAAGATGCTGAGGCTTAGAGATTAAAAGGAAAAATCAAATCATTTCACAGCCAGGCATATAGTTTAGTGCATTAAACTGTCTTGTGATTGTTCTCTGAAAGCATCATAGAAAGGTGCTGTATTTCAGCACACTCCCCCCCGCCCCGATTTTTGGTGGAGATCAAACACAAAGCCTTGTGCATACTTAAGCATGTGCCTTACACTGAGCCCCTCCCCAGCTCCTTTTCCCCTTTCAGGCCGTCTCTCTACTGGGGATTGAACTCAGGGCCTTTGCACTGAGTTATAGCCCCAGCTCTATTTTTATACATTTTGAAACAGGGTCTCACTAAGTCACGCAGGCTGGGCTTGAGGTTTTGATCTTTCTGCCTCAGCCTCCTGCAGTGCTGGGATCACAATCATGTACCATACCGCCTCACTCTGCTTAAGAGAAATGTGTGTCTTAAAAGAAATGTGTCCTTATTGCAAAGCCACATCTTTGGAGACATACCTACCCATGCCTCTACCCTGGCCTGGAGAACCTGGGCATGTTCTGTTTAAGAGTCATTTTGAGGCAGTGTGATGGCAACAGACCTGGCTTGGGAGCAAGAAGACCCGGGCAAGTTCCTAGCTGGTCAGAGCAGGACACAGGCCCTGGGCCTGCCTCCCTCTGCAGCTGAGAAATGAGAGGTGCATGCCAGCACTCTTGCAGACCCTTCGAGAGGGACTGGGGACTTGGGTGTTCAGCTGTGCACCAGCAGTCATAAACCAGCAGGAACAACGCCCCGGAACAGCGATTGCAGCCATGGCTGGGTGGCGGCTTGTTCTCCAAAATCAAGTCATCGGTATTTCCCTGGCTAGGGGACAGCTTAGGTTTCCATGCTGGACAAGTCTGAAAGTTTCATTAGGAAAGTTTGTTGTACCCTGCATTCCTGCATCGTACCATTCGTGTTTCTCCACTCTGGATCTTTTGTGTTCTTTCAAGGACTGGCTGCTTCCCACAGGTCCTTTCTCATCTTTTCCAGTTCACTGTGCTTCAGTGTCCTGTTGGTAAGAATAAAGGAGAGGCTTGCTTTTGGCAACAGGTGGGTTGCAACAGGATAGGGCTCCATGTACTTGCCCCGCCCTTCCTGTCAGCGGAAAACCTCCCTTCCTGGAGCAGTATGGACCGTGCCATCCCCATTGAGGATATTTTGGAGAGAGAAAGTGGGAAACACTTGACTGTCACTTTCAACATTAGTATGATTGTTTCTGTAAGGGATTCTGGAGCAAAGAGGTGGATATGAGCTGGATGTGATGGAGCATGCCTGTGATCCCAGCACTCTTGAAGGCTGAGGCAGGAGGATCACAGGTTTGAGCCACCTTAGCAATTTAGTGATCCCATATCTCGAAATAAAAATGAAAAACTATGGGGGCATAGGTCAGTGCCTGGGGTTCAATTTCTAGTGCTAAACACACATACAAAAAGAATGCCACCAAAAAGAAGCAGCGGTGGGTGGTAAACAGGCAGCAGCTTTTCAGAGACCTTTCCCAAGCTATAATTTGCATTTCCTGTTCATGTCTGAAATTCAAGTGGCAGAAAAAAATGCTCATCTAAGGCCTGGTGGGAGTTGGTGGACAAGGGTGTCATCTTGCATAAGGACCTGCCCCTGGGACCACCCAGTGGGCAGCTCCTGGTCAGGGTGGTGTATGTGGGGGCCCATCACAGTGATGTCACTATGCTGCCCCCACTGTGTTCACAGAGAGCCATCCTTGTGGAGTGGGCTTAATCTTTCCTGCTTTGTTGGTCTGATTAAATGACTCCCTCCTTATTATATACTCTTCCTGCTCCTTTCAGAGACCTGATTTCAAATGTGTGTGTGTGTACACATGTGAGATGGGGTCTTGCTAAATCACTCAGTTGCCCAGGATGGGCTCAAACTTGCAATCTTCCTGTCTCAGCCTCCCAGATATGTAATTCCATATCTGGAATTAGAGATATGCACCACAGTGTCTGAGCAAAGCCAACATTTTCCATGTTTAGTAATTTGGTGTCCTTCAGTGACTCAAGCATGTGGTTAAAAATATGTCAATTCCCATAAAAAGGAGCTAAGCATTGACACAGATTGCGATGTACTTGAACCTTGGAAATATGTGCCTCAGTGAGAGAAGCCAGACATAAATGGTCACACTTTGTAAGATTTCATTTCTATGAAATATGCAGAACAGGCAACTCCAGAGAGACGGGCTGGGTAGTTGCTGGGGCAGAAGAGAGGGAGTGGGGAGTAACTGCTCCATGGACATGGGGCGTTCTTTTAGGGATGATGAAAGTGTTTGTAGCCAGATAGAAATGAAGGTTGCTCGACAATGTGAATATAGTAAATGACACTGAATTGTTCAAAGTTAATTATGTTAGATAAATTTCACCTCAAATAAAAACATGCTAGTTGGGCTGGAGATTTAGCTCAACAGAACAAGCACCTTCCTGGCAAGTGGAAGGTCCTGAGTTTGATTCCCGGTACACACACGCGCGCACACACACACACACACACACACACACACACGCAAACCCCAAACAATAACAAGAAAACATGTTAGTCACCATTCCTGGAGACACACGCCTATAAGAGAGAGGATCACTGTGAGTTTTGAGGCCAACCTGGGCTACATAGTGAGTTTAAGGCCAGGGAGACCCTGTCTCAAAAAGAAAAAAAAAAAAAAAAGCTACTTTGCATAACTTACTCTGACAATTGGCAAAATAGGGCAGGGTAAATTGCGAGTCCAGTGTAAATCAGAATGGGTATTTAAATGAAGTAGTAACCATCAAAAAATGTGATAAGATTACAATGCCTGAAATCTCAGTACTCTAGAAGGCCAAGGCAGGAGGATCACAAGTTTGAGCCTGGCCTGGGAAACTTAGCCAGACCCTGCCTCATAATAAAAAATAAAAAAAGGTTGAAGATGTAGCTCAGAGTGAAGGCTCTGGGTTCAGTCCTAAGCGATACAGGGGAAAAATATAACCTGCTAGATGCCAGATGTGCCCACTTTGTGTTCCCTGTAATCGAAGAATGAATTCCAAAGGACAAAGGAGATTAAGAATAGGAAAAGTTTATTGAGGAATAGGACTAGCTTCTGAGAGACAGGAGGGGTTGCAGAAATAAGTTGTGACTGAGCCCCTGCATTCGGGGCAATTTTCACAGCAAAGTCACAAAATGTGTATACAAGGCAGGTCAAAGTGTAATCAACCTATATTTCAAGTATAGCCACTTAGCTAATATTGATCCAATAAGACAACGAGTCACATAGCAAGGATACATGGAAAGAACACAGGCATTTTGGGGAAGGGATGGACCTAGATGTTCTGCAACTGATGGCTGTCTGGACTTTATTGGACCAGGTGATACTAATTATAGTATAATTCAAGTGACTTGAGTTATGCCTGGGCATCTCATTTTTACCATTAGGACTGACTTTCTTCAGATGCATCTTTAGCCACAATTCTGATAGCTTTATTCTCCACTGACTCCCTTGGACCAGTCCTGCTCTGACTGTACATTAATTTCTGCCTAACTCAATACCTATCGTACAAGTACTGCACAACAACAACAAAGACCAGAACATATGGTTAATATTTCAAAAGAAAGGGTAGAATTTGAGAGCAAGATGTCAGTATCAGTAGTATGGTTCTGGGATAGAATGAGTGAAACAGTACTTAGGGAATTTGGAAAGAGCTGAAGGGAGTTAATCCATCTAGGATTCTTGCTGAGCCACTTACAACCTGCTTGGTTTAGCCAAGTTGTTTAGACCTCCCAGGCTGAGTCCTGTCCTCTTTAAAGGAGGCAGACTGTTTCTTCCAGCTTTAAAGATCTGGGTAAAGAAATGGATGGGCCCAGGGGAGAATATGGAACCTGCTGGAATATTCCAGAACACTCCAGGACATCCCAGGGGCTGGCTCTTTTGGCCTGTCAAGGGCAAGCTCTTGGATCAGCTAGAAAAGCCCTTGGGACACAATGTTGGACACCTCTGAGCCAGTCTCAAGATGAGGCAGGAGCACGGCCAGCCAAGCAGGTGGTTCTCAGTTTTGCAGGAACAAGTGCCTGTGTCCCTTTCCCACTGTCTGATGTCAAGTGTGGGCATCAAGCATGCCTGGCTCAGAATGAGGGGGAAGTAGCGCCCCCTGCAGGTATATCCCCTCCCTGTGGGCCCCAGGGGCTAGCCCTGCCCTGCCTGACACTGAAGTAGGCCCAAAGGTGTTCTCAGAGGTCAGACCATGAGTGTCCTCTCCACAATCAGGACCAAGTTAGTGCCTGGGGTGGGGTAATGGAGCTCGTTTATTGTTAGCTTGAGAGTCCACAGCTGGAGACATGGATGGTGCCTGTCTGCCTGGGGAGCTGAGATCTTGGTGAGGCTGCTGTGGGAAGGCCTCAGCCGAGCTGAGAAACAGGGAAGGCCGAGGGAGGGGCCGGCGTCCAAATATAGGAGAAGCCTTCAGACCCCACTGGGAACTTTGCTATCAACAGCCATGGACTAAGGGCTTCAAGGAAAGAATACTGTTTTTTTTTTTTTTTTGTAATAGTTTCATGAAGACATAGTTCAGCCACCTGAAGTGTACAGGGCAGTGTTTTTATTTTAGCATATAAACCAAGTTGTGCAACTATCATCACAAGCAACTTTAGCATTTGCATCACCTCAAAAAGAAACCTTGAAAAAAGAATCAAAAAGAAACTTTGTATGCCTTAGTTGTCACATACCACCCTCCACCCTACCCCTAGTCGCCACAGTTGGACTTCCTGTCCCTACAGATTTGCTCATTCTGGACATTTCCTGCAATGGAATCACGCACTCCCTCATGATTCATGTCTGGGTGTTTTCACTGAGCATAATGCTTTCAAGGTTCATCTGTGTGAGTCCGTGCTTGGTTCCTCCTGATGGCCTCACAGTATTCCACAGTACAGATAGACGTCATTTCCCTTATTCACTCATCTGCTAGTGGTTACCTCTTTAACAAGTTGGTGGCTCCCCTCCAAAGAAAAGCAAAACCAAAAAAACAAAAAGACACAAAAAACCCCCTTGTAGTTCTACAATTACTCCTCATGGTATTGGCTGTTCAAAAATAAAATCGTTGTTCTATTTGCATGTGAAGTGATGCTAAAGTTCTCTCTTATGTTTTATTTATTTAGTAGTACTGGGAGTTTTTTATTTGTTTTTTGTACTGGGAGTCAAACTCGGGCCCTTGTGTTTGCCAGGCAGGATCTGTGCCACTGAGCTGTAGCCCCAGCTCAGTGTGAATTGAATACAGGGCCTCCCTCACCAGGCAAATGCTGTACCACTGTGCTATAGCAACAGCCCTTTGCTACTATTTCAAGACAGGGTTTTGCTAAGTTGCACAGGCTGAGCTCCAACCAGAGATCCTCCTGCCTCATTTTCAGGTGTGCACGGACCACAACAGGCTTCCTATATTACTAAAGGTTTTCATGTGGAAAATCCAGGTGGGCACACTTTTTGATGTTATTACCAAGTATGCCAGACAATAGAATCGCAATGTCCTCAGCACACCTGGTGTGTGATGCCTCTTCCTTGGGCTGGGAGAGAGAAAGAGCTGCCTCATTCCAGCAGGTCCTGGATAGCACCAAGGAGGACCCAGTTCCTGGGGAAAGGCAGGGAAAGGGCTTTCAGTAAAGCTCAGATGTGGCGTTTTCAGGTGTGACACAGACCTTCTGCGGGTTCCAGGGAGGCTTGGCTACAGGTCCTGCGTGTAGCTGCACTTTTTACCTGCGACCCTGGGCAGGGTGTCCTCTCGGGGAAAGGAGGAAACTCCTTTGCCCTCAGATTTGGCCGCTGTGCTTGTCATTCCCAGCCTGCTCTGCACAGACAACTGTCCAGAGCCTTCCGCTCAGGGCTCGCTTGAGAGCAGACAACTTGAGGGCTATAGCTCAGTGCAAAGTCCCTGGGTTCAGTTCCCCAGGACAGAAAAAGGAAAAGAGTGAGCCGTTGGTTCCTCGAGCATGTGCCCAGTGGGGAAGGTGGCACGGGCCCCGGCCTCCCCGGGTTCTGGTAGTGAGAGAGTGAGGTTTGGTGGCCCTCTGTGATGCAGTGCTTGCCTGTGAGACCTGAGCCTGGATGGTGACACGCTGTCAGCCAGGAATGACAGGTAGGTGTGTGGGTGCAGGGAGGGTAATGACCAGTCATTACGGGCCACCCAGCTTTCCCACGGCAGAGCAGCAGTGAAGACCGTGTTGAATGCCCGCTATGGGCAGTGCAGACCGTGTTCTATTGTTTAATTCCAGGATGGTTATGTAAGGCAAGTGTCCCTGTCCCCATTCAATAGATGAAGAAACTGAAATTCTGAGAGGTTAAGTTCTGGGTCTAGCAGAGCCCTTCCTGGGACTCCTTGACCATGATGCTGTCTGCTCGCTGCTGTATAGTATTCCTCTGGTTGACCGCTCATTTCTCCACACAGGGCTGGTGTGACACTGCCACAGAGGTCTTTGTGTGCTTTCGCCTCTTGGGGTGGCTGGGCCAGTGGTAGGCATATATTTGGCTTTTGAAGAAACATGCTTGGCTGTGTTCATTTGCATGTCTTTTGTGCCTGAGGTTGAGCTTTTTTTTTTTTTTTTTAGGAAAATGCAAATCTCTTTGGGTTCCGGGATGTTACTGAATAAACTGTCTCCCAGCCCTAAGCGATGCTATTTTTGTTATGTGATAATTCCTGCTTGTGCTTGCGTTCTCCCTGACATCTTTTCCTCTTGAACACAGCATGGAGCCAGAAAACACTTTGTCTCAGTTTCCAGCCCTTTTATATTGCCAGTGGATGAGTCCAGAGAGGTCAAAATTCTCCTGAGGTCACACAGCTAAGTGAAGGAAGCTGCAGAGATGAGTCATGAATCCTTGCTCCCTGGCCTTTTCAGCCTTACTCATGATCAGCAGGGAGTGTTTGTCCCTTGTACATTTTACAAACATTTCAAAGATAAGAGATGAGGCAGCAGGGCTTGGCAAAGGGGAAATGTTAGATGAAGATCTACTAGCATGAAGAGCTTGTGTTGCCCCCTACTGGCCAGGCCTTTTGTACCCTGGGGCGACGGCATTCCGCACTGGCTCTCTCCAGCTCTGCAAAGGAGGCTGGACGCTTCCTGAAAAGTCTGCCCTACAGACCTGGGATGGGGCCTGGGGTCCTTGATGTCACTGTGATGACCGGAAACCACCATGACAAGGATGGCAGAATTTGCTGAGGCGCCTGACTTTGAATGAGGGGAAGGATCCGGGCCTGGGGTGGAGACTGAGTCTCCTGGGGGGCGGATAAGAGGAAGGAATAGTCATGAGCAAAGCTGCTGGAGTTAAGAGAGCGGGGACTCGAGCCACAGCTGGTAAAACCTCTCAGCTGTGCCAAATTGGGCAAGTCGCTCTCTGTGTGTCTCTGCTTCCTTGCCTATGCGAGGGGAGGAGGCTTTTCCACCTTTAGAACTGTTGCTGGGGGAGAGGAATGAGTTAAGCTCCCACCTGCCCAATACCTGGGGCTGCTTCTGAAGGGCAAGGTTATTAGTGTTACTACTGTCATTGCGCTGAACTCCTGGGGGGCACAGCAAATATGTCCTTCACAAACTGCTTCTACAGTGTCCAGCCACGGTAATCATTCTGCTCTCTGAACCAGGGTTCTCCTTGTTGTGTTGAGCCTCCCCATACAGTGGATGGAATCGAGGGCCTTCATGATGGGCTGCAACCCACTTTGAGACAGGGTCTCACAAAGTGGCCCAGGCTGGCCTCCAACCTGTAAGTTAGGGTAGCAGAGCAGGCCTGGGAAACTGGAACATGAGCGAGCAGGTGAACAGGCAGCCCTTTCCTCCAAGGCTGTCCTTGTTCTCTCTGGAGACCTTGGACCCAAAGCTGTGCAGACCCCTCCTGCCATCTTCAAAGACCTCGCTGGTCTGCCCCAGCATTGGCCTGCTTCCCCGGAGCGGTGGGAAAGACAAGCCAACATTCCACCAGAGAACTGCTTGTGGTGACAGCGACACAGTGGCACAGACATGCTTGAGGCTACTGAATTGTGTACTTTAAAATGGTTACAATGGAGCCAGGTGTGCACAATGATCCCAGCACTTGAGAGACTGAAGCAAGAGTCTCAAGTTTGATTTCCAGCTGGGCAAAAAAAAGCGAGGGAAGGGCTGAAGTTTAGCTCAGTAGCATAAGCACATGCCTGGCAAGCACGAGGTTGTGAGTTTGATCCCCGGTAAATCAAAACAAAAACACCAGGGGATGTACTATTGTTCACTGTGAAAGCCTTTGGTTTAATCCCCTGGGTTGCAAAACAAATAAAATGAAAATAAAATGGAGCCAGGAGTAGTGGTGCACACCTGTAATTCCAGCACTTGGGAGGCCGAGGCAGGAGGAGCACTACAAGTCTGAAGCCATTCTGGGCTCTAATAGTGAGACCTGTCTCAGAAAAAAAGTTGATTTCAAAAATAAAAAACAAGTGAAAGCACATTGTCCTGTCTCTGCCTGAGATCGCCTTCCAAGGCAAGAGGATGCAAAACAGAGACCCCCTCCAACCAGTTGACAGAAGCCCCCCCATGGTGGGGTGCTAACAACTTCACTGCGGGCTTCTGATTGGCTGGGTTCTACCCTGCAGCCCCTCCTCCTTCCCTAGGCTGAACAGGGAGCGTAAGTCTCAGTTGAACCCTCCTCTCAGGAGGAAAGGTCCTTCTGGGAGTGCTAGGAGTCACCCTGGAGGGTGTGGCTGGTGGTTTGGGGGTCCTCTGGACCAGCTGGGCAGGGATGCCTGCACCCATGGGACTCCTGGGACCTGTACTGCTCTGGGCACTGGCAGGAGCCACCTTGGGGAGTAAGTAAATCTGCTTGTTTGCGTTCCCTCTGCGTCTGCCCTCCTCCCCGTTGTGTCTCTTCCCAGGTGTGTGCAGGGGTGGTGGAGCCCTCAGGAGAATCTCCATCTCCTCTCCACATCCGGCATCCTCTGGAAACCAAGGCCAGGTGGGGTCTGAAACCTTGAGTGAGGAAGCACTGAGGTCTGGGTGTGCTGCGCCCCTCAGGGAGTTTAACTGTCTCCAGCATTAGGAGAGGCTGGGTCTGAAGTTGTTGAGCAGCCCTGTGCCATGGGACCATGTGTGAGGTGGCCCTGCACTGTGCTCCAAGGTCTAGCTAGACATTAAAAAATATAGTGTGAAAAGCTGGGTGCCTATAAACCTAGTACTCTAGGAGGCTGAGGCAGGAGGATTACAAACTTGAGCCCCACCTGGGCAATTTGGTGACTTAGGCCTGTTCTATAAAACATAAAGGGCTGGAATGTAGCTCATTGCAAAGGCTCTGGGTTCAATCCCCAGTACTTCCAAAGAAGACAATAAATAGAGTGAGCCAAAGTGATGTTTACTTTCCTAGCTGGCACATTAAAAAAAAATGCAGGTGAAAATAATTTTAATAACATTTTTTCTCTTAACCCTATATATCCAAAATAGCTTCAGAAAATGTATTCACATAAAAAGTATTTCCTTTGAAATCCAGTGTGTGTTTTGTGCATAGAGCACATTTGGGTTTGAATGCTAATTTGTCCTTGCAAATATTTGATGTCTGTAGGTTTCCCCTACAAGATGAATACAAAGTTGTTTCAGAGATGCTTGATAGCTTTGCACTAATGGAATCAATGTCAGCTTTTTACGTCAGTTAATTAAAATTAAATAAAATGAAAAGTTTTCCTGAGATGTCAGCAACATCTCGGACGCCCAGTAGCTGCTTTGGCTGGTGGCCGCTGGGAGGGACAGAGCCAGCCAGCCAGGCACTTTCATTCCCTGAATCTCAGCGCCTAGTACAGCCTGGCCTCCTCCGAAGGGGCTCGGTCAGTCACTTTGGCTGATGAATGAGTGGCCTGGTGATCCAAAGTGACATCTATCAAAACAGAAATGAGGCTTGATTTCATTTTCTGGCTGTGGAGATGACATTGATTTCAGTCCGTGTTCTCTTTCCGATCTCTCTTTAGAAGTAGATCTGACGAAGATTTATTACCTCCCGGCAAGCCACGTGTTCTCCTCCTTGGTTCATCTGTGATGTACTTGTTATCTAATGAACTTTGTTCTTCTGAAACATTTTAGAAAATTAAAATGTGTCTGCCTGCCTTCCCTGCTGTGATCCTGGGGATTGGATTTAGGGAGCACTGAGCTACGTCCCTACCCCCTTTTAATTTGAGACAAGATTTTGCTAAGTGGCCCAGGCTGGCATCAAACTTTTCCTGCTTCAGCCTTCTGGGAAGCTGGGATTACAGGCGTGTGCCCCTGCACCCAGGTAAAATGTGCTTTTTCAGTGCTTAAGAAATGGAAGAGGCAGGGACCTGGCTCAGCGGACGCGCCTGCCGTCCAGAGGAGGAAGTGGGTCTCAGGCTCCCTTGCTCTGCAGCCTCGCTGGCACACATGGCAAGGGTGAAGACTGAGCACAGCAAACCAGCAAAAGGCTGTGTTTGTGTGCAGCCAAAGCTTTTAGTGACTGTGCATACATTGGAGGGATTTGGTGTCCCAGGTCCAAGATATCAAAGAGTAGAAAGGAAGTAGATTGGGTTAAATGTCTTTGAAATGTGGTTTTAGCCATTGACATTCTGCTTTAATGCAAAGAGGGTTTTGTTAGAGGAGCCAAAATATTCAGGTCACAAAACTCCCGCCAGATATGCCAGCACTGGCAGTTGTTTCCAAGGCTCCAAGAGGCGCTGCCCCCCACCCAGTGAGGAAGCAGTTTGTTTTTCTAGGGTTTAAGCAGGCTGGCTGGCAGTGATCACCTGCTGAGGTGCAGTGGTTTTGAGGGTGGAGGTAGAGCTACTGAAAAACCCTGGCATGACAGGGAAGGCTGGCACAGGGGCACACAGATGGCACTGGAAGAATCTGGGTGAGTGGCTGGAGGGAAGAACAGAGGCAGAGAATGGGGCCCAGTCTGGGATGGGAGAGAGTTGAAGGACTGGGGACCTCTGGGGCAGTGTCCTTAGCCGCCTAGGTAGAGGCCCAGGAGCCACCCAGCCCCCATCTGGTCATACTCTGTGCCTCCCCTGCAGCTCAGGTGGCAGAAGAAGCCTCTCTCAGAGGGAGCACTAGGTAGCACCATGGCCCCTGGTTCCACCTGTGCACCCCTCCACTCACTCACTCACTACTCTGCCCCACAAGAGTGTCAGGGTACGGCTGTGGGTTTGGCCAGCACTGGGCCCCTGGGAAGTCACTCAAGGTCTCAGTTTCTTATCTGTAAATTGGGAGTAAGAGCAGTTCCTGGTGGCTGCGAGGGGAGGGGGGTTAGAGGGAGTAGACGAATTAAATGAACCTTCTTGGAATAGCATTGGGCATTTTGTAAGCACTGCATAAGTGTTAGATTCTTTCCAGTCCCTTTTCCAGAATGAGTCAACTGAAATAATTCAATGACTGACAGGTTTTATAAGGATTGTGACTTGGATAAGGTGGGAAGTTAGGGAGGGAGAGGGTGGTAAGGGAGCCCCGGGCCTAAAGCAGCCTGGGCTGTGGGGGGAAGAGCATTGCGTGTTCAGACATGAAGGAGACACAGGCACCAGGCCTTGTGCCCAGGGGGACCAGGAGGGACCCAGAGAGACTGCAGGCCAAGAGCCAGTGGGGTGTCTCTAAAGGGGTAGGTAGAGGCAGGTTTAAAGAGTGTATATGTAAGATGGACAGGAATTGTCTCTCTGGTTACTTTTGTTGAACTGGGACTTGAACTCAGGATCTTGTGCTTGCCAGGCAGGCACCATGCTGCTGAGCTATGCCCCTGGCCCCTTACACTAGAGTATTATGATCTGATTTTTAAAAATATTTATAATTTTTAAGGCTGGGCATGGTGGCGTACACCTATAATCCCAGCACTCTAGAGGCTGAGGCAGGAGGATCATTATGAGTTTGAGACCAGCCTGGGCTATAAAGTGAGCTCAAGGCCAGCCTGAACTGCATAGCGAGACCCTGTCTCAAAAAAAATAAAAATTAAAAAAAAAGTAAGGAAAAGAAATTTAAGGTCTATAGAGGTTATGCCTATAATCCCACCATGCTGAAGGCTGAGGCAGGAGGACCCCTGTGAGTTCAAGGCCAGCCTGGCTACATAATGCGTTTAAGGCTACTCTGTACTATATAACAACACCCTGTCTCAAATAAATAAATAAATATAAAAATAATTTTTTAAATTTATGTTTTGCAGTACTGGAAATTGAACTCAGGGCCTTTGCAATGAGCTCTATTCCCAGCCCCTTTTTACTTTTTGGGGCAAGGTCTTGTAAGTTGCCCAGGCTGGCCTTGAGCTTGTGATCCTCCTGCCTCTGCTCCCCAGAGTGCTAGGATTTCAGATGTGTGCCACCATGTTTGACTTGACCTGTGTTTTTAAAAAGATGACTCTGGCTCAGGGTGTAACTCAGTGCCAGGAGCTTTCCTAGCACGCCCGCGGCCCTGGGTTTGGTCTGCACCACTGGGAAAGAGGTGGAGGTGGGTGCTATGGGTGGCAGTTGGGTCACAGACGCAGAGGAGTCAGGAGGCTGCTGCAGTTGTCCAGGCAAGAGAAGCCGTGACTGTGCCTGGGTGGAGTGCGGTGGAGACAGGCGTGTGTGGGCAGACAGATTGATGAGGGGGAAGGAAGGGGAGAGTGGACCTTGCTGGCTTCTGGGACATGGGTTGTAGGAGGGAAGGTGGATACACAGATGATCTCCAAGTCAACCCGAGGGACAGTGGTGCCAGTGCCCAAGATAGGGAAGAGCAGGCAGGACCCCCTGGAGTCCTAGATGTCCTCTTCCCAGCAGGTCAGTGCCCACAGCCTTGCTGTCCCAGGCCTCTCTCTGCGGCCTGGCCCTGATTCTGCCTGGTTTGTACTTTCAGAACTTCCCGAGCCACTGGTAGAACAGGAGGCCTGCATGACAGCGTGTGCTGGTGAGTGAGCCACTCAGGACAACCAGTGGCACCTCTGGTGACAGGAACCTGGGCCAGGATGGGCCAAGTGGGATGGCTTGGCAGATGGAGAAGCCGTGAGGTCCCACGGGGTCTTGTCCTTGTCCCAGAGAGATCAGCTGCAGGCGGGGTGGGGAGGGCCAGCGCACAGCCACAGCAGGGCCACCAGGCCCAAGCCTGGCCCCTCATGGTCCTCGTGGATTGAATGAATGTCTGGCCAAGGTGGACCTGTTTGTGTCTCAGGGTGGAGAAGGTGGAACCTTGGTGACAGATAGTTTGGGAAGGGAGAGGCATCTTGGGAACATGAGGTGTGGTTGCTCTCCATGAAACTGACCTGAAATGTTAATTCAGTCACAAGGTGGGGGCCCTCCGGCCTGGGCAGAAGGTTAGAGATAAGGTTACAGACCTCCCTGGTCATCCCTAATCACCCTTCCAGAGCACCCACTGCACTAGCCAAGGCAGGCCAGCCTTACAGCTCTGCCATCTCTAAAGGCCAGGGAGACAGCCCTACCCCACTCCCATGCCCCTCAAATAAGTAAGTGAGGAGCAGATTGCCAAGGTTTCTCTGATAGTGCAAAACCTTGGGTAAGTTAGTTAACCTCTCTGAGCTTCAGTTGCTCTTCTGTAGGTTGGAGAAAATAAAGAATACTCATGAAGTATAAGTGAATTAATATAATTGCACATGGATGGTTCTTAACCTGAGTGTTGTAAACCCCCTTATCTCCTGCCAAGAGACATTTGGAGCTATCCAGGGACATTTTTGATTGTCAAACTGGGCGATGGGGCTGTTTGACTGGCCTCTTGTGGGCAGAGGCCAGGGTTGCTGCTAACCCTCCTAAAATGAAAAAACAGCCCTTGCAACAGAATTCCCCAGCCCCGGATATCAGTAGCACCCAGGCTGAGAAAGCTTGGGTACCAAGTACTACATAGAGTGCCTAGCTGGGGTAGCCCTGGCTGCTGCTTACTCAGCACTTATCTTTTGGATTTTGTCTTTATCCTCAGTGTGTATAGAGCCACCAGCCTCCCTGAGCTGGAAGATGATGAGAGGGAGGGGGGAACAAGGGTGCCTAAGTAGTCCAGGTGTCACCCAGAGAGCGAGAGAGTCCAGGTGACATTGCTCCCTCTGTCTGCCCTCAGGGTCTGTTGGGCCCCAGCTCCCTGTGGGCACCAGATACATCTACCGCTTCTGCACCAACTCCAGCACTGGCCTGCAGGGAGCCCCACAGGAGGGGAGTGGCCTTAGCCTCCAAGGCTTGGCCATCCTTGATGTGCTTGGCCCATGCCAGGTGGTCTTACGGGTGAGTGCCTTTGGGTAACTGGAGATCACGGGGACACAGGAGAGGGGAGGGGGAAGCCATGGCCCCTGAATTTCCAGTTTGTGTAATAAGCAGATGGGAATCTTCTGAGAACTCTCATATTTGGCAAGTGAGGATTCCAGAAAGGAACATGGACAAGGGGCGCCATTTTGGTTATAGGAGGTTCCTCTGTGGGCCTCACAGGGCTTTAGGGAGGGGTGCTGGGGGTGTTTCTTAGAGCAAGAAGAGCCTCAGGATGGGGACAAATTATGCCCTGAAGGAAGACCAAGGGCCAAATCTACAAGTCCAAGGTCAAACCAAGTTAAAGCAGACAAAGGGACAGACCAGTGTGGAAACACAAGACCTGGGAGGCCTCCAGGCCTGTCCTGGGCTCCTTTCTGCTGGGTGTGGGCTTTGCAGTGCCTGGGAACACAGGCTTGGGTTGAAAGTGTAGTGGTGTTGGTCCTGGAAGAATTGTGGGTTAGACTCACTGAGTGCTCGCAGGTTTCTTGCATGGAATTTCCCCAAGTTTCCCTTTGTTTTTGTAGGTGGAAGTGCTTCCCCATTTTCTCTTTGTTCCACTTTTGGTGACTGTCACATATATCTTGGATGAACCTTCCCATGCCTTTTAATGGCCTTTTCATTTCTCCTGAAGTCTCTCCTTGTACTTGTGAAGCATTTTTAAGCTGGCTGGAGCACTTGCAGATAAGAGTTTCTCAAAACTGTTTTGTTGTGTTTTCACATGGACCATAGGAGGATGTTTCATTGTGTGGCTGAGTTACCTCTGAGTTCTTAAACTGTCCAAAGTGTCTGTGTCCTGGTCAAGCCTGCCACTTCAATTAGAGCCTGCATTGCCTTTTGACTTCCATCTAAACATTACCATATGTTTGTTTTTACAAGGCCCATTTTCACAAAGCAAGTTGTGTACCATTGCAGTTTTATTCATTTGTTTTGTTTTTAGCATTTAAAAACATTGATGTCAAATGTTGCCAAGATTATAAAGAACCAGCTTATTTCAAATGATTTCTGGTAAAAATGGAAATTTCACAGCCATGTAGGAGGCCAATCATGTAAATATATTTTATTGTAGTAAGTATAAAAATCATAAATGCTCAGAACAATGTTTCCCCACACTGAAGATACTGTCTAACCCCCACCAGAACAAGAAGCAGAACATACCCCTAGGACCTCTCTCACCTCTCCTCCTGGCCACCTCCCCCATGGGCACCACCCTCCTGATTTCTGTCAGCAGAGATCTACTTTGTCTGTCTTTAAGCTTCTCTTTAATGGAGTTAGACAGGTTGTGGTTTTTTGTTTTGTTTCCTTTTCATGTATTTTTGTGGTAAAATATACATCGCATAAAGTTTACCATTTTAAGTGCACAGTACACTCACATCATCATGCAGTCATCACAGTACACTCACATTGTCATGCAGTCATCACAGTACACTCACATCGTCATGCAGTCATCACAGTACACTCACATCGTCATGCAGTCATCACAGTACACTCACATCGTCATGCAGTCTTCGCCATCCTAAATAGCAGCACTATATGCAATGTGTGCGCATATGCTCATGTGTAGTACTGGGAATTGGACCCAGGGCTTTTGCACTGAGCTACGTCCTCAGTTACCCCACTCCCACCCTAGGTCTTGCTAACTTTCCCAGCCTGGGCTTGAGCTTGCATTCTTCTTGCCTCAGCCTCCCCGAGTTCTAGGATTATAGGCATCCGTCACCATGCCCAGCTTCTGTACACCCTAAGAACTAACTCCTCGCTGTCTCCTGCAGCCTTTGGTGATCTCTGCTTTCTGTTTCTACAATTTTCCTTTTAAAGGAGATTGATACAATATTTGTCCTTCTGTGTCTTCTGTCTTTCACTTAGTGTCATGTTTTCAAGGTTAACCCACCATGTGCCATGTATCAGAATTTTACTCCTTTTTAAAAATGTGTTTTTCTAATTGTTCTAAAAGCCCACAATACAAAATTTACCCTCTTAACCATTTGTAAGTGAACAGTTTATACTTTTGTTCCCTATTAACTTTTTAAACATATGAGATAGAGTTGAAGGAGAGGCTTTTCACCAAGAAGTCAGAGGGTGAGAGGTATCAGTAATAGAGCTGAATGTTTACTGTCTGAGAAAATATCTTCAGCCAAATGGATTTCATTCCGGATGTTTCGGCTGGAGTGTCTGGGATGATGAGAGGGGTGGGAATACAGACAGCGAGTGGCCATACCTAGTTCCTAAAAGGGGGCTCTAAAAATAGTCTTGTAAGTTGCAGAAGGTGAAACCAGTCGTGTTAGGAAGGCAGGTTTTGGGTGACCCTGGGCCATCTATAGCCCCTAATCATTCTGGACAGCACTCGTGTTTGCTTTATTTGTGATGTGTATTCACATGAGTCCCTCAGCCAAACTCGCAGGATTTAAGGGACAGGATGAGAAATTTTCAAGCACTCCATGGGGAGCAGTAGATGTTTGGCTGTTTTTGTTGCTTCTGGGGAGCCTTGGCACCCACCACCCAGGAGCTGGGCCCAGTGCTGCTCTGTGCGTGAGGGTGCTGGTGAGGTTCTGGGGTACCCCAGGAGAGGCCACCACTCTCGGTGTTCTGTGCTTCAGCTGCAAGACTTCCAGGTGACATCGATGCTGGGGTCCCAGGTGGAGATTCAGAAGGAGTCGCAGAGATTGAGGTAAGATGCTGCTCTGTGAACCCCACCCCTTTTCTGTGTGGGCCGTGGGCATCCAAAATGGAGGAGGGGACCCACTGCAGGAGGAAGATGCACCTTAGAATTGCATTCAGGGGGTTTCAGCTTTGTGCTCTGACTTTGGCAAGCACCAGAGCAACTATGGGGACAGCTGGGAGCTGTCATGGCCTGGGAGCCCTCTGACTCCTGTGGCTCCAAGCATAGTTACCTGGTGGGAGGTGTGCACCCCATATTCCCTAGCATGTCCAAATTTCATGCTTTGGCCCCCCACCATGGGCACCTTCCTCTGGTAGGTGTTCTGGGAGGCTCTGACTGTCGGGAGGCCGCCTTTTTCCCTCCCCCAGTCAGCCAGGGTGCGGGCGACCCCTGTACTGTGCTCTAAAGCGAGCCCCCCTCTTCATGACCCAGCCAAGCCTGGCATTGTCCGTCTGCCTTGTTTCCCAGGACTTCCTGACAGTGGCCTCGGATGGCCTCAATGCTCAGAGCAGCCACCAGCCTGAACACAACAGTTCCTGCAGATTCCTCTTCCTTTTTTATTGCAAATTCATTTGTTCAAAAATAAAGCCTTTGTTCAGGGATACTAGGATGGAGGTTGCTGGCCAGGGGCAGATGGATCCCCTTGAAAGGCTCAGGGAGGGTGCCCTCTGTGGGACTATTGTCCCCCAGCCTCTCATCAGAAATGCTAAGTCGGGGAGGCTGGGGCTTGTCAGTTTCTTGAGCCTAGACTGACACATGCTATTCTGGGAGAGGCGATGCGATTAGCATTTTCCAGAGCACTTTGGGGAGCCCAGGGCACTGTGGTAAGGAAGGCCCCAGGCTCCAACTGGAGCTGAGAGCACAGGGACCACCCAGAGAGGCAGAAGTCAGGACTCTTCTGACCCTCAGGTCTGCCTTGCTGGCTGGTGATCCTGGAACATCTCTGTTGTCTTCCTCCAGCAGGACTGCTGGCTTCACCTCCCCAGCCCCAGACATTGGACAGAGGATCCTCCCGCTGGGTGGGGGTGGGTGCAAAGGCTCAGGCTGAGTTCTGGTCCCAGTTCCTCTCCTGATTGCTGTGTGAGCCCCATGAGTTGCTCCCTGTCTCTGGATATGACCTTTCGCTGCCTGTCCAAACAGTGATGGAATCTCAGGTCACTTCTAGCCGAAGGAATCTTAAGCCTCTAAAGCTAGAACTGGCCCCACCTGTGATTTGGCAAGTCACTACGCTGGTCACGGTGGCCCTGGGCGGAGGGATACTCAGTCCCCTACAGTGGAGCAAAGGGAGACTTTCCTTCAACCCTTGTAGATTTCACATGAAACAAAGTGGCCATGGGCACACTTGAGGAGAGAGGTGTCCCCCGCACCTCCCCAGGGAGAGCAGTGAATGCCCTTGGGACAGCACTGGGTGCTTAGATGCTGCCAACCCTCCTAGTGCTACCCTGGGCCGCTGCCCACTCCGCTTCATCCTGCACTCGGGGCGGGTGGCCCGCCTGTGTCCCTGCCGCACTGAGCCGCGCTGGGTGCTGAATGTGAAACGTGCCGTGCTGAGCCTGGTACAGAGCCGCATAGGGATCAGTAACTGGGAGACCCTTGAGGAGGTGAGATCAGCGTTGGCCCAGGAGGGAAAGGGGTGCAGATGGGGCTGGGGGCTGATCACCTGCCTGCCCACCCAGATGGACATCCTGGGCCGGTGTCCCACCATGTACCAGCGCCAAGGGGACCAGCTGCTCAAGACCAAGGATCTGGCACAGTGCTCTCTGCGCTGGGCACGCTCCCCTCTGCACTCCCAGACCCTGCCCGGGGTGGTAAGTGTTGCTCCCACCCCTGTCCTCCTCCCTCCCTGCCTCACCTGCCCACAGCACCCCGAGAGAAAGTGTCTTGTAAGCTGTATGTGAATAAGGACATGAGATAAAACCTGTTTCCCTGTTAATGTTTGCCTGCCTCCCCTCCCTCCTTCTTCCCTCCCTCCCTCCCTCCCTCCCCCTCCCCTCTCCCTCCTTTCCCTTCCCTCCCCTCTCCTCTTTCTTGAGATTAAACCCAAGGTCTTTGCATTGAGTTACATACCCAGCCCTTTTATTTTCACACAGAGTCTTGCTAAATTGCTTGAGCTAAGCTCAAACTTGTGACCCTCCTGCCTCAGCCTCCCAGTGCTGGGCTTTCTTGAGTCCCTATGTCCTTCTTGCCCTATTTGCCTTTGCCTGTTGTTTTACCAGTCAGGTGAGGGTTGGGGGCTTCAAGCTCTGTTATGGATCATAGCCTCTCCCCTCAGACTCTAGCTTGCAGGTATCATGGTTCCAGCTGTGTTCATGTGCAGCTGAGTCCTGGCCTGAACCGTGCTGTCCCCGTCCCTATAGCGGCCCGCTCTGGCCTCCCACCTCACCTGCCTGCAGAGCCTGGAGGCCAGCGTGCTGAGGGCGGCCTCCTGTGAGGAGCTGCACACTGTGGGGCCCCTCTCTGAGAGGGCGAGCACCGTACAGATGCGGGTCCTCTCCTCGCTCACCCTACTGCACATGGAGCCCCAGGATCCAGCTGTCACAGGTGACTCAAGCCTCCCCTGGTGGCCACCAAATAGCCACAGATGGAATGGGAATGTGGGAACACCTGGAGGAGCCTCCTGTGGCCAGAAGGGTTCAAGCCTGGCCACCTCCAAACCATCTCTGGAAATGGTTGTCAGGAGAGTTTTCTGCAAGTTTTTCCTTTCCAGAAGGATGTATTAGCTTTCTGTTGCTGGGACAAATACCTGGCACTCTTAATACATTAATTTAAATACACTTAAAGTAGCAGAGGTCTAACTGGGCTCATGGTTTTAGGGGATCCAGTCTATGACTGCCTGGCTCCATGGAAGGAACAGGATGGTGGAAGGGCCTGGCAGAGGAAGCTGCTTAGTTCATGGCAGCCAGGAAGCAGAGCACAGAAGAACCAGAGTGAAAGGAACCAGATATAGTCCCCAAAGTCACTCCCCCATGACCAACCCAGGCACACCCAGAAATATGCTTTAATAATGTTCAGGGCATCTCTCAAATCAATCTCTCAAGTTGGCAATCAAGATTAACCATCACGAAGGAGACCTTCCAGAAGTTTCTCCAGGCTCCTGCTGCTGACTGAGGGGGCTTAGTCTTGTCCTCCCTCTCTGGGTTGTCTTCAGTAGAGATAGAATCTTCTGGTCCTGAGTTTTCACTGGGAGAATCCACCTTAAATTCAGTCTGCCGGTTTTGGGTGTATACTGAGTTATACTTGCTTTCTAGAAAGTTCCTGCTAACATGTAAGACTTGACTCTTTCCTCCAATTTTGCATATAGAGAGACAAGGCCTACATCAAGTTTAGAGAACAGATATTTCTCTGAGTAATGAAATTAGGATGTTTATTTGTACTGCTGACATTTTGCGAGGACTTACTCTGGGCTGGCAGTAGTTCTCCTTCAAGTGGATTATTTAATTCTCTTGGGGACCCCACCAGGAAGGTACTGTTATTACACTTTTCAAATAAGGAAGCAGTGGTTCAAAGATGTAAGGTGACTGGTCCAGGGCTAACAGCGAGTGAGTGTGAGGCAGAGTTGGGCTCCTAACTCCCACAGTCTGCTCCCACGGCTCTGCTGGGTAACAGCATTTGCCTCAGAGGACAGACTCACTGGGTCACCTCAGAGACAGCCAAGACCAAGGGGGGTGGGGAATCCCAGCCTAACCTGCGCCCCATGAGCTGTGCAAACTGGCTATGGCTGAAGGTGTCTAGGAACGCTGCAGGTGTGGTGGCTCCACAGGCCACACTTTTCATATGATCTTAGTACTGGTGGTGGGGCCCAGGCTGCTCTTGCACTGAGCTGCATCCCCAGCCCCTTTGTAAAATCTTACTGCTGAGACAGAACCTCGCCAACTTGCCAAATTGATCTCAAATTTTTGAGGCCCAGCCTGTGGGGATGTATCTTGAAGGCACAGTTGTTTGCTGGGAAGCAGGGAGTTAAGGGGTGTGGAAAGGGTCGAGGAAGGTCTCTGGTCTGGGCAGAGCAGGGCCCGGGCCAGGTTAGCATCGTGGCTGTGTGTGGAGCAAAGCCAGGGTCAGTTTCTGTAAGAATCTGTTAGGAGGGTCTGAATGCATGAGGGAGACTAAGATTTAGCTTTTGGCCAAGATGGCTTGTGACATGGTATAAAAGTACGCAGAGCTAAAAATGAGGCCCCTCTCCCTGCCTGCAGCCCTGTCCCTCCCAGGCTGACTCTGCTTCTGTGTCACATGTGCTCTCCCCATCCGTTCTGTACACTTGCAGTGCATGAGCTCCCGCGTCTGTTGCAGAGCTCTGTTTGCATTTTGTGTGTTTTTACATCACACTCTTCTGTTTTGCTCTCTGTCCACTTCATGGGTGAGGCTGTTCCCAGGGCAGTGTGTGTCCTTTGTCCTATTGTCCTGGAAGGGTGCTCTGTTCCCTCGCATGAGTGGGCTTCAGTCTATCTGACCATCCTCAGTCTCCTGGGCACCTAGGTTGCTTCCTAGCTTTGGCTGCTGATGGTATTGCTGCCTTGATTTCCCTTGTGTGAACCCCTAACCCCTACTGCCCAAAAGCCTGCAAAAGGAGGTATTGGTAAGCTATGGGTGGCTCCTGGGAGGCCCCTGGCATTCTCTGGTGTCATCCCAGCCAGTCCTTCCCACCTCAGATCCAGATGAGGAGGAGGATGAAGATGTAACCCCGAGCAGCCTGCAGTACGAGTGGGAGGAGACTCCATCCCAGGCCACCGTGGCCTCAGCAGCTGAGCTAGTGTGGAGCCTGTGCCTGGCTCAGATCACAAGCTCTGAGGTAAGTGGTTTCTCCAGTCCCGTGCCAGAGTTGGCCCTGGGCCTGGAGCCTAGGGGCATCCACCTCTTCCTGCCCAGGTTGTGTGTTTGGCATCAGGGCTGCTGCGTATGTTGGGGCAGGTTGTGCATGGCACAGTGGTGCCAGGCTGTGAGGGCAGAGGACAAGAAATGTAGAAGTTGGTGCTGAGCCAGTGTCCAGGGCATATTGGGTGTGAGCAGTGGGGAAGCCGTTTTCCCAGCTGTTGGTCTTGAAGCAAATAGCAGCTCTGTTAGAGCCTCCCTCTACCCTTGCCCGGTGCTCTGCCTGAAATCTCAAGCCACATCCTGGGCTGAGCTTTGAGGACTTTCACACCCAGGTGCGAAACAGGTGCCCTGGTCCCTCTAAAATACCAGATGTTTAAGGTGAGGGCACTGGAGGCAGGGGTCATAGCCCAGAGGGGTCCCGATGCTTTGACACATCTGACCGGTTTCCTCCTCTGTGCCACCCGCTGTGTTTTGAGGCTGCGTCGTGATGGGATACCTGCTGCCTTACTCTGAGATGGGGCCCTGTGCCTGTATGTAAGAGGGGGACACAGAGGGACAGTGTCACACAGTCCCTGGGAAAGTATTATACTGTGTCATTGGACTTAGGAGCTATCCAAGATCTTAATGTAATTACATCTGCGAAGACCCTTTGTCCAAGTAATGCCCACATGTACAGGGTCTGGTGCTTAGGACATGGGTGTATCTTTTGAGGGGCCACCATTCAACCCACTACAACTTTACTAAGCACTTACTATATACTTAAATGATAAAATAATGATCTCATATTTATCGTGTAATTTAATCCTTAGTCATTTAATCCGGGGATTTAGCTCAGCAGCATAAGTGCCTATTTGCTGAGTGTGAGGGTGTGAGTTCAATCCCCGGTACAAAAACCAAAACAAACCCCAAAAAGCTTAATAAGGGCCCATTTTACAGATGAGGCCACTGAAGTTCGCAGAATTTAATAAATGTGCTCTTAGCTACCTATAAGTGAGCTACAGAGCTGTGCTGTTAGCCGAGCAGCCTGGCCCCACAGCAGGGTTTCTCTGGATACTGTTAATATGTTGGTCCTAAGCGCTTGGTGAATGGGAACTGGCCTGTGTATGGGGCTGGACGTTGAAGCAGTATTCCTGGCCTCTGTCCACTAGATGCCAGCATCATCTACACCCACTGTCATGACAACCAGATGCCCCCCTGGGGAGCGCGGTTGTCCTATCTGAGAACTGCAGTGTTCTAACAGTTGCACCACCAAGCCTCAGGGACCACGGGAAACCAAAGGGCGGCCTGCTCCTGCCCCCTGAGAGTGCTTCCTGACCCTCACCAGCTGTTCACCTGGTAGAGGCCGCAGGGGCTGAGAGTGCTGTGGGGCTGTGTCCCCTGCAGGGGCTGGAGGTGCTGGGCCCAGGGCTATGTGTGCTATGGCACTACAAAGGTAGGAAGTTAGCTTACAGAGAACTCGTTCCTGACCATGCACAGCGGTGCACACCAAGCAGCCCTGGGGGCCCCAGGACCTGGGTTGCCAGGGGACGACCGGTTCCCCCTGACCAGTTCCCCTCGAAACGCCCACCCCTCCCAGCAGACAGTGCGACAAGACAAGGTTTGTTTTTCAGTCCTGAAACAAAAGAGAGATTCAGTACTTTACAGAGAGCAAATCCCCAGCCTGGTCTCCAGGGGCCCGGGGTTGATGTGGGGGCAATGGGTAGGAAAGCAGAGGAGTCTCCCAGGAGCAGGAGAGGCCAGCACCCAACAGGGAGGCTGCCAGAGCAGATAGGAGACCAGGAAGGGAACAGCTCACAGCCCTGCAGGATGTTTTGAGCACAGCATAGATTGTGGCATTTATTAAACGCTGACTGTGTACAACCAAGTACCTTTTCTTCTTTTTCCCTGTTTTCTCCCTTCCTTGCCTTTTCTCTCTCTTCGCTCCTCTCTGCTCTCCCTTTTCTCTTCTGGGAATGGACCTCAGGCCTCTGCACACAAGGTAAGCACTCACCACTGAGTCCCCTAGCTCCATGGTCTGGATACAGCAGTGTGTAGAGCTGGCTGCTCTGGCCCAGCTCCCTGGAACCCCTGGGTGGTTGGAGCCAGAAGTCCTGGGGGCTGAGGATTGAACACAGCTGCTGTTGGAAATTAGGTCAGGTCAACCACAGTGGAGATGCAAAGGGCCTGCAAGCCCAAGGTGCTGCGGCCTGGTTATTTCACTCCTGCCTTTGCCCTTGAGGTTGGCAGTGAGGTGATAGATGTTCTGGGGTGCTCTGTGCATTTCCCTCAAGTCTCTCTCTAGTGCACAGATTGGCTGTTAGAAAGCCACCACGGCAAGGATGTTCACACCGGGGAAACCAGCAAGTGCCATTCATCAGGGCCTCCCTCTTCTCTCCTCTGCGCCCCTCCGCTTTCCCCTCCTCCGCTGAGCTCTCCTTTTCTTTCGTGGCACTAGAAGTGGAAACTATGGCCTCGTATGCTCCAGGCAAGTGTATTACCACTGAGCTGCACGCCCAACCCTTTTTATTTTTTCATTACTGATTTAATTCTTTGCTATACTAAGTCCCTGACTTAGGAACAGTCAAGCTGTGAGTTTCACAGATACGAAGGAGTCTCGTATTATGAACATTCATAGATGCACCAAATCCTGGATGTAGCTCACATGTCTGCCGGACATTGTCACAGTTGTGCTGCTGTGTGCTCGCTGTACAGTATGACAGTGTCCAGCAGTGAAGGGCTCAGTCAGAGCCCAAGATGTCCAGAAGGGAGAGGAAAATCAGTGGTGATGTGGAGAGGACTGTGAGGAAACGCAGAGCAATAACCATGGAAAACTGAAAATAATTGAGGGGTTGTATGAAGCTGACAAGATGGGAGACACAGCTCGTTCTTTGTGTGTTTGGTTTCTTTTTATGCTTTATATTGTATATTTGTGTCAAAAGTGTATAAGACTCATTTTGTTAGACTTACAAATGAATTCAATTTGGGAACAGTTCCCTGGAGTGGAACTTGTTCTCATTTGGGGACTCTACTGTGCTAGAGGGTAAACCTGGGGCCTTCGCACTGAGCTGCATTACTGGTCTTTGTATTTTTATTTTATATTTTGAGACAGGGTCTCACTAAATGGCTAAGTTGCCAGGCTGGACTTGTACTCTGAACCCTCCTGCCTCAGCTTCCTGAGTGGCTAGGATTACAGCTGTGCATTATCATATCCATTTTTTTTTTCAGCTACTAAGTGTAGGATGCTTGTTAAGAGTATGGGTTTAGGAGTAGCAGCGTGGGTTCGTGTTTCCACTCTGCTGCTGAGTCATGCATGCCCCTTGTGCCTCACTTAAGCATCCCACATGGGGACAGAGAGCCCTCATGGACACTTTGAGGGCTACAGAGGTGGTGTATATGTGGGGTGCTCAGGCACGAGCCTGCCCACAGGAAGGCCCTGTGCTTAACACCTAGTGGGGTGGTTATTAGAGTCACCTCCTCTCATCCACAGTTCTACTTTCTGTGGTTTCCATTTCCTGTGGTCAACCACAATCTGGAAATATCAAATGGAAAATTCTAGAAACAGATGATTCAGAGCTTTTACATGGTGCCCCATTCTGAGTAGCGTGGCAAAATCCTGTGCCATCTTCCCCAGGGTCTGACAGCGTAGCCTCATGTTACATACAACCAGCTATCTTGAGAGGGACCACGCTCACATAGCTTCTCTTGCAGTGTGCTGTTGTATAATTTTTCTATTTTTACTGATCAGTCTCTCGCTGTGCTTCATTTATAAATCTAGCTGTGTCACAAGTGTGTCCGGGGAAGAACGCAGTCAGTCTGGTCTAGGCCTCCCGGGGGGTCTTGCAATGTGGGCCTCACAGAGAAGAGGGGTGGCTGTGTCACAGCTGTCACTGTTCTCCTGTGTTGTTGGGGTGGCCCATGGGGCAGGTTTCTTTGATGCTGGGATACTGGGGAATGTGGCAGGTTTCTTACCCAGACTCCCTTGGCCTCCACTCTGCAGCCTCCCAGCTCTGCTTGCTTTTCTGCTTTTGACTTCTTCCCTCCCTGCTGGTGGGGAACCAGGGTGACTGGCCTGTGATCCCTCCTTTTTTGTTTTGGTGGCGCTACTGACTGAATGCAGTGCCTCCCTCTTAGCTATACCCCCAGTGCTTTTTTTTTTGTGTCTTTTTGAGACAGGGTCTTGTTATACAGTTCAGGCTGGCCTTGGGCTTACTTTGTAGCCCAGGCTGGTCTCGAACTTGCAAACAATTCTCCTGCCTCAGCCTCCCAAGTGCTGGGATTGCAGGAGTGTGCCACCATGCCCAGTTCCCCAGTGCTTTTTTATTTTTTTTGAGACAGTCTCACTAAGTCACTCAGCTGCTTCTCCTGCTCCAGTTCTCAAGGGCTGGGAGTGCAGGCAGGCACCACCGCATCTGGGCTTCACGGTCCCTTCTGCTATCCCTGGGTCTGCAAGGCTGAGGCTGAGTCCAGTTCTCAGAACTGGAGGCCTCCTCAGAGCAAGGGGTGGGAGTGCTCCAGGCTGGAGCTGTCACCACAGGTGTGATAGCAGGGATTCTAATCCCAGGGAACCACAGGCCCAGGGACCCGCAGCTGAGCATGAAGAAGGGAAGAAACAAGGCCTTGACTTGTGAGTCCTTGGGGTGGCTTCTGGAAGTGGGGAGACAGTCTTAGAGGCCACCAGCAGTCAGGCCCGCTGGGATGGTGGCCGTCAGCGTGCACCAGTCGCAGGCTGTGTGTCCTACAGGAGGAAGTCGGCACAGGGCTGGAGTAGCTGAGGCCCTGCCCGGAAGGCACACTGGCTCTGGAGCTCCTGGCTTAAAGCTGCATCCTGCTGAGACCAAACTGCAAACACAGTGAAAGCCAAGTGGAGCCAGGGAGAGCCCGTGCCACACATCTGCAGACCCCTGGCTGGGGGCACTTCAGGCCAAGCTGGGGTGAGCGTGGGTCGCTGACCAGAGGCCGGGCCTGTCCTGTGTCTGTGGCTTTGGGTTCAGGCCACAGCAGCAAAGCCAAACAGAAGAGATGCTGGGAGGGAAACAGCTTCCCAAATCAAACACCTGAAACCCACAGGCTGCAGGCTGCATACAGTCCTTTGTTTTCTTCCTTTTGAGCTTTTAGACACTTTGCAACTGTCTGTCAGGCCTCGATAAGGGCAGAAAGTCCCCATGCACCCTTTATTAGCCATCACTGTTTGTTATTCTGAAAAAACAAGAGCATAGTTTTTAATTAAAAACTATCAGTGGTGCATGCCTGTAATTCCAGCAATTTGGGAGGCTGAAACAGGAGGATCCCAAGTTCAAGTCCCACCTCAGCAACTCAGTGAGACCTTGTGTCAAAATAAAATAAAATAAAAGGGACAGCCAGGTGTGGTGGCTCATGCCTGTAATCCTAGCACTTGGGAGGCAGGAGGATCGTTGTGAGTTTGAGACCAGTGTAGGCTACAAAGTGAGCTCAAGGCCAGCCTGAACTCCATAGCGAGACCCTGTCTCAAAATGACAAAAAAAAAAAAAAAAAGGACTGGGACTATAACTCAGTGGTAGCCTCTGGGTTTGATCCCCAGGACCAAAAAAATTGGAAAAGATTGCTACTTTATTAAACATGTGAGATAGTAAAACACATATAATTGACTATTATCATATTAAACAGGTGCTGAGCATTTATTAGATTCTAAAGCCTGCAAATATGGGCCTCATGTCTGTTTCTATGCCACATCCCTGGCTCAGTGCCTGGTACACAGCAGGTGCCTAATAAGTACATGTTAAAGAATAAGAGGGTTCCATGTGTCATGGGTGGGTGCTTCAAGGACAGCTGACACACAGCCTCGCCTTCGTGGGCCTGATGGCTCCTCAGTGTTATTCCCACCTCCCCTGTGATCCTACCTGGAAGCAGGGCCGGATGAGGTGACCTGAGGGCTCTCGCCTGCCACAGGTACCTCACACTACCCCCTCTGATTCCAGGCCACAGAGTTGCTCCCGAGGCTGGTGTCTGAGCTCCAAGGCCTTTCTGTGGATGAGCTGATGGGACTCTGGCAACTTTCTTCCTTCAAATGCCCAGATAACCGGTGAGGGTCTCGCTCCAGTGAGGTGGGCTGGGTCTGGCTGAGGCGCAGGGGGATGCGGAGGGGGTGCTGCTGGGTAGGGCCCCGTGGCCTCAGGGCTGTCCTGGGCTCCTGGGGAGGATTGGGTGTTGATTCTGCTCCTGACCTCGTGATGCTCCTGACTTCTGTCTGGGGATGTGTGCCAGGAAGGAGATTAAGTGGGGGGTCTGGGGTTTCCCACGAGGCCCAAGCTCTGCCCTGGCCTGGACTAGAAACAGAGGGGCCAGCAGATAAAGACACCATTGTTCCCACCTCCAGACGCACCCTCTTGCAGGAGCCAAAATTAGCATCCCAATGCAGGAAAAAGAGCAGGCCAGGGCTGGGGTCCACCGCTGCCACCCTACAGGGGCCTGTGGGAGGGTAAAGAGAGCCCCAAACCAGGAAAGGACCTTTCTGGGAGCCCTAGACTGGGCCAGAGTTACCTTGTGGACACCCTCCAGGACCCTGAGATACAGACCATAGGCCTCCAAGGTTTTCAAAGTCTTATAAAAATCCTCAGAGGCATGAAAACATGAAAGAAGCCCTTCCTCCTGCAAACTCAGCCATGTCCAATGTTTCATTGAGTGACAACACAGCATGAGAATAAATATGTAGATATTTCCTCCAGCCTTCTATATTTGCTCATCTAATCCTCACAACAGTCCCATGGAGTAAGTAGTATTTCTATGTCTACTTTCCAAGCTCAGAAACCAGGGCACAGAGCAGTTAGGAAGCTGTTCAGAGTCATACAGCAGAGTTGGGATTTGAACCCACGTGGTCTGTACCTCCTGTCCAATTTTTATCTTAAACAGAGATGGTATCTGACTTGGTCGTGTTGTAACGATGCTCTAGGTAGGGAGAGGTCTCCATGTCTTTGTGTAGAGTCACCTGTTTTCCTGAGGACATGGCTCCCTGGTCACTCTGGCTTTCCCACATGCCCTTGAGTCTGTCTCATCTGTCTCATCAGCGAGGAAAAGGCCCTCCCCAAGTTGGAAATTTTCCAAGAGAACCAGAGAGAGTTCTGTCACCATTCCCCCTCCTCCATTTCCCCTGGAGCCCAGTTTCCCAGATGGAGAGGGAATAAGGGAACCCCAAAGATGAGATGCAGGAAGAACAGGAAGGATGCTCCTTACTCTGTGTGGCCAGTGCTTCCCCAGGGCCCATGGTCATCCTGGGCAGCACCAGCCTCTGACGTGCTCGTGAGGCCCAGAGACTGTGGTGAGGCTGATGGCGTACGGAGTGGCAGGGCCTCTGGCCCTCGTCAGAGCTGGGGGATCCAGTCCCGCCCCACCGGGGCACCTGCTACCTCAGGATTCCTGAGCGCTGGCATCCACCCCTGCCTGCTGTGATCTAGGGAGCCAGTCTCAGTGAGTGTTTATGTCCTGGGCTGCAAAAGCCAGCAGCTCGGCCTCTTTTTACAGTTTCTCCTCCTCTCTGCAATCTTAAGAACTAAGGAAAATAAAATACCTTTGTGTTGGGCCGAGAGTGTTAGGGGTTTAAGTTAGATGCCACTAACAGATTGATCAGTGGTTCTGTCCCAACACGGGGGGTGTTGGTGAAGTTCACCTTTCTGGGTTCCAGCAGAGCAGAGCCCCAGGGGCCCGACCTGGGCTGCCACTGCTGAGGCCAATGAGCTGCAGCCCAGCCAGAGACCCTGGCCCAGCTGCCAGGCTTCTTCCCCTCTGAGTGTGGGCATGTCTCTCTGTCCCTCTCTGAGCCTCAGTTTACCCTGGATGGCCCAAGGTCACGGCAAGGTGAAGCTTAGAGATGCTCAGAACACATGTGTCACCTTGGGGACCCTCTTAGGCAGGTGCTGGTGGATGCCCTGCCCTCCTGTGGCACTGAGCCCTGTGTGGGCTTCATGAAGGAGCTAATCGCATCTGGGGAAGTGGAGGCAGAGGCGTGGCTGCAGTCGCTGGCCTTCATCCTGCAGCCCACGGACGCCATGGTGAACACGCTGCTGGTGAGTCTGAGCCCCACCTGGACCCCAGCACCCCATCCTGGCTGACCAGATGCAGGGGGAAGGGTGACTGCTCTTGTCCTTCCAGGTGGCCCAGGAATGGGGCAGGACGCCTCCTGTCCCTGGGCTGCTGGGTTCTATTCACGATTTGGTATCAGTGTGAGCTTGGGTCACGGGTCAGCAGTGTGCCTTCCAACTGTGTAACCCAGCCAGGGACTTTACCTCTCTGAGTCTGTTTTCCAATCTGTAAAGTGGGGATGGGACTGCTTCCTCTATCCCAGGCTCAGAGAGCAATGAGGTACCACCCATGAAGCAGTTCTGGTGCCCAGAAATCTGAATGTGTTGAATTAGGGCTACAGCTACTGTTGTAAGCATTGTATTTAATAAGTCCCAAGATTGGGAAACCTGTGTGTAACAAGGGCAAAAATACGTAGCAGTGACTGAGGCCTTATTTACCCTTGAGAAGCTCTGTGAAGTACATGCTCTCACTGTCCCATTTTACAGATGAGAAAACTGAGACTCAGTTTGTCCAAGGTGGGGCAGCTTCTCTGCCCATCTGTGGACTTCAGGGTGCATCCTCGATTGCTGGGGGCACTGTTGCTCCTTGTCCCGCTGTTCCTGGATGACAATGAGCAGCAGAAATGCTCTTCAGGAGATGTGAGGCACGCCCGTGGAGGGGAGTCCATGGGTGTGTCCATCCCTGGAGCTGCTGGGGCTGTGGCTGTGGTCCAGGGCTCTGAGCCGGGCTGTCCCAGGAGTGGGTGTGGTTGGCTCTGCTGAGTGGATAATAAAGGCACCAGCTGGGAGCTGGACCTGGGCTGGGCTTCCGGAGGCACAGAATCTGTGACCTAGAAGGTGACACTGACCACTAGAGACACCAGCACCATCCGCAGTCTGCCAGGGCTGAGCTGGTGCTGGGCTTCATGAAAATGTCCTTCCTTCTCCCCTCCTCCGTCCTTGTCTTCTGTGTTCCTCCACTCCTCGAGGGCCGTGTGGCCACACATGCATTGGGACACACCAGGGCTCACACACGCACACGCACACGTGTGCCAGGGCAGTCAGGCTTGAGATGCACACGTAAGGGGATGCATGTGCATAGAAATTCCCTTATACACACTCTCACTCACTCACACTCATTCTGAGGCTCCAGAACACAGGCACACTGAGGTGCACACGTGGACCTGGAACACCTCCTGTGCCCAAGGCAGGACAGTGTGGGCACCCTGCTCCGGGGCCTGTTGCTCTCAGCAGTGAGCCTGACCTGGGAGCCAGACCCCTGGTTCCGTTTCAGGTGACCTGAGGTCAGGGACACCCTCTTCATCTCAGCTTTCTCAGCTGCAAAGTGGAAATGCTGCATAAGAAGGTGAGGTTCATGAGGTGTGAACAGAGAGCCCCTCAGTGGGTGTGTGGTGGGGGGAGGACGGGAGAAGCCAGACGTCCGGACGGCGGCGATGCTCAGAGTGGGGCCTGGACGGCCGCAGAGAGCAGCCTGGATGGCAGAGACACAGGCCGTCTGCAAGCCGGTAGTTCAACCTAGCCGTTTCAAAAGTTAAAGACGTTAAGCCTGCATTTAGAGGAATTATATTAAAAACAAAAGTATACTCTGAGAAGCTGAGGCAAGAGGGTCACGAGGTTAAATTTATTTATATATAGGTGTGTGTACATCAAGGTCTGGGCATAGCTTCATCTGAAGACCCTGGTTCAGTGCCCAGTACCACAAAGAACAAGCAACAAGGGTAACAGCTAGTTATCTCTGCCTGGTTTCCTCGCCGCATGGTTCTGCCCATTTGTTCCTGTTGGCAGTGGCCTGGTGGCCCCTGTGAGGAGCCTGGGGGTCCACAGGCCCACCTCCGACTTTGCAGTGGGTGGGGACACTGTTGGGCTGTGGCCTTCCCTAGGGAATCACAGGGTCCCAGGGGAGCTTCCACCCTCACCCTGTGCTGTCGCAGGCCGCCGGAAAGCAAACTGGCTCACTGGCTCATTTTGCACTCGAGCCCAGACAGGACTTGGGTTTTGTTTTGTGTGAACCTCACAGATCCTGGGAGTGCAGTGGAAAGTGTGCCCAGGATCCTCTGCGGGTTCTATTCAGACCTTCACCCTGCTGCCCCAACTGGTAACGGGGCCCAGGGTGCTCCACTTTAGCCATGTTGGCAGAAGGGGCTGGGGAATTCTTTGCTGGGCATGGGAGGCTGCCGGTTCATTATAGGACGTTTCTCAGATTCCCTCCTCACTTCCTTACGCCCACTCCAGCGTGACAACCACAAATGTCGGCAGACATTACCAGTGTTCCTGTCCCCCCCATTAGCCCAGAAGTGAGGCTCCCCATCCTGGATGCAAATCAAGGACCCCCGGGTGGCTTTAGGACCCCCCCCCCACCCGGCAGACTCACTCTGTGCAGGGCATCCCGCTAACCTGTGGTGGTGTCTGTCCCCAGCCACTGCTGCAGTCCCCCAGGGCCAGCCCCAGCGCCTTCCTTGGCCTCTCAGCCCTGGTGCACAATCTCTGTGCCTCCCTGGATGAGCCCTGCGGGCAGCTGCCAGGAGTCAGCTCCCTCGTGAAGACCCTGGGCGAGGCTGTGGGTGCAGACTGCACCTTCCAGGAGCCCTTGGCTGCCGACCAGGTGAGCACAGCCTGTGGTTGGGCTGGCGAGTCCCGGGCAAGTGGGTAGGGCGGGTTCCTTCCCCCAGGCCTCACGGCCCTGAGCCCTCTGTTCCAGCTCCGGCTCATGCTGAAGGCCATTGGCAATGCTGGTCTGGCCGCCGCGGCCCTCACCCCCACACTGAGTGCCTGTGCCACGCTGGCGAGTGGCCCCCTCGAGATCCGGCTGGGCGCCATCCAGGCCTTCCGGAGAGTCCCCTGCTCTGCAGACGTGAGATCCTGGGCGCTTTTCCACAGGATCAGGACTGGGCAGTGGTGGGGCTTGAGTGCATTGTTAATTCACTTTGTTCATTCATCCTGGATTTACTGAGCACCTACTGTGTGTTGCACCCCAGCTGGGTGTTACTGTGAACAGATGCCCAAGTCTCTATCTCACAGAGATTATTCACCAAGTAAACACACATGACCTTCTAGTGTAGGGATGCCAAACTGTAGGCCAGGGGCCATCCCCAGCCTGCTATTTTCATAAATTTCACTGGCACGCAGTCATACCCACTCATGGATAGAGTATCCATGGTGACTTTCTTACTACAACTGCAGGGTTAAGGCTTTGCAAGGACATTTCATGGCTTGAAAATACCACTTATCTGTCATTTTACAGAAGTTTGCTGACCCCTGGACTACTGGCCCCACTCTCATTGAGTCCAGATCAAAGTCCTTACAGTGATCTACTGAGTCCTGTGTGATCTGACCTCTGACTCACTTGTACCTCTTGGCCTCATCTCCAATGGTCATCCCACTCCAGCCATATCCCTCTCTGTTGCTCCTCAAACACCAGGCCAATGGCTGCCTCAGGCCCTTTGCACATGCAGTTCCCATTCCTGGAATCTTTTTTCCCTTTACGTCCCCAGCCTCACTCCTGCATCTCTTATAAGTATTAGTTTATCAACATGTTTATTGTGGGGTCTCTAATGACTGTTTCACCTGAAATTGAACCTATTAGGTCCCCAGAGTCTCCAGCCCTTTTTTCTACTTCTCCCCCTCTTAGCACTGATCACCACCTACCGTGTTATATGTTTCACATGTCAGTCTTGTTCATGCTGCGGCAGTGTGATCTTCAGGTGGATGGGGGCTGTCACATCCCACAGTGGCAGGCGCACAGTAGGTGCTCAGTAAATGCCTATCGTGCTGTGCAGGAAGATGTCATGGGGGGTGGGGAGGTAGCTTGCTTATCAAGGTCACCTGGGGTCACTGAGACATAGTTCTGTGTGTCAGACCCGACACTGTTTCTGTAAATAAAGCCTCCTCAGGGTACGGCCACATCCGTTGGGTACCCTATTGCTATGCGTGGGAATGGGCAGGGCAGTGAGCTGTTCTAGGAGGACTGGGGGTTGGGTGTGACTGACCAGGCCTGGCTCTCCACAAGGGGACATTGTGAGAGGGGTACAGGGCCAGGTCAGGGACAGTGCCTTCCCGTGGGGGACCCTGAGCCATAGCTTTCCTTCTGCCCTCCAGCGGTCCGCACTCTCCCGCCTCTATGAAGCCCCTGAGGAGGAAGCCGAGATTCGCATCCACGCCTACCTGGCCCTGATGCGGTGCCCGGGGGAGGAGGTGTTGGCCGTGGTGCGGCGGACACTGGCGGGCGAGCAGTCCACTCAGGGTGAGCAGGGCTGGCCGGGCACCTCGTGGGCCCACTTCTCCCTCTTCCACCCCTCTTTTCTTGCTGCACCATCTGGGCAAGTGGCCCTGAGTCCCGCCTCAGCTGCTGGGCAATTTCAGGCCTGCGGGTGACTTTAGAGAAGTTCTTCTTCTTTCAAGTCTCAGTTTCCTCATCTGTGAAATGAAGTGGGAGTCACAAGATCCTACCTCACAGCACAGAGACCCAAGCAGAGGAGGACCAGGGCCCGAGAATGTCAGCTCCCTTCTGGGATCGCTTCAGACAGGGGAACTCAGAGCCATGTTCCTGAACCTAACAGTGTAAGAACAAGAGATAGAAGGAAAAGCATCAGTAACACTCAGCAGGCTGACAGCCCTGGGTTCAGATCCCAGCTCAGCTCTACCCCACACATGCCCTTGGAAGCTGCCAGCCTTCTGGGTCTCCATTTCCATACCTGCAAGGTGGGGAATAGGGCAGCACCTCTGCCTTGAGCTAAGGCAGGAGGATACAGAAAAGGAGCTGTGGCCTGTGGGTCTCATGGTCCTGTCTCTCTGCTACTGTCACCACTGCAGTATAACTATGCATCATGGTCACATCTCAGAGCATGTACAGGGTAAGCAGGGAGCTAGAGCTGCCTCCTTTCCAGCCCCAGGCTGGGGCTCCTGAAGGCTGTTCCCTGTGGACAGCTCTTGGTGTGTCACATCGGAACATGTGACGAGGACACTAGCACACACCTGTGTAGTCACAGTGATGTTTCGGTCAATGGCACCTGGACTCTCACACATCAAAACTGCTTAACAACACAATTCTCAGACTGTGTTTCCATCCCCAAGTGACACATGACGGCATCTCCTTAACATTGACAGTGACTTGGGATCACGTTACACATACTATAACAACCTGGAGGACTTGGGTCTGGAGCTGCATGGTGCTGGGGAAGGGGGGAGCCTGTCCTATGACTCCTGGGACTAGGCCCGCCTGGGCGGGTCAGGCTGTTTCTCAGACGATGACCAAGAAGAGCTCCCTGTACAGCCACCTGTGGCCCTGTGTGCTCTGACTTCAGGATCATTTCCCAGAAGCAAAATTGCTGAGGCAAATGTGTGCCCATATAGAGTCCCATAGGGGCTGGGGACAGCTCAGTGGTGACCACTTGTCTCATGTATGAGGCTGTGGGCTCCGTCCCTAACACTGCAAAAAGGAAAAGAAAAGCCCCATGTGACCTTGGCGACTGACCTTCTGAGGATAAGTGGTCCTTGTCCATTGAAAGCCAGCCCTGTTCCATGGTGGGCTGTTCCAGAAGCTTCCACTGGGCCTGCTGAGGGGGCTGAGCCACTGAGTGGGCTGGGGTTGCCATTGGACCCAGCATCTCCCCTGGACTTGTGCCTGTTGGTGCTCTTATTTCATCCCTCCAGGGACCCTCAGAGGGTCCCCAGCCTGGATTGCACGTCACCCCTTCACCTACCCTGAAGGATTCTTGGTCTTTCAGGTCCAGGGTCTGACTGATTTTCACAAGCAGTTCTGTGAGATGAGTCATTACTTCTCTTTACAGCTGAGGTAACAGGTTAAGTGAGGCAGAGTGACCACCTTAGGCCACACTTGTAAGCAGTAAAGCAGGATTTAAAACGAGGCCTGCCTGGCCCATTTCACAGTTGAGGAAACCGAGATTCAGACAGATACCGTGACCATCCTGAGGTCACGCAGCTTGTAAGTGTTGCAGCTGGGATTCAGACAGGGGTCTGACTTTCTAGGCAGGGCTGTCCCACCACGTAGTCTCTCCCATCTGGAAGGTTCATCAGAATTCTGTGTCCAGGCTAAGATCCATGTTCCGTGAAAGTGCCACTCCTGAGAAGTCCTTGAGTCTGGGAGGCCTGGGTGGAGTCCAAGGGTCTTTCCTCTGGGCTGTGCTGGCTGTGTGCCAAGCCTCACTGTCACTCCACCGCAGTGGGTTCCTTTGTGTGGAGTCACCTCCTGCAGCTGCTGGAGACAACGGACCCCCTGAAACGCAGTCTCCGGGACTCCCTCCCCGAGGACATCCTCAGCCAGGAGTTCCGCCCCGAGACCTGGAAACACTCCACCTACTCTGATGTCACCTTCCGCTCAGGTACAGCTGACCTGCAGCCACTAGGGTGTGGGGACCCGGGACACCCCCTCTCCAAAACACAAGGGTTTCCCAAGTGTCAAGTACTTATTGGCACCAGCCTGATAATTGGGTGTGGACCCTACTGTTCCTGCTGCTTTGTTTGGTTGGAAGAGGTGAAAAATAATCACATGTCAGTGATTTGACAGCACTTAACTGAATTCTTTCTTCTGTCTTTTCTCTCAAATTGGCTACTTATTTATTTATGTTTGTAGAACTGGAGATTGAATCCTTGCACTAAGCTATACCCCCAGTCAGCACTTTAAAAAATTCTTATTTTGAAACAAGTTCTCACTAAGTCACGCGGGCCGGGCTTTAACTTTGATCTCCTGCCTCAGCCTCCCAGAGTGCCGGGATTATAGATATGCTTCCATCACACCGGGCCCTGATGGGCTCTTTTAAACTTATACTGATTTTAAAAAGGAAACTTGCTGTCACGTTATCGTAGGAGAGAGGTGATGAGGAAAGGAGAAGAAGTGCTGATGAAAGATTCTGTGAGAGTCTCCTGCATCTTGTTGCCCTGTGCAGGCTGAGGGTTTGGAGAACGGTCTTTCCCTGTGTCATAATTAAATTGAGCATCAAAAGGGGAACCTTTGCAGCAGAGGCCCCTCAACCCATTGCCATCCTGGCCTGCGGATGCACTGTGGGTCTGGTCTCTCTCAGGCCATGGGCCCTCGATGGCCTGCACCACTCATTCCCCACTTTCTCCCAGGGTCCGGCAGCCTGGGAGCCACCCTGGAGAGGACCCTGATCTTCTCTTCCGCCTCCTTCCTTCCCCGATCTGCCACAGTGAACCTGACCGTGCATGCCGGGGGCCAGGCCTTCAACCTCCTGGAGGTAAGAGGGAGTCAGGCCGTGAGTTTTGTAAGGTGTGCCCTGGACTTGGAGCCAGAAATGACCCCATCTGTCTATCTGTCCATCCATCCTTTGCCTGCATTGCGCTACCCCTGATGTCCTTCCATGCCCTCATTGTCCCACCCATCTGCCCATCTATTCACCTACTGACACGTAGGTGCCTGCGGAATTCCCCATCCGCCTCTCTCCATCTCTCTAACCCCTCCATCTGGCCCTCTCCCCCATCCATCACTTATCCACGCATGTCCCCTTTTAGATATCTCACTGTGTACGCTCATTTCTTCCCACACCCACCCACCTATCTGTCCCGACTTCCTGTCTGTCAGTCCATCCATCCACCTAACCACCCATCCCCACACCTTACCCCCATCCGTTCAGCTACTCCTCTACTCCACCTTTCTACCCGTCCACCTGTCCATGTCCATCTGCGTTCACCTACCGCCCCGCTCTCCATCCACCCACATTTGTCCTTCTACCTTCCTACCATCCATTGCATGAACACTCATCCTCTGCCTCACTGAGAGGCAAGTACTGTGCGGGGTCCCCAGACAGACGGTGAAGCGAGAGAGGCAGCCCCCGCTGCTCACACCCCCTAGGGAGGCAGATGATGGTGAGCTAACCCAGGCTGAGGCTGGGCAACTCCAGCGCCACAGGGCGGTGAAGCCTGGGCTGAGACTGGAGACTGAGCCTGCACAGCTGTAGAGACGCAGAGATTTTGGCCAGGGGACCAGTCCGTGCTCAGCTCCACAGAAGGGGGCAGTGGCATTTCAAGGGAAAGATGGGGCTAGGGGAGCGAGAGGCTAGCAGGGAGTCAGGCAGAGAGGGAGTGGTAGGCCTGGAAGGGCCTTCGCACAGGGAGGAGAGGGTGTGATTTGAGCCCTGGATGTCATGTGGGAAATGGATTCTGGGGTTGACAGTGGAAGAGGGGGCATCTTTGAGGGGTCGTTTCCAGCAAGTGGGCTGCCTTAGGGCCCTGTGTCTCCTGGCCCTACATCCCCGGAGTCTGAGACTCCTTGCTGTCCCAACGCCATCTAACGACAGGGCCCAGGGCCCAGGGAACACAGCAGCTGGTGGGGGCGCAGCCTCCCAGATTTCTCCCAGCTGTCAGGCCCGCTTGACTTGGGAGGAGATGAGGATGAGGTGAAAAGAAAAGAAAGCAGATGGATGTACGGGTGGAAGGAGGAGAAGGATGGAGAGAATAAAGGAAAAGATGAGCCAAGCACCTGTGATCCCAGCATTTTAGGAGGCTGAAACAGGAGTACTACAAATTCAAGCCCAACCTGGGCAATCTGGCAACTTACTGAGGTCCTGTCTCACAAACAGGAGTGGGGATGTAGTTTAGTGCACAGGCACTGGGTCCGTTCACCAGCACCACACACAAAAACAGATGGAAGGTGAGTGAACAGGTTTATAGGTAGATGGATGGGTGGATGGGAAGGATGAAAAGGTGGAGGAGCAAAGATGTGATGCATGGGCAGATGGGAAGAAGGAGGGTTAGGAGGAGTCATTCATCCAGTTTTGAGGATCAACCAGGCTAGGTCTTGAGGGTGCCTCATGAATGAGCTGTGAGCCCTGCTGTCATGAAGGACCCTATCAGGAGACCCACAAGTCATAGCACCTGCTTGCAGCCTTGTGCTGGAGGCCCAGGTGGAGGAGACAGCCAATGGGGGAGCAGGAAGGGAATGAGGGGGTGCAGGGAGGGGTGATCAGCAAGGGGCCCCAGAAGCAGTGGCATTTGAACCAGGCTGGAAGGGACAGGTGGGAATTCTTGCTGTTGTGCCATTGTGCCAAGCAGATATGGAGCCTGATGGATTTCCCAAGGTGGCACCCTGCTGCCCAGATTGCCCTGTGCAAGGCTTCTGAGCCTCCAAGAGCCAGCAGCTCTTGGTCGCCATGGGACTGAGTTGTTCCTCTCTGAGCCCTGGCCTCCCTTCCCAGCTGGGGCTCCGACTGGAACATGCAGAGGAAATTGCCCACCGGCTATTCTTTGGTCCAAAATCACACTGGGGACAGGAAGAGGAGAGAGAGACCCAGCAGGACAAGTCCCCAGGCCCAGAGCCAGGGCCCGCCAGCCCTGAGTGTCCAGAAGAAAGATCCAGAAAGATGAGAGACTTGCAACAAAAGGTAAGAGATGTGGCCACTGCTGCCACCTCCAACCACACACAACCCTCCCGGCGACAGTCTTAGGCCAGCTCAGGATTGCAGAATGGAGCCTCATGGGCCAGTCAGCTCTGGTCCTGCCTCCCTTAGGGGGCAGCGCTCATGCGAACAGGCAGCTGCTAGCCAGCCTCCTTTCAAAGTATCAGCTACGTTTAAGAAGCCCCCAAGTCCTCAGAAGACAGACGGCTGCCCACGCCATATACCTGGGTGCTCAGCTGTTAGCTGTATCACTTTCCTAGTTAGTGCCTCTCCTGACCGAGACAACCACAATCCTGGACTAGCTCTGCTTTTCAAAAGCCAGCTGTGTTCAGCTATAGAGGACATTTGATAAACGGCACACATGGACGGTGTAGCAAGTTTGGACACACATGTCCCTCTGTGAAACATCCCCCAACACAGCTAATGAACATGTCCACTGTACCCAAAGCACCCTCATCCTCCTCGTGCTCTTTCCCTGCCCTGTCCCTTCCCCAGGAGCTTCCCGGAGGTCTTGTACCTCTGGAGACTGCATTTTCTAGAATGTTACAGAAATTGGATTATGTAACATGTGCGTTTCTTTTCTCCCCAGCACTGGGAATGAACCCAAGGCTTTGTGCTGAGCTACATCCCCAGCATTTCATTTCCTCTCATTTCATTTCATTTATGTTGTTTTGTTTTGCTTTATTTTGTGGCAGGGTCTTGCTAAGTTGTTGAGTTACTCTGGCTGGGCTCTAACTTGCAATCCTTCTGTCTCAGCCTTTCAGTGCTGGGATTATAGGAAATGTGCTTTTTGTTCTGCTAAAGGATGTAATCTTTTTTTGCTTATGTACTTTCATTTATAATTATTTTGAAATTCATTAGTTTTGTTGGGGGTGCTAATAGTGTATTTCTTTGTATTGCTGAATAATACTCCTTTGTTGGAATGTATCATAGTGTAGCTATTCAGGAGTTGAGGATAAATAACTTTGCATTTGAATTATTCCCAGTGTTTGGCTATTAAAATGAAAGCCGCTAAGAACATTTGTGTACAAATCTCTGTATGGACATGTGCCTTCACTTCTCTTGCATAAATATGTAAGAGTGGCTGGGTCATATGGTTATGTGTGTGTTGAAGTTTTCAGAAGCTGCTAAATTGTTTTTCAAAGTGATTGTGCTAGTTGGCATTTGCACCATCATTGTATGAGAGTTTGTTCTTCTGTCCTTACCAGCATTTCACATGGTTAGACTTTTTTTTTCTTTTTTGAGAGAGTGTCTTGGTGTGTAGCCTAGGTTGACCTCAAACTCACTGTGATTCTTCTGCCTCAGTCTCCCAAGTTCTAGGGTTACAGATGTGTGCCAGCATGCCTGGTTTAGACTTTAATTGGGGCCATTCTGATGCTGTGTGGTAGTATTTTGTGGTTTCAGTCTGTATTTCTCTAATGACTTTTGATGCCAAGCATCTTTTCATGTGCTTATTCGCTACCCTGGCATCTGCTCTGAGGAAACATACGTTCAGATCTTTATTTTATGTCATTGCATTATTTTTTGTTGAGTTTGGGAATTCTTTGTATATGACAAAAGCAAGTCTTTTATTATTAGGGACCTTTGCCAAGATCCCCAACTGCGTGTGTGAAGGGTGCAGTAAAAGGATGAAACAAGTGACAGAGACAATTTAGTAATATGGAAAGGCGGGCTGAGGAGTCAGAGCCTCAGGGTGGGCAAAGACCAAGACTCTACAGCTGGCCACTCTTTTATTAGCCAGTGCATGGGGAAGGGCAGCAAGTGATTCCCGGAACAGTAATGCAGTTGCCGCGGGCTGGTAAGAAGAACAAAGCATTCTTGCAAGGACTGGGAGCGGGGAGATGAGGAAAACACAGTTTCCCCAGGTGAAAAGTTTTGCTACCGCTATTACATTGCTTTAGCAATCCTTATTGCCCTCAGTGGATCTTATCTTGCCCTGTGAGCACTATAGGATCACTAACTTTCATTCAGGCTTCAGCGGTGACCAGGAGAAAGCGGGAATTTTCTCCTTTGGCTCTTTGAGCCCGATTAGAGGGAGGAGGTTAGCTTTGGATGTCCCTGATATTCATTTATAATCTGTGGTCCTGACACCTCGTGAGACACATCAATTTGGAGATTTTGTCTCCTAAGCTGCGATAGACCTTTTTGTGACGAGTGGAAGTTCTTAGTTTTGATAATGTTTATTCATTTTTTTCATGGAGAGTGTTTTATGCTGTGACTCAGAAATCTTGGCCTAATGTCATGCCATGGAGACCCCCTAAAAAAACCTAGGGTTCAATCTCTGGGCAGCTCCCTACTCCGGGTACTCTGCCCTTCAAGGTCCCACCACCGCAGTCCCCCCAGCCTGCAGCACAGTAGTCAGGGAGCACTCTGCTTGGCCCCGCTTTCCACTCCCTGTTCACAGCTTGCACTCAGGGGTCGCCCTGCTCGCTGATCTCCCATCTCTCTGGTCGCCATCTCCTGAGTAGGGTTAAATCTGCTCCAGGGCCCTGGCTGTTCCCTATGTGGGGGCAAACCTACTTCCTGTCACTCTGCTTTGATTGGCCGTGGAAACACACTCAGTTCCTCCTTGACCTTCCTGTAAATGAATGCTTCGCCTTGTGCCCCTTTCATGAAGATGACATTCATGTGATGAAGGTAACTAATCTGAAACATACAGTTCAGGGATGTCTGGCACATTCTGCGTTGTGCTGCCATGACCTCTATCTAATTCCAGAGCATTTCCTCACCCTAAAGGAGACCCCCATGGCTCCGTGACCCACTATTCTCCATAACCTGCTTCCACCAGCCCTGGCAACCACCAATCTACTTTTTGTCTGTGGATGTGCCTGTTCCTGGATAGTTTCATAGAAATGGAACCACGTGCCTGGCTTTATCCATTTAGCATCATGTTTCTAAGGTCTGTCCATGTTGCAGCACAAATCAGCTCCTTTTCTTTTTTGTTTTAAATTTTATTTTATAGAGAATAAAACAAAAGAGGACAGAATTAAACAGATCAGAACAGAACAATGCAAGCAACACAGCACTTCACAACAAGACAACCGGATATCAACAGTAGCTACCATAATGTCTCTTTCTTTGAAATAGTTGAGCATGGCTTCACACACAATAATATCAAACATAACAAAATAGAATAAAAGCATTCAAGAGAATGAAACTATTACAAGGCATTCTGAACCAAATAACAGAAGATGAACAATGGCTACCATAATATCTCATTTTCCATGAAAAATTTGTTTATATTATTACACATATTAAAATCCAATAAGACACAACATGATAGAACCAATGGAAATAGAAGAACAAAAGCATGTAGGACTTCAGAGCCAGATGATATTAAGTCAGCAATGGCTGCCATAATGTCTTGTTTGCTTCAAAGTAGCTGTTTATACCATCACACATAATAAGATCAAACAAAACAATAAAACCATTCCAACCAATGAATGAAATCATTAAAAGACTTCAAAGCAATATAATGGGGAACCATGATTACTGTAGAATCTTATGTACTCTTACCATTTCTTACACTAGGGAGACTATACAGTATTTATACATGTGAGTTTGATTTATTTCGCTTATGAGTATGGTCTCAAGTTGCATCCATTTATTTATAAATATCTCAATGTGATCATTCTTTATAGCTGAGTAGTACTCGATTGTATAAAAATACAATTTTTTATCCATTCCTCAGTTGATGGGCACTTAGGTTGTTTCCAAGATCTGGCTATTACAAATTGTGCTGCTATAAACATGGGTGCACAGATATCTCTATGGTATGATGTTTTCAGTTCTTCTGGGAATATGCCTAGAGTGGAATAGCTGGGTCAAATGGGACCCCCAATCCCAGCTTTTTGAGAAATCTCCAGACTGACCTCCACGGTGGTTGTACCAGTCTACACTCCTGTCAACAATACAGAAGAGTTCCTTTTTCCCCACAGCCTCTCCAGCATTTGTTGTTGGTGGTTTTCTTGATCCTGGCCATTCTTTCTGGAGTGAGATGGAATCTCACTGTGGTTTTAATTTGCATCTCTTGAATAACCAGTGATGCTGAACACATTTTCATGTATTTATTTACAATTTGTATTTCTTTGTTTGAGAACTGTGTATCATCTCAGATGCCCATTTTTGGATTGGGTCTTTGAATTTTGGGGGTCTGATTTTTAAAAATTCTTTATAAGTTCTAGACATAAGTCCTTTGTCTGAGGGACAGTTCACTAAGATTTTTTTCCCAGTTTGTGGGTTTTCTTTTCACTCTGCTGGAGATTTCTTTGGACATGCAGAAACTCTTTAATAACATGTGATCCCAGTTATTGATTCTGGGAAGTATTTCCCATGCAGTTTGGTTCTTATTCATGAATTCTCTACCTACCCCTATGTCTTTAAGATTTTTACCTACTTTATCTTCCAACAGATTTATTGTTTCTGTTTTAATATTTAGATCTTTGATCCATTTAGATTTTAGTTTAGTACATGGTGATAGGCATGAGTCTAGTTTTAGTTTTCGGCATGGGGATAGCCAGTTTTTCCAGCATCATTTATTAAAGAGACTATCATTCTTCCAGTGAACATGTTTGGCCCCTTTATAAAGATAAGGTGGTTGAGTGTGTTTATAGTTGTGGTTGTATCTTCTAGCCTATTCCATTGATCTTCAGATCTGTTTTTGTTGCAGTACCATATTGATTTTATTACAGTAGCCTTGTAGTATAACTTCAAGTCAGGGATTGTGATGCCTCCTGCCTTGACTTTGCTGCTTAGAATTGCCTTTGCTATTCTAGGTCTCTTCTGGTTCCAGATGAATTTTAAAAATGATTTCTCTAGATTTATGAGGTATGTTAGTGGTATTTTCATTGGGATTGCATTGAATCTGTATAACAATTTTGGGAGAATGGCCATTTTCACAATATTTATTCTTCCTATCCATGAACAAAGGATGTCTTTCCATTTTCTGAAGTCCTTTTCAATTTCTTTTTTCAGGGTACTATAATTTTCCCTGTATAGCTCTTTTACTTCTTTTGTTAGATTAATTCCTAAGTATTTCACTTTTTTGGATGCTAGTGTGAAGGGTGTGGCTTCTCTTATCTCTCTGTGATTTTGTTGTTAGTGTATAGGAATGCTATTGATTTTTGAGTATTGACTTTGTATCCAGCTACATTGCTGAATTTATTTATTATATCTAGAAGTCTCAATGGAGGTTTGGGGGTTTTCTATGTAGAGTATCATGTCATCTGCAAATAATGATAATTCAACTTCCTCTTTTCCTATCTTTACTCCTTTTATTTCTCTCTCTTGTCTAACTGCTCTGGCTAGTATTTCCAATACTATGTTGAATAGAAGTGGTGATAAGGGACATCCTTGTCTTGTGCCTGATTTTAAGGTAAAGGATTTCAGTTTTTGGCCATTTAATATGATGCTGGCTGTTGGTTTGTCATAGATGGCCTTTATCATATTGAGGTAGAGACTATCTATTCCAATTCTCTGCAAGGTTCTTATCATGAATGGGTGTTGGATCTTATCAAAAGCTTTTTCTGCATCTATAGAAATGATCATGTGATTCTATAGATGTGATTCTTATTTTTGGCTCTATTGATATGGTGGATTACATTTATTGATTTATGTACGTTGAACCATCCCTGCATGCTTGGGATGAATCCCACTTGTTGATGATGTATAATCTTCTTGATGATTTGCTGCATCCTATTTGCCAATATTTTATTGAGAATTTTTGCATCTATGTTCATTAGGGAGATTGGCCTGTAGTTTTCTTTTTCAGTTGGGTCTTTCTCAGGTTTTGGTACTAGAGTAATATTTGCTTCCAGGAATGACTTAGAGAGAATTACTTCCCTTTTGATTTCATTGAAGAGTTTGAGGAGTGTTGGCATTAAGTCTTCTTTGTATTTCTTGTAGAATTCCACAGTGAATCCGTCTGGGCCTGCGCTCTTCTTTGTTGGTAAGGACTTAATTACAGTTTCAATTTCATTAATAGAAATTGGGTTATTCAGCAGTTTTACATCTTCTTGATCCAGCTTTAGTGGTTCATATGTTTCTGGGAATCTGTCCATTTCTTCTGTGTTATCGAACCTATGAGAGTAGAGGTTTTCGAAATAGGTGTTGTAGTGATTTTACCTTTTTAATTCCATATTGCATGAATTTGAGTCTTTTCTTTCCTTTTTTAATTAGATTGGGTAGGGGCTTATCAATTTTATTTATTCTTTCAAAGAACCAACTTTCTGATTCATTGATTTTTTTGTATTGTTTTCTTAGTCTCTATTGCATTAATTTCTGCTGTGATCCTTATAATTTTCTCCCTTCTTTTGGCTTTGGGCTTGGGTTGCTCTTCTTTTTCTAAATGTTTGAGGTGTAGTATCAGGTTGTTTATTCGTGTTCATTCTGTTTTCCTAATGTGGGAACTCAGTGCAATAAATTTTCCTCTGAGGATCGCTTTCATTGCATCCCACAGATTCTGGTAAGTTGCATTTGCATTTTCATTTGCTTGTAGATATTATTTAATTTCTTCTTTTATTTCCTCTGTGACCCATTGATTGCTCAAGAGTGTATTATTCAATTTCCATGTGTTTGTGGGGTTTTTGCAGTTTCTTTTATCATTAATTTCTAGTTTCATGGCACTAAGATCTGATAACATGCATGGGATAATTTCTTTTGCATTTACTTAAATATGTTCTGTGGGCTAGTATATGGTGTATTTTTAGAGAATGTCCCATGTACTGCTGAGAAGAATGTATATTCTGATGTTGTTGGATGGAACACTCTGTATGCATCTATCAAGTCCATTTGTTCACAGGTGTGATTCAGTTCTGTTATTTCTTTGCTAATCTTCTGTCTAGTTGAACTGTCCCTTTGTGTCAATGGCATGTTATGGTCTCCTGTTATAATTGTGTTATTGCTTATTTGGTTTTTCATTTCTGTTAATACTTGCTTTGTATAGCTGGGTGTTCTGGAATTTGGTGCATATATATTTAAGATTGTTATCTCTTCCTCTTGAAGTTTTCCCCTAACAAGTATGTAGTGACCTTCTTTATCTCTTCAGACCATTCTTGGTTTGAAGTTCACATTGTCTGCAAACAGAATAGCTACCCCCACTTTTTTTTTTGAGTTCCTGTTACATGAAGTATTGTTTTCCATCCTTGGACTTTCAGTCTATGAATTTCCTTTTGGGTTAGATGGGTTTCTTGTAGAAAGCAGAAAGCATATGGTTGGACGTTATTTCTTGATCCATTCTGCCAGTCTGTTTCTTTTAATTGGTGAATTGAGGCCATTTACATTAATGGTTATAACTGTTATATATAACAATATCATTTTATTGTTGTACATATATATATACAATATTGTTTATATTGTGTGTATATATATATATATATAACAATATAACTGTATATATATATAACAATATCATTTTATTGTTGACATGTTATCTTTCTGCTGTTGTATCTTTACCTTTCCATTCTGTTTAATTGTTTGTCTTGCTTAGTGTTTTTTTCCTATGGAAATCTAGAATGTCTTTGAGTATTCTTTGAAGGTTTGGTGATCATGAAGTTCTTCAGCTGTTCTTTGCAATGAAAGTATATTATTTTTCCATCCATTTTGAAGGACAGTTTTGCAGGGTACATCAGTCTGGGTTGGAAGTCGTTTTCCTTTAGGATCTGAAATATTTCACTCCATGCTCTTCTTGACTTCATTGTTTATGTTGAGAAGTCTGCTATGATTCTGATAGGTTTTCCTTTATAGGTGATCTGTCTTTTCTCTCTAACAGCCTTTAATGTTCTATTCTTGTGTTGGCTATCTGGGATGGTGATTATTATATGTCTTGGTGTAGTTTTATTTTGGTTATGGCTGGAGTTCTATATGCTTCACTAATCTGTATGTCAGTTTCCATTCTCATGTTTGGGAAATTTTCAGATATTACTTCTGTAAATAGCCTCTTGATGTCATTTATGTTGTCCCTTGTTTTTCATTTACCCCTATTAATCTTATGTTGTTTTTCTTTGCATCATCTTGCAACTGTTGAATTGTTATTTCCTGATTCCTTGTTATTTTTAAAAGATCTTTCCTTTCCTGTTCACTAGCTGCAATCTTATCTTCAAGGTCTGAGATTCTATCTTCACTTTCATTGAGGCAGTTTTGGCAACTTTCAATAGAATTTTTGATGTCCTGTGTATCTCTTTGAATCTGCTTCATGTATTCTGTTTGTTTTTTATACTGTTCATTCAGGGATTCTATCTGTTTGCTTTGTTCCTCTAATTTTTTAGCTGTGTCTTCTTTAGATGCATTCACTATTTCTTTCACTACTTTTATCATTTCTTCTTTTACCTGGGAGATTATTTCTGATTTGAGTTGCTTCATAGCTTCCCGTACTTTCTTCTTTATTTCAGTTGATATCATTTCAGGTATTTCAGGTGTATGACTAGTATTTTCTTCTATGTATGTGGCTTCCAGGTTTTCTTGGGATGGGCTGGAAGTTTGAGATTTTGGTCTTTCGTTTTGTCATTTTCCTATATTTCCGTGTTTTGAACAATGTTCCAAAACTTTCCCTGGGCGTGTTGGAAATCACCTCCTGCACTCTTGGCTCCCAGGACTCAAGGGCCTTGGCTCTCCTGGTTGAATGAAGGCCACTGGGTATGGTCCATTCAAACCCAAGAAACCTCTCCAGGCTAGTCCAGTGTCGTAGGGGGCTGGGCAGGCACCCAAGCACTGGGAGTGATGTCCCAAACTCTCCTGGGCCAGAGCTAGTGAGTTGGAACTCACCTTGCTGCTGCTCGGCCCTAACTCCCCTCTCGGCGCCGGCCTGGTCCCTTGGTTGAATCAGTCAGCTCCTTTTCAAAGCTAAATAGTATTCCATCATGTGAGTATTGCACAGTTTGTTCACTCATATGCTGATGGACATTTGGGTCCTCTTTACCATTTGGCTCTTGGGTATGATGCCACTTATGCTCTCTTGTCTGGTATCTGACTTTGCTTAAGATTTGTGAGATTCATCTATGTAGTAGTATATATTTATAATTGGATGGTTCTCCTCGCTACACAGTATCCCACTGTGTGAACGCATAGCCATTTCCTTATTCGTTCTGTTTTGATATGTTTTTGGACAGTTTCCAGTGTCTGGGCAGCACCAGCAGTGCTGTGAAGTCCTTGGTGTGCTTCTTTGGCCAGTGTATGACAGTCACATGCCTGATTGCAGGCTGTGTGCATCTTCAGGCTTTTTCAGTTCCTAGTGCTACTTATTTCCTGTTTTATTGTTAGGGTTAGTTATACAGAAAAGTGGGATCTCAGTTATCAAACATGTACCTGCGTGAAACATACTTTGATCACATCCACCCCCCTTTTCCTTCTCACTCTAATTCCCTTCCTCTTGTCTAATAGACTCCATTCTACTTTCGTCTCTTCTTTCTCTAGCTCTTTTTCTCTCCTCTCTTCTCCATCTCCCTTTGTCTGTCTGTCTGTCTGTCTGTCTGCCTCTCTCACATGAGAGAGAAAATGAGATGTCAAAATATATGGTCAATATTTAAATTGAAAAATTTATTACAGTAGAAGTCACATTGCACTAATCCCTCTCTGAAAACTCCCCCTTGCTTCAAACACGTCTGTCCCATTGCTCTCGTTACTTTCTGAAGCAGCTGGAAATCCTCTTTCATGTCTCTTCATGGCTGCCTCAATATCTTGAATTGATTAAAAATGTTGATAGCAGTTTCTATCAAATGAAAACCATGCAGTGTTAGCCATATTCATCCAGTCTGGCACTGTGTGAGTCCTGGCTCGTCCTGAAGATCGCTGGGTGTGGTCCACTCAAGCCCTGTACTTCTTTTGTACTTCTTTTGAGAAGTGCCATTCAGTTTATTTTCCCATTTGTTGATAGAGATTTTTTTTCAGTTCTTTGTATATCCTGAGTATTAATCCTCTGTTGGAAAAGCAGCAGGCAAAGACCCTGTCCCAGTCCGTAGGTTGACTTTTCTCTCTGCCGGTTGTTTCCTTTCTGGTGCAGAGTTTTTAATTGGATGTCATCCCATTTGTCAATTCTTGTTATTTCCTTGCACTGTTGAATGGCAGCAGATCTCTGTCCTCAGTGTTGGCGGGACAGTGAGGGGGGACTGTGGGTGACGGAAGCAGCACACACCTCAGCCAGGAGTGGCAGCCACTGCCTGGCCCTGGTCACTTCCCTGCCTTTGCTGTTAGAGTGGGGCGAGTGGACAGACCAATATTTCCCTTTTCACAAAAGCCAGACATCTGGCTTTGATATAAAATCTCCCCCAATTTTTAAATATTAGAAAAAATTCCTTTTGTAAAATGATACAGTTTGCATGAAAAAATAACGAAAGACTAAAAAACTGTACAGAACAGAGCAGCCTGGGAGACATGACACCTAGATGCCCTGAGGGCTGCTGGCTGGGATCCTGGAGCAGAGAGAGTCTTCATGAAAATCTAGTGCAATCCAAGTCGGATCTGGAGTTCAGACTGTAGCGCAGCAGCGTTGGCCTCTTATTCTCCCCCACGCAACCCTGCAATGTCAGATGTTAATGGAGTGACGATGGAGGGCTTTGTGGGACCCCTTCTCACTCTCTTCTCATCTTTTCTGTAAATGTAAAGTTTTTCAGAATTAAACATCTTACACACACACACATGCATACACACACACTGCCACACTAGGCAGGCCTGTGCAGGCACCTGGCCCGTGGGCCAGGAGTGTTGCATGATTGTTCCAGACCCCACAGATCCCTGACCTTTCTGTCTGGCTGTCCACTCTCTCCCAAAGTCCAAGCCCTTTGTCCCTGCTGACCCCCACCCTGTTTTTGCCTTTGGTCTGGGTTTACCCTCAGGTAGCCCGGAGGCGTGGGGCACGGCGCGGGCTGCACTGTGAGATCAGCGTGAAGGTGTTTGGGCACGAGCTGAGCTTTGTGGACTGCAGGGCATTGGGGGACCATGTGGGGCACTGGCCCCTGAACTTGGCCGAGCTCGCTGGCAGGATCCTCAAGGTAACCCCCAAACCTGTCCTCCACCTCCCTCTTCTTCCACTTGTCCCCACTTGCCCCCTTTGCTTCCTCTGACTGCCTAAATTCAAATCTCCATATTACCTAAGAGCTCCTTGGGCTTCTTGTTTACTTGTCATGTTACCCCATCTGCGAAATGGGGGTGTTTATTCTTTTTTGCAGTTTTGGGAATGGAGCCCAAAGGCTTTCTGCATATTAGGCAAATATTCTACTACTAAGCTATGTCCCCAGCCCTGATATGGGGGAAGTAAATAAAAATCACAGCATCCACATATCCTTGAGGGGGTTGTGGCTTCTGAGCACAGTGGGAGCCCAGAGGTGCACACATCTTGTGGGGGACGACTGAGTGCCATTGTGTGCATTCTCACTTCTCCCTGAGGCTGGGCCTCTTTTTCTAAGCTGACTGTCTAGGATCCCACTCAGTCTAGCTGTGTGGCCTTGGCAGGCCATTTGCACCCAGGACCTTAGTATCCCTATCTGCAAACTGGGGTGATGTGTACTCCAAAGCTAAGTGAGACCGGGGTGTGTGGTGATCATTTTGGTTCTCCGGCAACAGGGACAGGAGATGCACCTGACCCGGAGGCTGAGCCTGGTGGCCGGTGAGCTCGTCTTTCCCACCATGTCTGGCCTCCCTGCCCGACTGACCTTCAACGCCTCTGCTGCTGTCAGTCTCCGGGTGCGAGGGACCGCTGACTTCCAGCAGCACTTGAACTTCTCTGTGACCAGCTCCATCAGGCCCAGGTAGCAGCTCCTTGGAGCTGGGGCGGGCAGGCGCAAGGACAGGGCTGCAGACCCTGGGGGTACTGGCATCTGCATGCACCAGACAGGATCCCTGCTCTGCAGGCCCATCACACTGTTGATTTTTGTGCCAAAATACCATGAGGAGATGCTAGGTTCTCCTCATGCCCATGTTATAGGTGGAAAAGACTGAGGCCCAGTGAGGTGAAGTCATTTGCATGGGGCTGCATAGCTCCTATGAGCCTGGTTTTTGGTCTGTTGCCTCAGCCAACCTCTTCCCTTCACCCCTCTTCAGCCTCCAGAGGAATGGAGGAGCCACCCCTGCCCACTGAAGCCAGGGGCCACTAGGCAAGGCAGGCACGTCCTTATTTCTATTGTGGGTGAGGAAATTGAGGCTCTAAACAAGATGCCACAGGCCTGGGGCCCACAGTGTGAAGACATATGAGCAGAATTTGTATGATATTCATTCAAGTCTGCAGCCCTTCACAGCTTTGCTGGGGATTTGTGCTATCACCCAACCACACTGTCCTTGGGGTCTGGAGTCTGACAATCTGCACATCCTACATTGGATGTACTTTGCCATGAACCTTAGCACTAGATCTGGATTTGAACCCAGACAGCCTGGGTTCCAGCATCTCAATTGTCTCCGATATTCCGGCCACAGAAAAGCAGGTGTTCCTCTGGGCCTCAGTTTCCTCATTAGTAAGATGAGGACCAGGAAGCACTTGGTGGTGCATGTGGTCAGTGGTGGACATGGAGTGCTGCCCAATTCCACACACAGTACAGGAGGACTGGGGTGGCGCCTGGCTGATGGGCTGCTGCCCGAGTCTCAGTGTAGCCTCCGCCTCCCCCACCAGCATTCTGCTCCAGGTCTCCGCTCAAATGGGCACAGGGGGCGTCCTGGGGCAGGCTGGGCTACAGTGGGTGACCAGCGTGCATGCTGCTGCTGGCCTGGACGGTGGAATCCAGGTGAGGAGGGGTCGCAACCTCAAAGTGCATCTGAACGTGCCCGAGGAGGAGGAGCTGGAGCTGCTGGGGTTCAGGTGGGTGGAGCTCTGTGAGAGGTGGGGGGTCGCTGTGGGTGGAGCTCCTTGACCAGCACATGGGTGTGCTCACGGGCACCTGTGTGCATGGGCCTGTGTGTGAGGGTGATCATGTGGGTAAGAATGCATGTGTGTATTTAACACTCACGTGAGTGTGTGTCTGTGAGCGAGAGTGTGAGTGGGGTGTTCCTGTGTCTGTGAGGTGTCAGTGTCCACGAACCCGTGTCTTTCTGTGAAGGTGCACTGGCTAGTGTTGCAGATGTGAGTGTTGTGAAGGCGAGCTTGAGCATACATGGGTGGTATGTCTGTGAAGGAGCTATGGGGTGCCAAGAGTGGGGGGCATGGACCTCACATGCCTCAGCACTTTTCTGGGGTGTCTCTGGGTCAGCTCATTTCCCCCAGATTTCAGAGGGAGCAGGATGAACCTCACTCACTTCCTTAGCCTCAGGGTTCTTCTCTGGGGCAGCTGGGGGCTTTTACAGTGTAAGTCAAGCCACCTCCTCTGCTGTGTAAAGCCTCCCACTTGCCTTCAGATGGCCCAAGCCCTTTTGACCACAGGGCACTTGCACTTGCTGTTCCTCTTTATAACTTTGGGGCTCTGCTCAGGGGCCACCTCTGCAGACAGCCTCACGCCAGGAGGGGAGGCGGGACCTATTCCCAAGACAGACTCACCCCTGCCACCTGGGGGTCCTTGCCTTCTGTTGAGATGTTTCTGGAGGGTGTCCCTGAGACTTCAAGCTGCCTACAGCCCTATCATGCCCAGGCAAGGTGTCATTTGTCCAGTAAGGGAACAAGAGTGACTACTCAGGGCTGTCCTCTTTCCCCACCAGCTCCAAGGTGTATCTCGTCACCAGGGATGGTGCAAGGAGCCTCAGTCACAGACACAGCCCCTCCAAGGCCAGATCCTGTACGAGCAGGGAAGGTAGGCAGCCGGGTGTCCAGGACATCAGCCCAAGAGGGGCTCCCCAGGTGGAGGGTCTGATGCCAGCTCCCAATCTCGGAACTGCTCTCTTCTCTAAAGTACGGTAGCCTGTCCTTCGTGGCTGTGCTGCTGCAGCTCACCACAGGGAAACACTGGAGGCGCTCTCCAGAGCTTATGCACAAAGACATCATTGCAATTTTATTTACAAGAGCCAAAACAGAACATGACTCAAAGACCTAACAGTAGCCTAAATAGTTGCTTTAAATGAGCCTGTGAGTTTAGGAAGGGTTTTTATATTTTTAAATGGTTGAAAAAGGATCAGAAGAGTGTTTCATAATGTGAAGATTTTGTTAAATTGAAGTTTCACTATCCAGAAATAAAATCTTACTGGAACACAGCCACGCCCATTCGCTCGCACGTTGAGTGGGGTGCTCAGCAGTAGAAAGGAGTCATGGTGACAGAGCATGTGACCCACAAAGCCTGAATTCTTCACCCATTGGCCCTGTACAGAAAACTTGCCTACTCTTGGTTTAATTATTGAGATATTGCATAACTCTCAACCCACATGAATGATGTATTTTAGTCACATGAGAGAATTGTTTAATGGAATCAAGTAGCTGCAACAGAATTTGATGTGATTGCCATATGAGCAAACATACAGAGGAATCTAAGTAGTAGCAGATCTTGTGGTTATTTTTGGAGTAAAATGGAGGAGCTATTCAATGAACAGCTATAATGTTTTCTTCCAGATGATTTTCTTTCTCCTTCCCTCCCTTTTTGACATAGGGGATGTCTTAGTTGCTTTTCTCTAAGTTGCTGGGATAAAATACCTGACATTGAAAATTAAGGAAGGAAAGATTTATTTAGCTCACAATTTGTGGAGGTTTCATTCTGTAATCAGTTGGCTTCAAGGCAGGGTGGAACGGCACAGAGGCAACAGGTCAAGGCAGCAGAAGACAGTAAAAGCAACAAGAGCAAAAAGGGAGGGAGAGAGCCTGTTTTCTCCTTTATACACAGGCTGTCCACACCATATCCCTGGAGTCCTCTTGCACAAGATGAGTATGTTTACAAAGTGAGGACCCTGGATCCCTGCTGAGTTGCTTAAACTTCTCAAATTGATACAGTGTATCAACAATTAAAGAGGACCAGAGCCTTGTGTATCTTAGGCAAGAGCCCTACCACTGAGCTGCACCCCAGGCCTTTTTATTTTAAGACAGGCTTTCATAAAATTGTCAGGGCTGACCTTGAACTTTTGATCCTCCAGCCTCAGCCTCCTGAGTAGTTGAGATTATGTAAAATGGAAAACTCAAAGGAACTTGTCTCAACTTTCTAATTTCCTTCCGTGAACATGTGTTTTATAATCAGGGTGATCAGACCTAAAACTTATTACCAGTGTGTCAGTGTGCTTTTGAACAGTTGCTAACTTGTTAATCTTCACAGCTACACCACAAGGCAGGAACTGTTCTGGTTCCCAGTGTTAGATGAGAAACACCAAGATGTTGAGTGGTTTGCCCAGTCACTCAACTGGGAAGGGCAAAGCCCTAATTTGAACCGGACAGTCTTACTGCTGAGGCTGTGTTCCACACAGCACTGTCTCATGCTCTTAGAGTCAACACCAGGGGTTCTCAAGTAGGCAGTTCTGCCCCAGGACATTTGCGAGTGCCTGGTGACATCATCAGTTGTCCTAACTGGTAGTGGGGGCTATTGGCATCTAGAGGTAGAGACCAGGGATGCTACTAAACATCCCATAATGTACAGGATAGTCCCCACAGAAAAAGACGGTCAGTGCAGAGGTTGAGAAAGCCTGGTCCACACAGCGCTGCCTTGGGATCCATGTCTACACAGCTCACAGAGGCAATTTGAGACACACTTTCTCACCCGCTGTGAACAGCCAGGCTCATGTCAGGATCTCTGCCCCTGCCATGCTGCCCCCTGTCTCCCTTTGCAGTGTCCCAGGCCTATGGCTGGCGGCTGTGTGTGGCAGTCACCTGGCCGGACCCTGGCCTGCCCTCCCTGCTCCCCGTGCCTGTGTCTGCAGCTGTGATGCTGAGGAAGCAGGACCCCGGGCTCCGGCAGTACCTGCTGGAAGCTGCCTACTCCCTCCACACTCAGGTGGGTCCCAGGGGGCCCCTTCCTGCCCAGCTCAGCCAGGTTGGGATTCTCCGGACTTGTGACTCCGCCCTGGGGCTGTCGGGTTGGGCAGATCCCATTGGAAGCCCTTGCCTGCCCCAGGACCTTCACACATGCTGTTTCTCTAGGGTTCTAGGATTTATCAGCTTGAACTCAACAAAGAGGCTCGTCCTGTCACCATGGGGTGCATTGTACACTTTGTTCTTTGCTAGGACTCTGCCTTAGATCATGATATAAGCGATGTCCATCCCCACACCCCCAGTTGCTCAGCTCCTGGGCCATGAGTAAGGTCTGTTTTTGTCACTGTATCCCTAGCACCTGATGATCCTTAGTACTGCAAAGAGGCTCTCAGCAGCCTCCTGTCTCACCTCCCAGCTCCATTCTTCTCTACCTACCATCTGTCCACCACCAGTAGCCAGGCAGAACTTCTAGAACCCCAAACAGCTCATGCCCTTCATTTGTCAAGGACCCTGCTGTGAGTTTCCTTAACCTGAGAATGGAGATGCATTGGCCAGCAGCCCTTCATGGCTGAGATCCTGCTGGCCTCTCCTCCTCTCTCCTCACCAAGCTTATTGCTCCTCAGACACTGCTGCCCCAGGACCTTTGCGCTGGCTGCTTTCTCTGCCTGGGACACTTTCCCAGGCATCTGCCTGATTCCTTCCTTGTTGCCTTGATGATCCCACATGTACTGTCAAAGGTGGCATCCCTTGATCATTTGGTGTAGAACAGTTCCCCGTGGGGTCCCTTTGTCTGCCGACTTGGTCAGCATGGCACTGCCAGCAGTGGTTACATCAGGTAACCATGTACCTGGCTCTGCAGTAAGTGGGCTTTGTGGAATGTGAACCCACACGGTCCTTTCCATACTGACTCTCTACCTTGCATGTCACTGTGGGGCTCTATAACCCCTTGCCAGTGCTGCACCCCTGAGCCGCACCCCGCCATGTGAGAGGCAGTTTGAGTCTATGGCTGTGCTTCTCTGAGGCAGCTGAGCTTGGATTTGGGCTGAGGGAGTTTCTCAAGAACAGGCCCAGGAGGACTGGTAGGGGAGCAAGACGTGAGGGTTGGTGGGCAGAGCGGTGCCTGGTCCCCAGCGCCTCCCTGAGTTGGAACCTACAGGCCAGGGAGCTGGGAGTTTGACTCCAGGGCTACAGGGCCGGGTTCTGGAGGTCGCATCCGCCAGGAGTGGCACCCAGGGCTGGTTAGGAGATTGTCTCAGTCACTTTCCCGTTGCTAGGACATAATACCGGACACAATTTAAAGGTAAGAGGTTGAATTTGGCTTATGGTTCCTAGAGGATTCAGTGTGTAGTCAGCTGACCCCAAGGTAGATGAGCACGGGCAGAAGAAAGCTGCTCGCGCCATGGTGGCCAGGAAACAGAGAAGGAAGGAGCTGGGGTGAGAATGCACCCTTCCAGCTCACAGCCCCAGTGACAGTCTCTTCTGACCAGGCCCCATCTCCTAGCTCCACGTTCAGCCAAGGCCTTGTCAGTGGCTGAATCCCTGACCACGATAGCATCTCCAGGATCCGGTCACCTTCCACCGCCCCACCTCTGGGCACATGAGCTTTGAGGGCACAGTCTAGATCTGAACCCGACTGGAGCTACCTAGGAACCTCCCAGCTGTGCCTGGGTCACTGTAGCCGTGGTCCTGCGCTGCTCCACAGAGCTCTGCCCTCCCAGCTTGCTGCTCAGAGCCCTAAGAAGCTCCCTGGGGATTCTTTCCTTGCAAGATCAAAAGCTCAAGTTTCTGCAGGTGGGGGTGGTGGTGGTGGTGGTGGCAGAATTCTCTGGGGAAGAGGGGCTACCTCAGGGCAGGGAAGGGGTGCTCTCTGTCTTGAAAAGTCTGCTGTGTTTCCAGAAGGACAGCTGGTTCCCCAAGGAAGCCACTGCCCGCCTCTTCATGGGCACACCTCAGTCGGAGGTGCCCCGGGACGTGGCTGTGGACATCAGCTATAGCCTGCTGCGGGGGAGGTGCCGCCTCAAGCTGCTCCATCCCAGGAGGAAAATGCAGCTGGATGGTGAGGATGGCGCCCCTCCTTGGTCCCTGCACCCTGGCCGATGCTGTGCCCTGGCTGGGCCCCTGCGGTGTGCTTGCCCCTGGGTTCCTGATGTCAGTGCTAATTCAGCTTCCTCTGACAGCCAGGATGCGCAGGTTTGGGGACCAGGAGACGGTCAGGAGGGTCCCTGCCAAGGCTGAGAGGATCCAGGATTGGTCTCTAAGCTTCGGTTTTCCCCACAGGCCAGATGGAGGCTCTCGGGAGCACCCGCACGGGGCACCTGGAGCTGGTGGTGGGTGACAGAGACGTGTACTACATCAAGGTTCGAGCCGCATGCGCTGCCCATGGTGTCAGCATCTGCCACTTCCCTGGGTGTGTCCTGCCCAGTGTCCCAGCTTAACAATCGCCGCTTCCTCTGGACCTTTACTAATTCTTCCTTTGCTTTTTCCTCCCTCCTCCCACCCTTCCTTCTTTCTCCTCCCTTCCCTCCTTCCTTCTGGGGGTGGAACCCAGGCCCTGGCACGCACTACACAAACTCTCTACCACTGCCCTACATCCCCGGGCCTAATTCTTCCCCTTCTACCACAAGTCACATTTGTCAGTGCTTGTTACCCAGGGGAAGACGTAAAATGGATCAAATCCCACCACTCGTGATGTTAAAGACTAATAATATTAGTAACACAAGGTTTAAAAATTCAGAGTAGAGGGGCTGGGGATTTAGCTCACCTGTCACCATGCCTGTCACCATGCTTAAGCACCTGCCTGGCAAGCGCAAGGTCATGTGTTCGATCCCTGGCACAAAAAAAAAAAAAAAAAAATTCAGAGTAGAGCAAGATTTCTCCACATTTCTTGAAGAGAAGTGCTGGGCTCCTCACCAACAAACTTGTATTTGTTTCTGAAGCTGCAGTTACAAAGTTCCCCAAACTTGGGGGCTCAGCAGAATGTATCCCCTCATAGTTCTGGGGTCCGGAAGTCTAAAATCAAGGTGTGTGCAGTTTAAGCCTTTGGAGGCTTAAAGGGAGAATGTGTTTAGACCCCCGTCCTAGATTCTAGTGGCCTCAAGCATTCCTCCCTCTCTAGGTGGCTGTGCCCTAATTTGCCCTTTATATAAGGACCCTAGTCATACTCAATTAAGGCTGAAAACCTCCTTAACTGGGTCATGGGCAACAGCCCTGTCTCCAAACAAGGTCACATTCACAGGTACGAGGGGTGAGGACATCTTTTGAGGGAACACAGTTCAACTCCCAGAACTGTGAGTCTGCAGAACCTTTTGGGTTAGGGTTTTTGTTTCCCTGGTGGTACCAGAGATCAAACACAGGGCCTTGTGTGTGCCTGGCAAGTGTTTCACCACTGAGCTACATCCCCAGGTTTTGTTTTTGAATATAAGAGGATCACAGCCCATTTTTTGTTTGCTCCTTGCTTTTGCACTATACTCAAAAATATATCTTGGCAATCTTTTATGCCAGCATAAGCTGGCACAATTTGAATTTAATTTGTTAAAAAATGGATAATAAATGATTCAGAGTTAGAAAGCTATGCAAGTTTGTAGCTAAGCAGCCAATACAGTAGCTGCCCGCTCTTGACTATTTAAATGTAAATTACTTCAAACCAGAGAATGTTACAAATTGGCTCCTTGGTTGCACTTAGTCAGCAGGACCAGGGGTTTTGGTGAGTCCCCGTAGATTCTCCCACAGTCAGCAGGTGGGACAGGTGTATTCCGGATGCTTTTCTGTTAACAGTCAAGTGCCCCCTGCATGGTTTGAGTGCTGCACTCAATTCTGCTAGGACAGATGTGCTGCCTCTAGGGTCCTTCTCTCCATAGTGTGTGTTCTCGGTAGTGGGGTTCCTGGGCCAAAGCCTGCAAGACTTTTGCGAGGTGCCTCCCAGGTACGTGGTGCAACCCTATGGGATGGAGGGGTCTCTTGAAGCTGTGTGTGTGTGTGTGTGTGTGTGTGTGTGTGTGTGTGTGTAAGTTTTGTGTGTACCCTGTCCTGAGGGCTTGGGTCCAGTTCTTATACATGTGCATGACTCCAGAAAGGATGAGAACAGCCACTTTAGATTTCACCCATGCTGAACATGAGCTCTGGGCCCCTGTGGTGGCAAATCTGACTCTGCCTCAGTTTCCAGTGTCTTCTCACAGACTCCTGAGGCTGAGGATCTGGAGCCGGGGCTGGAATCTCTATGTGTTAAGGCTCTCTCTAGTTTGGCTGTGCATCATTAGGTGGGAAAGAGCTGGCATCAGGAGAGCGCTGCCCTCTTTGTCTGAGAGCCCCTGCAGCCTGGCACTGAGACTCACCCAGCCCTTCCAGAATCCCCAGGGGCCTGAGCTTCCAACCACTGTTTGCCAAAAGTGCAACTGCTAATTGCCTGCACCTTCTAGTAGTTTCTGGCCTCCCCAGGGAGCTGTCTGCACCTGGGAAATGAGCATTTGCCTTTGCTGAAATTGTGGGTGTCACTGCCTCAGATCATCACAATAGTATTTACAGCTGAGCTCTGGAACTTTCCCAGGCTCCCATTCATTCCTTTAGAAACGTGACAGGAGGAAACTGAGGTACACACACACACACACACACACACACACACACATGTGAATACTCAGGTAAACACTGTGTCAGCTGCTGAAGAGGCACGAGACCCTGGGTGGGCCCTGGTTGCCTCCAAGGAGAAGGACAGGAAGGCCAAGGGATGGAACTGAAGTCCATATTTTCAGTGTCTATTTATGCAGTAACCACTTATCAAGTATGTTTGATGTGCCCACCACTGAGCGACACCTCACTGCTGCAAAGACACACAATCTCCTTGTGCAGCTCACATCTTCAGAGAGGGAAATGACAAGGAAAATAAGCAAACAGCACTGTGTTAAATGTGGGGGTCAAAAGTGCTATAGAAAAAAGGAGTCACGGAGTTGAGTTCAGGAGCTAGAGTCTTCTGAGAGCAGGGCTCTGGGAGTGGATTCAGTTTTAAGTAGGCTAACAGACACCCTGAGGCTGCGTTTAGCAGAGACAAGGACAGCATCGTGGAGAAAGCAGTGTGGTGATCTGGTGACAGCATTCCCGGTGAGGATGGTGAGGACGTAGTGTGTGCAGAAGCCCTGGGGGTGGGAACGTGTCTGGAGCACTAGAGCACAGCATGAAGTCCTGTGTGGCTGGAGGACAATAGAAGAGGGGACACAGGGAAATGGGGGACAGGTTGACCTTAGTGAATAACCTGAAGTTAGTAGTTTGCATCTATTTTTAAAGAACAAAGGTAACAGTAGGATTTATGTAAAAGAGAGGGGTCAGAGCATAAGAGAAAGGACTGTCTAGGAAAAGAGGGTGTTGCTTTGACATTGGGTATTTTTGTTTGTTTTTTGTGGCACGGGGAATTGAGCCCAGGACTTTTGCACTGAGCTAGGCCTTTTTAATTTTTTATCTTGACCTAAATTGTGCTGGCTGGGCTTGAAATTATGATCATTCTGCCTCAGCCTCCCAGAGTGCTGGATCATAGGTGCACACCTACCTCTGCTTTCGCACTTTTGATGTCTTTTGGATAAACTGACCAGGAGGTATCAGCAGCCGGGTCTGTGGGGCTGTCTTCAGGTAGGTGGGGCCATCTCTGCTGCTGATAAGAGTTCTCCAGGAACCTCCCGTGCAAGGCTGGGCAGGGTGGCGGGCACCCTGGGGCCCAGGTAGGACCCTGTCATGCTTTGACCAGGTCTGCACCATGGGTCTGCAGAGGAGGCATAGCCTTGCTGGCCTTGGCAGGCTTAGGTTTTCCTCTGGATGAGACACATGCCATGGCTGTGTGTATTGATAAGGGGTTGGGGTGGGAGCCAGGAGGAAAACGTGGGGACATGGGCTCATGACATGCAGGCCTGAGGCTGGGGTGGCAGGTGGGGGCAGAAGCAGTCAGATTCTGGATGTGCTGTGCAGGACAAGGTTGGGAGGTGTGTGACTTTGTGACTCAGGCTGCTTATCTGGACAACAGGGAATTTTAAAATGTGAGAGAGGACCAAAGTGGAAGCCATCTCCTGCCTTCTCTCTGGTCCAGTTTGTGTGACTGGGCCAAGCCTGGCCCCTGGTGACGTTGAGGCCTTTTCAGGGCAGGAGTGACTTGCGGCCAGCGGTGGGTCATGAGGCCCAGCAGCTCGAAGCCCAGCTGGAGGTGAAGCTAGTGACAGCAGGCAACCCTGTGGTCCTCATGGGGAACCTCAAGTGGCAGGTGGGCAGCAAGCTGGCCTTCTCAGCGTCTCTGCGTCAGGCACTGAGTGACCTGGCCCGTGTGACAGGTAGGAAGTGGGACCCTTCTCAGTGGCCAGGAGCCACCCTCATCCTGGAGCCCCTCAGTATTCACATCCTATGTCTGCCTAGTGTCCCTCCAACCTGCCACTCCCCCCAGGAGCTGAGAGGCAGCAGCTTAGGGACCATTAGGACTCCGACCCCCAGGAGGAACATACTAGGCATTTGGAGCTGAAGACCCAGGGCGCAGTTGGAACACACAGCCTGCCTGGGCCCTGGAGCCAGAGTCTGGGCAGTGGCTGTGGCTCTGCTCCTCATGTGGTATTCTGGAAGATTCCAGGGGAAGCCAGGGCTGGGATGGGTGCATTTGGAGCAGTGGCCATGGACCAGTGGGTGCGGCTGTGTCTGGGACCCTAAGAGCCAGCGAGGCTGAAGGTGTATCCTGGCTGCCTGGCACTGATGTAGAAGCAAAAGGGGCAGAAAGTGAAATTAGCCAGGGCTGGTGGCCAGCACTGGTCATCCTAGCTCTCTGGGAGGCTGAAGTAGGAGAATCACAAGTTCAGACCCAGTCCTATTTCAAAATTTAAAAAAACTTAAAGATTTTAGAAGTATGGGAATGTAGTTCAGCGTGAAGACCCTCAGTTCAATCTCTAGCACTCAAAAAAAAAAAAAAAAAAAGAAGTGCAGTTTAGGGGAACCTTGTGATGTGCCGCCATTTCCTTTTGCTTCTGTACCACGCCATTTGGTTCTATTCTACTTTAGGTTGCAGCCCACAAATGGGACATTGCTTTGTCTACGGCCTGTTGTCACCAGGGGAGGTGGATGTCCTCCTGGGTGGTTCCCATAGTCCTTCCTTGTCTATGGCTGGGGGTAGCATCCTGAAGGCCGTGCCACCCATGCCACCCTGCTGTCCCCACAGGGCAGCTGGAGAAGAAGGTGGAGGCTGGGCTGCGGGTGGCTGTCTTGGGTGCCGAGCTCCTGCTGCCAGAGCTGGTGGTGCTGCATGTGCTGGGCCTGCTGCAGCAGCGGGGTCACTACCAGGACAGCTTGCTGCGGATCAAGTACAGCTCCCTGGGTATGATGCTGTGTCCGGCTGGGATGTGGGTGGGGTCTGCACCCATCCGGCTTTGCCTGTTAAATACGGGTGTGTGTCGGGGGACTCTGACCTGACCCTTGAAGGCTCCGTGGCAGGTTCCAGCACAGAGACATGAGATGGTGCTGAGCCGAGGGTTAGCTGGGCAGGTCCCCTCTCCTTGTGGCCCAGTGGCAACTGCCGAGCAGAGGTCAGGGTACCACGCTGGCCACACAGGTCCAGGCAAGCAGCCAGCACACGAGTGCGGCACCAGCCAGAAGCTGTGGGCTGAGAGTGGCACAGAGGGCGCCCACGAGTTCGAGCTGGACCACGAGTTCTACTGCACCCAGGTCCCTGCCTTCAGCCACAAGGTGGGTGTCCAGGCCACACGGGACTCGGGGGAGAGGGTGCCAGGTTGGGGAAGGGGGTCCGAGTGCCCCGCGTCAGTCCCTCTGGGAGAGGCATTTGCTCCCTGTCACATGGCTATATGGGAACACACTGGGGTGGGCACTTCAGCCTCAGCCTCCGGCAGTGAAATTGATCATTATTAAACCCTATTCATGTGCCCACCCCAGGGAGAGACTGTAGAGAAGGTGGCACCTGGATTCTAGCGTCTTGTTGCTGGGCAGAAACGGAGTATGAGAGAAAAGTCAGATCATGAGAAACTTAATTGCCGTAAATAGTAAAACAAAAAAACAAAACAAAGACCTGATGTGGGTTCAGCAGTGCAAAACCCTTCTTTGGAATTATCATTTAAACTGAAAATTAAAATATAAGGCAGTGCTATTCCCATGGAAGTGTGCTCCAGCAGAGGGAATACAAGTGCATGGCCTGGGGTCAGAGGGAGAATGGAGTGAGTAGGGAACCAACAGACTACCAGAGTGGCCTGAAGGGTGAACAAGAGGGACAGCTGTGGTATTGTGGATTTACCTGTTTAAGGTTTGCTTCCTCTCAACTGTAATGCGTATGGGGGTGGGAACTTGCTTTCTGCCCTGTTTATTCCTGGGTATCTGATACCCAGGTACACCTGGTCCCTACTTAGTGCTCAGGAAAAATGTGTTCAGTGACCACAGTCTGTGGTGAAGGCAGCAGAATCTAGGCAGTCTTGGTTGCAACCCTCAGCTCTGTCCAGGGAGCAGGGTTCTGGCTACCCCAGGAGATTAGGTTGTGGCAGTTTAGGGTTTGTATGAAGCGAATTAGGAGTCTCTTCTCCAGGACAACTGGCAGGGGTACTGACTCTTAACTCCTATAGCAAGTGAAGCACTTACCTCGGTCACTAAATCTAAGGGGGTGCTACAAGCTCAGCAGTCAAGGTGAGTCTTGGTCTCCTGTGATAGTTTACAATCACTGTTAATGCAAAACCTCCCATACTTTTTATAGAAATGTCTCCCCAGAAAAGCAAGCTGACCTCCCTGGATTGGTGGCCTGCGAGGGCCTATGGCTGAGTGGGCAGGGCTTCCTGGGGTCTCATTGCTGGGGTGTCCTCAGGTCCGGCTCCAATACCAGGAGAGCCCGGGTGGGCTGCGCTCGGAGCTGGAGGTGAGCTACGGAAGACAGTGGAGCGAGAGCGGCAACCAGAAGCGCGTGCGCATCAGCCAGACCTTCCGGAAGCACTCGGGGCCTGCGCTCAGCAATTACTTCCTGGAGGTGAGGTGAGCGGGCGCTGCCGCAGGGCTGTGTCCCTAATGTCCAGTGTGGACACTGGGTGTGTGTAGGGGGGACCCATGCATTGCTCCCACTTTGGCTGCAGATAATTGCAGGATCTGCATCACATTACTACTCTAAAATTTTATTTTGTTTGCTTGGAGTTTTTTTTTTTTCTCCTTTGTTTTATTTTAGACAGGGTCTTACTATGTATTTCAGGCTGGCCTTGAACTCACTATGTAGTGTAGGCTGGCCTCCAACTCATGGAGATCCTACTGGCTCAGCCTCCCAAGTGCTAGGATTGCAGGCACGTGCCACTATGTCCTGCTGGCATTTTCTTTTTTTTGGAAGATATCTGGACTCAGTGCCTTAGTGATGGGATTAGAGACCTGTGTCCGTGTTTATTGTTTCTGAAGTGTGAGCTTTATCTTCCAGCTGGCAGTGAGTGGAGGAGGGGGCAGAGGGGCAATGCCAACCATGCTACTGGGCCTCTTCTTGGTTTGCTTTATCATTTAGTCCCTGGGAAATGTCCATTATGAATCTTTGCTTTGAAAATGAGTAATTAGGTAAAAAGACTTGTTCAAGGTCATGCAGCCTCTTTGTGCCAGAATGGGATTGAACTTCCAGTCTGCCTCACTGCAGATCCTATATTCTTTACCTTGTGACTGGACCTGGCTGTGCTAGAGTTAATTTATCATAAAATAATCAACCGAATGATCCCTCAAGAAGAGAGAACACTTGCCCCTTCACACCCTGAGCTCAGTGTTATTCTGAAATCAAAACCAGACAAAGCCATGTCAAAAAGGCAAATTATAGACTCATGATACAGATGCAAAACTCAAGAAAATCTTATCAAATCAAATTCTACACTCCCAGGCATCTGCCTTTTTTGACCACACTCCACCTCTAAACCACATACTGAGCTACAAACTCCTCCCTGAACTCATCTGTTGATGAGGGTAGCACCCCTGTAGGGCTTTCCAAAAGCCCTAATTCTGAACACCAGACTTGGGGGAGATACATGCGATACAAACGGTAACATTCTGCTCCTGGTCTCAAAAACCTCTTGTCTCTTTATGCAAAATGCATTCAACCCATCCCTACAAATTGCCAGTCTTAACAGTTCCCCCTTGCTGAAAAGTGCACCTCCAAAGTCTCCTTTGAGACTCAAGGCAGACTCTTATCTGTGAGCCCTAGTAGCAATCCAAAAAGAACATTTAATACTTCCAACATATAATGGCACAGGGTAAATAATTCCCATTCCGCAAGGGAGAAAGGAAGATAGAAAGGAACTGGACCAAAGCAAGATCGAAACCCAGCATGGCAAACATTAAATCCTGTAGTTCTGTGTCCTGCACTCAGGGCATGTGGTAGTGAGAGGTGAGCTCCAACGATCTTGGGCAGCCTTGCCAACTATGGCACTGCCAGTTGCAGTCCAGTCCTGTTGGCCTGGTCCTCTCACTGCCTGTTGCTTTCCTCAGCACATGTTCCATGTTCCTGGCATCTCCAACTTTCTGGGGTCTCCACTGCACCTCTAGCTTCTCTCTCACAGCTGTGTGCACTGCCCTCTCAGGGGAAGGCTGCCCAGCCCTTCCTTTAAAATCTGGGTGGAAGTCTCTTTGAACCCGTAACTCCTGCATTCTGCATGCCTGCAAAACCAGTACCACATGACGACACCAAAGTCCGCTGCCAGCTTGAGCAGTAGCCTGGCACCCTTTGGACTATAGCCATAGCAGCCTCTGAATGCTTGGAGGCTGAGTAGAGTGGAATTAATCCAGGGTAACCAATTCCCTAGGTGGCTCTTCTATAGCAGGGGGATTAGGCGGCAGAACTTGCTTAATTACTGATCTGCCCAAGCTTGCCATCTTCCTGCTTCAGCCTGCTAGAGTGTTGGGATTACAGGCATGCACCACTAAGCTTTCATTAACTTTCGCATCTGGTTAGAGGGTGAAGAGCATGTGGAGGAACAGCAGGAGCCACACGGTGGTGGTGGGCTGGGGTACATCCTTAGCCAGCCAGCTGCCCCTGGCTAGGAGAGAGCCAGGGGAATGCCAAGGCCCAGAGCTGCCAAGTCCATGGCTTCCTGGGTCTGGCCTTTCTCCAGTTTGTGCTGCAGGTACCCGAGAGGCAGGTGGATTGCCGTGCACAGCTGCACCACTCGAGCCTGAGCTGGCCACACAGGGAGGGCAGCACCCACCTGAAGGTGCAGCGCACCGGGTGGCCGCCCCTTGTGGCTGGTCTGCGGTGGAAGGACACATCCCAGGCCACCCTGTGGAGATGGGAAGGTGAGTGTCAGCTGTGGGGCCTCCTGGATCATGCATTCATGTTTATGACCTCCAGATCTATACTCAAGCTGTGTCCCTTACCTGGGACACCTTTTTTATGTGCTGGGCTAATATAAAACTCAAACCTTGTGTGTGTCCCACGACACTTGGAATTACACCCTAATTTCTTACCTTCGCTAATTGAGCTCCACATCACTGGGCCTTGCTTCCTTCTCCAACCGTTCACCTCATTCTCCCTATTATCTGTTATTTTTCTGTCCCTTAGACCTCTTTTATGTTCCCCAAACACACTTCAGGCTCTTTGTGCTTGCTGTTCCTTTCCCCTAAAAGAATTGTTTTTCACTTTTGAAAATGTTTACTGTAGTTTACTCTAAAATCAACTTTTATTCCAGTCATACAAAATGCAAAAGTGAATGAGTCTGTTCAGTTGGGTTAATGTTACTTAGGGGCTAATTATATTATATTCTGCTCATGTATGTACATAAAATGCATTTTTAAAAAGTAAAATTTATAAGGAAAATTATCCTCTGCCTCCCAGATTTGTATCCCAAATCTTACTGACCACAGCAACCACTGTACATTCTTTTATGTGTCTCTTCAGTTATATGTTTTAAAGTAATATAATCAGGCTATTATTTCTTAACTTTTCTGTTTTAGGCATTCCCTGTAGATGTCTTAGCAGAAAGGATTGGGAACTTAACTCTTACCTTTGTCCTTTTTATCTAGCTGTTTCTATCTTCTTGAAAGCATTACATCTTGTTAACATTAATACTTCAAAATTGTTAACATTCAATATTTGTATAAACAGGACTATCCTGCATGGCTGAGGCATATGGAATACTGTAGTATAGCTTTTTAGTTTTCCTGGAGTTATAATTGCCTTTCTCCCCCCTGTTTGATTGTTTTTCCATTTTCCTCCTACTAATGTTTCCCAGAATTTTTAGCAACATTGCAAAACTCTTTTCCAGATGATCAGACACAGATGGTTTATCAGCTTCAATCACTTGTGATATTTTCTTCAAAGACTCTTTCTAGAGCTTCTGGGGTCCCCTTCACCACCATCCTGGGCATTCCTTTCCCTTTTCTGAATCACCCTATATTTTGTGCCCTTGTTATCTGCTTTCATTATTTACTCTTTCCTTCTGATGAAGCACCTCTTCTAGTGGCTTCCAGAGGGCTCCCAGGGGTGTACTAGGTTCCAGGGGCTGCTAGGAAATGATTGCAAGTTGAAAGTCTTAAAGAAACAAGAAGTTATTCTATGATGGTCCCAATGGTTAAAATTCTGAAGCCAAAGAGTCATTGGGCCAGTCATTGGACTCTGAGACCCAATGGAACTTTCCTTGCTACTGGGTGTGGTAATGTACACCTGTAATCTCAGCGCTCAGGAGGCTGAGGTAGGAGGACTGCCTTGAGTTCAAGGCCAGCCTGGCTATGTAAGTGAATTCAAGGCCAGCCTGAAATGCATAACATGATCCTGTCTCAAAAACTAAGCAAAACACACACACACACACACACACACACACACACACACACACACACAACTTTTCCTGACTCTTCATGGCTTTTAGAAGTGACTGTCAGTGTTTGGTGTTCTTGGTTTGAAGCTGTGTCTGCAATCGTCATTCTCCAAGTGTGTCTGGGTCCAATTTTCTTTTGCTTAGGAAGACAGCAGTTCCAGTGATTTAAGGGTCTGTCTTACTCTATTGTGAGTTTGTTTTAACTAATTATGTTTGCAGTAACTATAACCAAGTAAGGCCACATTTGAGAGTATTAGCTCTTAGGATCTCAACATTTTGGGGGTGGGATTCAACTCATACTAGGATGTAAACATTTTGAGACCTTGATTGTTTAAAATGTTTTTATTCTGCCTGAGTATTTGACTGAGTAAAGAAATCAAGGCTGGAAATAATTTTCCCTTGGGATTTTGAAGTCATTGATTGCTGCTTGTTTCAAATTAGTTGAGAAATCTAAAGCTACTTATGATCCATCATTCTTGTATGGGGTCCTTTTTTTACTGTCTTAGAAGTTTTAGGAGTTTCTCTTTATTCTTGTTGTAATTAAATTTCATTACCATGGACCCTAGTGTGACTCTGTTTTCAGCCCTTTAGCACAGGACTTTGCGATGCGGAAGCGCCTCACTTCCGTATAATTTTCATGTACAGTCTCTTTGTTGATTTCCTCCCTTCTGTGTTCTGTAACTTGTATCAGTTCTCAGAAACTGAACCCATAGTTTTCTTTCTTTCTTCTCTTTTGTTCCATTTCTTTTTCCTTTTGTTCTATCTCACTTCCTCAGCTTTAACTGCAAGCCCTTCTACTGACATTTTTCATTTGACTCTTTTGCCTTCTCAAAAGCTCTTGTTGTTCCCTGAAAATTCCTTTCTCATAATGCCCTTCTCTATGAAAATGCATTATCTTTTCTTTTCTGATAATATAAAATTGCAGAACTTACATGGAGGTTATCTTGAGGTTTTTTTTTTCTTTTCTTTTCTGTTTCTGTGTTTTCTTGTGGAGTTTTTCCCTAAGTGCCATTTGCATGTGTTTGAGTTGACTGTTCAAAAGCGTTGTTCCTTTATTTATTTGTGTCTTTATGTCTTTTTGAGACAGGGTCTCACCATGCAATTCAGGCTGGCCTTGAGCTCACTTTGTATGCCAGGCTGCAATGATCATTGCAACTTGCAATGATCCTCCTGCCTCAGTCTCCCAAGTGCTGGGATTATAGGTATGCGTCACCATGTACAGCTTATGTTCCCCTATTTTAAAGCAGGGTTAACTATGTTTTGGGGTGTACTTGGAATTTGTCCAGGGATTTGATGAAGATCAGCACTTCAGCAGAGTTTGCGATCTATTATTCTGAAACAGATTTTTGAAAGTTTGTTAATGAAAGCCTTTTTTTTCACTAAAGCCCATTTGTAAAACGTGGAATAACCTGGCCTGAGTGTGCCAGGTCCCAGCTGAGATCGATAACAGAGATAAGACTGTATAATCCTGATACACATGAGTGAAGCAGGAGAGGCCGGAGACTTCCCAAAGTTGTCCGGGAGGAGGCTCTGTGCCTCATGTAGGGTGCTTGGTGATGAGTGGGCTGCATTGTCAGCAGAAAGCTGGGACCCAGCTGTCCTTGGACCTCCTGAGATTCCTTCCTGTGGTTCTCATCTCATCTCTTCTGTTCTGTCCTTTTCTCTTCCTTTCTTTTTTCTTTTAGTATTGGGGATTGAACCCCAGGACTTTTGCACTGAGCTACATCCCCATCCCTTTTTATATTTTTTGAGAGGTAGGTTGCCCAGGTTGGTTGCTAAGTTGCTCAGGCTGGGTATAGACTTACAATCCTCCTGCCTCAACCTCCTAGAGTGCTGGGATCAAAGGTATGCACCACCACACTGACCTTAGTATTTTTTTTCCTCAGCGTTTCATTATGAAAAAAACCTCAAACATACAGAAAAGCCAAAAGAATTTCACAGTGGACACCACAAGTCTCTTGAGTTAGAATCTACCAGTCACATTTTTCTCTATTCCGTTGCTCCCACATCTGTCCTCCTCTATATCCCTCTTCTTGTTCCAAGTCAAATCTAGACATTGGTACATTCCGCCCCAAACATGTGGGTTTCATTAACCGGAGTGAATGCACAGCTCTCCAGGGAGCCACTGGGTGAGTTTAGTCAGGTGTGTGAGCTGTGCACTCCAGGTCGCTGTCAGATCCACAGCATTACTGTTACCCGGGAAATGTTGGGAGCTGTTGAAGCTGGAGATTGATCACTATGTGGAGCTAAAGCAAGGCCAGCCCAGAAAACAGAGACCAAAACAAGTTATGTAAACAAGTTGTTCCAGCACCAAGAAGGCAAGGGGCCCAGGCCTGCCAGGCAAATGAGTTGCTAGGCAGTGGGGTTGAAATCGACATTTTTTGGGGAGGGTATAAATAAATGTGCTACAGTGGTTGAGCAGTTCCTTTCCTCCCATCAGGAGGAGAAGGGCTCCACCTGACCCCAGCTTTGTCTTTTCTTTATTTTTCTCATCCTCTCTTGGTCCTTAACCCAAGAACCTCAGAAGCCGCATGGGTTGCGGCAGAGAAAGTTCCTCACATTCTATCCCAGGGGTTCCTGATTTGGAGATGTGCTTGTGAAGAGACCTTGGGGCCTCTTGCGCCTGCCAAACTCTCCCCATTCCACAGGAACCGTGACCCTGGACAGTCCGTGGCTGACAGTCTCTGCGACTCACAGATTGTCCTGGCCTCACTCAGCCAATTTCCAGGCTGTCCTGGAGCTGACCCTGAGCAAGGCATGGGCCCTCAGGGACCTGGTGGTCAGCGTGGTGTGCAGGAGCCAGGGCCTCCACAGGGAAGGCACGATCCAGGTGTATACAAGGACCACCACCTACCTCCGGGTGAGCAGTGCCACTGTGTCCTTTCCCTCCCGTTGGCTACCTTGGGCTCCCTGCCTCTGTGCAGAGGGGAGACTAGAAGGTGGGAATGGGGATCCTGCCTGCCAGATGGGTGCTCTCTGGCCCACCCAGGGGTGGGAGCCATCAGAAGTGTTGCTGAATAAATATACAGGAGAGAGGCCCTTTAGAAAGTATAGAGGTTTCCATGTTATGCAGAGGTTGATGAGAAGCAAAGTAAAACTTTGAAAGCAGGTCAAACAGGACCTTGGAAATAAGTAGTCCTAGACTTTTGTCAAAAAACCAGAAGGAAAACAAGGTCCCAGGGAAGCTTTATATCAACTGCTAACTACACTACGGTGTTTCTTTGTGCATGTTTGGCACAGATGCCGATGCTGCTGGGGAGAAAGGTGACCAGCGTCCACCTTCAGCGTGGGCCCTGGGAGCCAGGTCACAGCCACGTGCACAGGTGGGGTGGTGGGCAGGCTAAGCTACTCCCAAGGCAGGGCTGACAGTGCCAGGGTGTGGTCAGGCAGTGGGGTCTTCTGCTGACTGAGGACTAGAGGAGGCACCAGGCAGCAGGTAGAGCCAGAACAGCAGTGTAGCAGGTGGCCTGTTCCTACAGGTGGCCCAGCCAGCAGAGATGGTAGCCCAGCCAGCAGAGATGGTAGCCCAGCAAGTGTCCAGATACCAGAGCTCCCAGGTTTGCTGGCGAGCTGGCTATGGGGAGGGAGTGAAGAGCAGGAGACAGAATAATGAGGTTTCATTCCCAGCAGCTGGGCAGAAGGAAGTGCTGTTTTCCAAAATAGGGAACTTGGTGCAAGGGGACCAGAGACTCCAGCAATGACAGAGGGGCAGGGACGTAGAAACTAAGTGGCCCTGAGTTGTAGCATTTGACCAGAGTTTTGGCAATGCCCAAACTCATCACAGCCCCTGGAGTCCCCTGAGGCTCTGTGTGGATGAAGAGACCACAGCCAGCAGGACCCTGGGTACCATGTGGGTATGGTGCCAGGCAGTGGCCACAAGTCTCTGCTCCCCCGCCCCAGTACCAGGCAGAATCACACCAGGTCTTTCCAGGGCTCTGAAGAGCCTGGGTTAATCAGAGAGAAGTCGCTGCCAGGGAGCACCCCTCAGGGTCCAGAGAGCCTCTCACCAGTCATCGTGGTCCAGTGAGATCATATTTCCTTTCCCAACTGAAGAAGGGACCGCTATGAGGTGTGAGAGAAATATGTGGCAAATGCTCAAATTTAAAAAATCTAGTACAGTAAAAGACAGGCTGCTGTTGATCTCCCTCACTCTGAATACACGCATCCCATTGCTCTCGCCACTGTCTGAAGCAGGGCTGGAGTCCTCTTTCCTGAGTGGCTCCACAAGGTGTGAACAAAAATGCAGTAAGCACCACCCAACAGAAAGGTTCATAAAAACATGGCAGTGTGTCCTCATCCACCTTGTTCACTGGATCTGTCACCGTGTCACTTCTGGCTCGTCCCCAGAGACAAACTGAGCATGAAGGGTCAGTGCTGAGATTAATTCAGGACATTGAAGCAGCCGTGACAGCACAACTCAAGACAATCCCAAAGAGAGCTTCCAGAACTGCTTCCGGAAGTGGCGAGATTGAGGGGAGGAGTGTGTTTGAAGCAGTAGAAAGTTCTGAGGGGAAGTAATGGCAAAGTGTCTGTCACGTAATCTTTTTATTTACACATTTACCTTATTTTTGGTACCAGGGATCGAACTCATGATCTAATGCTTGCCAGGCAGGCGCTTATGCCGCTGAGCTAACTCTCCGGCCTACATTTACCTCATTTTTGTTAATCACACTTCATATGTCTGCTCAGTGTCAGGGTGATACAGTTTTTCTTCTTTCTGTAGGGCCCTGACGCTCATCTGCGTCAGTCAGGATAGGACCCACGGCGGTGCCTTTGGGAGGAATGGGTTTTTAAGGTTGAATAGGAATTCACCAAGTAGGAGGGAGCTAATGTGGCATTTCGAGGGGAGGAAATAAGGTATTCAAATGATTTGGTCATTCTCCCTGCCTCGCTGTAGGTTGCCATGCTGATAACCATGGCCCCAGGCCTCTTCCGCAGCTGGGTGGACCTGGAGTCCATGTGGAGCACCACAGTGCAGAGCGAGCTCCTGGCTGAGAACAGCCAGAACCGATGGATTCTTCACTGCTGGCTGAAAGGCGCCCAGCGGGAGCTGAACCTCACAGCAGCCTACGGGCACACAGAGCGGGTGTGTCGGGCGAATCCTGAGCTGCCACTTGCCCCCTCCTTCCCCTACCCCGCTTGGATTCCAGCCACATTAGCACAGGCCCCTGAAGCTCAGACAAGCTGTTTCCCACTGGCTCCCTAGGAAGCTCTAGGGGCAGGTGGTGGTGGCCACGGGACTTTGTGGGAGGTCTAGACACAGCAGGAGCTGTGGTCCTTGGGGTCTGACAGGGCGAGGCTGCGACTCACTCAGCAGCCTTTGGTGGCGGAGCTGAGACCACCCTCAGGCTGCCTTCCCTGGGCAGCCTGGGCAGCAACCTGTGTCTCACTGCAGCCCCAGAAGACCCGCGCATCACTGGCCGCCCTGAGCGCCAGCAGTGGGGGCTCACTGCGCGGCCTGCAGCTGGAGGGTGGGCTGGAGGAGCAGCAGCGCAGCAGGACGCTGTCCCGGAAGCGAGGCTCCCTGTTCCTCAGGTGTGTGCGCCCTTCCCCCTCGCTGACCCCCTTGGTGTGATAACAGCCCAGGTTTCTGGTTCTTCAGCCTGGAGGGTCACAGTAGCACAGATGGGTGAAGCCCTGGGCCTGGAGAAAAACTGCTTCTCCTGACAGCCCCAATCCCTACTCCCACGGGTTAGCTGAAGTGAAAGCGGAAGTCTTTCCAAGTCCTTGCACACAGCTGATAAAAGGCTGTTTGTTCCTCATGTGCAGGGACAGCTCACCTCCCAGCAGAACCCCAGCAGTGAATAAAGTAGCAGCAGCTGCTATTTGCACAGAGCTCATGTGTTTAATTCCGTTTGCACTGATTGAGCATCTGCTATGTGCCAAGCACTCTAGGTACATGGAAGACAGCAGAGAACAAAGAAAAGGGGCCCTCACCCTTGGAGTGCTTATGTTCACAGCAACTGCATTATCTCTAATAATCCACCTACTGTGTGATGAGTGGTGCTATTATCATTGCCTCGTGTAAAAATGGGGAAACTGAGGCATAGAAGTCAACCCTTTTATCCAAGATCATGCAGCTGGTGAAAGACTGAGCCAATATCCCAGTTCTAGTCTGTGGGACGCCGAACTCCTTGTGCTGAATGTGCCCTGAGTTTCTGCTGTCAAATGGTGACAGTGATCCCAGCCATGCACAGGCGCTGGCACTGGCACTGGCACAGGGTGATGGCAAGTTGGGGCCCACTGGTGAATCCTGAAGCACAGGGCTGCCATGGGTCCTGATCTCCTCCTCTCCGTGAGCCTTAGCTCTGCAAGCTTGGGACAGGCCCAGCCCGAGACTGTGTGTCCTGGCTGTGCCCAACCCTGCCATGTGATTTAAGGATTTGGCCAATCTTCCCCTCTACATGCCAGGCACCCCTGGCACCTGCCTGTCCCGCAGAGCCTCCTGCTGGAGGGGACCTTCACCACGGACAGGCGGCACCAGCGTCACTCTCTGGAGACAAGGCTGGTCCTGAATGGTCAGGAGGAAATGGTGCAAACCGTGGTCCTGGGCTGCCAGGCTGGGCACCCCTATGTGAGTGGCCCCTAGGGTGAGGGCCGGGAGCAGGGCAGTCCCTCTGCCCTACCTCCGACCAGCTCTGCAGTGTGTGGTTGTTCCCAGGTATGTGCAGGCCTGACCCACCCGTTCGATGACATAGCTGTCCCTAGGAGCTTGGAGGGATGCCTGGTGGCAGGAAATCAGCACCACGTAAGTGAGAAGGCCCTAGAGTCATGCCTTCAGAAGGCACCAGTCCAATAGCCAGAATCCCTCACTGGGACTAGCAAAAGGGTTCCACCCAGTGCCCCCTGCTACCTTCTGCTTTGCAGTCAGGGGATTGGATGGAAGTGCCAGCATGGGAATGTCACCTCACCTAAAGACCTCATAGCTTCTCTTGGGCTGACCTTCTGGTCTTGCTGACTCTCTGCTGTTGGGTTTGTTCCATCCAGCCTCTTCATTCCCTTGCTTGGTTCTTTCCTGCTGCAGGACCTTTGCATATTCTGTTTCTGGAGCTGCTCCACCTTTGCCTGTGTCCCTCCCATCTGCTCACCATTGTGAGTTAAGCTCAATATCACGTCTTCTAGGAAACTCTCCTGGACCCCCAGGTCCCTCAACACCCTCTCTCATTCATTCACAGCCTCTCGGCACCCAGACCTTTGGTTTCCCCTGATCTCAGTTCAGTTTTCGTGTGATGATTGGGTCAGTCTATGCTCTGCTGGTCTGAATACTCATGACTGATGCAGGAGAGGTGCTTGACCAATCAGGAGTTGCCTCCCTACTAGGTAAAACCCATTGTCTTCCATCATCCAGTGCAAGGTCGGCTCGCTTTCTGGAAAGAGCCAGACAGTAACTGTTCCAGGCTCTGTGAGCCTTGGGCCTCTGTCATAATGACTCTGCTTTGCCTAATCTATGGGGAAGCCCCATAGATTGTAGATTAATGAGTGGGACATCTGTGATCAGTAGGACAGTGGTGGCAAACCTGTGACACACGTGCTACAGCCAACTGTTTGTTATTACTGAAAGCTCTGAAAGGTTCCCCATCGCTGCAGTAGAACTTCATTCCAGCCAGGCATGGCGGTGCACTCCTGTGATTCCAGAACACTTGGAGGCTAAGGCAGGAGGATCACAAGTTCCAGCCCAGCCTAAACTAGAAGTTCAGCAAGGCCCTGGCTCAAACAATAAAAAAGGCCTGGGATGTAGTTCATTGGGAAGGTCCTAGGTCAAAAACCAAACCAAATCAAACTTTATTTACAAAAACAGTCTGGATTTGAACTGTGGGCTATGGGTTGCCAACCCTTGGCTTAGAAGGGCTGGCATTTAGCTTTCTAGGCAGGAAGCTCACATTTGCTGTGTGTCCTTGACAAATGGTTTCACACTTCTGGTCCTTAATGTCCCTCTCTGTCTAGTGGGGCAGCAGCACTCACTCCTCAGCAGTGGCTGCGAGGGTGGAAGTGAATGCGATATCATGCCAAGTATGGAAAACATAACCGTCACGGCCTCATTAGAATCCCTCTAGGGCAGTGATCCTGAGGTCACTGCATTCTGCAGCATGCATTTATTGAGCACCTACTGAGTGCCCATCCCTACAAAAGACTAGGGTGCTTTCCATCATCTTGGAAGGTGAGCGAGGCTGGGCTAGCTGTGGAGTCTTGGGACCAGCCCTCCTGGGCCTCACTTCCTGTCTGCCAGAGGAGGCTGTACGTGGCCCCTGGAGGCTGGGCAGCAAGCCCTCAGAGCTTTGCAAGGACACAGAACAGGATGTCAGCCCATAGCACCTGCAGACAGAGCTCCCAGAGGACAAGTTTGCAGTTTCCTCAACCGGAGATTGCAGGATGGCTCTCAGGGCCAAATCCAGCCTCCAGATGTGTTTTGTTTGGCCTGCTTAGGATCTAAATTTTTACTTAAATTAATTTTTAGCATTGAAAAATTGGAAGGTTGAGAGTAAAACCTGGGTTTCTACTATTTATAAGAAAAAAAAATCCAAAGATCTTACCACACCAGGCCTCAAATCCAAGCTGAAAATTACAGGCTGAAACTGAGTGGGTGGGGGTCTTTAATGGAAATCGGCTGCATGCTTTTTTAAAACTGTCTGTGTTTATTGACACACATTTTTTTCCCCTCTCTTGGGCTCTTTCTTTTCTTCTATCATTCTGATTCCAAAACAGTCTTGGATTCCTTTGTCTTAAGATTTTCAGCAGTGATACAATCCTGTTGTAAGTCAATACAGCTAGGAAACGCTGCCCGTGTCCCACTGTGTGCTGGGCTAAATAGTTGCTGCATGCATAAATGATTAGCTGTGTGTATTAGTTTCCTACTGCTGCTGCTACAAGTTCCTCAAAATGACACAAATTTCTCTCACTTCTTGATTTTGGAATTTCAAATCAGGTCTCAGCTTCGTAAAACTCGAGGTGTCAGCAGGGTTAAGTTCCTTCTAGAGATAAAAAGGAAAACTTCTTCCTTAGGGTTTCCAGCTTCTAGAAGCCACCTGCAGCCTTCAGTTTTCAGAGCCAACAGTGGCTTCTTCCAGTCTTGATTCTGACCCCTGTGCCCATTCTCATAAAGATTCTGTGGTTACATTGGGCCAGCAGATAATCCAGGAAAATCTCCCCACCTCAAGATCTTTAACCCAACCCATATCTGCAAAGTCTTTTTTTCCATGGAAGGTGATCTATTCATAGGGTCCAGGGAATTGGGACATGGGCTTAACTGGGGAATGGGTGTTACTCCACCTGCCCCCTGTGGGTTACATCTTCTTCCACTCCATCTTGGCTCTGACCCTGTGGCTTCAAGCTGTGTGAGTGGTCTAGGAGAAGCGCAAGTCATAAGTTTGGGTTGGGTAGAATGCTCCATTCTTTCAACATCGACTGGAATTCCCAATTAAGTAAGAGTTCCCCTGTACAAAGAATGATGGGAAATGTATAACAATACAGGCAATCCTCTGGGTAATTTGGACAGCTCACATTCTTTCCTAGCAAGTATTTTCATTGAAATTTTTTTCTTTATTTACAGGTAATTGCCTTAGTTCTTTACTTGCAGGTAGCAATAGTGCAGTATGGTAGAAACTGGGTCATTTTAGCTGGGGTTGGTGACGATGGGTGTGTTATGAAAATACAGTTGCCTGGACTTCCCCCATCAATCCTGCCTCCTGAATGCAGGGTTCTAAGGGTGGCTTCTGCCATCATGTAGAGATGGATAGTGACTTCTCTCAGTGCTTCTGGTTCTCACACACCCAGGCTAGGAAGAGAGAGGTCGAGGCCACTTTGAAAGTCAACCAGGAAGTCATGTTGCACCTAAAGGGTTTGCACCACGACAGATCACGGCGCAGAGAAGTCTGGCATAGTGTGGCCCTGGACATGGCCCATTCCTCACAGGTATCTGTCCCCAGGCTGACCAGACACTGGTTTATGTCCTGCACATAGAGCTCAGCTGTTGGCTTGAGTAAAGGGTGCTGCTGTTTCTTCCCAGCTGAGATTCCCCCATGCTCTGAGCTTGGGTGGGGACGTTGTCTTCAGATGGAGTCACCAAGGAGGAGGAGCCTTTGACTTTGGTGTGAATGCTCAAGCTGCTGTCAACCACAATGCCACATTTCAGGTCAGAGCTGAATTCTGCTCCCCAGCTGAGAGATGTCAGAATGAATCCCATGTGGGATGCCGCAGAGGTGGTGGGGCGGCTCTGGAAGGTACAGCCCTTATTTTGGGTACATATAATAAGTTGCCATGTACTGACTATTGTCATAAATGTTTGCTCTATTGTGAATGTGAGCTGCCTGCTCATGTTGCAGTTCAGTGTGCTCTGCTCCCCAAGGCCACTTGGGTCCAGGCAGGTGAGGGGAGGTGGAGGATTCTGTAGGATGCTTCTGTGGGCTGGGCACATAAGTAGCACCTGTCATGCCAGCCTTGTTTCCCCTGGCCAGAACTCTGCAGAGGACTTACCTAGCTGCCAAGGAGGCTGGGAAACCACTTAGCTGCATGTCCTGCAGCAAAGGAGCTGCAGTTCGGTGAACATAGGCAGCCACCATAAATGTGTCTGTTCACTTGCCTTCTGTGTACAGATTGTGTCTCTGCTGCTTGCCAGCTTTGTATTAGGTGACTCAGGTGACTCAGTTTCTCTACCCATCTCCAAGGAGCTTTTGATCCAGTGGGCATTTAGCTTCATATATTCAAGTTCAATTCCCAGCTCCTCTGCTGACTAGCTGTGTGACCTTGGGTAAATTGCTAAGCCCCACTGAGCCTCAGTTTTGCTACCTGGGTAGGGATTGTAACACCAACCCATCAGGTAACCAGGTAAGCCCAGGAGCACTGTGCCTGGCTCAGAGTAGGGGCCCATTGGGAGCTGTCTCTCCAACCCCACATCTGCGTGTCATTCCCCAACTTCCATCACAGTGGCCTGAACAGGATGTAAGGCCAGTGTTTGGAGAAGGTAGAGATTTCCGGATTCTGCTCAAACTTTGGGCAAAGCCCAGAATGACTTTTCCCTCTTGGGTGCTCAGCCAGCTGCCTCTGGGCCTTCTGGAGCTTGTCCCTCCATTCTCTCCAGCCTCCCTGACCCCTTAACAGGTCTCCTGTCAGCAGAATTGTTCTGGTTCCCGTTTGACACTTTTTCTCCAGCTTGGACCTCCCCACGGTCCCCCATTTCCTCCAAACTTACGTGTATGGATGCCGCTCCCTTTGGAGTGACCCTGAGTTGCCTGCCAAGTATCTTTGAGCAGCCAGGGTGCCAGAAGATGGCAGAAGGAAGGGAGGCTGGGGGCCCCAGGGAGCAGACCTCAGCATGAGGCACCCCTGTAGAATAAGGACCAGATGGCAAGGAGGTGTCCAGATCTGTCATTTGGAAGTGATGTCCAGCCAGCTGGATTTTTAGCTCCCTGAGGGATAAAGGATCATGTTTCACCTTTGCAAATGGAGAGAAACAAAATTTTCTCCAAACTCTTGCCTGTATTGAAGCTTGGGAGAAACCATATGCTCCTTCAAAAAGATCTGCCTGCCTGCCTTCCTATCTGTCTCCCTGCCTGCCTGCTTGCCTGCCTATGATACTGGGAATTGGATCCAGGGCCTTCCCACTGAGCTACACCTGTAGCCCTTTCCTTATTTTTTATTTTTGAGACAAGGCTCAAACTTGCAGTCCTCCTGCCTCAGCCTTCGAGCATGCTGATATTATAGGCATGCATTTTTGTAAGTATGAATATTTTACTTAGGGTTGGGTAGAAACCCAGAACAGTTTCACTCTGTGAGAAAATGAAGGGACTGAGAAACACATCCTCGTGGGAGGGCTGGGCCCTGTTGTCCTGCTGTCTCTAGTCACATTTGCAGACAAATTCTGGTTCAAGCCCTAGCTCCACTGTTAGCTAGTGGTGTGACCTTGGGTTATTACTTAAGCCTGCCAAGCCTCAGTTTTGCTACTGGGACATAGGGACCCCCCATTGCTTCGTGGAGCGGGCAGCCTGTGTCATGTACATGCAAGTTGGCAGTGGAGGCAGAGAGCTGGAGGTAGAGACAGGCAATCCTTGTGACCAGGCGTGCAAGAGAGGCAGGGTGATGTGCCCAGCCTGGTGCCAGCAGTTTTGAGATCTTCCACGAGCCTGAGAATGGCTAAGAAGGGAGGAGCTGTGTTCTCAGATGCACACATTTTCAGTGGGCAGCTCTGAACACATTGATGTGGACCATCGAGTCAGCAGGCTCCTGAGGCAGGAAGTAAAACCACGTTGCATCTGAGAGCCGCCGCTCCCACGGCTGGGGAAAATGCTACCCTAGTGACTTATTGTCCTGGAACTGCTCTCCCGTGAGGGCTTGCCTCATGCTGGACTCAGCCCTAAGCCCACTGCAGGATCATCTCATGGACACCTCTGGAGCTGCCTCAGTTGTGCCATTTTGTAGACGAGCATCTGAGAAGTAACTTGACTTGCCCAGGGTCAGCAGACTCCTAAGTGGCAGATCCTGGTGGAAACCCCAGAACCCTTGTTTAGAACCCCTGAAGTCATCAAGGATTGGAGTGTGGGTCCCCTGAGGGCCTGGATGCATGGAAGCCTTTGGGGTTTAAAGTTTGTTCCTTTTTAAAGCACCAAAGCCCTTTGTTGACACTGTGCTGCTAGTCACATAAGGACTGGTGTCTCTCCTGACCGTGGCCTGCACCAAGGTATCTTTCTAAACACGTGGATTCATCTTTATTTTCATCACTGCCCTCTCAGAAGCCTTTTTGGACATTTTTTTCCCTAATTGTCCCCCTCTAAGTTTAATTCCACAGGTGTCACATATTATTGTTTATGCACTGTGTGTGTGTCTGTGCTTTGTACACAAAGAGACAAAGACCTCCTCCCCAAAACCAGTTTGCCTGCATGGAGGTCATGTGTCCCCAGTGAGACCCAAGCCATGCAGACCCCCAGTGCACACAGGGACTAGTCAGACAGAACAGCAGTGTAGCTGCTGGAGTCACCTGGGTAAATTTGGGGACACTCCTGGGTCTCAGCCCAAGATCCTGAGGGGTCTGAATGAGGGTAGAAGGTATGCCTAGGACTTCTGTACTTTTTTTTAACCCCACACTTAATCTTTTGAGAGCAGTTTTTTCAGGTTTCTAGAAGAACTGAACAAGTCAGTAGTGGTGGTGCACACCTGTAATTCCAGTACCCCAGGAGGCTGAGGCAGGAGGATGATTAAGTTTGAGCCAAGTCCGGGCAACCTAATGAGAACTTATCTGAAAATATAAGAAGGGGTAGGGATGTGGCTCTGTGGGAAGGTTCTGGTTCAAGTCCAGTATCACCAAAATAAATGGGGGAAGGGAGGAGGAAAAGGAGAGAGAGAGAGACTGAGCTGAACAGATCCCTGCCTGGTTTCTCTCCCAGAACCAGTGGCCTGTGGGGCTCCCTGGAGGAGGGGCCTCCCCCCAGATCCTTTTATCTCCACCTCCTCAGGTGCAGGTGGCCACTGGGCACCACAAGCAGCACAGCGTCAATGGCTCCCTGCACGTGCATGTGTCAGGCCAGGAGCTGGTTCTGCTGGAGATTCGCACCCACCGGAACTCCCGGAGAAGCAGCCAGGGTGGAGCTGTGAGTGTCGCCCTCCGCCAGGCCATCCTTGGGGCCCCCCATGTTGCTCAGCTGCAGCTCTCCAGCAAGGTCACTGCGACAAGGTAATAATTTCCAGGTGACCCAGGGGCTGGCAGTTGGGACATTGTCACTCAAGGCCTAGCTTCTGCCACTCTGAGACCATTACCTCTGTTGAGGCCATCCTAGGTTTAGGAGCAATGAAGAAACAGGGGTATTTACTTTTCTACTTTCTTCATTCATTCATTCATTCATTCATCCATCCATCCATCTATCCTTCCTTCTTTCTTTTCTTTTGGTACTGGGAATCAAATTAAGGGCCTCGTGCTTGCCAGGCAGGTACTATGCCACTGAGCTACGTCGCTGGCCGCATCTATCCATTCTTATGAGCACGTTCATGTGGACAACTTGAAAATCATAATGATGTGTAAAGAATGAACCTAAGGTCACTAGAAATGGTCCCCGGGAGAGAGAGTCCCCTCGGTCTTCCCCAAACCTCATATTCATGTGCTGATACAAACATTTCAATGTGAGGGACAGAACTGGGGTCCAGGCCCTTTTCTGTCACTGCTTTCTCTAGAAGCACTCTGCAGATCCTACAGGCTCAGGCTCACGTGACTGTTCCCACTTCAGACACCAGCTGCATGTCCCTGGGTTGTGACCTGTGCTTCTGGACAACCTACTGTCCATAGGAGTTCCAGGGCCCCAGCCCTGCTAGGGTGGTCCCAGAGTTCAAGACACGCTTTGCTTCTGGGTCCCTGTGTGTTATAAAGGGTACAACTCAGAGGGGACCCCCGGAAGAGAAGCCCAAGGTGGTGGAGTCATGGAGATGTGACCGATTATTCAGCCTCCACCTGCTGCCCTTTTGTGAGGGTGGGAGCTGGACCTGAGAGAGAAACTTGGAACCATGCTGCAGTCATTCTGTGATCAGCCCCTGTCTGGAAATCCAAGCACAAAAGACACAGCTACTGCCAAGGAACTCCCCAGGGACCTGGAGGTCTGTGCAGGAGCTGGGCAGAGACCAAGTTTCTAATCCTTACTGCGTCTCAGTAGCACAAGCTCCTTGTGTGCTAGTGCAGAGTGCGCCTGCGTTAGGGGTTCCCTCTGCACCCCAGCTTTGTCCCCAGCAGTGGCCTGGACTCAGGAGACCCATAACTAAGGCCATCGTCCTAGACAGCCTGGTTCTAGAATTGCCATCCATCACTGTCTGTCCATTCATCCATCTGTCCACCCATCTGTCTCTTTGCCCACCCTTCCTTTCAAACAAAGATTGGCAGATCATAAAAATGTACACATTCTAGGTCAGGAATTGGCCGTAGTTCAGTGACAGGCCAGATGGTGAGGACTCTTGGCTCTGTGTGCCATATGGTTCCTGTCACAAGTACTCAGCTCTGCCCTTGTAGCACAGACATATCATAGACTATTCGTAAGTGAATGAATGTGACTGTGTTCCAATAAAACTTTAATTATAAACAAGATGGTGGGCCAGTTTTGGCTCATGAGTGGTAGTTTGCCAACCTTTGTTCTAGATTTTGTTAAAAATGAAGAAACTAGGGACAATGGGAAAAGAAAAACTTGAAAAAGAAATTGGATAAGCGTTCAAACTGGCACCGGTAAACACAATGTGTGTCATAAGGATCTCAGCATTTTCCAAAACTAAGCAGAAGATTTGGCTGTGAGCTTTCTAGAAGCCAATGCAAAAAGACATAGCAACCAATGGCATTGTTTGTAGTAGCCATAAGGAATCATACACACCCCATAGAGCCGTGTGCTGTGCACCAACGAGTACTGTGATCCTGTTTGGTGCTGATGCTCCCAGGAATGTCTCCCACGGTGTCATAGAATATCCAACAGTGACAGGACCCCCTCTACAAGCTGGATAAATTCAACAGCAGCTTCTCAGGAGTGCTCTTCTCTCACTCCTCAGCATGATGCTGTCTGTTGATCACTGGTGATATGTCAGGAGCCAACACTTTATATATAGTTCCAAGTTTGTTTTAAGTCTCAAAACAACACTGCATAGTAGTTAATGCTAGCTGCTTCTATGTGCTTTGGGCAAATTTCTGGCTGTGTGCCTCAGTTCTTCCTCTGTGCGATGGGGATCCTAATACTGAAGGCTTTTTAAGGGAGTCAGATAATGTATCTGAAGGGTGGTGTCAGTGCATCAGTATACAGTGTACTTGTCTGCTACTGCTGCATGACAAGCAGCCCTGAAACACTATGGTTAAGTAAGAATCATTTAATTCAAGATTCTGCGGTCACCCTCCAACTGAGTGAGTTCCCATCCAAGCCAGTTTCCAGCCAGATATGTGACTCCCAGGGTAGACGAGAGATCCCTGGTGTCTCCCACATCCTGTCCCTTCACGTGGCTCCTTAGGCTTCCCCCTGCCGTGTTGGGCATGGATAAACCAGGAAGATATCTCAGCCAGTGGCTGGGGTCCTCGGGCCATCAGGCTGCAAAAGCTGCTGCCTCTGGAGCCACACAGCCCTGCTTCTGCTCTTCCAGTGGTCACCCGGGCCTCTCCACCAGCCCTGATTCACAGAGAGGAAATGGACCCCAGCTCTCAGTGGGGGAGTAGCAAAGTGATAGTGTGAAAGAGTGAACAGGCAGGACAACCTCCCGTAGAAAACTGTCACCCGAGGGTTAGCACAGGTCAGCATCAGTGTCCACTTACTTCACTGCTTCTGTCTCATTTCCTGCTTTGTGGAAGAAGAAAAACCCAGAGAGGCTACATCCTTGTCCAAGGACACACGGCCATAGCACCACTGGGATTTGAACCCTGGCCCCAAAGCCCATCAGCTCCACCCCCTTACTCCTTCCTGTGGGCCCAGGGCTCAGTAGAAATGCTCCTGTAACAGCCTCAAGAGTGGGGCCTGGAACTTGCCTTTTGGGAGCTGGTCTGCTTACTTGAAGCAGAAAAACCCTGGGCCTGGGGTAGAGGCACTGCCCTTCACTGCCCCTTCCCTTTCTCCTAGGCTCTGGCTGTTTTCCAAGGTGCTGCTGGACCAGATCACAGCCCAGCTCGCCCTCAGGGTGTCTGAGGCGCGCAGGGGCGGCTGGGTCCTGAGTCTGGGGAGCCAGGCCCAGCACTTGGGGGCCGGCTGGGCTGCCCTGCCCCGACTGTTACGCCTCAGGGGGATGTTGACGTGGAAGGAGATGCTCCGAGAGGGTGAGCATGGCGGGTCCCTTGGGGCATGGGCTGGGGGTCTTGGGCAAGCACGAGTGCATTGACACTGCAGAACAGGCAGGTGTACATAAGGGGGTATGGATGCTGCCCCCTGATTCTCCTTACAAAATTCTCTTGTCTCCAGGCTGAACAGGTTCCCGGTGCAGGACTTGTCAGAGCCTTTATGTGCTAATAGGCGTGGTGCTTCTGTGGGGACAGTTGGGTCCCCTAATTTTTTTCCCTAATGCAGGTTGAGTAGCCCTTATCTGAAATGGACCAGCAGTGTTTCATATTTCAGCCTTTCGGATTTTAGAATATTGGTATAGATTTTATCAGTTGAATATACCTAATCCTCAAATCTGAAATTCTCTGGAATAGGAAACCATTCGAATCTCAGGTCAGTGCTCAAGAACTTTTAGATCCTGAAGGACTTTGGATTTATGATTTTCAGACTGCTGCTCTGTTGTGCTTTTTTATTTTGACATAATTTCAGACATACGAGAAGTAAATGAATAGTACAAAGAATCCCTTGGTCTCTTCACTCAGATTCACCAGTTGCTAACATTGTGTCCTTGTTTTACTTCCTCTAGTCATATTGTCTATGTATCCACAGAGTCAATCTACAAATCACCTACACACACTTGCTAGCGAGTATATGATATGTAATTGAAGAAGCATGATTTTCTGAGTAAGTTGCCAACACAATGGCTCTTGGCTCCTAAACATCTCAGTGTCTGTTTCCTGCAGCGAAGCTTCCTCTTACAGCCCAGAGTTCTGCTAACAAAATCCCCAAATCCACAAGAACACAGTGCCGTCCTCTGATCTACCAGCCTCCATCGGTTTCCGCCCATTGTCCCCTTGTGTCCTTCACGTCCTTTATGGTAAAAGACAAGCGCAGATCACCAGTCGTGTCCAATCGTGCTGTTTCCTGTCTCTTATCCTGGAGCAGTTTCTGCGTTTCTTTCTCTTTCATGATTTTACATTCAGGCTTTGTTTGGTTTTGAGGTGCTGTGGATGGAGCCAAGGGCCTGGAGCGTGCAGGTGGGGTGCGGGTGGGGCGTGTGTGTAGGGGGTGACTTTACCACTGAGCCACAGCACCATGGACGCTTATGGCTATGGAGTGTGCGTGGTGGTCACTCTGTGAAGTGTCCTTCCTGAGCCCTGCCTGACACTTCCCTGGGGCTGCCCCAGGAGTGGCAGTCCTTCTGTCCTGTTGTCGGTGACTTGGCTTTCATCTGTCTGGGCGATGTCTGCTAGGTGTCTCCACTGTAAAGTTCTGTTTTTTTTCCTGTGTAAATTATAAGTAACTTGTGGCGAGAAAGCTTGAGGTCATGTCAGTGTTCCATGTCTGCGTCAAACCCTGACCTGTGAGCTTGAGTGGCCTCTGGTGAGTCTGGTCTGAACCTGTCATTTCTCATGAGGGTCTGAGTGGTGACTCTGGTTTTTTTTTTAACTTACACAGTAGGAAGAGCTGTCCCTTCTCACCGCCTCCTTCCTTCTTTTGTTCCCTTGCTTTAGTCAGTTTGGACTCATGCGTTGTTCTTTCGTTCTCATTTTATTCAGTAATCTGATACTGTCCCCACTGATTTCCAAGCTTCGTGTTCCCCAGTTTGGCCAACAGGAGTCCCTTGAGGGGGGCTCTGCAATGTGCCTCCCACCGCACCTGGGAGATGCCAGGCACACAGGAGAGCGGCCGAGTGATGAGTGCCCACGCGCCGCCCCGGGTCAGGGTGGCGGGCGCTTGGCAGCACTGTCCTCCTGCCCCTCTGCCGCGCCCGGTGGGCCACCGCACCGTTTCCAGTGCTTTTGTGGCAAGACATGCAGACATCAAAACGTCTTAGGCTGCATGTTCAGCGCTGGCCCTTTCTCCTTCCTGGGCAGGCTTCTGGGGATGTACGAGGTATGCTTTAAACACACGGGGATGGTCAGATTTCAAAGTTCATTAGAATAAAAGACACATTGCCGTGAGTTCCCCTCAAAACTCCCCCTTCCTCAGTGTGAACACACTCATGCCGTGGTTCTTGCTCCTTCCTGAGGTGGTTCTGGAAATGCTCTCTCTGTCTTCAGTTGTCCTGTAGTGGCTGCCCCAAAGTCCTGAACTGATCCAGAACATTGGTCTTTCCTGGTCCTCTTCGCTTTGGAGAAGCGTGGGAAGCTGTGTGGTGGATGAGGTGGGTGAGGGTGGCGCTCAGCCTGGGAATTCACACCTCATAGAGGCGCCAAAAGAGACTTCCAGAACTGCTGGGAGAGCCAGGAGAAGGACGGGATAATGTGTTTGAAGTGGAGGGAGAATTTCCAGGGGCTTTACTGGCAATCTATCTTTACTGGAATAATTTTTAAATTTGAACATGCTACATTGTTAAAAATCAGTGTATGTAAAATTTGCACACAGTGAAATGTTCAGACCTTTAGTGTCATGTAGAGGCCTCAGATGCGTCTATAGAATTCTGACAGCTGCACGTCCCCTGAAAGCTAAACTCCCAGCAAGGAGAGGACATCGCCAGCCCCTTGGAAAGGCCTTCAGTCCCCCCCTCGCCATCTCCACGCCACCATGCAGAGGCCCCTGCTCTTCTGAGCATCTTTGCCATAGATTAATTTTGCCTGTTGTAACATTGTATGGAAATGGAAACAGTGTATTCTGTCACACAGTGTACTGGTTTAGAGACGGCCCCATGCTCCTGGCAGTCCCTTTGTATTACTGAGTCACCACTTAATCATGTTTTGGTCAACAGTAGACCCGTGCAATGGTTTCCCAGGATGTTCTAAGCCACCCTCGTTTGTGAACGTCCCCTTGCTGATGTTCACAGCACAGGAAAAAATAATCTAATGACTTATTTTGCAGAATGCCTCCCTGTCTGGTAGGCACCTGGGTTATTTCCAGCTTGGGGTTAATGTGAATAGAGCTGCTACAAATATCCCAAGGGAGTCCTGCCGTTAGACTTAGGATTTCCATTTCACCTTGGTGGGGTACCTAGGCACGAAATTACCAGGTTATGGTTAATTGTTATGTTTACTTTTCTAAGACACTTCCAGGTCTCACTTCAAACACTTTTGTATTGTTATTCCTTTGTGACATCCTGGTTGCTCCATGTTCCCATGAACATTTTATTTTTAAGAATCTTCATTTTTTTATTTAAAGAGAAAAAAAAACATGTAAAGGGTAGAGATAATACAGAATTTTAAAAAAAGATAAACTAAGAAATCACTAGTTGATAAATTGCATATTGTCCTTTTAGAAATAGTTGTTCAAGTTACAAAATTAAAGCATACAAAGTAGATATTCAAACAGTGAGACTGTAAGCAGCTATGCAAGTATGAGTCTCTACATGTATTTCTATCCTTTCTGTATTAGAGGGAAAAACAAAACATAGCAAGACAGAACAAAACAAATTCCTATAAAAACATGAAACCAAAAAGTCGTATAAAACCACAGTACAAGGTGATCTACAATGATTACTGTATTGTTTCTTATTATCTTCAATAGAATTGTCTATATCATATAATCGAATATAGCAGTATAATTGAATATAGCAGTACATAACAATATTAGTAAAAATAAAACATGGTAGACAGTATAAAACTTCAAAGGTAGGTAATAATTGAACCAGAGTGGATATTCTAGTAAATCTTGTCATCTTCAGAGTAGTTGCCTATACTCTCAGACTTGATACTATCAATCATAGCAGCTTTGAATAAAATCTATCAATACAAAACAGTAATCTAACAAACTAGATTCGATTATGATCAGTCATGGTAAAACAGTGTAGGTTATACAGAGCTTTAAATTAAGTTAATAGGAAATTAAGGATGATTACCATACTATATCCTGCTATTTTCGGGAAAGCTGTCTGTGCCCTCAAATCTAGTACAGGTAGAATGACTGGAACAGAATATAATACATCTAAGCAGAGTAGTGTGAGTAATATGGGTTTTAAATCCTGGTGCACTATTAACGATATAGTGTATCAAGGCCATCTATGTTAGAGATTCTAGCCATCCTTTTCTGCCTCATTTCTGCTACGCTATTTTTCTGCCTTTGTCTATTTTTCTCCTTCATTCTACTGCCTGCCCCGCTCATTGAGGCCTTTCTGCCACTGTTCCTAAAATCCTGGTATTTTTTTTCTCTCTCTCTAGAATGTCCTTCAATATTTTCTGTAGGGTTGGATTGGTGGTCACACATTCCCCCACTTCCTCTTTGTCTTGGAAACATCTTGTTTCTCCATTAATTTCTAGTGACAGTTTTGCAGGACACATCAATCTGGGCAGCAGATTATTTTCTTTCAGGGCTTGGAATACTTCACTCCAAGCTCTTCTTGATCTGATGGTCTGTGTTGAGAAGTCTGCCGTGATCTTGATGGGCTTTCTTTTATAGATAATCTGTTTCTTTGACGGCTTTTAATATTCTGTTTTTATATTGAATTTCTGGTATCTTGATTATCATATGTCTGGGTGTAGCTCTGTTTTGGTTGTAGGTGGCTGGAGTTCTGTATGCCTCACATAACCGAATGTCATTTCCTTTTCCCATGCTTGGGAAGTTTTCCTTAATTTTATTTCCGTGAATAGGCTTTGTAATTCACCTGTTTGTATTCCTGCTTCTTTGTTCACATTTCTTATTCTTAAATTATAGCTTCTCTTGTTGTCTTCTAGCCTTTGTATTGTTACTGCCTGTTTCCTTATTTTTAAGAGATCTTTCCTTTCATGATCACACATTGCAAACTTGTCAAGTTTTGATAGTCTATCCTTAGTTTTCTTTTGAGGAGTTTTGCCAGCTTTCAATGGAGTTTTTAATTTCCTGGTAATCTCTTTGAATCTGCTTCATGTATTCTATATTTTCTTTATATTCTTTATCGAATGTTTCTCTTTTTTGTGTGTGTGTTCCTTCCTCTTCCATCTGTGTCTTCCTGAGATATGCTTAGCATTTCTTTTATTAATCTACTTATATCTTGCTTTACCTGATTTAATATTTCAGTTTTGAGCTCGTCTACAAGGTCCTGAAGATATCTCTTAATGTCCATTGAAGCCATGTCTGATGTTGCTTGTTTGCTGCCTTCAGTCTCTTTTGTTTTTCCCTCTCCTGGATTAATGTTTTCAGGGTTTTGGGCTGGGGGCCTCTTCCTGTTTCTCTCTTTTGTCATGGTTTTGGTTTCTTCCATACAGGTATATAGTGGAGGTCTCAACCCCTTTCCTTGTTGGTTATGGTTCTTCTGAAGCACACTGGCGAGGGATTTCTACCCTCTCCTGTTTGCTCTTGTCACTGAGGTGTAAGCAGGGGCTGCGTATGCTGGACCCTCCCCACTGGGCGAATCATACTTCGGGGGCCTTCACCAGGTTAGTGGGTACTAATCGTAGGGAATTGGTTCGGGATGGCTTATTGGGTCCTGGCCAGAGGCGTGACCCAGGCCAAGCAAATCCCACAAATCTGCTCTGGGGAGGGAGCAACCAACTGAAGTCACTGTCACTCCCAGTTCAGACTCCTCCTGCCCGATTCCAACATGTTGCCCATTTGGTCTTGCCCTTCCTGTGGGAGGGTTTTATTCCCAGCACTGACTATGGATTAATGAAGGTCCCTTTGCTGGCTCTGTTCTCCATTGGGCTCACCAATCCCTGACTTCAGCACAGCTGTGGCTCCTGTGAGTGGTGGTGGGAACGAGTTTGGGCAGCTCTGCCAGCTGCCGCAAATTCAGGCGGCTTGGCAGGTCGTAGCAGAAAGTGCCATGTCCAATAATTTTAGCTGTTCCAATTGTAGCCCCAGACTGCATGTTGGATGAGCTTTTTCTGTTTTAATTTCTTCCTGTGTCAAGAGGATCCATCTCCCTCTGTCTGGATCTCTCCAGGATGTTTTATTCTGGCATATGAGTTGTTGCTCACTGATCGGCCATCTTTAGCTCCTCAAGAATCTTCATTTTTGTCTGTCTGGTTGTAGCTCACTTGGCTTTAATTTGTACTTTTTTTTTTTGAGATGGTGGCTCACTATGCAGTTCAGGCTGGCCTTGAACTTACAGCAATTCTCCTGCCTCAGCCTCCCAACTGCTGGGACAACAGGTGTGTGCCACTCTGCCTGGTTGTACTTTCTTAATGATTAATAATATTGTGTATTTCTTCACATGCACAGTAACACAGATAGCTTCTTCACAAAGCATCAGATCAATGTTTTCATCTGTTTATTAAATTGGTTATTTGTCTTTTATTGAGCTGCAGATTTTTTTTAAACTGGGGATTTCACCCAGGTCATTTTTTTATTTTTTATTTTGAGACAGGGTCTTGCTAAGTTGTCCAGCCTGGGCTCCAAATTACAACCCTCTTGCCTCAGCTTCCCAGAGTGCTAGGATTACAGGTGTGTGGCACCACTCCTGGATGAACTGAATATACCCTTTCACATTCTGGACAGGTTCTGACAGATTTACGTTTTGCAAATATTACCTCCCATTTGTGGCTTACTCATTTGTTAAGTGTCTGTTGATAAGCTTTAGCTTTCCATTCTGAAGTCTAAATTACCCATTTTTTCTCATTTTTTTGCTGTTGATTTCTGTGTCCTAAGAAACTTGGCATCTTCCCAGGTTACAAAGATGTTCTCCTATCTTCTGTACTGGTGGGTTTATGTCATCAGGAACTGGTTTTTGCCTGTGATAAGAAGTACTGGTCCTGCTTCATTTTCCCACACTGATATCAGAGGGCCTGATGTCACCTGTTGATACGTCTTCCCTGTTGAATTGTTTTGGCAATTGTTTTGTGACACATCAGTTGGCCATAAAAGTTGGGTGGAGGGATCTATTTCTAGGTTTTCTATTCTGTTCTATAGATCTGTTTAAAGTGCTACCCATTTTTTGTCTTTTTTTTCCCTCTTCAGATGTTTATTGACCTATCTCACTGATTCTTCTGTCTTCTTTACACACCTGTTAAGAACAGCCAGCATTGGGCTGGGGATTTAGCTCAGTGGCATAAGCACCTACCTGGCAAGCACAAGGTCCTGAGTTCAATCCCTGGTAGAACAGCCAGCAATTTTTCCTTCATTCCTTCCTTTCTTCCTTTTTTTCCTTTTTCTTTCTCCCCTCTACTATCTTTCTACTGAGATAGTATCTCACTATGTTACCCAGGTTGGCCTCACATTGCTTGGGCTTGAATGATCCTCCTGCCTCAGCCTCCTGAGTAGCTGGAACTACAAGTGTGTGTACCACCATGCTCAGCATAATGTTTGTTTATAGATTTTTGTACCTTTTTTAGATCTAAAATTACCTCTGGGCTCAGGTCTTAGTCCAGTCTGTGTTGCTGCTATAACAAAGGACCTGAGGCTGAGTAACCTTTTCAGTAAAGAGATTTTTGCTGGCTGGAGGGTCCAGGGTGGCAGTTTCTGGCGAGGGTAAACCACAGCATGGCAGAGAAGCAGGAAGGGAAGCAGCCAAGTGCCAGAGAGGCTTGGACACTGGGGAAGTGAGAGAAGCAGGAGAAAATGCCAGCTCCACCTCTAACAGCTGGAATCAGTGGCCTCCCCACAGGACCAGCACTCATGCCTGTGAGCAGAGCGTTACTCTCCTACCTCTCTCTCCCGACTGGACTCTTAAACTTCTGCCACTCAGCATGGCAGAGCTGGTGGCCCAGGTTCGAGGATGGGACTCTTCGGAGGACAAATTGTCTCAAAACCAGAGTGGTTCTTTCTAGTTTCTGTTTCTCAGCTCAGATTTTCATTCTGTGCATTCAATGCAATGTTTTCCGTATGACCTCGAGCACAGGTATAGTCTATTTTATATCTATTTTATATCTAGCACCTAAGTCATGGACTTGACCTTCATTGACTGCTTTCTCTTGTAAATATGGGTCACATTGTCCAATTTCTTTCTAGTAATTTAAAACTGTCTTTTGAAGTGGATGCAGGGGCACACACCTATAACCCCAAGTTCTTATATTTTGTCTCTGGTTTCTAGCTGTTGCCTTGGGAGGCTGAGGCAGAAGGATAACAAGTTTAAAGGGCAATTTATTGAGGCCTTGTCTCAAAATAAAAAAATAAAAAGTGCTGAGGATTTAGGTGAGTAGTAGAGAGCTTCTCTAGAATGCATACGGTCCTGATTTTGATTCCCAGCATTGAAAAAAATGTATTCTGGACATTTTAAATGATATAGAAACTCTGGATTCTTTTGTATTTTTTCGAAGAAATATTAATTTTTTATTTTTATATTTTAGCAGGTGATTAATTTGGCCAGACTCAAAATCTAAACTCTGTCTCCCTGTGGTGGACTGTAGCTAAAATCAGTTCATTTCTCTTAGTCCTAACTGTACTTGTTGGAGTCTGTCCACAACATGAGAAATTCAGGGATCAGTCAGAGATTTGCACAGAATTTATTTTGTTTATTTAATTTTGGTTCTAGGGATCAAAACCAGAGACTGTGCATGCTGTGGACACACTGCTATGAGCTACACCCTGAACAGAGTCCATAGGCAGAATTTTGACAAGAGAAATATAGGCCTGAAATATAAAGACACCAGTGAACTGAACTGTGTGTCATGGGAATAACATACTTCTCTGAGCCTCTGGAGGCTCCTCCTTTGTCTCCCCACTTCCATCTCACCTCGAACTCTAGCCTCTGAGTCTTTCTTCAGTGAGACTGCAGATTTCCATCAGAGTTCTGGCCACTCTGAATAACAACAGTAAAGTGTAAAGCACAGAGCTGGCCTATGGCCTGTCCTTTCCCCAAGGTTCCCTGTGGTTGGTGGTCACTTTAGATGGAAGGAGCTCGCTAAGTTGCCCAGGTTAGACTCAAACTTGTGGCCTTCCTGCCTTAACTTCCAGAGCGTTGGGGTTACAGGGGTCCACCACTATGCCTGACTCAGACAGGTTCTTCTATTTTGCCTCCAGTTTCTAGCTGTTGCCTTGGAAGGACTGACCAATCAAATTTTCCCACCACTGATGGAAATGGATTCTCTCCATGTCCTTCTGCTATGTCCCTGTCAGTCTTTGAACTTGTCCTTTATGGCCAGAGGATGTTCTAGTCTCATACTTTCCCTGATGTAGAACAAGCTATTTCTGCAAAGGCTCTTCAGTTTCTGTCTCTGGAAAATGGTTTTTAGAAACTAAGATGTGGAGGTGGGATGGCAGGGAGAAAAGAAAAGAAAAAAGAAAGAAAAGAAACTAAGACATGGTTACTGGGTATGTTCATTCCCAACAGGCCTCGCTTTTCTTGGTCCTCCGTGGACTGGCCTGGAAGGCTGATGTAGGAGCACACATATCTGTGTCTGTCTACACAGATCCAAGTGTACAAAGCATTCTGTAAAGCCGTGATTGGTGCCTACAGACACGTGTCTGTATAGACAGATAACTTTAAAACTGTTGGCTCATACTGATGTCTCCAGTCCAGTTGTCTTCATCTGCTTCCTTTTTGCTACAACAAAATACCTGAGGCTGGTTACTTTATTATCCCAAAAGAAGTTTATTTAGTTCATGATCCTGGATGTTCAAGAGCATGGTACCAACTCAGTTCTGGTGGGGACCTCATGACAGACAGCGTCATTGTGGTGGAAGTGTGTGTAGGAATGGCAAGTGGAGTGTGCAGAAAGGGGGTTGGGGAGATACCAGCTGCCACAGAGCAGCCAATCCTCTTGGGAACTGGGTCCCCATAAGCAAATCCCCTTCCACTGGGCCCCACCTCAAGCTCATCACAGTTGGCAGCCAGCTCCCAGCACACAAATTGTGGGGGGACACATGCAGCCATACCCTAACCAACCGTACCATCCATCTACCACCAAACAGCTCATGCTAGTTTTTTCCATTTTTCTATTTCAAATTCCTGTGTCCAGCAATGAGGAAGCTGGCTGCACTTCTCTACAATATATTTACTTACTTGCTCAGCCTTACACTGCATAGAAAGTAGCTTCAGAATTACGAGCTCACACCTCTGAGAAAGTGAACCCAGTTACCCAGCTGGCAGTGTTTGTTTAGAGTTCTTCCTGTCTCTGGCTGCAGGGTGTTCAGAAGTCACCTGGGGTGGTTTCCCACCCACCCAGACCCTCCTGTGAAAATGGTTGGGGTCACTAGTGTCTGCTTTCTGTTTTGTTGCTTTTGTGCCTGTGTCTCTTTGATCACCTGAGGTATTAAGAAGGCTCCAAAACTCGGAGTTACACAGACAGGGACCCTGCACTCAAGTGGGCTGGAGTCTGGCACTTTCCTGGCACCTGCGGGGGTCCTGCAAGCACAACCTGCAGGCCTTTCTACTGATTTTTGGGATGCCTTCCCTCTAGTTTGGGGTGATGTGAAAATTGATCATGTCATTCGACCCTAATTGGTTAAATTATGGCAGAACCAAACTTCTTAAGACTTTTTTTAAAAGATCAAATTACATAGGTTTGAGAAAATTTAAGCACAATCAAAGAAGAAGTATCACAACAGAGTACTGGAGCTATCAGCCCCGCTGGGGTTACAATAGTGATTTGGCCGTGGCCTTTGTGAGGTTCATTTTTTGCCTTTGATAACGTATGCTGCTCTGCGCTGGCCTTTGGACTCGCACTGCCTCATTTCTGAAAGTCAGTTTACTTTCTCTCTCCCCCTCCTTCTTTTCTTTTCTTTCCTTCCAGCCCCTTCCTCCCTGCCCTCCCTCTCTCCCTCCTTCTCTCCCTCTTCCCCTCCTTCCTTCCCTCCCTCCTCCCCTCCTTCCTTCCCTCCCTTCTTCCTTCCTTCCCTGTCTGTCTCTCTCCTCCCCTCCTGGTTCCCTTTCTCTCCCTCTTCTCTTTTTCTTTTCTTCCCTTCTGTTTCTTGGATTGAACCCAGGACCTTCACACTGAGTTATTCCCAGCCCTCTTTTTATTTTAAGTAGAGCTTACTGAATTGCTTAGGCAAGCCTTGAACTTGTGATCCTCCTCCTTGGTTTCCCAGAAGTGCTGGAATTACAGGCATCTTCCATTGCATCTGGCTCCCAGCCCTTTATTATTTTTAATTTTTAATCAGAGTCAGGGTCTTGCTAAGTTAGCCAGGGTAAGGTTGAATCCTTCTACCTCAGTCCCAGAGTGCTGGGATTAATGTGTGTCCTGCCAAACCTGGCAGCTTTATTGAGATATAGGCCAAGTATGACAACACACACCTACATGGTCACCTCAGCTACCTGGGAAGGTAAGACCAGAAGCTTTTAAGTTGGAGGCCAGCCTGGGCAACAGACTCAAAATTTGAAAAGAGTGGGGATCTAGCTCAGCACTCCTTGAGTTTGATCCTCAGCACTGCAAAACAAGCAAACAAAAGCATTTAAGGTATAGTTTACATAGAAGGGGGCCCTTTTTAGGCTACAGCTGTACTACCTGTCCTGATTTACAGATGTGCCATCATACCAAGGTTCTCTCTTGTTGCTGTTGGTCCCTCCCACACTCTCCTCCTGCCAATTGTGATGTGCTTTCTCACTTAGAGTTTCAGTTCTCCAAGTTATAAGGATGTCTGGTAGTGGGGCAACCCACTCGGGACCCCCTTCTGTCTCTCTTCAGACAGAAGCTTTCTCTCAATAAATATATTCTACTCTTCAAAAAAAAAAAAAAAAGAATGTCTGGTAAATGGAACATATGCAGTAACACCTCTGCATCTGTCTTCAGCCAGCGTGCTGCGTCCGAGACTCACTCAAGGCCTGCATGTGTGGCCCATGGATTGCCGAGTGCTAGTCTACTGTATGAATGTAGCACTGATTATCACTTGGAGTGAAGAATGTTTGGGTTATTCTCAGTATTTGGCAATTAGGAACAGAGCTGCTGTAATCACTGGCCTAGAAGTTTTTCTGGGAAGGCACAGTTTTATTCCTCTTGGGTAAATATGTAGAGTGGAGAGTCATGGACCAGAGGGGAACCAAGAAGCCAACCTGCACCCTCTTGTGAGCCAGCTGGTGCGTGCTGAGAAACAAGAAGAGCCCCCACCAGGCAACTAGCTGATTTGAAGGAACACAGGCTGAGATGGTAGCAACTGAAGTAAAAGAACAACTTCATGCTTCTATTATTTGATCGCCTTTGCAGACTTAAAGTCGGTAATCTGAGCATCTATTTAGGGGATAACAGTATGTAATGTGGCAACTATGGGGGATTTCCTTCTATCTTGGTTTTGAAATCCAATATTATTCTCACTTCTTTGTTTTGTTCCATTTTCTTGTGTTGTTTTATTCCCTTAAAAAAATACCTAGAGTGGAATTACGGGGCTGTATGACAAGTATATGGTTTGTGCTATAAGCAAGTGCTAGCAGTCTCCCTAGTGGCTGTGTCATTTTACCTTCCCACCTGCAACACCAGTGAGAAATCGTTTCTCAGCGCCTGTGCCAGCAATTAGAGTTACTATAGACAGTTAAATTCCCTCGAGGGAGTCAGTGCAACTGTAATGTGTTCTCATTCATTACAATTGTAGTGGAGGCACATCCACTGAAGGCCAGGCCTCCAGATAAACGTGGAGTGACCAGGTTTACCTGCTTCCCCAAGGGACAAGCAATATATTGAAGATTATAATTGTATCACGCGGTCCAATAAAATCTAAATAGATTTTGTCACCCAGGTGGGTGACAAAGACCTCCTGATCCATCCCTTCTTAAAAAAGTCCTTGTTCTTTCCATGTACACTTGCTATGTGACCTGCTTCCCCACTGGACTGATACTAGCTAAGTGGTCATACTTACAATCTGATTGGTTGATCATACTTTTGATCCCTGTTGTACCCACCTTGTATAAAACTTCCTCTGTAAAGTGGGGTCCACAGTAACGTACTGTCAGGTACTCTCCTGTCTCTCAGGAGCTATCCCTCTCTCAATACATTTTTCCTACTATTAACCTCTGCTTCCTACTGTTCCTTAAAATTCATTCTTCAATTTTGGGAAACATAAACTTGATGTATCTAACATCTAGCAGGCTGAGAGTTGTATTATTCCCCTCTATCGGTATTATCATGTTTTTGGTTTTGGGTTGTTTTATTTCCCATGCTAATGGATGTGTAATAGTGTCTCATTTTGGGTTTAATCTTTCTTTCTCTAGTGACTAATTACCTTAAGCATCTTTCTGCTATGCTTATTTATCATTTATGTGTTGTGTTTGGTGAAGGAGTTAAGTATTCAAATCTTTTGCTCATTTTAAATTGCATCACTTTCTTATTGTTGAGTCTTGAGCATTGTTTATACAAGTCTGTGATTTGCCTGCATTGTTTTCCTCTTATTTGGGGGGTGGTTATTGTGTTCTGTTTTTTTGAGATGGGTCTTTCTGTATTGCCCAGGCTGGTTTAAACTTGCGATCTTCCTGTCTCAGCCTCTTAAATAATTGGGATTGTGTCTTTTCACTGTTTTAACAGTATATTGAAGGACAATTTTTTTTTAAATTTTAAGTAAGTTCAATTTATCATTTGTTTTTACTTTATGGATCATGCTTTGATGCAAGTAAAAGAAACTTCACCTCATCTGAGTTCACAAAACTTTTCCCATGCTTTTATTCCTAGAAATTGTATAGTCTTTGGCTTTATATTTAGATTTTTGACCCATTCTGTTAATCTTGCAAGGGCAGTTCCTTGACATGGGAGTACCCAGTTATTTCAACATCATCTGTTGGACAGACTACCTTCTCCTCGGCAGAATTACCTTTGAACCTTTATTGAAAACCAACTGGCTGTGGGGGAATCTGTCCCTGGGCTCTGGTCTGTTTGGCTGACATGATTTCTTTTTGTCTTTGCAATACTCTCATGAAATTTTACCTCATTATCTGCGTTTGCAGCCAAGGTGACTGAGTCACATCTTGAAGGCCCTGGTAACCTGGGTTACTGGTTACCAGGGTCTTCCTGTGATACCGCTCTGGCTATCACAGGAAGTTTATTCAAAGACAATTGCAGGGTTTTGTGAGAAAGTTCCGACCATGTGGGAAGTGCTCTGTACCCTGACAGAGTCATGCATGAGCTACGTGACCATAAGCACAGGACACGGGGGCCCACCCAGCCTCGGTGCCAGAGGGCTGAGGAGGTGGTGGCCCCTTTAGTCAAATCTTGAATGACAGGAGGGGGCTACAGGGCATGCAGGCCTCATGGGGCAAGGAAGAACTCTGCGGAGCAGCAGGTCCTGGGTTCACGAGCTAAATGTGGGCCTAGGGACCTAAGGGTGTGGCTGCCCTTCCCTGAACAGGGGAGCCGTAGAGCCATTTTTCTTGCCCTGGGCCTCCAAGTTGAGCTCTGGGGCTTCCCCCGTCTTGGTTGGGTCTTTACGGTGGGTCCACTGTAGCTGGTCTGCAGCTCCTGGGGCAGAAGTTGAGTGCCTTTTGCAGAATTCTCCTTTGTGATGAGCTCTTTTGGTCCTCAGAGTACCCTGGGGTGGGGGAGTTTGTATAACTTGGTCCATTTTGCAATTGCACTATCTCGGATATGAACAAGAAGCACATAGAGCTAAGAACTTCCTGCCTGGGTTTCTTTTCATCAGTCTGAGGCTGCCCAGATTCTTGTGCTGTCCCTTACTCTGTTCTCCATCCTCTGCAGGCACCATCAAGGTCACTGCCGACTCAGCTGAGCTGAGCTTCCTCCTCCGGGACAAGCATGAGATAGCAGGGAACAGCAGCAGCATGCACAAGATCACCTGTGTCCTCACGCAGAACCACAGCCAGGCCTTGCCAGAGGAGCTCGGGCTGAGGGGTTGGGCGCAGGCCCAGCCCAGGAGCCTCAGGGGCTGGGCCAGCATCCAGGCTGATGCTGCCAGCCTGGCTGTGGGCGGGGCCTGCACCTGGGGCCCGGGGCGTGCCCAGCTTGCGGGCAGCCTAAACCACAACATCAGCATGCTGAGTGATGTAGGTAGGAGGGGCCTTCAAGGCTGGTGAGCTTCTGCCAGACTCGTGGGTCTGGAGCCCAGAGTAGGGAATAGAGGACCCCTTAGACCCCAAATCGCTGGTGGCCTCCAGGTTGTGTTCCAGGACTGCGGTTGGAAAATAACTGCAACACCTCCTGCTCGCACTTCTTGGGGTCATTCCTTGAAGGTCCCCAAGATGGGACAACAGAGAGAGGATACTCTGTCACTCCTTTCCCCTCTTCCCAACATTCAGCCCTATCCTGAGGAGCAGGGAACTCAGATGGGTCAAAGATCTTACCTGGGCTGCATGTGGGAAGTAGGGGATTAGGCTGGGCTTTTTCTGTGGAATGTGGCCCCACTTGCTGTGTTTGGGGATATGGTAGCACCTGGGGACCTCCAGAGATAGGGGCTGACTAGACCCTGTCTGGCTTCTGCTGGGAGACAAAATGGGCTAGACAGCCAGTAGTCCTATCTGCTCTAGCCCACTCTGGCCTCTAACCCCCAGGACTCCCCTCGGAGGCAGGGCTACACTTGCTGCTGGCCCAGGTGAACTCCAACTGCTCGGCACACCTGGCACTGTGGAGCTCGAGAGGTCAACCAGACGCCGCTCTTGGCCTGCGGGGGCCAAGCCCTAGCTCTCCTGGCCAGCAGCTCCACACCAGCCTCAGCCACACGGTGTCAGGCTTCAGGAACCAGAGTCTGCCCTTCTTTGTGGATGGCCATGAACGTTTCCAGGTGGGTGGGTTTGAGGAACACCCACAGCTCTGCCTCTGCTTGGGTGGCAGGACACAGTCTAGTGGCTGTGCTGATGGTGAGCTTGGATGGCAAGAAGCCGCCCGCAGCCCCAGGGAGGAGCACTGAGGGTGACCCCTGGGACCAGGCCTGGGGCTGCTTTGCCCACCCTGCTGCGAGTGAGTCAGCTTGGCACCCCGGAGTACCAGGCCGTGGCCAGACTGCACCCTTGCACCTTCTCCAGATGTCCACTTATCTTGACCTGGCCCATATCACTCCCCATCTGCCTCCCTCTCCTCCCTGCCTGCCTCTCCCCACCCACCCCCATCTGACTCTCCTTCCTCTTGAGTCCTACCTGCCTCCCCATACCTCTCCACATCTGCACTTCTGATCCCCCACATTGTCCCGTCCCTTCATGACCCTCCCCACTTGCCCCATCTGCCCACCTGCTGCCTTTCGTTCTGTCCTCCCTTCTACATACTGCCCAGCTTCCTCATCCTCTGTCTTCCATCCTGACCCTCCCACTAGGGGCAGAACTGCCGTGGCACAGCCACTTGGGGCTCATAGGCCTTGCCTGGTAAAACTGGGCCCTCTCCCCCAGCTCCTCCCCGACCCCTGAGAGACCTGCACTGGATGAGGTGCATCCGCATCTTCTCTCAGAAAGCAACAGCCACCTCTGTGCCATCACAGTGTGTGGGAGGTTGAGTGTGAATGGTGGCCGGGACTAGTCCAAAGCTGGGCCACTTAGCCCCCACACATTCTGTAACCTCAGGCAAGTTGCTTTTCCGTGCCTCAGTTTCCCCATCTGCAAAGTGAGCTGTTGATAATTCCTGTTTCCTCTGGTAACTTGGAGGCTGAGACATGGAACCATGTCACACAGCCTGACATGCAGAGGCCCTGCAGGACAATGGTATGGTCCCTCCCATGCATGATGACACTGGGACTTAGTGCTCAGTCGGGGAGCAATTTCCCATGGTGGTGTCCCCAAGGGGGTAGAGCCAGTCTCAGCGCTCTTAGCAGCGCCCTCTCTGCACCCTGGCCCCAGGTCAGAGTGGGGAGGGAACTTGCTGACTCTCATCCCGCTGCCTCCACAGATCACCTGCCTCGGAGATGCCACGCCTACCCAGCTGTCTGGACAGTGCTGGGGAGACAGCCCCGGGCTGCCTCTTGAGGTACAGGGGTCTCTGTCATGACTGACAGTGGCGTGTGGTGGTCTATCTCTGGAAGCCCAAACAGTTTGACCACGAGCATGTTCCAGGGCTGAGGTCATCAGGCACTGACCCACACAGTCCTCTCTCCTGAGCGCTCTATGTCCTTAGATTGAGGTGCCTAGGCTCGTGTGACAGGTCTCGAATAGTCCCTTCTGCGGGCAAGGCCACATGGCACCCCAGAGCCCCAGAGTTTCAAGCCAGCCTCTGCCACAAGAGGCTGACTATGGGCTCGGGGCTCAGGGCACTCATGGACACAGGGTTGCTCCTGGTAGCTAACCTAGGCTGTGTGTATGTGCTCTGGCCCGACGACTCAGGACCCTTAGGCTCTCCTGGCCCTGCAGCTGCTGGCCCTGGCTGAAGGTGTCCCTGGGACGGGTGGAGGTGGCATGGGAAGGAGGTATGTTTCACACCAAGATCAGCAAACTTTTTCCATAAAGGGCCAGAGGTTCAGTGTTTCCGGCTCTGTGACTCTGTGGTCTTTGTTGGGACCCCCGTACCCACCATAGTGGGACAACAGCCCCTGGCAAGAGAAAATGCATGCCTGGAGCTGTGTGCCAATAAAACTTTATTTGCAAAACCAAGTGGCAGTCCCTGCTGTGTGCAGGCTGTGACTTGTGCCTGTCTCACAACCACCCAGGGCATTTTCATCTTCCCAGTGTCCTCCTCTGTGTCCACATCCCTGGACCACCCTCCATCACCCTCTTCTTGACTTAGCTCTTCACATTGGCTCTGCAGGGAACCCATTTCTTCTGAATCTGAGTCCTTCCCATGCAGCCTGGGTAGCACTGTAGAGGCCTGAGGCCTGTGGCTACTGCCAGCTAGGCCAGCTGGGTCTCTGCCCACGAGGGGCCAGCATCTCCTCGGTGTCCCTGCAGGTCTCTGTGGATGCCCACAGCAGTGGCTCTGGCGTGGAGCATTCCGGACATGTCTGGACAGGCCCTGCGTCCCTCAACTATTCTCTGAGTTACTGGTACCACGATGGGAACCTGGTGCTGTCCGGCTGGGGCCAACATGACAGTGACACCCTGCTGCAGGCTGGAGTCCCTGGCAAGGCCCACCTTGATGCCGAGCTAAGGATGCAGGGTGAGCCAGTTGGCTACAGAGCCTGTGTCCCCATGCCTAGGTCAGGCCACAGTCTCAGGCCTTGACCCAGGCAGGCATGAGGGCTGTGCGGGCCCAGCTGGCCCCACGGTCTGGTGTAGAATGAGTGACGGTCTGAGCCCAGGCGTCTGACTCTGGAGCCTCCCTGGGATCCCAAGGTAGATGGTAGGGACCAGGCTCTTGACTGACCAGGAGCCCGTGTGGCTCCCTCAGTGCTCTGGGCCATCTTCCTTTGATCTCTCACTTTTCTAGCTTTGGCCTCAGCCTATTCTGTCATGGGCAAGGCCCTGTGTCACAGGGGATGTTTCCAATCTGAGCTGGCCTCAGGCTCCATTTCCCAGTCTGAGGAGTCCAGGGTGGCTACTTCCAGTGACAGTGACCCATTGCTGTCCATGTTCAGGTGTCCCAGCTCCTCAGGGGTCACTGTCTGCCTAGTGTTAACATTCCTGGTGGCCCTGAAGCTGGGAGTCCCTGGGATGAGGGCCGTGTTCCCTCGCCCTCCCACAGCAGGCTCACGTGTTAATGCAAAACAGTGAAGGGCGGATACGAGTGTTTCCTGAGAACTGTGCCCCCCTCAGGTCCTCTGGGGCTGTTTAACCGGGGAAATTGAGGCTCAGGCCACCAGGCTTGGCAGCCGTGCTGAGCCTAAGTAGTGAGCTGCAGCCTGCAGGACCCTGTGCAACACCTGGTGGGCCTTGGCCATTTACCCTGAGGCACTTGGGGCCAGCTGGACTCCAGCTGTGGCTAGAGGAGTTGAAATCAAAGGATGACAAGGACAAGTCCTGACCGGGGACAAAGGGACCTAGTGAGGGAGGGAGCAGCCTCTTTTAAGCAGTGGCTCCTTGTGTCATGACGCACAGAGGGCGTGCAGTGGAGAGGGCTGGGGAGGTAATTCAGAGGGGCTTCTGGGAGGAGCTATGGTTTCAGCACTGAGCCCGGGGCCAAGATCTGGGGCACAGATGCTGTAACACATGATGTCATGGAGGCCCAGGGAGGAGACAGCCTGGCCCAGTGCTGATCAGACAGCCTCACTCACATGGCAGCTTTCCCCGCTGTGTCCATGGGCCTCATGCCCGTCCTGGAAGGGGGATGTGTCTGAGTGTCCAGCAGCCCACGTCCTTTCTGCCTCTAGAGGCCCAGATGCGAGCCCATGTGGCCCTCCGTGATGGGGACGGGAGCACAAGCGTGAACGTGACAGCCCTGGTGGCCCAGCAGCCGGACAGCATGCAGGAGCTGGTGGTGATGGCCAGCCACAGCATGCCAGCTCTCCAGAGGCTGGGCCTGCCCTTCCTCAGCCAGGTGAGGCGCACATGGGCTCCCTCTGCTGTCAAAGGGGACTTTACACCTTGCATTTCTCCAGCACCTTGGGTTTGCAGTTCTGTTAGCCATGCGCACAGCTGCGTTCGGTGTCCACCGAGCAAATTTTCTATTCCCAACCAAGGAGCGGGAGTCTGAGCCCGTCCCCACGTCCTTCCTGCTCACCAAGTCCTTCAGCCGAGGCCTGGATGCCCCTGCCAGCCACCTGCTGTATGTGCTGCTCTCCTCAGAGTTTTATTTGTTTTTGCTATTGTTGTGGTACTGGGATCGAACCCAGGGCCTTTGCACTGAGCTACATTCTTATCCCACCTACCTTCCAATTTAAGACACCAAGCTGCCCAGGCTGGGCTTGAACTTGTGATCCTCCTGCCTCGGCCTACCAGAGTTCCGGGATTACAAGTGACAACTATGCCCAGCTGTTCTCAGGGTTTTGTGTGCATGTCTTTGTCCTACCCTCCCGCCATCCAGTCAGAGGCAAGACGGCACAGCCTTATGAAGCTCATCTTTGGGACTGAGATTCCAGCTCCACTGTTGCTAGCTGTGTGACCTTGAGCAGATTCCTTAGCCTCTCTGTGCCTGCCCTCAGTCTCATCCGCACAAGAGGGATGATGATTGTTCCTGTAATGTGGCAAATCCACGTTACACACTGGTCTCAGCAACCCCTGTACACACAGCCGAGTGACCACACACCCTCCCTCCCTGGACTTCACCTCCTCGCTGGCCTTGAGGCAGGCAGCAGGGAGAACCCGGCTACTGGCGAGGCTGGGCCTGCTGGACATCTGTAGCTGCCTCTTGGACTGGGGGCAGGGCTGCTGGGACTGTGAGTCATGCCGCTCTCCCTGTCTGGCTGTGAAGGCCTCAGGCTCTTGGCCTCTTCCTGCCCCCTCCTCAGCTCACAGCCCGAGAACGCTGGGCTCCGGAAGAGCTGAGCTCCTCACTGCAGCTGACCTGCAATTTGCAAGACCGCCTGCTTCTCCACATCTTTGGCCAGAACGAGGAAGGCAGGTGAGACGGAGCTCTCAGTGGCTCTGAAGTTGCCTGGGAGGGAGGAGCCGTGCACAGGTACCTACCATGCTCCAGCCAGACACACAGCACCTCCTGGACCCTCTGCACAGCCCTGCAGCAGACACAGAGTGGGAGGTTCACACAGGCAGAGTCAATTTTCCAAGCTCACAAATCTCTAAAATATCTCCCACCTCTGTCTGGGTGTGGTGGTGCCCGCTCGTATTCCTAGCACTCTGGGAGGCTGAGGCAGGAGAGTTGCAAGTTGGATCCCTGACTGAACAACTTAGCAATTTATCAAAACTCCTCAAAATTTAAAATTTTTCAATTGGGGATGAGTGTCAAGGCCCTGGATTTAATTCCCACTACTGAAAAGCAAATCAAAACAAAACCTCTCAGCCTCTGGGAGCAATGCACAGATGCATTCTAATCCATTATCCCAATTCTCCCAGGCCTCTAATGCGTCTCAGGAGTTAAAGCTGGAGGACCTTTCCGGCTGGTTCAGGGCATGGAGCTCTTACATTAGGTCAGGAGGGACTTCTGCCTGTTCCAGCACTCAGACCCTCAAAACCTCCGTCAGGGGGACCCCTAGAGCGGCCTGGCAAGCCGCTGCTGTGGCCCTCTGAAGGCCCGGTGCCGTGTGGAGGGCAGGCCGGGGTAAAGCCTCCACCCAGACCTGGCTGGCAGCCCCAGGACTGGGACTCTTGGAGACCCAGAGCCTCTTGGCTCTGTATACTGATAGGAAAACTGAGGCTCAGAGAAGCATTTGCTCCAGGTGTGCAAGCTGGGCCGAGGCCACTTTGGGATCCTGGCACAGCACCTGACAGTCAGCCCCCACTGCAGCTGTGTAGGAGGCCTTCGCGGAGCTGCTGATGGCCTCGTGGCTCTGAGTTTCTTGAGGATGTGACTGAGTCTGGTGCAGGTTCCAGTCGTCTCTTTCCTTCCTTCCAGCAAAGAGCTGCGGGTCTGGGGCCAGCATCACCTCCCCTCCCTCCTGGGCCACTGTCCCAGCACGGTGTCTGCCAAGGCCAAGGTAATTGTGTCCCAGCCACTGCTGGGCGCCTATTTCCAGATGTCCAATGTGGGAGGGGCGCCTGGGGTGTGCGCACATCCGCATCTGGCTGCAGCCCCAGCAGCCAACCTGGGAACCCCTGGCTCCTGCTTTTCCAAACATACCCAGGTTTATGTTCCTGGGCCACCCTTGCAGCCCCCAGTTGGGCCTCAGACCCTCGGGAAGGAGCCGTGAAGACCACCCACCCAGCAGCTGGTGCCACCTCCTCAGCTTGGCACACCTGGCAGCTGGACAAGCTGGAGCAGAGCAGACACACACCCCTCACCCCTGCATGCATCCTGGGGGTCTAGGGGTGGACAGCGGGGCCTGGGGGTGCCTCTCTGCCTCTGTGCTGTCACTGTGGCTTCATCTGCCTTGCCTGGATCTGGATCAGGAATCACCCCTCAGGGAAGTTTGGCAAGCATTTCCACAACCTGGCACAGGGCCTGGCAATGACTAGCTGCTCGGGGAAAGATAGAGTGCAGTCATACAGGCCACCTGGCCCCTCATTTTCCCACAGGCCGCCGGGTTCTGTTAAACACTCCCATGTCATGGCCACAGCCACCTTGGTTTATAGTGGGGCTGCTGTAGACCCCCCATGTTGGTGTGCTGGGTGGGTGCTCCCCAGGCATCCGGGGCCCTGCACTTTCATGAAGGGAATATCCCCTGTTTCACCCCAAGTTTTATCTTGGGTAATTTCAACCCATGCAAGTTACTGTAGGACAGTGACGGCGTACAGGGTCTGTGTGTGTTTTTCGGTATCATTGAGGGTTAAGACGAAGTCATTTCTGGAGACATCATACTTCTTTACTCTCAAGGACTGCCCCAAGGATTTTTTTAATAGAACATGGAGTTATTTCAAAATCCAGAACATTTAATACTGAAACAGTACTGCTATCTAAGTATAGTCTATAACAATATTTCCCAGGACCTCAGTCATGTTCTTTCAAACACTGAATCCAAGATTTAAATGCAGGATGCAAGCCAGGGTCACACAGGACTCTTAGTGGTCCCGTCTCTAATTTCTTTAATCCAGAGCAGAAGTCTGTACACTTTCACTCAAAAGGGCCAGACAGTAAATTTGTAATTTTTTGGCTTTGCTGCTCATCTCATCTCTGTCATGACTTAACTCTGTCATTTTAAGCCAAAAGCTGCTCTGGACAATGTGTCAGTGACAGGACGTGACAATGTGACAAGAAAACTTTGTTTACAGAATCCAGCTGTAGGCCAGATTGCCCTGCGGGGTGACTTCCCCTTCCCCCTCCACCATTTTATTAGGAAACTTTCAGACACCACAAAATTGAGATGTTTTTACAGTGATCTCTTACCCACATTTTACTTTATCACGCTCCCAGCATATTTTGGATACGTTTCAAAATTTCATTATCGTTTACTGCACTGACAATTTTGACTCACCCAGGTGGTTCCCTTGTAAAACACCCTCATCTGTATTTGTCAGATAGCTTGCTGAAGGTGTGATGCTGTCGGACAGTTTTTCGTGGTAACCACTAAAGTACCCATGCGTCTGGCCAGCCCTGTATAAATACCAACTTGACCTTCTTCCCAGAGATTTGGGTTCTGTGGGTCTTAAGTAGGAGACCAGACTGTATTTTAATACCTGCCCAACAGATTCTACCGTACAGCCAGCCTGGCCCATTATTTCATATAATTTTCACAATAATCCATTAACAAAGTAGGTATCATTATCCTGATTTATTGGATTAGAAGGCTAAGGCTTGCGTGGCTAAGGATCCAACTCTAGATCACTCACCACTTGGGGCAAAAACCAGACTGGGCGATATGGTCTAGTTGAACAAGCCCTGAGCATTATCCTCTGTGATACACTGCCCCCTGCTGGCGAGACTCATACCGCAACTAGAATTCTTGCCTGCTGGCCCCAGGCCAGTAGCAATCTTCAAAAAAGTGTTACAGCCAAAGAAAATGGGAAAATGTTGTCCTGGCCACTCCTGCTGGCCTAACCTGAGGCTCAGGACCCTCACTCACTGGAGTTTGTCCAGACCAGGAAACTGTGGCTCTCATGAGTCTGGAGCTCTGGGAAGCAGGGCCTGCAGCCTGAGCCAGCATCTGCCTGAATGTTCATCAAAAGGGGGTGAAATCTCATGTGAGCTCTTCTCTGACCAGTTGAAGTCCTCTAAGGGTGAGGCCCAGGGCACCTTTGACTTGGGAGTAGAAGACCATCGCTTCCACCTCAGCAGCAGCCTGTGGGCCTCTAAGGCTGGTCTCACCACCACCATCAACCTGGAGCAGACCTTCCCCCAGGTAAGCAGGGACAGCCCGGGCAGGCCAGGGGGCACCTACGGAAGCCCTTTGTGAAAAGAGAAATTGCTCTAGAGTCTAAATTCCTGGGAGGACCTAGTGCAGACAGCCTGTGAAGTGGGCAGTCTTACTGGCAGGGCTTCTCTGCTGTTCCTCCTGTCTGTCTTTCCTTCCTTTCTTCTGAATTATTAATTGAGCATCTAATAGGTACCAGGCATGATTCTAGAAGCTGTTATGTGGCATAGAACAGGATTCAGATTACTGACTGTCATCAAGGGTATAGTCAGGTGGAGCAGTTGATAAAATAACATTATATAAATAAGAAAATGAGTGGGCATGGTTCACAGGCTGAGGCAGGAGCACAAGTTTGAGATCAAGCTGGGCAACTGAGCAATGCCTTGTCTCAAAAATAAACACAAAGGCTGGGGGTACAGTTCAGTGCAAAAGTCCTGAGTTCAATTCCTAGCCACATAGTGGGATATGATATATGCTATATTAAAAAAAAAAACAGGGTGAGTGAGCATGTATTAAAGCTGATTTATCCTTGGTACCCAGGAAAGGCATCCCCAAGATGACATTTAAGTGAGCCCCAAGTGACAAATGTCAGCCGTTTGAAAATCTGGAGGAAGAGTGTTCTAGGCAGAAGGAGCAACATGTACAAAGGGCCTGGGGCATGAATGAAATTGAGAAATGGCCATGAAGCTGCTGGGCTGGAGCCGAGCATCGGGGTGGGGTGAGGTAGAATGGGGGATGATGATTGGGGGCAGCATTTTATTCTGTTTGGAGGCTGGGTTTTATTCTGTCTGATACTGGGAGGCTTGGAGGGCAGAATGATCTCTCTGGCTACTACGTGCAGAGGGACCAACAGGTGGCAGCAGAGAGACCACTGAGGAATCATGAAAGAGGTCAGGGCAGGAGATGGCATCCTGGACCAAGGTGGGGGCCGTAGAGATGGGTGTTTGAGACACTAAGGAGAAAATCACCCCCTGGAGGTGCTGGGCACCCCCTAGTGGGGACCGGCCCCTCCCATCTCACCACACCTCCCAGCTTCCTCTGTATCGCTCATTCCCTAGAATATTTCTGGTGGCCCCGCTGTGCCTTAGGTACCCACACTACTGGTGTTATAGGTGTATGCATTGTGCCTGGCTTGGCACTGCTATTTATGCCCCATTTTATACATAAGGAAACTGAGGCTCAGTAAGTTTAGGAGACCTGCCCAGTGTGTGCTGGCAGAGGTGGCTGTCCTGTCCACAGGGTTGTGTCAGCTCCTGTTGGTCACACACCTTGGTGCCTCCCCCTCCTCCAGACAAATTCTGGCCATTAGGAAGCATTTGGCTCCGTGACCCTTGACATGTGACCACCCAATAAGCCAGGAGGGACCCACACATAGGCCCTTCTCTCCATCTTGTCGTCCTTCCCACTGCCCAAGTGCCCACCGGCTCCCCTCTGATACCCACCACCTTGTTTTCCAGTTCCACGCCATGCCCAAGGAGCTGGTGCTGCAGACTGTGTACAGACGAGCCCAGGGGACCCGGCTTCTGTACCAGACCATGCTATGGGATGGCCAGGAGGTGGCTTTCAATGGGAGCCTCTCTGGGTCAGTCCTCAAGCCCACCAAGAACCTCCGCCTGCAGGGTGAGTGTCCCCAAGGCCAGAGGTAACCCAGATCCCCACTTGCTACATCAACAAACCATCAGTGGGCAGCAGCATGCCCCAGTTGCTGTTCCAGGCACTGGGGATCCATTGGGAGACAAGGTTACTCAGGTCTAGGCACTTGGAGAAGGCAGTGAGCAGGGAAATACATCACATGTGACAGTTACTGAGAGAGAGGGCAAGCACTGGGTGACAAGCAGGACTCACTGAGGGGGCGCAGGGTTAGGTGGGTGGACTGGGAGACCTCACTGAGGTGGTGATGTCCAAGCAGAGACCCAAATGACAAGGAGAAGCTGGCAAGATAGGGGAGCAGGTGCAAAGGGCCTGAGGTGGCAGTGAGCCTGCGCAGAGCAGCAACAGCTCGGCCAGTGTGGTGAGGCTGTGGAGAGGGACCCAGTCACACAAGGAGCTGGGGTTTCTCTTAAGACAGAAGGCAGGGATCCCGAGGATGGTGCCTTGTGCTCCGAGGACCTCCAGGAAGTGCATGGCCTGGGCAGCCAGAGACTCAGTGTCTGGCTGAGGGGCCCCAATGGCACAGAGCAGAGCTTGATCTTCTGTCCATCCTGTGGGGACAGTACAGATCCTGTCCTGGGGGGCACAGCTTACTGGTGGCCTGATGAATTCTCCCCAGAGTCACCCTTGCCGGGGTGTACCAGGGAGGGGATGGGGGATGACAGATCCTCAGCCAGCCATGGTGGCTTGTGGGTGCATGCACATGAGTGTGGGGCACTGCCCTTGGGGAGCCAAGCAGCCTGCAGTCCCACACCATGTCTAGCACCTGGGCTGGGGTCAGAGTGTGGAGGAGGAGAGGGGTTCCTGCTCTACATGGGGTGACCAGAGAAGCTGCCATGCCTGGGCTGATGACGTCTTGAAAATCAGCCAGGCCCTCACAGCCCAACTCCCTGGGGCCTGTGTGTGACCTGTGGCAGGCAGACCATTCAGAGGTCACAGACTGCCCAAGTAGCCAGAGGGACTCAGGGGACTCTTGCTGTGAGGATGTGAGAAAGCAGACTATCTGGTCCAGTGCTAAATTCACCCTGGGAGATGAGGGATGAAATCCCTGGGGAGAGACCATCTCCTGGGAAGCTTTGGTTATGGGGTACCTCCTATGTCACACCCCAGGAAGTGAAGGCAGCAGATGCCCAACTGAGGAATGGGAGGGTGCTCCTGAGAGGTGTGGGTGTACCTGAGTGGCACAGGCTGTCAGGGCTGTACCTGTCAGCTACTGTTGTGTAACAAATTGTCCCAGAACTTAGTAACTGAAAACCACCACTGTTGCTCATGAGGCTGCAGGTCTTCTGGGCAGTTCTGGTCTTCCTTGTGCATCATGGTTGGCTTCAGGTTGGCGGGGCAGCTCTGTTGGTTTCTCTGACTTCATTGACCTATTGAGGACTGGCAGGCTGCCAGCTGATCTAACAACCTCAGCTAAAACAGCCTGGCATCACTGCCTCATGGTCCAGCCTGGGTTTGTCCAGTGGTGACTGCAGAGGAACAAGAGAGGAAGTGGAAGCCGATGCCTCTTATAGCTAAGGTTCTGGACTAGGGCTCCATTGACCACCATGTTCTAGCAGGGTATGAGGCCAGCACCAGGGCCAGGCTGGGGAAGTGGATCTCACCATGTGAGGGGAGGGAGACCTGGGGCTCCCACACGGGCAGTAGGGTATATGTCCTGGTGGACAAGCAGTGTCTGAGTTTGGGAGAACCGACCCAAGCATGTGGCTGCCTGCCCGAGCTGGCATTGGTGTCTACTCCCAGTTCCCTGAGCCCCATTGTCTTGAGCACTGTCCTCAGCTCATGGGCTGCTCTCTGTGTGTCCCCATCACCCAGTGGCCCTCACACACCAGCTGCTGCTCCCCCTGCCACAGCACTGCAGCCTCTTCCTGACTGCAGCGCACGAGGGAGGAAGCCACCGGCATGAGCTGGCTGTCGGCTGGGACGGCAGGGACCAGGTAGGTAGGTAGTGGATGCTGGAGTTGGGCAAGGCTGAGCTCCGCCCTGCCACCTGAGCAGAATCCTCGGTCCCCGGGTCATGAACCTTCCAGTGACCAGCGCCAGGTCCCCATACCTACCCTGACAGCCACCGTCCCAACAGGCTGCTCTCTTCCCTCTACCTTGGTGGGATAATGTCTGGGCTAGGTGGGCGGAGACTCTAGCTCAGCTGTCCCCTCCCCAGGTGGCGATCTCCTCCTCTCTGCAGCTAGGGAAGGGCCAGCTGGCCGCGCACCTGGCCCTGGCTCACCCCTTCCCCTTGTCCTGGAGGCACGCTGAGGCCAGGGTCCTCGCCAGGAGCAAGGACGGCAGGCAGAGCCGACAGGTGGGTGGAGCTTTGCCGTTGCAGGAGGCGCTGTGCACGAGGCACGGTGGGCTAGGGAACAACAAGGACTCTAGTGTCGGCATGACCGAGGGGGGCCACCCCAGGAGTCCTGCCCTCGCTGGCTCCTTCAGCACAATCTCATGCCTAACACAGGAACTGTTTGCTGCTGGCTCTCCAATGTCCTGTACATGGTCCCCTGCTTTGTGGGCACCTTGGGGTGGGCAGGGCGAGCAGGGCAGCTACACCCTTCCACCTGGCTGGCAGCCCTGGCAGCACACGCTGCCTCTCTGAGCCAGTCTCTCGTTGTGAAGTGGATGACAGCAAGACAGGCAAAACAGGCAGACTCAAGCACGTGGGAAAATGAAACATTCAGAAGTTGCAAAAAGCACCATGAAGCAAGCCAAGGGGACACTGAGGGTCTGGCTAGCTGGGCCAGTGGTCAGTGAGGGTCCCTGGGGAGGCCGCTCATCAGCTGAGGACCCAGGTTGCAAGCGCAAAGGTCCTGTGGACAGAAGACGAGGGGATGTCAGGAAAAGCTGGAAGCCAGGAACAATGCAGCAGAGCCAGAGATAAGGGAGGGGCAGTGCTGGGGGAGATGAAGTCAGGTGATGGTAGGACAAGGGACCACTCAGGGCCCCAAGGCACAAGGGGCTCATCCGGGTTCTGACTCTGGAGAGGCCAGGGGTGGTGTTGAAGCTGGGGCATTTTCCTCCCTATGTACCTGCTTTACATCTGGGGGGCCCTGGGATCTCACAGAGCTTGGCAGCAGGGCAGATCCCCACCCCAGTTCCTGTCAGGGACCAGGGTGGGCTTCTCCACCTCCGCACCCTTCCCAACTCCATGCAGGTGCAGCTGGCCTGGGACAGGGGACTGCCTGTGACCCTGCAGCTCACTTGGACCCACAGGTGCTCCGTGCACAGCACAACCTGGGACGGCTGCCTTGGCGCTTCTCCAGGGCAGGTACGCACCTGCTGACAGCCCAGTCCCATCCAGGGCCACCTGGCTCCCAGCCTTTCTGCTGGCCCCGCTCACACCCCATCTTCCTCCCTGCCAGCTCCGAGGACCCTGGGGCCCTGGCACCCTCCAGGCCTGTGGGGCCTTCGTGCACACCCCGGCTGTGTTCAGTGAGCAGCTGGATCTGACCTGGGGCCGACACCGGGCGCAGCAGAACGTGACGTACGAGGTGAGCCAAGAAGCTGGGGCTCCACTGCTGCAGAAAGTGCTGGCCCAGGGGCTCTCAGGTCCGGGGCTCACGTGCTAGCTGCACTGTGGGACCTCGGCCCCCTTGTTTCTATGCAGAGCCTCAGTTTTCTTATCTGCAAAGCGAGTACACTGTCCTTTCCCAGGGGACTGTAGTGAGGACCTGGGAGCATAAAGCAGGTGCACAGCAAACCTCAGGCTTGCACCAGGAGCAGAGGGCGAGGATTCCGAGGTGGGATTTGGAACACAGAGGCTTGGGGACATGAGTTTCCCCAGCACATCTGCCCATCTGGGGTTCCTAATCACAGTGATGGGTGTTCTGCAGAGCCAGGGACAGGAGCCAGGCCATTGAGAAATGAGGGAAGTTGGCTCTGATGGCCCTTCTTCCTCCTGGGCCACCTACCCCAGTTCCTGAGACCCTTGGTGTCACAGTGCCCTAGCAGTGGCTGTGACAAGGGCTCTGTGTTGGGATTCTGGCTGTGTCCCTATAGGGAACCCCCAACATAGCTGGCATGGACACTCTTGCAACCCCTGCCCCATGGTGTCCCTTCATTCCAGAGGTGTCAGCCACCCCAACCAGCCAGAGTCCGTGTGGAGGCCACATTTGAGCACCTCCTCCCGGCCTCCTGTGGCCAGCAGAACCTCCAGGGAGAAGTGGAGACAGACTCCACACGCTGGCTGCACCACGCCCTCCACCCAGGGCTGTGTGACTTGCCCAGGGTGAGTGTGCCCTGGGGAAAGGCCACTGGAGGGATGGGGACCTCTGGAAGTGTGGGGACAGCATGTGCAGAGCGCAGGGCCTGAGGGAGGCGGTCAGATGCCAGCGTGGTGGCTCTGCCGTCTGGCGGCTGGCTGACTGGGCAGGGCCTGTCTGTGAGCTTCCTGTGTTTGTGAGGGAAGAAGAGGCTCCTGGTTCTAGTGCATAGGGCGCCTCAGGATTAGAGGATGCAATACAGGGGTGCAGAAATGAGAGTTGTGATGCTGTTGTGGATGGGGAAAGGCTGGTGTCCTTTTCCTCCTCTGCGCTTCCAGAATTAGCTGTGCTAATTTGGTCTGTCCATCTGCCCTCCTCCACCGTGTTCCTACCCTTTCATCTGTCTCTCCACCCCTCCACCCACTGAGCCCGCCTCTGTAAAAGGAAAGAGAGGAAGCAGTCCAGGCCACACGGTCTCCTCCTCCTCAGCTCTGCCACTGCACCAGCAGAGCAGCCTCAGTGATTAGTCCATGGAGAGGTCCCTACATTGAGGAGGGGACAGAGGTCAGGGGCGGAGGACACAGAACAGGCAAAAGCACCATGGTCCATGGTCAGGGCTGGGGAAGGACAGGTTAAGGGAGGTGCTGGGCCCTAGGCAGGAGTGGGTGTGTGAAGAAGGTGGTAGGGCGGCCCACTGCTCCAGCAGTGGGCACAGCATCTCTGCTATGCAGGGAAACTGAGGCTCTGTGTGGTGGGAAAAGGTTGGACTTGCATTTCTGAGAGGCCTGTCCTGCTGCCAGGCAGCAGGGAGGGCCATGGACCAGGTGGTGGGGAGAGAAAGCTGCCGCCTCTGCAGCTCCATGACCCCTGGCTTGGGGCTGTCCCGCCAGACCCTCTCCGTCTCCGGGGAACACAGCCTGGGCCCCGGGCAGCTCCTACTGCATTCCCACTGGCAGCTGGGCTTCGCGCCACACTCAGACCCTGGCCTGAACCTCAGCCTGACCCTCCGCAACCACAGCAGGCCCCTTGCATCCAGCTTCTCGGGGGAGTTGGAGGTGAGCGTCCCTGACTGACTGTACCCCGGAAGACACACCCTGGTCAACCCTAACCCTGTAGTCCTCCCTAAGCAGTGAGGGCTGCCCTGCCATCTAGTGGTCATCTCTGGAACCGAAGGTCATCCCAAGTCTTGAGAGTTAGAGCTTCTCTCTAGGGGACGCTGCTGAGCCCCTGGGCCAGCTCCTCCGTTACCCTGACACACGGCCCTTGCTACAGCCAAGAGATAGCAGCTGGATTGTCCCAGCCAAGCTTCTTTCAGGCAGACACCTTCCTCCCCTCCCGTGAGGTTACTGTTGGGAGAATTAAGTGCTAGTGCATGTAGGTCACGTGGAAGAGAACCTGACAGGACAGCCACTGAGTATTAGCGATGATCACTGACCAGCCCTCTCCTCTGCCCCCAGCAGCTCAGGGCCCGCAGTTCCCCCACCTGGCTGCACGCAGGATCCCGGGAGGGGCCCTCCCTGAGCCTCTTTCCTCATCTGTACCTGGCGATGGGAAGGGGGCTTCCCAGCTTTCTGCCCAGGGAGCAACAGGCAACAGTAGGCGGTCTATCACTGTGCTGTCCCCGAGCCTGTGGCTCCTGGCTGGGTGACCTTGATCTTTTGATTTTTTTCTCTGAGCCTCAGTCTTCTCTTCCGTTGGTTGGGAATAGATATGGCCCACTTTTCAGAGGTGTCAGACTGAAACAGACATCTGTCCAGTGTCCGCACACAGCGGGCACTCGTGCTTCCTTCCCGATGCCTGCCTCCCTCCCCTGGGGCTGGGGAGTGAGGTCCTGTGGCCTGGCACATGCTGGGCCTTTGGTGAGTGCCATTTTTCCAGCCTCTCCATCCCGAGCACCTCTTGGTGGCTCCTATGTTGCTTGCCCCACACTGGGGCCCCCAGAGAGGACAGTAGTTCCTCCCTGTCTTGTTTGGTTTTTGCACCAAAGTGTGCTCCCTGGGGGGGAGGTGTAGCTTCCAGTGGGGCAACACTTCACCCAGCCCCACAGAAGATACAAAGTCCTTCTTACCCAGTGGGGCAGAGCTTTGGGTGGCAGCCATCAGGGTAGACGCCCCCAGCCCCAAGCATGCCGCCAGTTAGGTTTCATGAGGATCCCTGGGCTCCAGCCACACCCACCACCCCAGAGGCCTCTGGGGAAGGAAACTGTGTCTACCAAGCACCTGTATTAGGGTCCTGGGCCACTGTGACAGATTATCACCAAGTTAGGGGCTTCAGGCAACAGAAACTTCTGTCACAGTTCTAGAAGCCGCAAGCCCGTCAGTGAGGCAGCAGCTCTTGGGGAGACAGCTTCCTGCCTCTCCTAACTCCAGGTGTCACTGGCAGTGCTGGCTTGGGGCACTGTCCTTCCAGTCTGCCTCAGCTGTACATGGCGTTCTGATAAGGACATCGGATCCATAGCCCACTTCCATCCAGTATGAGCTCGTCTTTCCTTAGTTACATCTACAAGGAACTTATTTCCAAATGAGATCACATAAACGGGCCTAACCCACCCCTGAGGAATACAGCCCGTCTGTGTCTCTCTCTCACACATACACACACAGGAAAACCACTGTTCTACATCACCTTATAGATTCTGAAGCTGAGGCCTAGAGACAGGGACACGCTGATTCTAGCTTGTTAGCTGTGGTGTCTGAACTAGAATAGAGCGCAGGGCTGGCTCTCCTCACCATGGCTTCTCCCTAGCCCTTGTCTCTCCACTGCAGGGTGGCACCTTCTCTGGGGGCTCTGCAGCATTTGACTTTATCCCACCCTGTGCTCCTCCCTCAAGTCCCTGGTGCCCTGCTCAGTGACCTAGGCTGATGCCAGGAGGTGCCCACAGGGCCTCCTTGAGCTTGCTGAGACCTTTGCAGTAGTTCTGATGCAAACCAAGAAAGCCTAGGCTGCAGGTGGAACCGCCAGACATTGGGTGGTAGCCAGGGCCCCCCAGACCCATTAATCACATCTTGGGAGTGTGGCCAGGGCAGTGGGAATTTTTAAACCACCTGGATGCAGGTGCCACTGGGCTGATGGGTTCTTCATGGGTTTTTCCTTAGAACTTTCTGTACCTGGAAGGGAGTCTGAACCCTGCAGCAGGTTGGGGTTAGGGGTCCCGTGCTCCAGGGAAGTAGGGTGGCCACCATTTTCCCTCTGTTCTCTGCAGCTCCGAGGCCCCACAGCCCAGTGGGTTGGCCTGCAGGGTCGGCTCTCTACCTCGGCTTCCCAAACCCTGGCCCAGCTGGAGGGAAGCATGGACAGGCCGGGTGAGAAGGTGAGGCTGTCTGTGTCTCAGGTCCCCAGCTGTCTCCAGGCCACTGTGACCCATGAAGAGGGTAAGTGGGAAGTGGCCAGGCCCTGCTGTGGTGCCAGAGAAGACAGGAATGGGTGCTCGGAACTCCAAGGACCCTCTGTTAGGGCTCCATGGCAGCCCCCGGGCTCTGTAGTCACCTGTGCTAACTGCTGGGCAGGTGACCCTGGGAGGTTATGGTCCGGTTAATGGAGATGGGCATATGGGAGCTTCAAGTGGGCAAGAAAACTCAGATGGCACAGCTCAAGGCCTTCATGTGCCCGGACCACTTGGGAGCCACAGCAGGCTGCAGTGCTGGAGGAGTGGGCAGCTGGGAGCAGATGCAGAAGGCACGGGTGCGATCACAGGTCCCTTTCTGGCCCCAGGAAGCAGAGCAGAGAGCATGGTGCTGCAGGCCTGTGCCCACGGGCAGATGGCTGAGGTGGAGGCTCTGCTGCAGGATGGGGAGCAGCCTGCCCAGCCCTTGGGACGCTTGGCCCTACAGGCTGCCAACCAGAGCCTCCGCCTGGAGGTGCATGGCTGCCCAGGGACCCTGCTGGACTTCGTGGAGGTGAGAGAGCTGGGCAGGGACAGGGGCTCTTGCTGGTCTCTCCCAGGCAGAGGCCACAGCACCAGGATCCCTCAAGTCCTTTGGGGGCCTCTGGGCACAGCTGACTCCAGGGCATGACCCACGCCACCCTGGGTCCCTGCAGCTGGCTCTGAGACCCTTCTTTCCTCTTTCTTCCTATGAGGCTCTAGAGCCCCAGCATGTTCCTTTGTCCCCATAGTCCAGGATCACAGTGATTGGGTCCCAGGTGCAAGCCCAGCTGGAAGAGAAGCTCCGAAGCATGGGTGACTACGCAAGCAGGTTCCAGCGGCTGGTGGGTAGACTGAGGCAGAACAGAGAAGTGCATGGGGAGTCCGCTCCAGCCTGGCTGTGCCCTCTGCACCCAGGCCCGAGGGTCTGGAATGCTCTACAGCTGGGGCCTTCACACTGCTCCTGCCTTGGTTTCCCTGCTTAGGTGCAGCCCGTGGGTACCCAGGACAGCACAGCAGGCTTCCTGCTGCAACTGTCCCAGGCAGGGCTGGGGGCCTTGCGGAAGAGCAGCCAGGCGGTGGCCTCCTGGTGGGGCCGCAGCCAGGCCCAGCTGGTGCTGACCCGCCACCTGCCGCTCTACCTGGAGTGGCTGCAAGCGGAGCTGGGGCAGCTGCGGACTGAGCTGGACCGTGAGTGTGGGCGGGGCGCACCCTGCGCGCACGACCATGACCAGGCACTGTCCCGGCCGGCCGCAAGGAGACCCGCTCCTCCTCCTCCATGGCTGCATGGCCTTTGGCCCCGACTTCTTTGAGACCTGCTGTTGTGGTTTCCCCATACCCCGCCCAGGTTCTCTGTCCAGCTCGCTGCTGTGGGGTTCCAGGGCCTCTGCCCTGCTTAGGAAACACCCTGTGCCAAAAGGCCCTCAGGACACCCTGGGCCTCTGGCCTGCTCACTGTTCCAGGGTGACACACAGGGAGGCCCTGGTGCACAGGATGCACTTGAGTGCCCTGTGACAATACCTGAGAGACGCTGTCCCCAGGGAAGCCCTGCAGAGTCAGTGCCTGGGTGTTGGTCAGAGCTGGCCACAGGGATCCTGAGGTCATGGACTCTGGTAGGTAGGCAGGCAGGTGTGCAGGCCATCCACACACAGCAGGGGCACAGGGACGACTCATCCTTGGTTCTAGGGACAGTGTGAGCCTCCCCAGTCAGGTTCCTGGCTCCACACGAGCCCAGGCCTTGAGACGAGGGCCTGGAGAGGACACCACTCGGGCCTGCGTGGCCCCTCTTGTCTGTGGTGCCTCTTGCCTGCCTTCTTCCAGAGAATGCCATTTTCTTGGCTAGGGCAACAGGGCTGTGGACAGGCCCCAGTATCTCACGGCAGGTGGCGGTGGCCTGTTGCAGGGCCCCTGGCCACGCTGAAGGATGCCTACTTGGAGGTGACGCTGCAGCCCCTGGATGAGGAGTGGCGGGAGCAGGCAGAAAAGGCCCTGCAGTGGCTGCAGGCCTGGGTGCCCATACTGCCGGCTGGCTGGGGGCCGAGGCCCATCAGGGCAGCCCTGGAGCTGGTAAGGTGGGGCGGGGGGTGGGGGTGGCCTGGCCCAGTGACAGTGGCCCTGACAGCTGTCACTGCCCACTCCAGGCTGCCCATCAGGTGCTGTCTTGGGCCGAAGCCACACTCTCGAGGGCACTGAGACGGCTCTGCAGACCCCTGCTGCACATGTACCACTTCTCAGCCAGGTAACCTGGGACCAGCAGTGACATCTGCATCCCCGCCACAGGTGGGGGACCATGCTGAACACCTCGACACCTAGATTCCATTCCTTCCTTCCCTGGAAGCATCAACAGTTCCTCTTTTACAGGTGGGAAACTGAGGCTCGGTCTTCATTCCTTAGGTATTGTAGTTCTTTCTCCATGAAGTGTTTCAGACACTGCAGAGAGTAAATGAGATGGACACTGTGGAGCAATTTAGGCGCTGTGACTATACATATTCTAGCTCATCTTTAAATACAGAAAAACCACTTCTGGCTTACAGACCATCCAAAACCAGGCCACAGACTGGCTGTGCTCCTCTGAGCAGTTTACCGATCCTGTCCTATGGCTTAGGAGCTGGTGCTACAGATAGCGGCAGCCAGCACTGTGGGTTGTGGGCACCATCAATGGCAGAGCCGTGGCAGTTTGAATGAGAAGGTGAACTATGAGCTGGGGCTTGAAGGAGGGGAGGCAGGAGTTCCAGGCAGAGGGCAGAGCCAGTGCAAAGGCCCCAGGCCAGGCGTGTGCTGGCCTGCTTGAGGAATAAGAGGAGCTGGTGGCACTGGAGCAGACCGAACTGAAGGAAAGTGGATGAGCCTAAGACTGAGGGTGCCAGGAGCCTGGGGCTGCAGGAGGTCTGTGGTGTCCTCCGAGATGGTAACACACAGATCCATTTGAATTGGGAAAGGACGTGCTGTGCTTTCCATTTAAAAAGCTCCCTTTGAGCTGGGCATGGTATGTGTGCCTGTAACCCCACTTAACAGGTGATGGCCAGCCAGCATTCAAGGTCCAGGCTGCAGAGCCCCTTGGGTGCTGGGACAGAAGTCACCAGCCCTGAAGAAGGGTGGAGCCAGTCTCTGTGCCAGGGACTAGGAGGCTTGGGCCGTGAATCCTGGTTTGGGTCCAGGTCTGCCTCTAACTAGGGCTTCCCTGGATCAGTGCTCTGTGCCTCAGTCTCCTCACCTGTAAAATAGGGCCATGCCCACCTCCCAGATAAAGCTGCAGCAGGAGGCTGTTATGAGGGGTGACTTGGTAGGCAGTCATGTGAAAACAGGGAGTAGGGGCCACCTGGTGAAAGAGTGGGAGCTGTCACCAACAGGTGGGGGGACACAGCGGCAGGGAGGGGTCTGAGACAGCTTCTGGGAGAAGGTAAATGAGGCCGCCTGCCACCCATGCCCCACTCACCCTTCTGTGAGCTGAGGTCGGCCTGACACCATGTTGTACATCTGAGAAGGCTCCACAGGGCTCCCCTAAACTCCAGAACTTTCAAGGCCCTTCAGCTGCATGGCAAATGTTCCTGCAGCCCCTGTTCCCCCCACAACACAGTGCACAGAGGTGGGCCTCAGAGTCTACACCTCACATGGCAGATTGCATGCAGCCACCCAGCATGAGGTCAGACTCGGGGTCCTTATACCAGGGCGTTGGCTTCCGCATCCAGCCACCTCCGCTTGGCTTGTGATAACAGACCAGTGTCCACAGAGAGGTTGTGATGCTCCCTGCTAACTGACCTTATTTTGGTGTCACCGTGTCACGTCGTAAAGGAAAGGAAGGTAGGGCCCTGACTTCCAGGTCTCCAGCTCCTCCATGTTCCCACAGGAACTGCTCAGTGCTGGTGACGTTGCCGTTGCTGCCTGCGACACACGAGCCCCTGGACATGGTCCGGGTAACCAGCTACCTGGTGGAGGAGAAGCTGCTGCAGCCACTCCGAGAGCTATTCAGGGCCAATGTGCTGGCCGAGTGGTATGGGCTCCACCACCGCCTGCTGGGGAGCCCCTTGGAGTGTAAGTCCTGCCGTCTGGTCTGCGAGGCACAGCAGCAGCAGGAGCCTTCAGGGCCAGTGTCAAGGGAGCCTGCAAAGGTTTAGCATCACTGTGCTAGGGCTCCAGGTCTCCAGGCCATTGGCCCCCTGAGGTCATTTGAGGAATGCAGAACCTGACCTTTGCCCAGCAGAAGGGAGTTCAGAGCCATTAGGGCTCCAGCCAGACCAGCTCCCTCCCCAACGGCAGGCGGCAGCTGCCTCAGAAGCCAAGCGGACCTCCAGCGGCAGCAGAAGGCTAATTGAGTCCAGACTTGTTGCTCAGATTGGGCCTATGGCCAAGAGCCCTCCTGGGACTGGGACCAGTTCTAGGAAGCCTGGGGGAAGTTTGTTTCCTACTCAGCCTTGCCATGGGGCCCACAAGGCCACTGACCTCTAGGATTTAGTTTCCTTCTGTGTGAAGCAGAGGTGGTACTACAGGTGGCCTGTGTGGGTAACAAGTATGAGCCACAAGCCCAGGCTCTTCATACAGAGGCAGTGCAGGCCCAGGCTGGGCTGGGAAGTTTAGTGGGTGGGGTCAGCATGAGGCTGGGCAGCTGGGAGTTGCCCTCAAGGTGGGTCACTGACACTGGACAGCGCTCCAGCTCCGGCTCCTGACTGCCAAGTGCTCAGCCTGCTCTGGCTCTTCTCCCCAGACCACGCCGTGGTGGTGGCCGGGACCCAGCATGTGGTGACCTTCGATGGCAGGGTGTGGGGCCTCAGTGCCCACTGTGACAGCATTCTGCTGGCCAAGGACTTTGCTCACAACACGTTCTCCCTGAGGCTGAGCCGAGCGGGCTCAGGGCTCAGGACCCTGCATGTGGCCCTGAACCACACAACCCTCGTCCTCTATCCCAGCCTGCAGGTCAGTGAGAGGGAGTGACAGGGGACAGAGGGGACAGAGCTTACTCGAGGGGTGGTACTTGGAGCTTGTTATCAACACATCTGGCTCAGTCCCCACCTGGTCCACAGGCCTACAGGCTGTATGACTTCTACCTGGATGGGGACAGCTGTCTGGACTCTGATTTACCCCCTGCCAAGATGAGGAGGGACATGCCCAGGATTGAGCTGACCAGTGAGGATGGTGTCTCTGTCTCCTGTGATGTGCGAGCTGGCCTCTGTGGTCTGACCCTGGGCCTCTGGCACCATGGTGAGTTTGGATCCCATAGCATGGGCCCTGCCTGGAAGGGCCTCTTTCAGCTGGACCACAGCTGACCTCTAGGAGACCCCAGGCCTCCAGCTCCTTGGGGCTCACGGTCTAAGCAGCCAGGGGAGCACGGCCCAGAGGTTCAGAGTAGGAGGAACCTCCCTGGCCAGTCCCCTACTGAGACAGTCCTTTCACTGGGGTTATGGCCTTCATAACCAATGGCCTCATCTGTAGCAGAGCACAGCTGCCCTCTGCTTCTTAGTCCTACAAGTTCCCAACCCATTTACAGATGGCTGATCCAGTCCTCACAGGTGCCCTTTACCAGCTCGAGAAGGGGCACAAAGGGACACAGAAGCTGTCCTCAGACACTTCCCTTCGCTCCTGCTTCCTCCCCTCTGAGTGTGGTCCTCCAGTGTGGGATGGGCAGGATTATGCTGTACCCGGGTGCTTCAGGCTCTTCCCACCCACATACCCTGCAGGAGCAGGGACGCAGGCTCTCCCAACACACCCGTCCTGCCCCACAGGTATCTCTGCTGGCCTGCTGGGCACCAACAACAACGAGGCAAGTGACGAAATGATGTTGCCAGATGGTACTCTAGCCCACAACCTGGAGGAGCTGGCCCATGCCTGGCAGGTGAGCCTCTGTCTCACCAGGACTCAGGGGTGAGGGCTGGAGACTCAGGGCCAAAGGGACTCTTACCCAGCAAGCACCCACTGGGTCCCCCTGTGTCTCTGCTGAGGCTGATGCACCAGTGGTGGTGGGGTCTGTCCATAAGAGAAATGGGCAGCAGGAGGCCCGAGTCTTGTGTCTGTGCCCTCAGGTGGGTGGGGACTGTAGAGACATGGAAAGGACACAGCAAGCATGCCCAGGACAGAGCTCCAGTTGCCAGGCCTTCTTCCAGGACACCCACTCTAGCCTGGGGACCTGCTTCCAGGTGGTGAGTGCAAGGTCAAGCCTGGTGGGAGGCTGCTCAGATGGACCATGGGAAAAAGACACCCTTGCCCCGTTCCTTGGGCTACTGCCAAGGGTGCAATGAGCAAGAGTAGAGACTGGGGCTGGTGCCAATTTCAGGTGGACCCTGCACCATTCCTCAGCCTCTGCCTCCAGGACATCTGTGAAAGCCAGGGGTTGTCACCTGCCTGCAGTCTGGCAGCTGCCTACATACACCTGTGCACTCGGAGTGCTGTGCCCCTGGACCCTCCTCCACAGTGTGGTAAGTGTGGCCTGTAGGCACTCTGACCCCGATCTGGACTCTGCTTCCCTCCCAAAGGGAAACAGTTCCTTTCTCTTAAGCCCTTCCAAGGAAGGAGGCTGTGTACTCCATTATACACTGAGCCAGGAGTCCACCCTAAAGGTATGCGCTCAAAGCAACACTTAGCAGAAAGAGACAAGTCTAAAGCTTCCCCCATGCTGAGTATCTAGAGCACCCTGTAAAGTCACCTGGAAGCCAGGCACTGGGGAGGCTGAGGCAGGAAGACTGCCACAAGTTTGAGGCCAATCTAAACTACACAATGAGGCTCTGTCACCAAAAAAAAGTCACTTAGAAACCCATAAACACAGACCTGCCACTAGAGGAGCTGAAGGAATGCCACCTTCAATGTCTAGAAGCCCACCTTCCACCAATGTCACAGGCACAGACATAAGTGCCAATGGCAAACACCACGGTAATGGCCACCAAGACCCCCAGAAGCCAGAACAAGTGGCTGCATGAGATCCTTAAGGACATAAAAAGAAACATTGAGAAATGACAAACAGGATGCCCAAAGCAACTGCAAGAAGTAATTTTCACAGAAATTTAAAACTTAACAGATTCAACAGCAGAAGAAAAAATTAATGAACTGGAAAATATGACACAGGCAAGATGGCGATGAGAGGACCCAATGTGTCTAAAAGTTCCAGAATGAGAAAATGTGGCATTTGAGACATAAGGAATCCCAAACACTGGTACTACCTCCAAACCCATCCGAACAGACCTTCAGGAAAACCAAAGCAGGAGTCCCAGAGGCTACCAAAGAGTACAGAAAGGAAAGATCTTTCATGGAAGAACAAGCAGAGAAGAGATCTACCAGCAATGAGAGAAGAGAGCAGAATAAACCCTTAACAGAGAAAGTACCAAGTTCACTACTCCGTTAGAATTTAAGTTCTCAGCAATGGCCTCTGTGAACGCCATTCCTACACCCGGCACTCGCTCGGCCCCTGTGCGGCTGCTTCCTGCTACGCTGGCAGCGCCCACCAAGTACTTGCAACTCAGACCATCTGGCCTGGAAGCCTGAAAGTATTTACTGTCTGCTCCTCAAGGGAAAAAGTTGGCTGATCCCTGGTATGATCCAAGGAAAGCAAAAGGAAGGAATTAAGAGAAGTTTATGAAATAAGAAACAAAGGAACAGAGATGATCGAAGGGGAGAAGACAGTACTGCTAGGAAGCAAGGGTCAGAACCTCAGAGCCCAGACAGAATTCCAGGAGGGACACGACGACTCTGCGGATACCTCCGAAGACACCGATTCCATCACTGTCTCGTCTAAACTGACTCGACAGTGCTGACCCTAAAGACTCTCCATAGCTATTAAATAAACTGAACCTACAGCTAAAAATGTAACTGTTAAAAAAAAACAAAAACAAAAACAGGCCCCTTGTGAAGGGTTATTAGACGTCTCCCAAAGCATGATTCATAAATAACTGGACTTCATCTAAGTTAAACATTTGCTCTGTGAAGACTATGTGACCAGGATGGAAGGGCAAGCTACAGACTGCCAAAAAAGAACTTCAAAGACATCAGGCCAAGGACTTGTCTAGAATATGTAGGACTCTTAAAACTTAATAGTGAGACATGAATCTAAATAGAAAATGAGCAAAATACACAGAGCTCTCACCTAAGATCGATGGGCTGCAGATAAGCATGTGAAAAAATGTTTCACAGTCTGCCTTGAAAAAGGAGGTGACCCTGCTCACCTATTAGCACAGTTAAAATGATTAAAAACAGTGATACTACCAAATGCTGATGGGCAGCATTGCTAGTGGGAGTGTAAAACGGTGCACCTACTGCGGGAGAGAGTTTGGTAGTTTCTTAAACACAGGAGGCTGCTGTGTGTCCTGTCTGCCTTGGAGTTCTGCGGACAACAGCGGCACAGTTCACACTGCAGGTTGGAGGGTTCTAAAGCAGCAGCGATGCCACTGCAAGAGAGCTGCAGGGGCTACAGGGTGACAGGTGACCTGGGGAAACGACCCCAGGCAGAGGAATACAACACAGCGTCCAAGTTCCTGAGAAGCAGGTGGCGTGAGGCTCCAGCGCAATTAGGACATCCCACGTTTAAGTGGGGGAAGGCGTTCCCGTGGCCCTGGAAAAGGTCCAAGAGGACCTCACGAGAAAGTAGTGAACACCATTCCCCACACAGAGGAAGTCTGCAAAGACGAAAAGTGGTAGTTGTCCTTTCAAATGCCTGATATTCACCAAAGGAACAAGGAGACAAGGCCCACTCCAAGGAATCAAATAAATCCCCAGAAACCAACCTAAAGAAACACAGAGCTCTGACTTACTTGACAGAGCTCTCATATAACTGTCTCATCTTATATGTGCTTAGTGAGCAGAAAGAAAACAGAGACAACCACACAAAATCAAGAAGATGATGCATGAACAGTGAGAATACAGGAAAAAGGAAGAACAAGATAATCCTAGAGCCAAAACATTGCTGTTGAACCCTAGTGAGTCTTTCAATTCGCTGATTTGAAAAAGTCAAAGATCTTAAAGATAGTCATTTGAGCTTATCAAGTCTGAAAGCAAGAAATTATAAGTCTGAAATGCAAAGTAAGAAAAGAACAAAAATGTAGAAATTAAGGCATTTACCACACACTCCCAAGTGAACCAATAAATTATTGGACTCAGAAGAACAGAAAAAGAGGTAGACAGCTTTTTGAAGAGAAATGGTCAAAAACTTCTCCAAATAGGATAAAAACAGAGACCCAAACTGAGACTCATTATAATCAAACTGTCAGACTTTTGAAGTCAGTAAAAGTGACTTTTCACATAGAAGACAGATTGTGTAATACTGTCAGTGAATTTCTCAGCCAATATCTTGTAGATTTGAAGATCAACCAAGGATGATGGCACATGCCTGTAATCCCAGCACTTGAGAAGCAGGAGGATCACTGTGAGTTCAAGGCCAGCCTGGGCTATACAGTGCTTACATAGGGAGACTCTGCTTTAAACAATGTACTGAAAGAAAAATGCTGGGCTGGGAATTTAGCTCAGTGGTATAAGTACCTTCCCTGCAAGCGCAAGGTCACAAGTTCAATTCCTGGTACAAAAAAAAAAAAATTGCTGATCAAAAATTATCTGTCAAAAATGAGACATTCCCAGATCAAACCCAAGCATTCATATCTCTAGACCTAGCTTACAAGACATGATAAAGGAAATTCTTCAAATCAAAACAAAAAGACATTAGACAGAAACCTGATGCTATGTGAAAATACAAAGTTGTCTCATAAATGTAATTCTGTAGACAAAGCTAAAGACCTGTATTATTATTTTTTTGTTTGTTTGGTACCAGGAATCAAATTCAGGACCTTGCACTTGCTAGGCAGGTGCTTTATACAGCTGAGCCATATCCCTGGCCTGACCTATATTATTATAATCTTGATTCAAAATTATATTAAATCTTTTAGCTCAGTGGCACAAGCGCCTGCCTGGCAAGTGCAAGGTCATGAGTTCAATCCCTCGTACTGCCCCCCAAAAAAGACACACATAAAAGACAAAAGCATAGAAATGACTATAAACCCATGATAATGGGCAGACAACTTAGAAAGATTTAATCTTGACCTCAGTAATAAAGTTGAAGGGCAGAGTTGTAAAGGAGTATATGTATTCAACTGAACTTAAATTGTTATTAGTTTAAAAATGAATTCTTATAACTTTTAGGATGTTTAATGTAATCTCCATGGTAACTCCAAAGAAAATATCCATAGAAAGTATACAAAAGAAAGTGGAAAGGGGGGTTAAACTATATCCACTGCAAAAAAGATCAACTGAACATAAGACAAAAAGCTGTGAGGCATACAAAAAACAGAGTCAAGGGTAAGTCCTTTCCTGTTGGCAATTGCTTCTAATGTAAATTTATTAAATGCTTGCACTAAAAAAGACTTCAGCCAGGAGTGGTGGCTCACGCCTGTAATCTCAGCACTCGGGAGGCTGAGGCAGGAGGATCATCGTGAGTTCGAGACCAGCCTGGGCTACAAAGTGAGCTCAAGTTCACTATGCCTGAAGTGCATAGTGAGACCCTGTCTCAAAAAAGACTAACATAAATAAATAAAATAAAATAGACTTCAAGCCAACAACCTAACTTTACACCCTAAGTTATTGGAGAAAAGAGAAAAAAACTAAACCTAAAACTAGTAGAAGGAAGGAAGGAGAAAAAATAAAAATTAGAGCAAAAATAAATGAATAGGAAATGGAAAAAAACAATAGAAAAAAGTGAAATCGAGATCTGGTTCTTTGAAAAGATCAACAAATGTGGGAGGAGGGAGAGGGAAAGGAAAGAGGGGAAAAGTGAGGAAAAAAGGAACAAAGGCTCTGTGAGTGGGTGGGGAGGAGTGGTGGAAGGAAGGGAAGGCGAATGGGGAAAAAAAGAAAATATCACCAAAACTGACAAACTTAGCTAACTAACTATAACTAAGCCAAAAATAAAAGGAAGGGTGGTTCCTGGTTTTATGAATAACATAGCACATGGATATCCTAGATGAAATGAATGAAGAAGCATGAAACAAAAATCTGAGTAGACCTGAAATACCATGGAGAGTAAATCAGTGATCAAAAACCTGGCAACAAAGGAAAACCTAGGACCTGATGAATTCACTGGTGAATTTTACCAACTGTTTAAAGAATCAATTCCAATCCTCCTCAAGTGCTTCTGAAAAATTAAAGAGGTAGGGTTTTTTTTTCTCCTCCATCTTTTTATTTTTTATTGGTACCACGGATCGAACTCACAACTTCCTGCTTGCCCAGCAGGCACTTGTGCCACTGTGCTAAATCCCCAGCTCCATCATTTTGAGACAAGGTCTCACTATGCAGGTCATGGCTGGCCTCAGACGTGCAGTGATCCTCCGGCCTCAGCCTCCCGAATGCTGGAGTTACAGGCATGTGCCACCACGCCTGGCTGAACTAGGAATCTTCCAGACTCATTCCGTGAGGCCAGTAGTACTCAATACCAAATCCAGACAAAGTTATAAAACTACAAACCAATATTTTCTTGCTAGATATAGATATAAAAGTTTTCAACCAATTACTAGCAAAGAACTCAACAGCACAATAAAAGGACTATACAACATTATCAAATGGGTTTTATTCCTGGAATGTAAGAATGGATCAACATCAAAAAATCACTGTAACACATCACATTCATTAAATGAAGGGGGAAAAAAAGACATGACTAACCCAACTGATCTAGAAAAGGTATCTAACAAAATTCAGTACCTCACACTGGGCATAGTGGCATATTTTTGTAACACCAGCATTTGGGAGACCGAGGCAGGAGATCATGAATTCAAGGTCAACCTAGGCTACAGAACGAGACCTTGTCTCCAAAAAAAAAAATCTCAAGGTACAAATACAAGAAACTACTTCAACACAATAAAAACCTTATATGAAAAACTCAACATATTCAATGACAAAACACAAAGTTTTCCCTCAAAATTCAAGAATAAGACAATTATTAACATAATACTTCAATTTAACATAACACTGGAAGTCCTAGTATTCAGAGAAAATAAGCAGCAACAGTAGAAGCAGCAGCAGAAGTAGAAGCAGAAGAAGCAGCAGAAAAAAAATGTCATCCAAACTGGAAAGAAAATTATGTCAGTATGCAGCTGACATGATATATGCAGAAAACCATAAATAGTCCATAAAAAAACTGTTAAAGCCATAAAGCGTCAAAGTTTTAGGAGACAAAATTCCACACACAAAATCAGTTAACAATAAATAATCCAAAAAGGAGACTAGGGAAATAATTCTGTTTACAATAGCATCAATAAGAATAAAATGCTTATAAGTAAGCATAACCAGGAGACCAAAAACTTGTACACAGAAAACTACAAATTATTGCTGAAAAATTACAGACACAATTGTCACGGTAGCACATCGTGTGGAGTACTGAGATGCAGTATAACTCAGACCTACATATTTTTGCTTTCTAGAAACATCCCAACCATTTTGCAATAACAGAAAAATTCATCCTCAAATTCAGATGAAATCTTGAGAGGCCCAAAATAACCAAAACAATTTTGAGACACAACAACATTGGAAATTTCAGACTTTGCAATTTCAAAACTTATTACGAAGTTACAGTAATAAAAATGTGTACTGCATAAAGATACCATTTAGACTGATGGAGTGGAACAGAGGCCAGAGATAAATCCTCACTCAGACGGTCAAATGAGTTTTCGACAAATAGTGTTGGGAAAATCAGATATCCAACGCAAAAGATGGGGTAATGCAATATTACCCCATACTACAGGCAAAAATTAACTCACAGTGGATCAGAGACCTAAATGTCTGAGCTAAAATTCTTAGAGGAAAACATAGGGCAAAAGCTTCATACCATTGGATTTGACAGTGATTTCTTGGATATGACACCAAAGACACAAGCAACAAAAGAAAAAATAGACAAATGAGACTTTATCAAGGGCACCCATGCAGTGAACAGGCACCTGTGGATGGGAGGAAATGTTGCAAATCATGCATCTTCCAGAGGGTGTTAGCTAGAAGATAAAAAAAAAAAAAAAAAAAAAAAAAAAAAAAAAAAAAAAAAAAAAAAAAAAAAAAAAAAAAAAAAAAAAAAAAAAAAACCTCCAATACTGCAACTACAACAGAAACCAGACAAACCTGGTTCACAATGGCCCAAAAGACTCTTTGACGGGTCTCCAAAAATAAATGGCCAAGAAGATGCCTGGCATTACTTCTCATTAAGGAGCTACAATTAGAAGCCCACTGGGTTGGCTATAATCAAAACAGGAAGTAGCAAGAATTACTAAGGGGGCGGTGGAGAAACTGCAACCCTCGTGACCTGGTGGTTGGAATAGAAAACGGTATGACCACTAGGGAAATTAGTGTGACCATTTGTAAAGAAATTAAAAATAGAATTACCATGTGAGCCAGCAGCTTTACTTCTAGGTGTACAGAGAAAAGGGTGCAAGAGACAAAAAGGGAAGGAGGGAGGGTCTCATATGCATACTTGTAGCAGCATTACCCACTGTTAAGGCTTGTGTCTAGATGTCCCCCAAAGCCTCATGAGGTCATAGGCAGGGCTTGTCAGAGGTAGCTGGGTCTAGAGTGTGATCACTAATCAGTCCACTGATTGCTCGGCACCACCTTAATCCCAGCAGTCGGGATAAGATATAAGGGGCAGAGAGACACTGTTAAGCCCCCTGTTGCTTTTGCTGTCTTCTTCCTCTATGAACTGTTGCCCCTCTGCCATGCCACCCTGCCTCGGAGCCAGCTGATTACAAAATGAAACTTCTACAAATTGTGAGCTAAACAAACCTCTTCCCCCTCTTTAACTTTGGATGTTAGGTATTTGGTCTCAGCAATGAGAAAAGTAACTAAGACACCCACAATAGCCAAAAGGTGGAAGCACCCAAATGTCCATGAATGGATGAACACAAAATGTAGTACAATCACACAAGGAGTACTGCTCAGCCCGAAAACGGAAGGGATTCTAAAACATGCTACCATAGGGATGAACCGTGGGGAACAAGAGGACAAACACTGTTTGATTCCATGCACGTGCGGCACCCAGAGTCAAACCTGGATGGTTTCCAGCACTAGGGAAGACAGAAACAGGTTGCTCTGTGGGTCCAGATCTTCAGTGTCGTAAGACACCGAGTTCTAGAGCCTGGCTGGGTGGCAATGACGAATCACTTATCACTGCCGAGCTGTGTACTAAAGAATGGTGAAGAGGCTAAATTTTCTGTTAAAAGTTTATTTAAGAGAAATTTATTTGTAAGCTAGGCTCCCACTTCTCCATTTTTTGACCACTGAGTAAACTTGTACTGTTGGCAAGAAAACTGATTAAAAATAACATATTTACTGAGCACCTGTTCTGAGCTAGGCAGGGTATGTGATTAGTGCTGAGCTAATTCTAAAGAACAGAGGCTTATAAAGAGACAGACGGGAGATACCCCAGGGGTGCACAGCCTGGGTTCAGACACAGATGGTGGACTCTGGCAGAGAACTTGAAATTATTCCAAGTGTAATTGATCTGATAAAAACCCAAAGTAGAGGCCTAGGGATTTAGCTCAGTAGCATGAGCGCCTGCCTGGCAAGCACGAGGTTGTGAGTTCAACCCTCAGTACCCTCCCCAAACACACAACAAAGTACCCTCCCCCAAAACACTACAAAGTGGAGTCAGGCATCATGGTATTCACCTATAATCATAGAATTTTGGAGGTTGAGGCAGGATGGCTGTGTGTTCAATGCCAGCCTGAATTACATAGTGAGAGCCTGTCTCAAAAAACCAAAACAAAACAGCCAGGTGTGGTGGCACATGCCTGTAATCCCAGCACTTGGAAGCCTTATGTAAACCTGGGCTACATCTCGAGTTCAAGGCCAGCCTGTACTACATAGCAAGACCTTCCTTGTGTCAAAAAATGTGTGTGTATACACACATACACACACACACACACACGAGACACATTGGGCATGGTGGTGCATGCCTATAATCCCAGCTACTCAGGAGGCTGAGGCAGAAAGAGTGCAAATTCAAGGCCAGGGTTCAAACCCAAATACTACCCCCCAAAAAAAAGATGTCAGGAAAGACATTTAATAAAATTCCCTAATGGCCAAGTTTATTAGCAAATGCCCAGTTCTATTAGCAAATAAGGGCTTGGAACTTCTGCAAGTTGGTAACCTGGGGTGCTGGTATATGAATGTCACCCTAGATGGTGACACATTAAAATCAGGAGTAAGACACAGATTCCCCATGTCATTGCAACCACTGCATGCCAAATTGCTGATCCCATGCATGTGCTACAGCAGAAAGAGCACTGGGGTCCCTGGACCTGGGGAGGAAGAAACTGTAGAACTCCCCTGCTGGTGGTGAGAGGGTTTGGAGGATCCACAGGGAGGCTCTGCTTTCTGGGATCCTGAGATCCATGGGGCAGGGCTAGCTTTTCTAAAAGTGGAAAGGAACTGGGCATGGCAGTGCATATCTGTAACCCCAGCACTCAGGAGACTGAGGCGGGAGGGTTGTCCCAAGTTTGAGTCCAGCCTGGGCTACATAGTAAGTTCAAGGCCCTCCTGAACTACATAGTGAGACCCTGTCTCAAAAAAAATCAAACCATCACTAAAAGGGACAATGACAAAACCCAAAGCAAAAGTGAAAAGGAATCACGTGGAGGTCACACATGTTCTGGAACTGCCCAAATATCGGCACTGCTGTCCTGAGTGGGCGCCTCCTGTACTTCAGGATTCAAACCTGGCACCACCCCAGGATTTCCTTTCTCCCCACCTTGGGAGGGGGGCCCCCTTTGTGCTCCCAGGGCGCTGAGGCCCAGCTGCCCCTACCCTGGGAGCTGTGTTGGTCTTCACTGTCTGCAGTGCTCTCAAGTATTTGTCAGTGTTCAGTGTCCCAGTGAGCTAGCCTTGGTATCTTCCTTACCTCTAGGTGCAGAGCCCTCTGGCAAGTCTGCAGCACTTACCCAAGGGCAGGAGGGGGGCAGGGGTGGGCAGGAGCTGCCCTGCATGAGGGCCCAGCAGGATTCCAGGAGACAGTGGGTTCTGTCCTCTGGGCTCCTGGCACAGCTTTCCTTGTCTTCTCCTTACAGTCTGAGGTTTGCCTGAGCCAACAGCAGGCTGCCAAAGATTTCAGCTCCTTCACCTTCCACCCCAATCCCAGCTGCACAACAAGGTCAAGATTCTTAGCTGGGACAGAACAGCTGGCGGGAGATGCAGGGGACCCCAAGCAGAACTGCATGCAGTCCGGACACAGGAAAGGAGAGCTGCGGGCTCCGCCTCCCCCTTGCTCCGCACTGGCTTGGATGATGCCCACCTTCCCTAGGGGACAGTTGCCCAGGGGACCGACCTCTGCACAGGAGGCCACCCTGCGCCTGCCAAGATCCCTACACTCATTCAACAGCTATTTCCGCAGCAGAGCCCTGGGCTGGCCGCCCTGGGTAGACACAAAGCAGGGTTCTCCCCACTGCTTGGCACTGGCTTCCCCTGCCCACCCCATGGCCCCATTAACCCTGAGTTCCCTTGAGGGGAACCCATGGTTTTAGACCCTTCCATCAGAAACCTGGAAGTGAATGCTTTAGAGAGACTGGGGGAGCCCCCTTTTCAAGGGAACCTGGGCTACCTGGGTGTATTCCAAGTTTTCCACTTTCTTTTCAGAAGCAGGCTTTTCTGTGGAGTTTTCAACTGAGGAATAAAGTTGACAGCATCCAAGAGTGTGTAGGCTGAATTGCGGGGACTGATCAAGCCAGGGAAGGGGGATAGTGTATGGCTGTGAAATCTACCTACCGGTAGAGGGCGCCCTCGAGCCCTGTCTACTGTACATGGAGCCTTCATTTCTTTTTGTAACCGATGTCACTGAACTATACTGCCAGGCCTATACCAAGCCTTTGGCCAGAGCTACTAAAGTCCAGATTGCAGTGCAAAGGGCAAACTACACCATGAGAAGAGAGACTAGTGCAAGGGCAGATGCTACACATGAGTCCCTGGTGCACAGCAGGTACCAGGTGGTTCAGGAAGAAGAGAACATGGGTGCTACACATTGCCGCACCCCATGGGGAATGATGGACCCCACAGCTGACTGACACCCGCTTGTCCTAAACTCCAGCCCAAAGAGCCTGGAGCCCAGGAACTGCTCTGGGTGCTCTGCAAGATGCCCAACCTTTTCTTACACCTTCTCATAGCCCCATGAGAAGCGTGTGGTCCCTGTTTCAAGGAAAGAATGGGCAGAGGTGCAGAGAACCCAAGAGCCTTACCCCAGACACGGCTGCCAAATGGCCAGGAGGGCACCGCTTCAGGCTTGCCTCCCTCGCAGGGTTGCCCGGGTTCGATCGCCCACCTGCTTTTGCAACAGGCTTGTGCCATAGCCCACGGATTAAGAAAGAGCTAACTCTGGCCAAGACACAAGTAACACCCCACAAGTATGGTTATGTTCGATCAGAAATGTACCCGCAGCTAGGCCTGATTTTGGGGAGTTCAGCCTCAGAAATGTGTGAAACAATTCACAAGGGAAAGTGAGTCACTGGGATGCAGGTGGTAATTTAGAGTCCACGCGCCTGTTGTCCTCAACCACTTGATATATCAGTTTCTGAATATGCTTAACAGATCTGTGACTTCCAGTCCAGGAAGGAAACTGGAGAAGCCATTCCAGCCCAGCTCCTGCCTGCGGTCAATAATGTATTTACCAGAAACACCGTGGTGGGCTGAGCACCGCACAGATATGAGAGGCAGGGGCAAGAGAATTGTTTGGACCCAGGAGTCAGAGGCCAGCCTGGGCAACCTAATGAGACCCATTTCAAAAAACAACAAAATCCACAACTCTAGCGTATGAAGAGCAAATACCTACAAGCTGGACACAGTGGCGCACATATGTCGTGCTACACTGAGGCAGGAGGATCACAAGTTCAAGGCCAGGTGGGCAATGTAATGAGACTCTGTCTTGAAATAAAAAATTAAAAAGATGCAGCTTGGCAGTCCTTGGGTTCAATCCCCAGTCCCAGGGTTGAGAGGAAGGTGGCAAATATAAATAAAAATAATTAGCTAGATGTGGTGGCACACACCCATGATTCTTGCTCTCTGGGAGGCTCAGGCAGAAGGCTCACTGTGAGTTCAAGGCCAGCCTGGTCTACTTAGTGAGTTCCAGGCCAGCCTGAACTACACAGTGAGACCCTGTCTCAAAAAACCAAATAAATAAGGGCTGGGGATGGGTGAAGGTCCTGGCTTCAATCCCCAGAACAGTATGAGCAAAAGCAAAAGGAGAGAGAAGAAGAAGAAGGAAGAGAAGGAGGAGAAGGGGGAAGAGGAGGAAGGGAAGAGAGGACAGGAGAAGAGAGAGGAAAGGGAAGAAAAGTGTAGTTCAGTTAATGCACATTTGCATCCTGACTGTCTTAAAACCACTTTCCTTTGATCTAATAAGCCTACTCCTAGGACCTTACTCAAAATGCAGGAGGGAAGAGAGAGAAATATAAATTATTCCAAAAAATGTCAAAATAATTTCATTATTTGGAATGATGAAAAATTACAAGTACTCAACTGGGGAATTTTAAAGTCGTGGTCTGGTAACATCATGCATGATTTTGCACTCATTTGTCATCAAGTCCAATCTAAGGCAATGTTTTAAAATGGGAAAAATATTAAGCTCCATGAGGAAGCGAAACTGCATAAAAATCTGCATGTAAGCATGACCGCATGCAAGGGAAAGCTGGCAGGATACAGAACAAAGGAGATAGTTCAGATACAAAGGATGGTGAGTGACACTGGAGATATTTTTCTTTTTAAACTCCCTTTATTATCCCCTTTGGATAAATTTTAAAAGTTAAAAATCTCAGGAGCAATGTATATGACCATCAACAGATGAACAGATAAAGAAAATGTACCATATGTACATGATGGAGTATTACACAGCCATAAAGGGTAAACTTGAGTGAAAAGAGTTCTGGAAATGGATGCTGGAGATGGTTGCACTTAATGCCACCGAGCTATATATTTTTAAATGGTTAAGATGGTAAATTTTATGCTATGTGTACTTTACCACGTTTGGGGTAGAGGAGAAGGAGGAAATTAAAGGCCTAAGGAAGTTTCTGGGCTTGGGAAGGGGATGGGATCCTGGGGGCAGCAAGGGGCAGAGAAGGATGTGAGAGGCACAGAGGGCTTGTGCTGGTGGGGAGAAAGTCAGGATCCTTCCCAGGCTAAAGGTCCAAGCTGGAGAAGCAGCACCCCAGGTCCCTTCCAGGAAGACACGCCATGCTTCCACGGCGCCATGCCTAGGGCCTGCACTTTTCTCCCGCCCAGGAGGACAAACTGCTCGCATTTGACCTTCACCAGGCAGGCAGAGAACCCACCTGGCCACACGCAGCTTAGGAAAATCTGGCTTCAGAAAATCTGACTTGCAATATTCTGTAAACAACCAGGGTGGGGGCTGAGGTCACCAGGCTTGGAATTTGGCTTCCCCAGGGCGGCCTGAGTCTCCGGGGAAGGAGATGTCTTCACCTCCTTCTCCAAGGCCCACTTGGAAGTGGACCTGCATTTCCTGAGTGCCTGCTTTTGCACAAATCAGCAAACAACAAAACCATGGCCTTAAATTCATCAAAAAATTGATTAGGCAAGAGAAGATAATCAAGACCAAAAGGTTGCTATTAAGACTGTCTATGCAAGCAAACTTGAAAATTTAGAGCAAATGGCTGTTTTCTAGGGGGAAATGGTAGCAACAACTCCCTGAAGGGAAAATGCTGAATCACACCAGGAAAAAGCTGTTGGGAAGGGTCTGATGACAAAGGCAGAGGAGGAAAAGTCAGCCCAGGCTCAGGAATGCTGGGTCCTGGGCTGTTTAAACTGTGCGGGCTGAGCAGAAGCAGAAAGACTTCTACATTCCTTGCAGGGAAACTAGAGATATATGATCTCATGAGCCAACAATCACAGCACAGTGAAGGAAAGCCACACACCAATTTCCTGTTTTGTGTGTGTGGTTTTTTTTTTTTTAAACGGGTTCTCATTATGTAGTTCATGCTGGTCTCAAACTCACTATACTCCTGCCTCAGCCTCCCAAATATACTGGGATTCCCAGTGTGGGGCACCATGCCTGGCTTAGCTATCAATTTCTTTTATGTATAAACCAGTGCAAAGCCAGGAATGGTGGTGCATGACTGTAATCCTAGCACTTGGGAGGCTGAGGCAAGAGGACTTCCATGAATTCCTGGCTAGCCAGGGTTACATAGCAAGACCCCATCTCAAAAACAGAAACATTAAACCAGTGCAAAATAAATTTTAAATGTTATCAAACAAAAGCCATCTGAAGGGACTAGGAATGTAACTCAGTGCTTGCCTAACCTGCATGAGCTCCTGGGTTCAATCCCTGGTATAAAAATAAAAACCAAAAGTACCTATGAAGAATGCCCTCTACCACCACTATTATTTTGGAGGTCCTAGCTGATGAAAGTAGGCAAGAAAAAGTAAGAAGTTTAAGAATAAAAGAGGAGGTGAACCTATCATGTATACTCTTGAACAAGTATCAAGGCAAGCTAGTATCAAGGCAAGTATGAGGCAGCTACTGAAATTTCTTTAAGGAGTTAAGTACAAAAGTAAGATATCAAGACAAACAGACTTCCTGTGTACAAAGAGCAGTTAGAAAAGACAGTAAAAGAAAATAATCCCATTTCAGTAATACATCCTAGGAATAAAATTCTCTGACATAAATGCACTAAAGCATGTACACTCTACATGAAGAGATCTTTTTAAAGCTGTTAAGAAAAAAACCCAAACATTTCAAATGCAAAAACAAAACAAAACAAAAATCACACTATATATTCTTATCTAGGAAGGTTCAACATTAAAAAGACAAAGTAGGCCGGGTGTGGTGGTGAATGTCTATAATCCTAGATACTTAGGAAGCTGAGGCAAGAAGATCACAAATTTGAGGCCAGGCTGGGCAATTGAGCAAGACCCTCATTTCGAAAAGGATAGGGAGACAGCCCAGAGCTTCCTGGGTTCAATCCCTAACAATCCCCACCCCCATCACCCCCAGGTCTTGGGATGTGTAAAATGGAGCTCTCACAAGTGCTGATGGGAATGTCAGGATGGCATGACTGCTCTGGAAAACAGTTTGACAATTTTTTTTCTTTTTAAAAATTTTTATTTTTGGAGGTTGTAGTACTTGGGAGTGAACCCAGGGCCTCTGCACTGAACTACATCTCCAATGCTTTTTAAAAACTTTTGGGAAAAAAAAAATTTGAGACAGAATTTTGTTAAACTACTACACTGCCAAGGTTGAGGCTGGGCATGGTGGAGCCTGGGCTACATAGTGAGTTCAAGGGCAGCCTGCCCTATGTAGCAAGACCCTGTCTCAATCAGTCAACCAATAATAAACCACCCAGACTGGGCTTGAACTTGCAATCCTCCTGCCTCAGCCATCCAACATGCTGATATTGTCGATGTGTACCACCACACTAGGTTTGATGATCTCTTATAAGATAAACATGAATTTACCCAGCCATTGGCCCAGCCACAGCCTTGTAATTCTACTCCCAGGACCCACCCAAGAGAAATGAAAACACGTTACACAAAGGCCTGTACGTGGATTCCCATCAACTGCAAATTACGCCATGTCCATACTATGTATGCAATGCTATCCAGCAGTAAAGAGGAAGGGAGTACTGTAGAAGATTCATGTCACAGCACAGATGAACCGCAAAAACATGCTAAGCGAAAGAAGCCAGATGAAAAGACCACATGCTGTATGATTCTGTGTGTGTCAAATCCAGAAAGTGAACACTGACAAACGGCAAGCAGGTTAGTGGTGGCCTGGGTGAGGGCAGGATTACAAACAGATATGAGAAGCTCCTTGGAGCCACGGACTGTACAGCCCCATGAATTCATGAAAAACCATTAAAATACAATGTTTCACTTAAAATTTGTGTGTTTGTGGTATGCAAATAAAGCCATTAAAATAATAACTTCCCTAAAGTTAGTCTAAAACCAACATGATCTGAATAAAAATACTCCACAGGGAAAATATGCAGTTTTTAACTGGTTCATTAAACTAAAAGAAAGGAAACACAAAAATCAGGAAATTTTAGAACATAAGGAAGCCCTAGCCCCATACCTATATCAGGTTCTGATACTCCAGTAATTAAAACATTTTGGTACCCACAAATATATGTTTGTGTACATTACAGCAGATCCAAAATCGAGAAGCGCCTATAATACATTTAAGTTTAGCATATAACCGAATACTCTGTTTCAAACAACAGGGAGGGAGAAGTAATCACCAGTTACTGATATTGAATAATTGGGTGGTATCCCAGGGAAGAAAAAGTCAGAGTTCCCTACTTTATTTTTCCCAACAAAATGAATTCTGGATCAAAGATTTAAACATCCACAATGAAACTCCAAGAAACTCCAAGAAAACCCAAGAAACTTTGAACTGAGAAAGTCATCTCAAAAGTGACTCAAAACTCAGAAAGCCAGTTTTAGAAAATACATACATTTTAAATATGAAATATTTATGTATAAGTAAAATATATGACCCCTTCCTCCAAAAAAAAAAAAAAAAAAAAGTAAGAATCTAGATCCTCTCGCATCGTGAACAGTTCTAAAACTAGGTGAGACATGCAAAGCAGTTGTTGGCAGGCACTGGAGAGCTCAGCACCCAGCTGCCCCCTTGGAGCGCAGCGAGCCCCGGGGCACAGCCCACGCTCTCCAGGCTGAGTTCTGCTTAGCAGCGCCCTCTGGACCCTCAGCCTGGCAGGGGAAGGGCACCAAGCAGAGAAGGGCATCAAAGGCACGGATGGGAGCAAAAGGGTGCTGGGGCGGGGGTGGGGGGGCAACCCGCTCGGGACCCCCTTCTGTCTCTCTTCAGACAGAAGCTTCTCTCAATAAATATATTCTACTCTTAAAAAAAAAAAAAAAAGGATGCGGGGGTGCCAGGCCTTGCTAGAAAGCCTAGAGTGAGGCTGCAGGAGGACAGCTGCTAGGACGGGAGTGGTTGGAAACCAAACAGGGAGGATAAAGGTCACACAGTCCCGACACTCCCTGGGAGGGCAGGAGAGACCCTGGCGAGTAGCTTTGCCAACCAGCTGATGATACAGAATCGCTAAGCTTTAGAGTACAGACCAGAAGCTGACAGGAGCAACTATAGCACAGAACTCCAGGGGGACATCTGAAAAATACTCATCTTAACACGACTGAAAAATAGGCCTTTCAAGGGCGGTCAGTAATTTTTTTTTTTTTTGATACCGGGAATTGAACTCACGGCCTTGTGCTTGCCAGGCAGGCACTTACGCCACTGGGCTAAATCCCCAGCCCCTACAATATTTTATGTATTCCAGTTGTTTTGTTGTTGCTATTGTTTTGCTACTAGGGATCAAACTTATGATCGCGCTTGCCAGGCAGTACTTGCACCGCTGAGCTAAATCCCTGGCCCTAGTCAGTAATTTGTCTACAAAAGAAACCTCAATGGGCTTTAGAGAAAGATAATATAATCCAAAATCTCAGCTATGTCCAGCATACACATCAAATATTATAAAAGAATTTAGAGGCAAAAAGAACAAGCACACAAAGAGATGAAAAATTAAAAGAAAAAAGAACAGACTTCCGGGAAGATGGCGGAGCAGTAAGCAGCAGAGAAAACACCCTGAGACTCACCATCTATCTATACACTGGACTATAGATAGCATCGTGAGGAAGACAAGAAGAAAGGAAGTGGGTTCCCTGGACCCAGGAAGAATCTGAAGTGTAAAATGAAGCCCATAGAGAGAGTAAAAAGAAAAACTTCAACAAAGAAGACGGTAGCTGGCGGCGCCTTCACCCAGAGCTGGACTCACTGTGTGAGGAGCTGTTAGAACCTAGGGACACACGGTCACAGTGATGGTAGTGGCTGGGGACCCCAGAGGCCTCTACAGAGAGATGCCACAGTGGAGTGGGGTGGGAGAGGCAGAGGTGGAGGACTGCACTGGCTGGTGGCAAGTGCAGAGGACTCAGTCCTCCCACGGGAGAGAAGGATTGGCCGGGAGCCATTTTGGAGTCAGGCTGGATAAGCCCAGAACCAGAACTGCTGCCCGGTTCCTCCAGCAGCTCCTAGCTGGGCACAGACCCCTGGAAAATGCCTGACTGCAGCAAGCCCAATGAGCCTGGTCTCAGGGCAGGCCAGCTAAGGTTATCTACTACTCCACTATAAAGCAACAGCTGGCTGGCTGGGACATAGTAGCACAGTTTAGGACTCTGTCTCCACAGGCTGCTTTTTGTTTGTTTGTTTTGTTTTATTTTATTCAGTTTGTTTATTTTTCTTTCTCTTTCATTGTTTTTTTATGAATGTGAGAGTGGTTCCTAACCTCTGTGGGTATGGTTCTGTTTTGTTCTACTTTTTATCGATTGCACCTCTCTTTTCTTTCAATCCTCTACACCAGTTTCCCCAAGTTGGCAAGATCCATCCAACCTTACTTGTAATTTCTTTCTCTTTTTCCACTTCTCTATTTTCTCCTTAATCGATTTTAAATTTTAACCCTGAGGGCAAAATTGATACATTACAGACTTACATATTTGCATATAATTATCTGGTTTTACATTTTGTTATATAATCACTAATCTACTTCCTATGGTTAAAAGTTGCAAACTAAGGGTTAACTCAGTTTGTTGTTTTATAGGCTGTGTTTGATGCTATTGGTACCACTACAGCCAAAACTGACATAATTGTTCTAAACAGCTGTTGGCCCTGATAATCCATGACTGAGATTAACAAAGGGTCACAGAAAATACTGTAGCACAGTGCCAAGAACCAAGGACTAGGCCAAGGGAGCCAAGGGAGCAACAATTTCTCATCTCCAATAAACAGAAGAGTTACCTCTGATCTTCCAACAGACTCAAAACCCAAAAACCAGCTACACCTGAGAGATACCTCAGAGAAGTAATCACTACCTAAGTGTCCTAAATATCACTAATAAAGCAATACACCATAGGCAATTTACAAGCATCACCCCAGGAATTAAGCTTAAAAAAAGACATTTAAATAGGATACAACACCAGACATCTATTTCAACTAAGGCAAACCCAGGAGGCAATAAGGTGGGATAATTTGAAAGCACCTCACCAAGTCTCTCTGAAGTGGTAACACCAAAGCAATTGAATGAGGCTCTGGAAAAAAATGAAGCCAGAAATAATCTCTCAAGTAACTATAGAGATTACCAAAATACACACCATGCTTAGCAATGTTAGAACAGACACAGACCAAAAAAAAAAAAAAAAAAAAAAGAGCTTAAGCAAGTTATGAAAGAGCAGCATGGGAAACAAATGGAATCCATAAAGCAGATTCAAGCAGTTATGCAGGACAATAAAAACTCCACTGAAAGTGTTCAAAGCAGATTAGGCCAACATGAGGACAGGATCTCAGATACTGAACACAGACTTGCAGTTAGCAACCAGGAAAAGAAAGATTTCTCAAACAACAAGGGACCATGAGAAACTAATCCAGCACCTGCTAGATGGGACAAAGAAGAATAACTTAAGATTAATTGGAGTCAATAAGCAGGAGATACCACAAATGACATTAAAAACATCTTCACAGACATTGTGACAGAAAACTCTCCTAGTAGAGAAAAAGAATTTGACATACAAATAAGGAAGGCACATAGAACCCCAATTAGCAATGGTAAAAAAAAAAAAAAAAAAATACAGCCAGGCATATCATAGTCAAGATTCCAGAAATTCAATACAAGAATAGAATCTTAAAAGCTGTTAGGGAAAAGAAACAAATCACCTATAAAGGAAAGCCCATCAGAATCATAGCAGACTTCTCAGCACAAACTCTCAAGTCAAGGAGAGCTCACAGTGAAGTACTCTAAGTTCTAAAGGAAAATAACTGTAGACCTAGATTGATGTATTCTGCAAAACTATCTTTCAAAACTGATGGAGAAATAAGATACTTCCATGCCAAAGAATATTTGAGGAAATTTATAACCATCAAACCAGCACTCCAAAATGTTCTGAAGGACATTCTAAAAAGAAATAATAAGAGTTATAGCTCCATGAACCCCAACAGAAGGATTTCACCAGGAAAGGCAAACAATTGGAAGGAAAAAAGAAAAAAAAGAACAGGGGAGCCAACAACAGGAAAATAACATGACATGGACAAGCAGTACATATCAGTTTTAACCATCAGTATTAATGGTCTCAGTTCACATTCAAAAGACACAGACTGGCAGAATGGATCAAGAAGCAAGATCCAACAATATGCTGCATACAAGAAACACATTTAACTCAAGAAGCAATTCATAGACTGAAAGTCAAAGAATGGAAAACAATACTCCATGCAACAGGAATAAAAAAAAAAAAAAGAAGGGGTAGCTATTCTATTTGCAGATAATGTGAATTTTAAGCCAAGATGTAGTAAGAGAGATAAAGAAGGTCATCATCCTGGTAAAGGGAACAAACAAACAATCCAAGAGGAAGAGATAACAACCATAAATATATATGCAACAAATACCAGTGTACCCAGCTATATAAAATGATTACTAATAGACATGAAAAATCAAATAAGCCCTAATACAATTATATTGGGAGACCTCAATACCCCATTGTCACAAAAAGACAGATCAACTAGACAAAAAGCAATAATGAAATATTAGAACTAAATCAAACTTTTGAGCAAATGGACTTAGTAGATGTCTATAGAGTGTTCCATCCCACAACATCAGAATACACATTCTTCACAGCTGCACACAGGATGTTCCCCAAAATAGACCATATGTTGGCTCATAGAACATATTTAAGTAATTTTTTTTTAAACCAGGGATTGAACTCATGACCTCACACTTACCAAGCAGGTGTTTATGCTGCTGAGCTAAATCCCTGGCCCCTTGTTTAAGTAAATGTAAAGGAATTTAAATTATCCCATGCATACTATAAGACCACAGTGCAATGCAATTGGAAATCCATGCCAAAGGAAACCACAAGAGCTTCATCAAACATGGAAATTAAATAGCACCCTACTGAACGATCAGTGAGTCACAGATGAAACTAGACAGTTTTTACAGTTGAATGATAATGATAATACAACATACTGGAACTAATGGGACACAATGAAAGCAGTTTGAAGAGTGAAATTTATAGCAGTAAATACCCATGTCAGAAAAACAGAGCAAGCACATCTAAACAAGTTAATGTTGAACCTCATACTCCTAGAAAAAGAAGAGCAGGCTAAAAAAAGCTTGTACAAGGGAGGCTAAAAAAAGCTTGTACAAGGGAGGAAATTATAAAGATCAGAGAAGAAATTAACACACTGGAAACCAAAAGAACAATACAAAGAATCAATGAATTGAAGATTTGGTTCTTTGAAAAATTAAATAAAATCAACAAACCCTTTGCCAACCTTATCAAAAAAAAAAGGAAAGACTCAAATCCACAAAATTAAGAATAAAAAGGGTGGGGCTGGGGATTTAGCTCAGTGGCATAAGTGCCTGCCTGGCAAGTGCGAGGTTGTGAGTTTGATCCCTGGTGGAAAAAAAAAAGCAGTAGGAATGAAAAGGGTGAAATCACAACAGACTCTGCAGAAATCCAGAAAACCATCTATACATACTTTGAAAACTCATATGCGAATAAGATGGAAAATACAGAAGAAATGGACATATAAAGTACCAAAGCTGAATTAAGAAGATTTAAAAATCCTAAATAACCCAATATTAATAAATAAAATTGAAGGGCTGGGGATTCAGCTCAGCAGCCTAAGCATCTACTTTGCAAGCACATAGTCATGAGTTCGATCCCCAGTACTGATAAAAATAAAAAAATAAAAATAAAATGAAATTGAAGATGTAATTTAAAAATTATCAACAAAGATGGATTCACTGCTGAATTCTATAAGAAATTTAGTGAACGGGGCTGGAGATTTAGCTCAGTGGCATAAGCGGCTGCCTTGCAAGCACGCAGTCATGAGTTCAATCCCTGGTATCAAAAGAAGAAGAAAAAAAAAGAAATTTAGCGAAGACCTAACACCATTACTTCTCAAACTCTTTAATGAAACTGAAAGTGAAGCAATACTCCTAAATTCATTCTTGGAAGCAATCATTATTTTGATTCCAAAACCAGAGAAGGACCCAACTAAGAAAGAGAATTACAGGTCAATCTCCCTAATGAACATTGACGCAAAAATCCTCAATAAGATACTGGCAAACAGACTGCAGCAAATTGTCAAAAAGATTGTATACAATGATCAAGTGGGATTCACTCCAGAGATGCAAGGATGGTTCAACATACATAACTCTATAAATGTAATACACCATATTAACAGAGCCAAGGGAAAAAAATCATGACTGTCTCAGTAGATGCTAAAAAGCTTTTGACAAAGTCCAGCATCCATTCATGATAAAAACCCCACATAAAAAATTGGAATCAATGGTTTTTATCTTAATCTGATAAAAGCCATCTATTACAAACTAACAGCCAACATAACACTAAATGGACAAAAACTGAAAACATTCACTCTAAAATCAGGGACAAGACAAGGACATCTACTGTCTCCATTATTATTCAACACAGTCCTGGAAACTTTAGCTGGAGCAGCTAGACAAGACAAAGAAATAAAAGGAAAAAAGATAGGAAAGGAAGAAGTTAAACTATCATTATTTGCAGAATGTTGGGGTTTGTGCCTAGATCCTCAATCCCCCAAATGGGGGGCCCAAAGGAATGAGACAAGCAGCATGATCTTTAGGGATCTAGGAGGACTAAAATCCTCTGCAGTTTGTAATCTGCCAGCCAGCCAGCTAGCTGCCTGATCCTGGGCAGCCTATAGTTAATCAGAAAAAGCAAGGAGTTGAGTGGAAAATGCAGGAACCCTGAGCAGAATCTTGGGCGGGTGTTTAAGGGCCTCTCAGAGCAACAGATGATGCTAATTAAGGAAAACTATCCAGAAAGTCTCCAGGTGGCCTCAGCTGTGGCCTATCTTGCCTCCTAAGGTGTCTCCTCATTCTCAGTTCAGCCATGCCGGGGGCCATTCCACAGCCCTGCACATGTATTCAACTTCAATGGCTCCAACAGCAGATCACATGATACACTACTTAGAAGAACCCAAAAACTCTACCAAAAGACTTTTAGATTTAATAAGCAAATTCAGTAATGTATCTGGTTACAAAGTCCACACTCAAAAATCAACAGCCTTCCTGTACACAAATAACAAACTCACTGAGAAATCAGGGAAACATTATCTTTCACAATATCATCCAAAAAAAAAAAAAACCCAAAAAACCAAAAACAAAACAAAAAAACAACCCTAGGAATCAATCCAACAAAGGATATAAAGGTCTCTACATTGAAAACTGCAGTACTCTGAAAAAGGAGATTGAAGAGGATATTAGAAAATGGATAGATATCCAATATAGTGAAAATAGTCATACTTCCAAAACTGTTATACAGATTCAATACAATCCCAATCAAAATTCTAATAGCATATGTCACAGAATTAGAGAAAAAAATCCTAAAACTCATCTGGAACCAGGACAGACCTAGAATAGCAAAGGCAATCTTGGGAAACAAAGACAAGATAGCATCATACATAGTTCCTGACTTGAAATTATACTATTAAGCTACTGTGATAAAAACAGTGTGGCACTAGCAAAACAAAACAAAATAACAACAAAAAAACAGACCTGAAGATCAGTGGAATAGATTAGAAGATGCAGAAACAACTCCAGACACACTAAGCCACCTTATTTTTGACAAAGGTGCCAAATACATTCACTGGAAGAAAGATAGCCTCTTTAATAAGTGGTGCTGGAAAAACTGGCTCTACACATGCTAAAGATTAAAACCTTACCCATATCTTTCCCCATGTACTAACTTAAAATCAGAATGGATCAAAGATCTTCATATTAAAACAGAAACATTACATCTGCTGGAAGATAGAGCAAGAAAACTCTTGAAGACACTGGTGTAGGCAAAGACTTTATGAACAAAACCCAGATTGCACAGGAACTATCACAAAGAATCAACAACTGGGATCTCACTCTACTGAAAGGCTTTTGCACAGCAAGAGAAACTAACAGAGTGGAGATAACCCACAATGCCAGAGAAAAGGTTTGCTAGCTCTTATGGTTGATACATTGTGTCAACTTGAGAAGTTTACAAGTTTAACTGAGAGACTCAGCAGGGAGCTGAGGTTCTCACTTTGTAAATATCCTCATTTTGTGCACAGGAGGGCAAGGAATTTTGTGAGCACTATGCCAGCCCTGAAGAGGGGTGGGGGTGGCCTGTGTACAATATAATGGGGGAGAAGAAGCTTGCTCTTGCTCTCTTTTTGCTGTGGCTGCCGCCTTGAAGCGTTGCTCCAGTGCCATACCACCCTGCCTTGCAACCAGCTGATTAGGGACTGAAACCTCCAAAAACTGTAAGATAAATAAACTTTTCCTTCCTCAATTTGGGTGTAAGGTATTTTGCCCTAGCAACCAGAGGAAAAATAAGAGTAACCAAGACACCGTCTGTTTCTCAGGCAAAGGATTACTACAAAGAGAATATATAAAGAACTAAAAAAACCCCAAAAAACTAGTCCTCCCAGATTTAAAGATCCAATCCAAAAATGGGCATTGGAGATGAATACACACTTCTCACATGAAGAAATACAAACAGCAAATAAATATGTGAAAAAATGTTCAACATCAATGGTCATTCGAGAGATGCAAATTAAAACAATACTGAGATTCCATCTCACTCCTGAAAGAATAGCTATCATCAAGAAATTAAGCAATGAGCCAGGCGTGGTGGCTCACGCCTGTAATTCCAGCACTTGGGAGGCTGAGGCAGGAGGATTGGTGTGAGTTCAAGACCAGCCTGGGCTACAAAGTGAGCTCAAGGCCAGCCTGAACTGCATAGCGAGACCCTGTCTCAAAAAGACAAAAAAACAAAACAAAACAAAACAAAACAAGACAAAACAAAACAACAAAAGAAAGAAAGAAAGAAAGAAAGAAAGAAAGAAAGAAAGAAAGAAAGAAAGAAGTTAAGCCATAACAAATGCTGGAGGGGCTGTGGGGAAAAAGGAAAACTTGTCCACTGCTGGTGGGAATGCAGACTGGTGCAACCACTGTGGAAGTCGGTGTGGAGATTTCTCAAAAGAGTGGAGATGCCATTTAACCCACCTATTCCCCTTCTGGGTATCTTCCCAAAAGAATTTAAAACATCACATCACAGTGATATATTGTACCCAGGTTTATAGCAGCACAGTTTATAATAGCCAGATCTTGGAAACAACCTAAATGCCCATAGACTGAGGGATGGATAAAAAAGATGTGGTATTTTTATACAGTGGAGTATTATTCAGCCATAAAGAATGATAAACTGGACACTTATAGGTAAATGGATGCACCTTGGGAACACAGTGAAATGAGTAAGACACACATGTAAACATCATATTGTTTCGTTAGCATGAGAAGCTGAAATAAAAAAAACATGTTTATGTGTATGTCTATGTATATAAAAATAGTTAAGATAGTTATATTACTGATTTCTCTGAGTTTGCTGAAGAGAAAGATTTGAGCTGGTGTTGTTTAGATAACTGAATGCAGAGGTCTTGTGCTCTGAGTGAATGATTTGTGGATGACAATGCACAATGTATGTACCATTATTACCCCTGGTTGACATGCCTTGAAATTTTGTTATGGTTTTTTGCCTTCTTTTTCTATTTATTTTTGAATAAAATAGATTTGAAAAAAACGGAAACGAAAACAAGACCAAAAAAGAATGTTTAGAATTAAAAACTACAGATATCTAAAATGAAAAACTTGATCGGGCATGGTGACACATGACTGTAATCCCAGCACTCTGGAAGCTGAGGCAGGAGGATCGGTGTAAGTTCAAAGTCAACCTACATAGTGAGTTCAAGACCAACCTAGACTGTTCAGTGAGACCCTGTCTCAAAATAATTTTTTAAAAAGAAAGAAAACAAGTCAAGAGTGATTATCCAAAGTAAAGCACAGAAATAAGAACTAAAAAAGGGAATAAGAACAAATGAACAAACAAAGAATGTGTGCAACCTGCAGGACAGGATCAAATTTTCTAATGTAGGTGTACTTGGCATCCCAGGAGGGGAGAGAGACTAGAGCAGAAGAGTAGCTTATAATTTATCAAAAATGACAAAAATACACCAATCCACAGATCCAAGAAATCCAACAAACCAAAAACAGGATTAATAAAAAGACCACACCTAAGCACATCATAAACTAATGAAAATCAAAGACAGAAAAAATCTTTGAGACAGCCAAAGGAGGTGTGAGAAATCAAAACTGTAAATAAACTGGGCGTGGTGGCGCATGCCTGGAACCCAAGCTGCCAGGAGACTGAGGCAGGTGGATTGCTGTGAGTTCAAGGCCAGCCTGGGCTACAAAATCGGTTCAAGGCCAGCCTGAACTACAAAGTGAAACCTTGTCTCTAAAAAAGAAAAAATGTAAATAAGGACCAAAATGTATAACACATATTGTGAAACAGGAAGAAAATGTTCAAACAGAAAGGGGAACCAGGGAGGGGGAGGGGGAAAGGAAAGAAAGGAAAAGAAAAAAAAATGAGAAAAGAAGGAAAAAATGGAAACAAAGCTTTTTGTAAATAAGGAGTGGAAGAGAGTTGAAGGGAGGGGAGGGGAATGGGGAAAAAAAGAATCAAGGTATGTCATGTGTGGGTACAAGTTCCCTATAACAAATGTAATCTTCACGTATATCTAAAATGTACCAATAAGCCTAATTTAAAAATAACAGCCCAGGGATCAAAGAGGCATTCCATTCATGGGCACAGTAATAACAAAGGCTGTTAAATTTTCATCAGGAGCAAACAATGGAACAGTGAGCAGCAAGCGACAACCAAGGAGCTACCAAAACGGTGGGCAAAAAAAGGAAAACAGAAGTGCAGGCAAAGATGAACAAAAAATGTGAGTACCAGGAACTCAATGAAAAAAGGCTAAAAGAGTCAGGCATGGTAGTGCACACCTGCAATACCAGCACCCAGGAGGCTGAGGCAGGAGAACTGCTGCGAGTTCAAGGCCAGCCTGGGCTACACAGTAAATTGAAGGCCAACCTGAACTACATAGTGAGACCTTGTCTCAAAATATCAAAACAACAACAAACACAAACACACACACACACACAAAACAGAGAGACACTGATAGAAGTTTTTCATGCTGAAGACCAGTAACCCTAAGTGGAAGCTCAAGGCTACAGGAAGGAATGAAGAATTTTCCAAACAGGAAATATGTGGGTAAATAGAAAAGTTTTTTAAATATTTTAAACTATTGGCTATTTAAAGTAAAAGTAGCAACTCCTGGTTTGTAATACACAGAAACAGACAATATGGTGATAATAATCAGTAGGTAGAAGAAGCTAAATGAATTCTACCTGCCTTAGTACAGTTTTGGGGGGCTTTTTTGTTTGTTTTTTGTTCTTTTGAGACAGGGTCTTGCTATGCAGTTCAGGCTGGCCTTGAGCTCACTTTGTAGCCAGGCTGGTCTCGAACTCGCAACAATCCTCCTGCCTCAGCCTCCTGAGTGCTGGGATTACAGGCGTGAGCCACCATACCAGGCGATTTAGTGCAGTATTTGTTAACAGCTTTATTGACTTATGATTCCTGTACCACGCAGTCCACCTATTTAAAGGTATAAAACCCGGTGGCTCTTAGTACAGTATATTCACAGAACCATGCATCATCCATCACCACGGACGGCAGGACCCTTTCATCACCTTAAAGCCCCTCGCCACCACCTGTCCCCATCCTTGCTTCCCCCTCGGCTGCACGTGACTGTCCCACTGTCCTGTAACCTCCTCTGCCTTGCCTCTGTGTGTTCTGGATGCTGCATAGCAATGGCCTCGTGCAGGCGGGGGTCTTGCGGTGGACTTCTCTGGCTCCCCACCACGTGTCTGAGGCCCATCTGAGCCCAGAGTCATTCCCCTCAATTTCTTATTGCCAAAGTGGGACCCTAGGGACCCTAAGAGTTCTGTCATGAGTTACAGTGTACGTTTTGACCCCTAGGATAACCACTTAAAGTACACACTGCCCATATATCCAAATAGCTGAAAGACAGAGCCCCAAAACCAAGCAAGTTGGAAGAAAATGTTCCGAATCACCCCACCAAACGTGGCAGGGAAATGAGGAGCAAGGAACTCCAACGATGTCAGGAATCCCGCTGAATACAGATGAACTGACTCTTCTGACAGAGACAGAGAGAGACAGAGAGAGAATATGAATGTGGGAACGAATTGGAAAAAACACAAAACATGACCCAGCTAGATGCTGTGTGGGAGAAACACGTTCTCAATATAAAAACAATAAAAAGAAATCAGCAAGAAGGAGAAAGCTCTCTATGCAAATACGAATTAAAAGGGAGCTCCATTAATATCAGACAGGGCAGATAGGTAACATATGGGCTTCATACTTTTGGTAGCATAATCGAAAACCAAGAAATGTCTTTTTTCATGGGGGAATACCAGATACCATGCTTCTTCTTCACTTCTGTTTCTTTTCTAAAATCCAGGCCCAGCTCTTGGTTTCCTACAATCTCATTAGGAGTCAAAAAATCCCTTTTACCAAAAATGGAAACAACAAAGCACCCGTCAATTGATGAAGAGATCCCTAAAATGTGGCATATCTACACAGCGGAATATTATTCAGCCGAAAAAGGGACAAAATACTGATTGATACGTGCTATAGCTGGCGTGGACCTTGAAAATTTTACATAAAACTGAAAGAAGCTAGATACAAAACACCACATAGTCTGTAAAATGTCCAGAATAGACAAGTCCATAGAAACAGGAACAGATGTACAGTCTTGGGTGGTCATCAGGGCATAAGGGTATGGGAGGTTTGGGCATCACTGCTGGTGAGTGGTTTGTTTTTGGGGTGATGAAAATGTTGTATAATTAGTGGTGGTTGTTGTACAGCCTTGAGAATACACCTAACAACTTTGAAAGAGTGGAGTTTTTGTTTTGTTTTAGTTTTGTATGGAACTGGGGATTACACCTGTGCTACACGCCCAGGCTCTTTATTTTTTATTTTGAGACAGGGTCTTGGTTCAGTTGCTCAGGTTGGGCTCAAACTCCTCCTGCCTCAGCTTCCCAGATTGCTGGGCTTGCAGTCTTGCACCACCATGCTGGCTTAAAGTGGTGCAGTTTATGCTACGTGAATTACATCTCAATTTTTAAAAAGACTATTAGGAAGACCTATAAGTGATATTTTGGTTTTATCATTAAACAAGATCACACTGCCACTGAAGTCTTTTCTTTCAGTTTCTGCAGACTTCTCTCATCCCTTACCCTCCTGTCTTAGCTACTTCCCTCATTGCTGGCACAAAATACCTGACACGCACAAGCTAATGGGGGAGAGGTTCATTTTGGCTCACAGTTCATAGAGGTTTCAGTCCATAGTTGGCTGGTTCCAACACAGGAGCATGGCAGAAGGCATCACAGAGGAGAAACAGTCCATGGCTATATAAATAAAGTGCAACATAAAACAACAAATAATAGGAAAAAAGAGAGAGAAAAAAATATTGTAATCCAGTATCTAAAAGTGTACCTTGATTTACTATAACTGTGTTACATGTTTTATACACCTCCTGGCCTATTAATCTGGTTGCTAATCTATGTATAATTAACTTTAGGGATGCATAAGATAAATAAATGAAATTGACACTGGCAAAAAGGGGCTGTGGAGAGGAATGGGGAAAAAATGAGATGTGTTATATAAGTACCAGTTCCCCACAATGAATGAAATCATCATGTACTGCAAATGTGTAGTAATAATAAACATTTTAAAACAAAACCAAACAGAACAAAACAAAGACAGTTAATGACAAATCAGGCAGGAAGTAGCAGCAATCAAGGGAGGAGGGATACATATACCCAATCCAGGCCACACCCAGAGCAACTCAGCTCTCCCCACCAGGCTTCACTTCCTAACACCACACCCAGCTGGACAATCAGCGGACTGACCCAGTACCACACACCCAGGACCCAATGCCATACACCCAAGATCCTTCACCTCTCAAAAGCCCTGGCTGTGAGCACATGAGGATTTGGGGGGAATGTTTTAGATATAAACCGTACTACCACCCTTCTAGAGAGTCAGTTATCTGCTCCCACCCAGCCAGATTAGAGCATCTGTCTTTCAATTTGGTGCCTAGCGGGTAGATTAGACAGGAGTCTCCGGTAAAGAAAGGGAGGGTGGCTTTGAGCTGTCTTCTCATGCTTTCCATGACTCGCTTTATCAGGGATAGGTGCCCCTCCTGTTTACCACTGGGGAGAAAGAATAAAATGGCCCACATACTTCTTTTTCACCAATAATTTGTATAAGCCAAACTTTGCAAGCAATGGTTTCCTTAGCAACCCCTAACTCATTCTCTTCAGTTACAAATTACTCTAGGAATGGGAGTGTCCTTCCCAGACAACATGAATTCATTGGGAAATTTCACAGAGCTCAATCTTGGAAACAACCCAAAACCCCACATACAAACTGCAGAATGGATAAAAAATATGTGATATTTTTATATAATGGAGTACTATTCAGCTATAAAGAAGGATAAACTCGAGGCTTTTTTAAGAAAATGGATGCAATTTCAGACCATACTCATTAGTGAAATAAAATAGACTCACATGTGTAAACATCATATTGTCTCCCTAGTGTAAAAAACAAAGAGCAAGGAAGACCCAAAAAATCTACAATAGATATTGTGAGAGAGAAGGGGAGGAAACTGCTCAGAAAACAGGGGCAACCTGGATGGGGGAAAGGAGATAATTATATTACTAGTCTCTGTTGTTGGTTCATTAAAAAGAACAGTTTGTGCTTTCATTGATCATTTTTTCATGCCTATATCTTGTAATCTGAGTAGCTACTTTGAATACACAATATATTAACCATTATTAATCTCTTATTATTTTGTTTTGAAATTCTGTATGATTTATTCTTTTTTTTTTTAAAATTAAAAAAGGAAAACCAAAACTTGGGGTCCCCACACAGGTTTTCATGGGCAGTTTGCAGGAATTCAAGGGGCCCAAGGTGAAAGGCAAGGAAAGCAAAAAGTACAACTGTAATCCTAGCACACAGGAAGCTGAGGCAGGAGGATCACTATGAGTTCAAGGACAGCCTGAGCTACACAATGAAACCTTGTCTCAAAGAAAGAACAGAACAATTCTTTTTTTACCCTGTTTATACCCATGGTTAGCAAGCTCACCTAGCAGTGACAGATCTGCTTTGAAGTTCACCAATTTGGTCAATTTTCTCCAATTGAAGTACAAAAGACATGTAATCCAAAGTCACAGATAAAACAAACATTTTAAAATGGCATTGGAAGATGTTGACTTGAATGGGGACAATATTAATGCATAAGCACTTGGTCTTCTGGGTTTTGCTTTCAACCTGTGACAGCCAAGTCAGGTATCCAAGGTCACGACAGCAGGTCCTAGAGACGTGACTGTACGGAGCCTCCTCCAAGCCGGTCATGTCATGTCACACACAGCCCACTTCTCACGCCCCACTCGGCGCCTCGCCCAGTCAAAGGGCAGTGACCAAACCCACTGCACCTGCCGGTCAGCTGCCCTCCTGCCTGCCCTCCCACGCAGGGCCAGCTCCACAGCCGAAAGCCGCACAGCCCTGGCCTGCGCTCAGGAGGGCCCAGGCCTGCATCGCCCTCCAGCCGTTGCCGCCTTGGACCTTCCTATTTGGAAGCAGCTTTCTTTTGCGCTGGGCCCTGTAAATGAAGCAGCCATCCCTACAAACAGCGAGGCTCGTCCCAGCTTTACAACAGCAGCCTGGCCACCTGCTCCTCATCCATTTTACTGATGGGGGCATCTCATATGGATGGGGCTATCCCATATGACTGCAGAATTCACAGTGACAGAGGCCATGTCACGCACACTCTGTGCTAAAGATCCCTTCTAGATGCGTCCTTACATGTGCCGAAAGGCCACTGATGTGAACCTTTTAGAGCTTTCAATGAGAACAGCCGGCTGTGGCTCGCGTGCGGCAGGTTCACCATCCCTGGTGTAGACCACTAGAAAGTGGCCTGTGATGAGCAGCAAAAAGACCCAGCAAATCTTTCAGTCAACACTGAAGCACCTCCCAGGGACAGACGTGGCCTTCGCAAGACGGCTGGCAGTATCCACTGGCAGGACAGTCGTGCCTCAGTGCTCCTAGTGGCTCAAACTCACAAACCAGGCAGTTGCCCTGGGTGCCAGCCAGCCTGGCCAATAAGGCCAGCTATGCTGAGGGATCTGAAAGGCCCTTCGTTTCCTGTAAAGCCTCTTCTGGGTTTCAGGAAGGAAGTGGAGAGATGAGAGGAAACCACAAACCAATAGAACTGTAATAGCAGGGTCACCCCTTGGTTCACGCAGAGGGGGAAGGAGGGTCTGTATGCTGCATTTCATCCTAAAATGGGAAGGAGGTCATTCTCCACATTTCCAACAGGCCAGAGAGCTGAAGCCCAAGGACTGAGACCAGCCCGCAAGGCCGGGAGATGGGCTCAGGTCATTCAGTCTGCTTCGGGCTAGAGGCGCCAGAGAGGAGGGTGAGAGTGCTGGTGGCTCAGCCAGCGCTGAGTTTCCCTCTGCTGTGCACAGGCTTCTAAAACACTGGTGGGCTAGGGCCCAGCCAGATCATCTGTTCCTGGGAACAGTTTCTTGCAGCAAACTCCAAAGAGGCAGACAGAACAGGACCATCAACTTCCACACCTCTGAAAGCCCCTAGAAAAGGGTAGAAGTTTCCTAGCACTGTGCTTACCATGTAACCAAAGGGCCAGAGAGTCCTCAGCTTGGGCATTTCAACACTGGCTGCTTACTTTTCCTGTCTGTGCCCTAAACAGTCTCTGGAAACTTTAGATTCAAAGGCTAAATTTCAAGCCCAGATGAGCCCCCACTCTCTGCTACCCTTGACACCTTCCCCAGCACCCTTACCAGGAAGGCCAGTGACAGGGTCTCCTCGAAAAGCTGGCCACACCTGAAAGACCTTCAGGCCACATGAACTCTTTGGCCCTTTTGTCCCCGTAGCTGCCACCCTAGGAGATGATTGTGCCCTTCAGCCTTCTGGGAACACTTAAGGCTCCAGGCGCTTCGAAAAGGATTAAGTCAACTGAGCAGAGACATGTTTTTCCAATTAGTTAGAAACCTCCCATGTTGGAACTTTTGCAAAACTGGCTGGTTACTTTCCTATTCCCCCGAGATCCCTCATTCCTTCTTTCTTCGTAAATAATTTCACAAGGTTTTCAGATATATTTGGTATGAAGGCCCATAACCATGGAATAAACAGGATGCTCATGGTGAAATGAAGGCTAAAGCCAAAAGTCTCATCTCTTGTGAGCTGTGCGGGAGGGGGAAACTAACATCTACCCGTCTCATTAAGGCTCGTGTAGACACGTGCAATTACGTGTGGGCTTGACTTGGATATATACACTTTACCTACATGCATATGTTTATAGAAAGGCCTTTCCCACTGATATTTCTGTCCCGTGCCAAGTCTGAGCCAGCCTGCCAAAGTTGGGGAGACCAAGAGCTCGAGCCAGCAAGCTCACTGTCCTTAAAGGGCCATTCACCTGCAGAGCAGGGAATGAGGAAACAGGGAAAGTGCCTTCCTCATACTTTCAAAAACAAGGCATATCTGGAAACAGCAAGCCGGTGACCAGTCACAGCAGGAATAAATATCCCAGCCAGTGCACTGACACACAGATGAGTCTGACAAGCCTGTGTTCATTCCCACTGTGCATGTGAGAAAACAGAGGCTGAGACATGTGCCCAGAGTCCTATGCTGAGTGGCAGTGGAGCCTGCACAATTCCCACATATGTATACACCTCCTCTCAGGTATTCAATCAAACCCTAGGTGCTGCTAGCTGGGAGTGGTGGTGCACACCTGTGATTCCAGCATTTGGAAGACAGGAGGATCATTGTGAATTCAAAGCCAGCCTCAACTGGCCAGACCTGGTAGCATGAGTAAGTAGAAAACAGGCTAGCCTTGAATTTACTATGTCGCCTAACAGGCCTCAAATTCACAGCAACACACCTGCTTCAGCCTCCTGAGTGCTGGGATCAGGAGCCAAACTTTGTCTCAAAAAAACCAAACCAAACCAAACCAAGCCAACAACAAAAATCCTAGACAAAAACCCCTCTGAATGGGTTTTTGCAGATGTAATTTAAGTCTCAAATCACTTGACTTTGAGAGGAGGGCCTTGAATTAACCACCTGAATGCTTTAAATTTTGGCCTAGAGAATAGATAGGAAGATTGGAAGCTTAGAAAACATTCAACTCAAATTCCTGGCAGGAAGACTGACGGGGTTTCTAGGAGGCAAGGGGAGCCCTCTGCTCACCACCAGCAGGAAATGAGACCTCAGTCCTCCAATCGTGAGACTCGGAAGTCGCTGATGAGCCAGACAGGCTGGAAGCAGGCTCTGCAGGAGCTTCGCAAGAGCCGGCCAGCTGTCACTGAACTCAGCAGAGAATCGCCCAGGCCATCAGACCCCAAAGCCCGGAAGCAAAGATAAATCTGTATTATTTTCACATATCAGTGGCAGTTTGTCACACACCATTCACATCTCTGACCATGAGTCAGAGTGCTAATCCCAGCTGTGGCACCTACTGACAGCTCTCCAGGCCTCCAGAGGCCTAGCACAGTCTCCTGAGGGCCCCATACAACACTGTTCATGCTCTCCGCAAGAGCAGTACAACCTCACAGGGACTGGCCTTGAAAGTCCTTAGATGTTAATACTGTTAATGCGACTTAGCACACTGACGTTAACTTTGGTCACCTGGTACGTACTATCCATATGACTGATACAGTGCATTTTGGGGTTGTTTCCCCCACCCTGTTTGTTGTTGTTGTTGTTTTGGTACCAGGGATCGAACTCATGACCTCACGCTTGCAAGGCAGGCGCTTATGCCGCTGAGCTAAATCCCCAGCTCCCATCCTGCTTTTTTTGAGACAGGGGCTCACTCTATAGTTCAGGCTAGCCTTAAACTTACTACATAGCCCAGCCTGGCCTCAAATTCACAGCAATACTCCCGTTTCAGCCTCCCAAATGCTGGGATCAGAGGTGTGCACCACCACACCAACAATTGATGTAATATTGATGTTCATCTTGGTCACCTGGCTGAGGCAGTGTGTCGGGTTACCCTACTTCCCTTCCATTCTGGAAAGAAGCCACTCTGCGCAGCCCACCCTGAAGGAGTGGGAGGGATCTGTATTTCTATTTACTCAGTGTGGTCCTGCTACCAGATCTACTACCCATAGTTCAAGGACTCAATATGAGGCGAGCAGCTATGGTGTGACATCGCACAGCCCTGTCCCATGTGAGGCCAAGCAAATGTCCTACTCATCCTTGTGCTCTTACCTGAGTAGCTTTTTGAATGAACTCATTTTAAACAAGGGAACTTGGTATCACCTCTTGACGTTTTTGACAGCAGCCCAGCACAGAAGGTCCCAGATGCCTGGGTCATAGATGAGCCCAATTACTCTGTATCAGCCTCTCCGTCCTTTGCTTCTCCTCCTGCAAGGCCTTGGGGTGAGTAGTCTCATACTCCTAGTCTTCAAGCCTGCAGGGTCCCCATACAGGCAGCTTCCACCAGTGCTGAAGGCAGCAGTTCTGAACTGTCCTTCCAGGGGTCTCCAGCCCAGGGAGCTGCAGATCTCAGCTGAAAACCTGTTTGATTAGAAGTTTTTTTTTTTTTTTTTTTTTTGAGGGCCGGGGCTATAGCTGAGTGGCTCAGCACCTGCCTCCCAAGTACGAGGTCGTGAATTTGATCCCCATGCCAAAAAAAAAGGAAAAAAATTTTCTTTGAGACAAGGTCTCACTACGTAATTCAGGCTGCCCTTGAATTCACTATGTAGCCAAGGATAACCTGGAATTGTGGTAGTCCTCCTGCCCCAGCCTCCCAAGTGCTGGGATTACAGGCATGTACCTTTGCGCCTGGCTAAGCTTTCTAAACGCTTAGAGATCTCCCTGAACCCAGCTCATGTGGTCTAACTAAAATGTAGCCCAAGGGGGTGCTGATAATCACCACACCCAACAGCAGGAAGCCCAGGCTCGGCCATGACTGGGGGGCATCTTCATGTGCAAAGGGGGAGCCAGTGTGTGCTGGGAAATCCTAGGGCAGGGCCTCATTCTGACACAGCTCCAAATAAGTATTAGCTGGATGGAAGCTCTGGTTCTGCCTTTTCTTCATGTCACAGGATGGGGTTAGGTGCAGAGAGAACATCCAAAGAAACTTTTCTCTGTCCTCTTTGGCCAGCAGGGCGGAAAGCTTAGAAGCTTAGTATTTTCAAAAATACTAAATGCCGCTGCTACTTCTTTTCTTCTTTTCCACGCTGAGGATTAAACCCAGGCCCTTACCCATGCTTGGCAAGTGCCCTATCATTGAGCTCCATCTTCAACCCTTTTAAAAGTTTGAGGTGAGGGGCCCGGGACTTAGCTCAGCAGCATAAGTGCCTGCCTGGCAAGAGTGAGGCTGTGAGTTCGATCCCTGGTACAAAAAAAAAAGAAAGAAAATTTTGAGGCAGTCTTGCTAAATTGACCAGGTTGGCCTTGAACTCGCTCTCCTCCTGTCTCAGCTTCATGAGTAACTGGCATTTCAGACATGCTTGTGTTTTCTTACCTTTCTTGCCCATGTCTTGCCTTGCTCCCTTGGTTCTAAAGAGAACTAGACTCACTGCCCATTGTTTTGGGAGCAAGTAACTTGCTTCATAAATTCTCCATCCAGGTCCACGGATGAACGGGCACTGTGCTCAGAATGGATGGCACCTGGAGCTCCCTGATGCCAGATGGAGGTGATGAGAGCTAGACGAGGTCTTTGGATTTTGAGCTGAAGCTGTGTTGCAGTGAAGCACTGGGGCCCTGGGGTGAGATGAATGGGCTCTGCACAGATGCAGGGTAGACAGGGCAGGCAGAATTCCTTGTCCTGGAATGATGTTCACACTCTAGTCCTTGGAATCTGTGACTGTTATCTTGGTGGTAAAAGTGACTTTGCAGATGTGATTAAAGGGCTTTCAGATGAGGAAATCAGCCAGGGTATAAACAGCTGAGATAAGGGTTAATGAGGGGGTCAGAGAAGATATGGCGCAGTGCAGGAAGCAATCACACATCTTGTTCACTGTGGGTCCCTAGAGCCTACAGTGCACAGGTGCTCAGTATGTGGTTGGTGACAGAAAGGCCAATGAAACAAACATTTTTAAACACCTGCCCAGATTGCCTGGATTCGTTATCAGCCTTGTGAACAAGTTATTTAACCTCTCTGACCACAATCATCCTTCTCTCCAAATTAAAAAAGAAGGCTCAGTGAAATGAAGTAACTCACCCAAATTGGGCAATTAATAAGGGCTGGGATTCAAAATCAGACCCAAAAAAACTCATCTGGTTACCAAATCCAGCACCCTCCCCACCCCCTACACTGGTCTGGCCACAACTGGCAAATCTCCCAGGGTGGATAGCGGTAAAATTTCCCATGGCCTCATTTAGTTTCTTTACTTCATTTGGTGGCTTTTCATTCTGGTCACTGGCTGCTATCCCATTTCCGAGGGCTGAGGCCAGTCAAATTGCCCAGTGACAGACCAGCAGGGGGTGCTAGCGCCCATGTGTAAAGACGACTGCCCTCAGAAAGGCCCTGAGGAAATGCTACTCAGTCAAAAAAGGTCCTGCCACCAACAGAGGGTCCCCGACGGCAGGGTGGGAAAGACACAACCTACTTGCTTCTCGACCTGTCCCTGAGACCTGCAGGCTAGATCCTCTGGGCCAAAGGACTTCATCGCCATGGCTGAGGTTTTCATTGCTATCTCCCGAATAAAGGAAATAAAATGTAGCAATGTGGTAAAAATTTCCAGCACAGCCCCCGGCAAAAACAAAAACAAAAACCCTCTCATTTGCATTTGTTTCCTTTATCAACATGACATGCAGTAATTCTCATGGGACTATCATTTCAGATTCTTCTTGAACCACCTAACTGCTCTTTCAGACTCAAAATTGCTTCACTCCTTTCCTCCATCGTTTCAGTATTCTTTTGGTACCTCAGGGAACTTGCAGGCCCCATATAAACTATGCTTGATTCCAAAGGCCTATGAAGGGCTCCTTTCATTTGAAAATTGCTGTGAGCCAAGTATAAATCTGAGAGCATCATGCCTTCCCACTTCTCTGTCTCCTAGCCCAAGAGCCAGTCCCAACACATACTGCCTGCCTGTGTGCCAGGCAAAACCCCATGCTGGACAGAGACGCAGGGAGAAGACAGGCACGTCACAGGGAAAGATGGGCAATTTCAGAACAACTTATGTACCAGTCTACAGAGATTCCCATCCAGAAAGGACCACTAATCCAGGTCCCAAGAACCTCGTGGCCACCATTCAGTGAAGGAAACTTCTTTCCACTTTGCAGACTGATCTCCACACCCAAGGTCAGATAGGAAAGGGTGGCTTGGAACTGGACTGCGTGTGTGACGCTACTGCTGTCTCCCTTACCCTGAGCAAGCTGGGACTGCTCAATGATGTTCTTTTGCACAGGCTCCAAAATATCTGCTAGATAGAAGTCACCATGGTTGAAGATGCACCTCCTGCCTTGTCCTTATAATGGGCTGCTTCTCAGTGTTTCTAAAGGTCTTATGTTAGTATATGTTTGCTGTGTAATGATTACATGCATCATGGGAGTTGGGACATGTACATATCTTAGTTTTTTTTTCATTCCTTTCCCCTCCATGTCCTCCCACTTCCATCCATCTCTTGGCCCCTTTCATTTGCAAAATGCTTCTCAGTAACTTTAGGCCATAACAATCACAACAATAGCTGAGGAACAGCAATACCAGCCTTTACCTATTTGGCAGCCCCACACATCAGGGCGGTGGCCCTTGAAATCTGAAGATAATACTACAACAGAACATGTCTTCTACATTCCTTTTTTGTCCTTACTCATGAAATCATATACAAAATGTCATGAGACCAAACAATTATTTCACATACTCAACGCCTCCCCTGCTTCACCTGAGGCTGAAGAATTTTGCAGTAAATCTTCAGCTTTACAAGAACAGGCAACAGGAAGAATTAGGGAACTCAGACAATCAAAACCAGCTAAATGAGGGTTTCAGGGTTTTTTTTTTTTTTTGTAATGTAAAGCAGTTCCAAGAAAAGTGAAGTCATGGCCTAGGTTGCTTATTTTCAGTTCTTAGAAAAGAGCTAATTCAAAAGGGAAGCTACATCGCCCCAGCCTCTGAGCTGGTCACTCAGTCATTCGCTGTCTGGCAGCAGTTTGATGACTTTGATTTGGCACCAGCAACCTCGAGCCTTCGGATGTGTTTTCATTGGATGTCAAGGAGGAAACATGAGATGAAAGAGTGAGAGTTCTTAATGTTCAGAGAAACAAACCACAAGCTGAGGTGATGTACTTCCAACGCACAGGCAGGGGCCGTTTTGGGGGTGCTCAGATAAGACACACAGCACCCTCTTTTGCCCATCCCTCATACTCCTGATGGACTTACTGCCTGGCCACAGTGGTGACCCAGCCAGCATTTTTCGATTAGGTGTTATTTTCCAGAAGCTGGAGGATGGTATGTTAGGCAGGATGCGGCCAGCATGTTCTTGGCAGCCAGGGTCAGCTTTCCAGCACAAAGAGAGCTGCAGATCAGCAGGACCCCAGTAGGGGAAAGAGCCTTGTGAGTATGACACACACCCAGCTCCAGGGCTTGGTGAACAAAGTATCATGATAGAACTTTGTTCTAAGAATCCTTTAACAGAGATCCAGTGACCTGCATCAAACTTCATTTGGGGGCTTTAGGTACGACTCAGTGTTAAAGCACTTGTCTGTCCATCCCCAGCACAACAGAAACAATACATCTCAATGCAATCAAAAGCAGCTCAGCCACTGTCCCCATCAGGGACAGCTGAAGGAGACATGACAACGGAGCAGAACAGTGTCCTGCATGGGACCCTGGAATGGAAAAGGACATTAGGAAAAAACTAAACAAGACAGAATAAACTACCCATTTGAGGTAGTAAGGTCTCCATATTCACTCATTAGGTGTAACAAATGCTCCACGCTAATGTAGGGTGTGAATGGCCAGGAGAGGTAGGTGCAAGAGTATGGGAACTCGGCACTATCTCTGCAATGTTTCTGTGAACCTAAATATTACACACACCCACGCACACACACCCACACATTCACTCACTCTTAAAGGCAAAGAGGGATGTAAGCAAGAACTTCTTACTTCTTTCCAGCAACAATAATTTTGTGCCTACCATCTACTAAGCGCTGTGTAAAACTAATTTATACAGACCCTTTTTCCTTATGCCAGTGCTAAGAACTAGGTATGAGATTTTATACATAGGGAAGTGAAGAACAGAGAGGTTAGATAACTTACTCATGGCTACACAGAGAATTTAGCAACAGTGAAGGGCTCAAATTCAGATCTATAAGGCTCTAAAGCGCCCATTAAAGTGCAGCAATATTGCTTGAAAAACTTCACACTGTGACATAAAGCAGCTCCAAACAAGCTTCCAGCAGTTAACAGGCCCAGATCAGTAATAAAAGCAATGCACTTCCCAGTTTTCCCTACCTTTAAAAGAAAACGTTAGCTCAGCGGCATAAGTACCTGGTGCCTGGCAAGCGCTAGGATGAGTTCGATCCCCGGTACCAAAAAAAAAAAGAGAGAAAAGAAAACGCTGATAGTTTTAAAAACATAGAAAATTTAAGGCATTAATAAATGCAGACAACAACTCACGCACCGCTGGTGGCAATGCATGATACACTCACTTTGGAAGACTGGTGCTTTCTCAGAACACTAACTGCAGACTCGCCCCGTGAACCAGCAGGGGTGCTCCCAGACACTTACCTTGATGAGAAAATTTCTGTCCACACAAAACAGACAACAGCTCCCTTCATGATTCTCAAAGACTGGGACCAATAGAGATGTCCCTCAATAGGTGGACTGGGTGAACAAATGGTGTACGTGCAGATAATGGAGCATCATCTTTGATGACAAAAAGAAATGAGCTACCAAGCTGCAAAAAGACATGGAGGAACTTTAAATGCATAAGTGAAAACAGCCAGGGCAGTAAAAGCTATATACTATATGAATGTCTGCAAAAGGCAAAACCAGAAACAGGTCAGTGGTTGGGGGGGGGGGGTTGATAACGGAGGGAACATGGAGGATTTTTATAAGATTGATCATTATGCATTTGTCAAACCCACAGAATTGGCAAAAAACCATGGTGTGAACTTTGGCTGATAAGAATGTATCAATGTAACAATGCAGTCAAATGATCATCAGTGGTAACCAGTGTATCACAATAACAGATGTTAGTAATAAAAGCTGGGCGTATGAGGCATGTGGGAGTATATATACTTTCACTCCATGTTTCCACAAACCCAAAACTATTTTTAAAAATAAAGTTTATTTTTTAAAAGAAGCATATAAAAATGTATTAGTGATAAAAAATTTATTAGAGGTACTACATCAATCATTCAGGCAAAATTCTACTGTATTGGAATATGACATGCCTTCCTTGGAATTTGTAATCGAAAGATAAATCCAACATGTGTAATAAAGAAGCAGGGAGCAGAAACCCAGCATTCAATACAATCATTACACAATCCATTCCACATGCAAAGCTGTAAGAATTCTAAACCAGGAGACTGCTCTCTTGCTATGTTTTGTTTTGTATTGTTTTTTTGTCTTTTTGAAACAGGGTCTCGCTATGCAGTTCAGGCTGGCCTTGAGCTCACTTTGTAGGCCAGGCTGGTCTCGAACTTGCAACGATCCTCCTGCCTCAGCCTCCCGAGTGCCCGGCTTATGTTTTAACAAAGTTATCAAACAGAAGTTTAGGTAAAATAATGACAGTTGTTCTCAGTCTTGGTTTTTCAATTTCAAAGAGAAATTCTGAAAACATCTCAAACAGCTTCTCCCTTCTCATAAAAGATTATATCTAAACAAAATGGACCCTAAATATTTGCGTGATATTTGAAGCAGAAAGAGAGCTGAATGTGCCAGGCATGGTGGTGGCGTACACTTGTAATCCCAGCACTCTGGGAGGCTGAGGCAGGAGCATACGTGCAAGCCCAGCTTGGGTAGCGTGGTGATTTAGAGAGAGCTTGCCTCAAAATAAAATATAACAAAGGCTGAGGTTGTAGCTTAGTGTAAAGGCCCTAGGGTTGGAAGTTGTCATTGGAGAGACAAGAGCCATGACATCATTCCTTTTTCACTCAGGCCGCTTTCCTGCCTATTACTACACTTTAATCACCATGGACACTGGCTGAGATTCAAGTTTGGAACTGTAAGATAGAGATGAAGCCCTAATGGAAAAAGAATCATCATTCGTAAAATTTGGAAAATGCAACATGAGATTTCTCTGTACTTTAGACAGAAATTAACACATATAAATGGAAGGAAAAAGCCACAGAGCATCTGCTTTTCATCAGCAAACACAGCCAAAGCAAGGGGCAGTGGAGGTTGAATTCACTGAAGCCTCCTAACTCTTAAAAACCCCTGCATCCAGATGCCTGTGTCAACCAAGCAATTCCCTCCGAGAAGCTTTTGAGGAATATACAATGCCAATAAAATATACATGAGTGATGTCTGTGAAATCCACACCATCAGAACTGAGATCACTTTAGAGAGAAGCTTGTTTTTAATGAGAGTTCCAATGTCATCTTAAGGAATGTTCCTGTGTAAATCTTCCACTTCCAGTTCCCACATGCTTTGGTGGATGGGATTATCGGAAAGATCTGTGATCTTCACAGCCTGAAGGCATGGCTCCGGGCTACAGGCCTGCACCACTCCCATCACCATCACGTACTTTCCTAGGAAAAGGAGAAAAACCCATGGTAATGTTGATAGGAACGTGGAGTCCCAGGGACAGCCCTCAGCCACCCTGTTCATCAGAGCTGAACTTGATCAGAGAAGGAAATCAGAGACAGAAAAAAACTTCCAGGGCTGGAAGTATAGCTCAGTGGTACAGCACTTGTGTGACACAGGAGGGCCCCTGGTTTCTATTCCTCATGCCACAAAAAATAAATTAATTAATTAAGTTAAAACTTGGGTAGTAGATACCAAAACAAAGGCAGATAGTGATAGAATATGTATGAATGAGTGCATTATTTAACCTGGAAAATTACATCTTCCATAGCTTCTTTGATTTCTGGTTTTAATATTTTAAACAGACTATCATGTCCAATGTTATCATTATCATGCCCAAGGAATGGAGACAAATCCACATCAGAGTGAGCTATAATTAGACAGACTGCCCCAAGCAGAGGCAGAAACTCCAAGTGGTTCTCTAGTTCCTTTCTTTGCTCAACACCACAGAGTGTCTGACTGGTTGCTGTGCACAGGACGGATTCTTTTTCTGCCAACCCACTCCTAGCCAGCTGTAAACCAAATCCAACTTTCCCTCAGTGTTGCCAAAAAAAGTTGGGCAGTCATCACACACTGCCACACAGTGCTACACTGTTCCAATCCGCCAGGACCAATCCCTGCCACCTCCATCGATATCCCACCACCTCTGAGCACACACAAGCGAATCAATAAAAGACCAGGCTTCCACAAGGGTGATCTAATGACATATTAACCACCATCCTCTTCCCACTCCATTGGGGAAGTGACTCTCCTTGAAAGCAAAACTTGGCCAGTCTCAAACCACACAAAATGTAATTGTATTAAAAAAAATTCCCCAAACACTGCAAGAGGGACGGCAGGCTGCCAGCCTCTGGGTGCCCCACTTTCAACATCAGGGCTGAGAGCCCGGGCTTTGGCTGAGAGAAGCCAGGCGAGCTGACCCTGACACTCCCTGGTGTTCTACCCCAGGCAGGATGCATTTAGGGCTTTGTGAGACCATCTCCAGATCACTCCAGTTCCTCGGTGACAGAGGACACAGTAGTACTAAAAACACACTTGCCATATTCTGTCAATGGCCCTAAAGTGCTAGTAGAGATAGAACCCTCAGGAACTGAAGGACTGGGAGGCTAAGGCAGGAGGCCTGCAGGTTAGAGCCCAGCCTGATCAATTTAGTAATTTAGTGAGGCCTTGTTTTAAAGTAAAAAATAAAAAAAAAAGGGCTGAGGATGTAGCTCAGTGTGAAGGCCCAAGGTTCAACCCCCAGTATCACACACATACACACTAAGACCCAAGAAAGGTGAGCAGGAGACCTGCTAGAAATCACACAGGTAGGTGGAGGCAAGAGACATGAACTGTGACAAATTCTGTTCATTCCACCCACACCCTCTCTCGTCAGGAAGCAGCTCTCCACGGTTCCTCCCCTCCCAAAGCCTCCTTCCGGGCCTTTCCTTGCCCACACCAGTGGCACCAGTGGTCTCCCTTCCAGCTTCTTCCTTCCCAGCCAATCCTGCCAGGCCACTGCAGCCCTTGTTCTTGGGGCAGCTTCTGCCTCAGAGCCTTGCCACCTGGTGTAGCTAGGTGGACTGTGCCTCTACTTGGTCTATAGACAAGGGCAGCTGGAGGGTGGAGGAACTTCTGACTAGATTGCATCTTCAGCACTCTGCCTCCAAAGAGAAACTGCTAGGTGCTCCAGAGACAGAGCAGCACCTACAGTGTGAGCATCAAGGTCACCATCCAGCAGGCACGGCCTTCTACTAACAGCCACAGGGCTCATGGCGGTGGGCCCTCCCACGCACCTTTCACTGCTGCCCCACCAGTGGCATACCACCACGATGCCGTGGGACCTTGCTGTTCCGTGGAACTGGTTGGTCCCCTGTCGCTGCACACAGACACAGGGTGACCAACTGCCCCAGTTCTAACAGTGAAATTTCTGCATCCCAGGGCACTTTTTCAGTCCCACGCAATCCACAAGAGGTGGTTCCTACAGACAATGCCAATATGTCCTTCAAGGGAAGGATGCCTTCCCCACGAAGCCATTCCTAACTGCTGAGCCTGGACCAGTCGTCCCTCTGTTGTGTCAGTTTCTGCCAAGTAAACACCAGAAGAGGTAGACGAGAACACAAACAACTCTCTTATGTTCTGCAGCCGCAGAGGAGCCTGAGAGGTGAGCAGTGGCTAAGTCACCATGCACTTCTGTGGTGTGGGACTTTCCTAAGCACTTCACATACACTGAAACTGCCACTCTCCCGACTCTATGAGGCAACAACATGAGCATTCCCTGAAAAAAAAAAAAAAAAAAAAGAGTTGTCCTTCCACAGTGCCTTGGGCTCATGCCTACAACAGTCTTTGCGTCACAGTAACCTGTTTACTTGCCTGGCTCCATTCCTGAAGAAATGACTCAGGTTTATAAAACCAGATTTGGCATTAATTAGCAGGATATAACATGGCCTCTATCTGTGGCCATGCAGGCCCATTTGGCCAAACACTAAGGTACCTGCTGGGCACCAGGTTTATGTGAGTAGGGAAATGACTTGGGGAACGGCCCAAGCCCCCCTTCAAGGGTCTCTGCCTGGGCACCGAGACACCAAGCAGTACGGATTATGTCTGAGGGCAAAGCTAAATCCAACTTCTTCTCTAAAGTCAGTATTCTAAGCTTTGTAGGGGGTAGGGTCTCTGCTGAACTGCTCGACCCTGTTGTTATAATGGGACAGCAACCCTGTATATTATGAGTTTCAGTAAAACTTCACTTATGAGCACTAACATTTGAATTTTATTGAGTTTTCACAAGTCACGATTTTTTTCTCCAGCCATTTAAAGATGTGAAAACCATTTTAGTTTGCAGGCCATGTGAAAAGAGGCCTGCCTGTCATTTCCAATTCTGGGCTGGAATGAGGCTGGAGCCAAGGGCAAAGGTGGCCACATGTTTGAACCCTGGTGATAAGCAAGGTTAGGGCCATTGTTTACCTCCGGAATCCATGCAATGGGCAGGAATTACTGCTCCTTCTTACAGAGGGAGTAGACACCCAGGAAGGTTAAAAGTACCAGACAGCATCAGCAGGGAAGATATGGGACCAGGAACTCAACCTAAGCCACCCCACCCAGACCACTGACCTATTCTGACTCTAGAACACTCTGAATAGAAAGGGCCCTGGGAGATAAAGTGACCTTGGCCTGAGTTCACGGGAAAGGGAGTCACAAAGAAGAAAGACCTATGGATTCTTTAGACTTCCTCACCTTAGCCCTCATTTCTTGGAGCAGCCTCCCCAGGACTACACAGTGCTTCCACAAGGGTCAGTCATGCTCCCAGGGTGTCTTCCGGACAGCCCTTATCTCTCTGGTTCCTCATACTGGACAGGGAACGAGGGAGATGAGATCCTGGTGCCTGGTTCTTAAAGGCCTATGAGTCAGGTTCTGGCCCAGATGCCAAGTGGGCACTGTTAGAATCACAGCCAAGAGCCCTGCAGCTCAACAGGTGTGCCCAAGGGCAGCACTGTATTTCCAGGAGCTGACTGGAAACACACCCTCTCAGCCTCTCCCAGACCCTGGCCACAGCAGCCGTGTGGAGGGCCCAGCAGCCTGGGCTTTTCCATGTACCCCGGGTGAGTCTGATGTGCTCAGGTCTCAGCACCAGCTGTTCAGCAGGAGGCATGAGTGAACTAAGTTTGTGGAAGGAGAGGAACCAGAGGGTCCCCTTTTCTCAGGGTTCCCAGTAGCCTTTCCTGAGGAAGATGCGGTTGAATTGGAATATTAAGCATACACAGGCGTCTCCTATGACAGTAAGTCCCAAAATGTAATGGGGGAAAATGAAAAACGTGTGTGGGGGGGAGCCTGTGACAAATACTGAAAGCAAGGGTTCAGAACTAGGGGGCCCTCGGGAGTCCCAGGAACCCATGTTTCTTTTTGCAGGTTGCAGGTGACGCCTACGCCCATCATCGGACTGTGTGGGGTCACCTGTCCTGGAGAGGCCAACGGTGACAGGCAGGCCCTGTCCAACGGGCGTGACAGCCCCTTGGCGCGCTCCAAACCCTCCTCCGAGATCGGGCGGTAAGTTACCTGGGACCAGGCAGGGCCGCCCACGCGGCACCCGCTCCAGGCCGCACACCGAGAAGGAACCGCTCGGGTCCTGCAGCCGTGCCTCGCCGCCGCCGGCCGCCACCATGGTGCCCTGCATCCATACGGCAGCCAGCTCCAGCGGCCTGAGGCCCGCCGCTGCCCGTGACAGCCGCCATGCGCCCGGGGCGCCCTCCACGTCGCATCGCAGCTGCTTCGCCAGCACCTTGAGTGGCGGAGACCGCGGCAGTCTCACGGCAGCCGGGCCTCTGCAGGTGGAGGAGTCAGTAGCTGCAGCCATGCTACGCCTCTGCAGTTTTCCCGCCAACTTTGATAGGCTGCGGGGTTTGGCGTGCAGTCACCAATCAAGAACGCGCTAATGGAACTGACCAATGGCCTACGTTGGGAGGCGGGACTGCTAGGCCGCCATGTTTTTTACCTTTAGAACTGCGCATGCGAATGTAAAAGTAAACAAACGCCCCCAGACTAGCAGTAACTGGAAGGGATTAAAATAAGTGAAAGCAAAGAGGTGAAGAATTTCCTCTTTCAACATATCTCGTAATTTGCCATGCATGCACGTCACCTGGAGAATGTGATTACATAGTCTTGCTGCTCACTACTCTGAAGTTAGTAAATACTGCGATGAATGAAGAATCCATGCGTATTGTGATGAAGAAATTTGAATGAGCAAAAGATAATTGTATGAGCTGCTGGATATGGTGATTGCCGTGATTTGATCATGACACAAAGTACTCACGTATTAAAACGTCACATTGTTTCCCCAAAATATATACAATTGTTACGTGCTAATTTAAAAATCAAGAATTAAAAATTAGTATCAAAATGTACTCAAAGATAGCTGTACCGGGGATGGTTGCAAGAAGCTGTGGCAGGAGGATCACCACCAGTTCAAGGCCAGCCTGAACTACGTAATGAGACTGTCTCCAAAAAATTTAGATATATTGGGCTGGGGATTTAGCTCAATGGCTTAAGTGCCTGCCTTACAAGCACAAGGTCATGAGTTTGATCCCCGGTACCAAAAAAAAAAAAAAAAATTACCACATACATAAACACACACTCATTTATTTATTGTGGACCTGGGAATTGAACTCAAGGCTTTCACACTGAGCTACATCTCTAGCCCTGTTTTGTTTTTTGAGAAATGGTGTGGCTAAGTAGCTACACCTCAGTTCTGACTTGCAATCCTCCTGTCTCAGCCTTCCAAAGTCCTGGGATTCTAGGCATGCACAACCATCTCTGTTATCTATATATTCTGTTTTCTTCCTTTGTTTTGTTTCCTTTTTATTTTTTCAAACTGGCCCTGAACTCACTATATAGTCCAGACTGGTCTCATATTTACACCAATGCTCCTACGTCAGCCTCCCAAATGCTGGGATTACAGGTGTGCACTACCACACCTGTCGTATATTTGTTTTGTGGCCTCAGCTTCCCTTGTGCTGCTATTCCAAACATGTGCCACCATGCCCAGCTATATGCTTTTTTGGTTTGTTTGTTTGTTTTTTTGAATAGGGTCTCAATATGTAGTTCAGGCTGACCTTGAACTCACTATGTAACCCAGGCTGACCTTGAACTCACAGCAATCCTCCTGCCTTTGCCACCTTTATTATTTTTTTTGGTTTTTGTACCGGGAATTGAACTCAGGACCTTGTGCTAGGTGGGTAGACACTTATACCACTGAGCTATATCCCCAGCCCTATATTCTTTTGATATACATTGTCTTATATATGTTTTCAATTAATTATGAACATCTTTCCACATCAATAAATACTTATCTGCTTCTTCTTGAATGACTGAATAATATTCTGTTTTATCATATGTTTAACCAGTATCTAATGGTGCACATTAAAGCCACTTCCAATTTTTCATTTTACAAATAATGACTAACTATAGCTGAATGTTTGTGCACATCTTTAAATTAAATTCCTGGAAATTTCTCCCCCCAAATTGGATGTCTTTAATCAGCCAAACCCATAAATCCTAAACCAGCAATCCTTAAATCCAAGAACAGCTCTGAAGGGAGACTGTCCTCACAGGGCATCCATGGAGATTTCAGCAAGAGCACTAAACCCTATGGAGGCAGATCTTGTCTAAGATCTTGTTGGGCATATCCTATATACCACAGACACTATGAGAACTGTTTTACCAAGCCAGGCATGACAGCACAAACTTGTAATCCCAGCATTTAGGAGGCTGAGGCAGGAGGATAGCCATGACTTTGAGACCAGCCTAGGCCATGAACTCAAGGCCAGCCTAAACAGCATAACAAGACCCTGTTTTAACAAACAAACAGATGAATAAACTGTTTCACACAGGTGAGGAAAGTGAGGCTCATGGCCTGTGGCCTCTCTGGCAATAGTGTCTCTGGGGTCTTGGCCTTTACACTTCAACTCTGTACTGCAGAGTAACCAGGGTCCTGGGTTGAGAAGGGAGCAGGACATTACCAAGAAGAAGCCGTCCTTGTCATGCTCAGGGGTCACTGTCAACACCTAAGGCCAGCAGAGTGAAGGGAAGGGAGGTGGGATGCAGCAGAGGCTCCCAGGAGTCCCCACTCTTCTCTTGTCCTCCAAAATGCTTCTCCTAATGCATGGCACCACACGTGCCGTACTGCAGCACCATGCCGCAGAGTGGGCTCTCCAAATCTCAAGTCAGAGCCTATGGCACTTGGTTGAGAACCTTTTGTGTGATCCATACCCCAGAGTGAACATTCCAGGCTGAAGGAACTTTTTGCAGAGGGCTCCCGGAGAGAGCTGGCAACATTTACTAAATGACCCTTTTTTCAGAAAGGACACAGACTAGAAAGGGAGGAGTGGGGATTGATTGGGCTATGCCTATATAATCTCATTTTTATCCCCATTTTACAGGCAGTGAAACTGAGGGTTAGGCCCATGGGAAGTGTGATACCACATGGCTGGTAAGTGGTAGAACCAGAATTCAAACCCTCCTCCACCTGGCCCCAAACTTCACTTCACCTTCTTGAACCATAGGCCCCATCTCCCTGCCGATCCTATTGCCGCTTTCCCCCACCATCAGGTGCCTTTGGATCTCTGCGCATGCTGTCCCCTGCCTGGCACATCTTCTGCAGATCTCTCAAGTTCAAAGCTGACTCGGCCATCAAGTGTCTGCTCACCAACCTGACGCCTTCTCTCCAGGGAGCTGGTCTTGAGCTCCATAGCTGGAATTAATTCCTGCCTTCTAGACTAGTTTGGTGATGACCTAACCCACAGTTTCTCACCCTTAGTCCTATTCAGTTGGGGCTGGATGATGTCTATTGGAGGGGAATGTTTCATGTGCATTGTAGGATATTGATTGAGCAGTATCCCTGAACTCCACTCACTAGACGCCAGTAGCATGCTCTTCAAGGTATGACAACTAAAAAGTGTCTTCCAACAAGGCCATTGTCCCCTGTGGTGATCACACACTGTGTGTTGATAACCACTATCCTAAGCTATTCACTGCACTCCATTATAGGTACTGGCGTCTGTGTCCACATTACCAACCAACCAGGCCAGAGAGGTCAGGCTCAGATGCCACTAGTGGCCAGGCAGGAAACCCTGGAATAACAATGACAAATTGGCCTTGAGGTAGCCACCTAACCCAATCACTGTCAGCCAATGCTTTGTCACATGGGATGTGGGCCCAGTGTTGCCAGGTCTGATCTTTCAAGACAATTTAAAGTATGTTCTCTACATTTTAAAAAATATTGGCAAAGCCGGGTGTGGTGGCTCACGCCTATAATCCCAGCACTCAAGAGGCTGAGGCAGGAGGATCGTTGCGAGTTCGAGACCAGCCTGGGCTACAAAGTGAGCTCAAGGCCTGCCCTAACTGCATAGATAGACCTTGTCTCAAAAAGACAAAAAAAAAAAAAAAAGTTGGAAATGAATTCAATTCTAAAACAAGCAAACAAAAGAGTCCGCGGTGCCCCTTAAAGTCCTCTGCGGGCCAGTGATGGCTGTGCAGCACTCTGCATTTCCTCTAGCAGTCTAGCAGTCTAGCAAGGGGGCTCCCCACAGCCCCAGGGCCGTTTGTGTGCTAACAATTGTGCAGCTCTCCGAAGCCACCTGCAAAGCATTCAGCGGCCACAGCGGTCCACCAGCTCCAGGAGTTGTAAACTTGGCATTTTAAGTCACAGTTCCAAGCAGACAGCCAGGGTCATGCTGGGCAAGCTCCCCTCCTGGAAGGTCACCCACCAGTACACCATGCTTACCCACCTCTGGGCTAGAGCAAACCCTTGTTCAGGCTTAGCTTCTGAGCTGGGTTGAAGCCCTTGGAAGGGACTTTCCTGCCACCTGCTCCAAAGAAGACAAAGGTAAGGCAAGAGGGGTTATGGGCCTGGCTTCATCCTCAATCTGCCCGCCCTAGGCAGAGCAGGCAGAAATATGCTCCTGGCTGCCAGAGAAGAACCCTGCCGCACAGTCAACAGGCTCTGTGAGGTAGCTACACAGTGCCACACTCATAACAGCACAGCCATCACTACTGAGCCCTTACTGTGCACCAGGCTGTTCCCACCACAGCACTAAGGAGTCACACTTTTCTTAAGCCCATTTTAGAGATGAAGAAATTGAGGTCTGGACAGGGATATGACAACCCAATGCCACACAGCCATCAACCTACCCTCATTTGGAACATAAGGATCCTCCCAGGGGTCTTTCAATCATCAGGCATTCCTGTGAGAGAGGGGTCTTAACCTAAGGTTATCAACAGATTCTGGCTCTTATCTACTATCCTGGATTGTTACCAGCAAAGAGTTCCCTGTTTGTTTCTTGCTATAGAGCTTAGGCTGGCCTCAAACTCTCAATCATCCTGCTTCAGCCTCCTGAGTGCTGGGGGTACAGGCATGCCCTTGGCAGAATTTTATTTATTTTTTTATTTCTTCTTCTTTTTTACTTTTATTTCTTTTTATCCTTGGAATAAAATTGATTTGGAGAAAAAAGAGGAAAAAAAGAATTTTATTTTAACTTTACCATTTAATTTTATATTTTGTTTTATGAGTACTGGGAATTGAACCCATGGCCTTCACACTGAGCAACATCTTTAACTCATTTTTTTTATTTTTTATTTTGAGACAGGGTCTCACTAAATTGCCCAGGTTGAGTTTGAACTTCTGATCCTCCTACCTCAGCCTTCCAGGACGTGCTGGGATTATAGGCATGTACCACCTAGCAAACAGGAAAAAAAAATTTTTAAATACAGTTTTTATGAATAAAACAAATCTTGACCTTGAGTTAATAAAATGCCCACCAAAGTATGTATATGGGAAGATATTTACAACTTACCCTAAAATGCAGCACAGACTCATGTGGAGTGGTGGGTGGCCAGACGGACCCACCCACAGATAGAACCACAGGAAGTCAGTCTGCTTGCTGTGAATGTGCAAGGTGGGTACACGTCCCTCACTGCATAATCCTTTCACTAATGCAATGTCCAGGAGTAGCTCTTGGTTCTAGGGTGCGCTGCAGCCTTCCTGCCTGTGAATCTCAGGGGATGAGATGCTGAGGTTGATTCTGAGGCCCGGCACACCTGCTGCTCCCCTCCTCCACTGACTAGCAGGAAGACTTCTGTTCCCTCATTCACAGAATTTCTCTAGAAGGTCCTTGTATTAACTGTGGTTCTTGACGTTAGGTACCTCCTTTTCTCTACTCTTTCACCAGAACATGGGGTCTTCCTTTCCATAGGGCTGGGTTCAGGGGCTCCTGGGCTGCACAAAGTGACCTGCAGGCCCCCAAGCACAGTGACCAGCCCTCCCATACTCTAGTGTGAGCATTCTCCAAGGTCAAGTCTGCTCAGCGCCACATGTAGTCCAGCTGTTGGTGTGCCCTTCAGCAGTCCATATGTTGAAATCGAATTCCCATTTTACAGAAGGGAGAGACTGAGGCCCAGAGGTTTAACTACCCAGGGTGAAGTAGAATAGAATCAAATTACCCCCCATACAACTCAGCATCACAGCAATCCAGATTCACATGGAGACCTGAGCACAGTTTCTTCATGATTGCCCCAAGCCAGAAGCCTCCCAGAAGTCCTTTGAGAGGTGACTGGAAAGCCAAGCACGATGGTGCACGCCTGTAATCCTAGTACTCAGGAGGCTGAGGCATGAGGATTGCCCCAAGTTCGAAGCCAACTGGGCTATATAGCGAGACTTTGTCTCAAAAAGAAAAAAAAAAAAAATAGGTGATCGGAGAAACAAATGGTAGCACAGCCACACCATGAACTATTCCTCAGCAATCAGGAAGGGCACACACAACTACTCAGATGAATCTCAGACTCAAGATGCTGGGCAAAAGAAGCCAGATGAAAAACTAACATTATAAAGAGCTCCATTTATGACATTCTGGAAGAGCTGCAATTTAGGGACAGAGAACAGATCAGTCATTGCCAGGACTAAAAGAGGAGGGAGAGCAACAGAAGAACAGCAAGAAGGAAACTGGGGTGAGGTGGAGTTATTTTAGGAACTGGTTTGTGGGGTGGTAACACGAATCCCTTCTGTGTTAAGCATCAGAGAACTGTACCCCCACACACTCGGCAGAATCCCAGGCCCATGTGGGGGGACTCCATGCAAATGGAAGGAGGCTACCTGATGTCACAGGCTGTGGTCAGCTGTGGACCATTTCTTCTTGGCATCCTAGAAGATCCAAGAAAGTCCAATAGTGAATCCTCATGAGCTACGTGGGAAGCATGGATGGGTAGTAGCCGCTGAACGGATCCAGGGTTCCTTGGGACTGATGAGAGTGTCTTGGAATTAGATGGTGGCAAAGCGCTGCAAATGTGTTACCTGCCATGGAAGTGCTCACTTCAGATAGGTTAATCTTATCTATGTGAACTTCAGTTTACTATGTCTTCACACTGGACTGTCCCCCAAAGGCTAATGTATCCAAGGAATGGTCCCCAGCTTGGCACTACTGGGAGATGGTGGAAACTCTAAGAGGTGGGGCCTAGTGTGAGGTTTGAGGTCATTGGGGTGCTTCCCTGAAAGAGGATTGTGGAACCCAGATCTCCTCTTCTTCCTCTCCCTTTCACTTCCAGGCCATGAGGTGAAACAGTTTTCTGCCATCATGACGTGCCTCTATAGGCCCAGAACATGGGCCAGCTGACAGAAACTTCCAAAACTCTGACCCCAAATAAGCCATTTCTTTTTGTGAATTTATTATCTTTTTTTTCCTTTTTGAGACAGGGTCTCGCTATGCGGTTCTGGCTGGCCTTGGGCTCACTTTGTAGCCCAGGCTGGTCTTGAATTTGCCACAATCTGCCTGCCTCAGCCTTCCAAGTGCTGGGATTACAGGAGTGTGGTTTATTATCTTAAGTATTTATTATAGTAATGGAAATCTAGCCAACTGCACATTTGAATTTTTTAAAAAAGAAAGTTTCAAACCGGAAAAAAAGAAATAGCCAGGATTATTACCTCCTAAATCAAACTCAAGGCATCCAGGCCTCAGACAGGTTAAGTAACTAGCCCAAAGCCACACAGCCAGAAAGAGACTGATCCCAAATCAACCTGTTTTAATCGCCTGTGTTCCTTCCACTAGAACATAGGAGGGAATAATCCTCAAAGTGACCGGTTGTGACTTGGAAGCGCTGGCCAGCTGCATCTCTGCCAGGACCATCTCAGATCAGTGTACTCAGGGCTTCAAAGAATACATTTTCCAAACAAAAATAGAGTCCAGTATAAGACCCCTCACCCTTCTCCCACCCCACTCCAAATGATGTGACTTGGTTACACAAAAATTCTCTCAGGGCACAAACCAGAAATTTGAGCCAATATGTGGAATCTGCCGCAGACCCTTTTCTTGTAATGACCCCAATTCTGTGAAAGTGAAACTGTTCCAGAAAATCGAGACTGAGCATGGCTTAGCCTGTTTGCACAGAAAGAGAAACTCTTCTGAGAAAGGCATTGAATAAGAAAGCCTTTTTTTTCTTGGGCAAGGAAGAAAATTGGGGGACAGATGTTGAATTGACTCCACCCTATAGCACGGGCATTTTTTTTAAGTGGCTTTAAAATGAGGTCTGGCTACCAAATCCCCAGACCAGAGCATTCTACCCACTGCTGAGGAGCAGTTTCCCAACTGCCCTGCCCTGAGGGTTTTGGAGTGAGGGACACAAACCTCATCACTGAGGACTCAGCAAGGGATGCAGCACCTTTGGCTGGACTACGGAAGGACTCAGAGCTCAGCTTTGTGGAAGAGTGAAAGAGACACTCTTGAGTGGACCCAGCTGGGGTAAAGCAAGAGTTTTTTTTTTTGCAAAGGCTGTATTGAGGGGCTACCGCTGCACAGCAGGAGACAGAATTTGCATGGGCTGGGGCTGGTTCCAGCTGAAGTCACAGGACTGGGGTGGGGTGGGGGATGGGGTGGAGTAGAGTTCCTAGGGTTCAGGTATGGGGGGTCCAGGGGACTCATGGGGAGGAAGCCCAACTGTATGCAAGCCTTAGCTTTGAGCCACAACACCCTCCTGCTAGGACACTTGGTGTGGCCCCATTTTACAGAGAGGAAGACTGAATCTGATGTCTTTATTTATTTCTTCACTCAACAGACAGGTGTGAATGCCTGCTCTGTGCCAGACAACAGGGTACAGAAATAAACTAAACCTACAAGGCCCTTAAAGTTTCCAGGGTGACAAAGGGCAAGGGGATGGATAGCTAGGGATTGTGTGAGTCAGAAGCAAATCAGCCAGGCAGAGTGAGGAGAGGCTTCCTCACCAAGCCCCGCAAGAGAAGGGGCTGGCAGTCCAAGGAAGCGCACAAGGGGGCTCTGGACATAGGAACTTGTGTGCAAAGGCCCTGAGGTGGGAATGGTCAGCCTTGGGGTGGATGATGAGTGAAGGGAGCAGCCAGCCACGGGAACAAGGTATGGGTGTGGCAAGGTCAGATGGCCTTGGTTCTAAAAGTGACAGGAGTAGGTATTCTTTGGAGGGCTTGGGAGTGTGATCTGATGGTCCTTCTTATGTGATGACAGGGTCACTTCAAGGGGAATGGAAATAGCACAGGAGAAGCAGTTCACACAGCTTGGGAAGCTGGCAGGACAGTGAGAGAGGAGGCCAGGTGTCACCCACTGGAAGTCCTGTCCCCATCACGTCCCACTGTGCCAACCAAAAGGCAGAGGAATCGCCATGTGCCCACTGCCTGCCAGGCCTTCCCACTCTGCACTCCAGGAAGGGACATGAGCCCCAGGGCCACGTAGCAGGATGCACTGTGGCTCTGATCCTTGGGAAACCAACATGAGGCTCAGTTTTATTTTTGATGCAGCAGGAACTCTTAGAATCCTCTAGGAGAGAGGTTCTTGTTTTTACTGGAGTAAACGTGTGTGTCCCCATTTCCCAGCATGGCCTTGGCAGGTGTAGCTGCCCTTGGCTCACACGGCTGGCTTTGCATCACAGAGGTGGAGGGTGGCAGCGGCCCTGTCTTCACACGCAGCCTCTCCACACCTGGGCCCCGGCCTGACAAGGAGAAACCACAGAACAAAATGGCTCGGTCACGGCGTACCACACCACTGTACCACAATCCCTGCCAGGGCTAGACATGAGACTTACAGGAATCAGGGCCTCTGAGCAGCACTGAATGTGAAAGCAAAACTCATGCTTGGGCACACATACACATGTAGCCATGCACTACAGATACAGGTGTGCAAGCACATGGGTATCCAGGTACACACACGGTCTGCAGGACTGTTTGCACATGTGGCTCAGCCCTGCAGCCACCATCTGGTTCTCCCTGGACTTTGGACCCACATCCCCTGCCAGCTCCAGCCATGCAAGCTGCAAGCCGCACACACACACTTACTTGCAACCATGGGACACACGCATTCACAAACATACCGAGGGTTCCAGACCCGTGGCCTCCAGAGAGCCTGTGCACACAAGAGTGCTGGCTGTAAGGAAAGACCACATCACAACGCTCCCAGACCTCACATGGTACACACCCACGACACACCACAGACACACAGCCAGCCTCAGACATGTGGAGAACACTTGCTTACTGATTTTGGCTGCTACCGGGGAGACTGTCCTGGCCACTTGCTGTCCCTGCCTGAGCTGGCACCAGAGGTCTCCATCAGTCACATGTGAACTCCAGTCACATGTGCCCCCCAGCCTACCCCAAACCACCTGCATCCCAAACAGCCACTCTCATTCCACCCCATGTGCCAGAAAACTCTCCACCAATGCTGCTGCTGTGACCTTAGGCAACCTTGATGCCCATTCACAAAGCTCTTCACCCCTCTGGACCTCGGCCTTTATTGAGACCCTTTTCCCATCCTCGTCAAGCTTCAGGGAGCTTATGTTTGTAACCTCACGGAATCATTATTGGAATCCCGATGAGTTAGTCCTGTTGTATCACCTCCAGTGCAACCCATAGCGAGAATAAAGACACCAGGACATATTTACAGTTACGGGCAGCCAAGGGATCTTGAGTCTGGTTCAAATGAGGGTTCACAGAACAGAGGCCTCGATCCAGAGCCTCACCTGGATTTTATTAATTTGTGAAGAAGGAAGTGGCTAAAGGGTGAGTGATGGTGAGAACGGTGGGAATTATGTCAGTATTGAGAGCTGAGCTAGCTGGGTGGCCAGAAGGCACTTCTGAGATATGCAGAGAGAAGGGCTTGCAGAAAGGCCAATCTCATAACTCAACTGGGGCAGCCATTTAAGGTTGAGGGGGCTGGTGCTTCAATTCCAATGTGCAAACTTTTTCTGCCCTGGGAAGTCATAGCCTCTTATCTCGAGGCTCGACCCCAACATACATTTTGGGAGCATTTGCTCTTCTATCTTTCTGTGCTCAGCCTTTTAGAGGGAGACACAGGCAAGGAAACAGGGCTGTTGCTTGGCTTCAAAGATTACACATTGGTACCTCAGTTAGGTCTATTTACATTGCTTAGAGCCAACTGAAGGGAAAAGGAAATAGCTGAGCCTGTTTTGTATATATCAGTACATAGAGATAAGACCAGGTTAGCTAAGGTGGAGGTAACTGCTCTTTACTTAAGGAGAACTGTTCTGGTGGTCCTTCCTAAGTCTTCATTACTAAAATCAAGGTCATCATATCATCATCGTAACCCTGCTTCCTGGTCAGGCCAGCATGTTAGCATGGTCAGGTAGCAGGTACTCCATAAAAAACTCACTAAAGGAAAGGAAGGTGACATTCAGGACAGATCAAGGCTCTGCCACATCTACAGGCAAACCCCGTGACTCCTCAGGGAAACCCCAGGAGTCCAGAGCTTCTCACATTACAGGACACTGAGGCCCAAAGGGTGGCAGAGGTCCATACCCTCTTAAGTTAGTGATATCTGCAGTGACCTTTTTCAACCTCATGTTCTGGGTTAGAACTGTGCACATCTTTGGGGACACTTTGTGGCCTGCTACACCTGGGGAGCCAGGTGGTACCCGGGGAGCACAGCCCTCACCCAGCCCTCAAATCACTTGGGCTGGCACTGGCAATGCAGGGCAAGAGCAACAGAGGCATTGGAGGCTCCAGCATGGCTGGGACCTGGCACGGAGATCAAGTGAGTATGAGTAGATACAAAGCATCCAGCAGTGCCTGCCTGGAAGCTAGAATGCCAGCTTGATATACAGTGGGTGTGTATGTGAAACCAGAAGTGGCACACCTTGAACCAAAACTGCTCACACACTCTGAGAGGACCAGTAACTTCCCCAGGGATCCTCACTGAGCTCTCCTTCCCCAGCCTAAGAGGTCAGGCAGCCGGGGGAATGCTGAGCCCCAGGTTGGGGCAGCCCCCAGCCTGCAGCCCTGGTCCTCACTGAATGTCTCACGTACTAGCTCCCACACCCAACAACATCTTCAAAGCAAACAGGAAAGACCAGAGCAAGTCGTTAACTTTCCCACAGTGAAAGCCAGCTATAGGGACACAAAGAGCCTCACCTGGCCCTTGGAGGTATGTGCATTCCCAGCCCCTCCCCTGTCCCAGAACTCCAGGTGGGTCTTTCCAGGTGAAGCGGATGCAGGCTGCAGTTTAAGGACCACTTTAGACTTAGGGGCGCAAAGTACAGGCAGAGGAGCAGCTCCTAGGCTTCAGTCCTGGTTCTGCCTCCTATCAGCTTTGTGATCTTCGGTGTGTCTCTTCATGTCCCAGGTGCCCATTTCCCCATGGGATAGAACATGATACTGTGCAAATTCTAACCATTTTAGAGACTAACTTTCATCTATTATGGCCATGTACCTGTACATAAGTAAGCAAGCGTGGGCACACACGCACACACGCATGCACAATACCCATCACTTTAGGGATGGGGGTCTACTGCCTCTTTCTACCCAGATGCAGCAAAAGTGAAACTTTAATAAGTTCGGCTATCCTGTAAGCCTATGGAAACAGCTTCCCATGGAAATCTCCAAAAGAGTCAAAAATTGAAAAACAAATTGTTGAGCTCAAACAAAGCAGCTCTAGGGGCAATTTGCTATTAGCACAGATTCGACAGACAGACAGACAGACAGACAGACAGACAGACAGACATGCAGAGGATAACTGCATCTAAATCAGAGTACACCGATAGATCAGCAATGGGTACTCTTGGGCCCTTGTAAAAATACTGAGAGAGGTTTTTTTCTTTCTTTCTTTGCTTCCTGATTAATCTTTCCCAGTTTGGCATAATTTACTGGCTTAATTTTGCTGCCTTTAACCCCCTCCTTCCTTTCTATAAAGTAGGCCCAATTGTCATACAGTATCAGAATCTAGAGTCCCATTGTAGGGCTGTTTCTATGGACTGGACAGAGTAATTTTTGAGAGAGAAGAGAAAGAGAGAAGGGAAGCGGGGGAGTAGAGAGTGAAGAAAGCTTGGGCATCAGGGGCCCCCTGCCACTTGCTGTTTCCCCACAGGTAGTTATAAAGAATTTGGGAATCTAACTTGCCAAGTGCATCCATTGGCTAAATAAAATATGAGATGTTTAGGCCAAATATCCCCTTTAAACTGAGGGGTGAATGATTTTTTAAAAGGCAACCCAAAGCGGGTATCTGCTGTCCGCTCCTGGCCCTGTGGGACCTCCTTGGAGGTCTGGACTCTTCTACGTGGCCAGCCATGTTGGAGGTTTTTCTGGGTGACTGAGCAGGTGGAGACATTGGGGAGCCCATAGTGGCTGGGAGTTTGTAGCCAGTGTCGGGATGTCCCTCCACAGCACTAAGGACCTTGACAGACTGTTTCGCAGACATCTCACATCTCGTCAGAGTTTTTGGTACCAGGGATTGAACTTGTAACCTCATGCTTGCCAGGCAGGTGCTTATGCCACTGAGCCAAATCCCCAGTGCACATCAAAAGGTTTTTCCAAGAGATTGGGCAGGAATCCTCAGCTCCAGTTTCTGAAGTTCACTGCAGAGCCCAGCCCTGTGGGAGCCCTCACCCCACCCCACCACCCCAGGCTCTAGGACAGTGGACCTGTGCTTCCCAGGTATGTGGGGAAGGCAGGGGCGGATCTTACCGGTCCTGGCCTGCATAATGAAGTGTTTAGTGCTCAACTGGAGGGTTAGCAGGAACCAGCAAATGATCTCCTGGAAGTTATAAGGAAGAAAGAAGGGGGTGGGGCGGACAGAGTCACAAAGCGAAGAGGTGAGGTACACTGGAATAGTTCCCTTGACCTTTGCTTTTTCCAGTACAGGCCACCATAATGTTAGGAAAAAGAGATGGAAAAAAAAAAAAGAGCTCTGAGCTCAACAGGGCAGGTTTATTTCAGAACAAACCTGGGAGGGACTGCTCTGACACTGGCAATCGGATCAGCCACTCTTTGTACAGGATAAGGGGTCTTTTACAGGGTCCTGGGGAGGGAGGGAGAGTTCAGTGAGAGGGGGCTGTGGCTACCTGCCAAGAATGAGGCTCGGGAGAGCACAAAGGTACTGTGTACTGTATATGGTAAGGTTCCACTCAGACCTGACTCCCCCAGCCCCCAACCTGCTTGCCAGCAGAAGCACTGCTGTTTGCAGGGAACTCAGCTAAGTACTGAAATTGTCATAGACAAGCACAGGAAAGGAGATAAGACACGACAATATTTTGCAGGTTCTGGAGACATCTGAGACTCTACGTGAAGAATTTACATCTGATACTTCAAGGGCTCTCCCCTGAGATGCAAGACTGCCAGAGAATTTGACCACAGATGTTTATTGGGATCTTCCAGCCTCATGTCCCCTGCCTTCTCTTTATCCCTATAAAGAGACACATTTCTCTTTGTTGGCTGCAGTTGGTCTTATAGTGCTCTCTGCCTGCACCCAGGCACAATAAATTCCAGGCCATGCTGCTTTTACACAAGCCTGGTGGTCTCTGCTGATTTCTCCTCTCTACCCATATGTTATATAACAGTTGCCCTGGGCTGGGGATTTAGCTCATGGCATAAGGGCCTGGCTGGCAAGTGCAAGGTCCTGAGTTCGGTCATGAGTTTGACACCCGTACCAAACAAACAAACAACCCAGTTGCTCAAGACTGAGACCTTGGGAAAGTGCAGGAGTGTGGCTACTATCAGTAGCAGGGCTGATAGTGCTGTGAATCCCCAGGGGCAGCTGTGCTGGGAGGGGTGGTTTCATCAGGATGGCAGTAGTCAGATTCCTTCACCCCTCCTTGACCATTCAGTTTACCTGATTCTGGCTGGGGATTTAGCTGCCTGACCCCACCCCTTGTTGTTAAACGGTCACAGCAGCCTCATCCTGCCTCACTCAGCATTTACCTACTGTTCACTCCTTGTCTCCCCCACTGCCTGCCTCTGCGTCCTGGGGCACCAGCTACGAATCTCCCCTCAAGCCTTGTCACATGAAAAATGAGACCCTTCTGCACTGGAAGCCTGTGAGGCTGCAGAGCACACAGTAGGTGCTTGATCACACTCGCTGGCTCCATCCACTTATGCACACATTTCAATTTCCTGATCTTTCTGTGTCTCACCTCCTTGCTCTGTCTTGCTCCATCTGCCAAGGTTTCATTTCTTTTTTCTTCCGGGAATCAAACTCACAACCTTGCACTTGCCGGGCAGGTGCTTTGCCACTGAGCTATATCCCCGGCCCATAAAGGTTTCATTTCTGATAGAGGAAACTGGACAGGGTGCAAAACCACAGCAGCCCCCCAGGGACTCTCATCTGAGGCAGGCTGAGGGCACAGCAGTGCTGGACATAGGGCAAGCTGCAGGCTGCTGCACAGCCCTGTGGGTTTCATCTGCCTCATCCCCACAGAGGTCTCACATTGCAGACTGAGGAGTTCTAGGAAGCCACAGAAGCAGCACATCCCACAGCTGTCTCTGTCCCAGCTCTGCTCAGCTCCCTGAGGAAGAAGCGGTGGCTGAGGTGGCTTCTAGGCAGCCAGACATCTCCTGGGACAGGAAACCTTATCCTGTCTACTGAAGCAGAGACCCAGAGAAAGGGTGCTGCATGCGAGTCACCAGTACTGACAGATAGTGGAACAAAGGACAGGAGGCTCGCTAAGCACTTACTGTGGATGGAGAATCTAAGGTTGCCCTGGCGTTCTGCATAGCACACAGCAATCAGGGGCGGGAAGCCAGCTCAACACTAATTCTGGAGCCATGCACTGGCACTGATTTGATCTGCTCTGTGGACTTTGGGGGCCAGCAACTAAGTGAGAAAAGTAATGAAGAGAGAGAGAGAGAAGCATCCCTGTGGGTGATGTAGGAGTGAAGGAGTCAAGCTGTCTCCTGAGCTGAGTTCCCTGCAACATCCCACAGAGGGCACAGTGAGGAGGGAAGCACAGGTGTGTGTGGAGGACAGAAAGGCAGAGGTCACCCCAGGAGAGTTGGAGGAACAGCCACCAAGTGGGCCCTGCTGCAAGGAGGGGGTCCCAGCCTCGTGGGTGGCACACAGCTCTCACACAAGCACCACAGCCTCGCTTTGAAGTTCTAATTCCCCTTCTGAGAACCTTTCCTGAGAAAATCCCCCCTGCTTTATGTGGGGGCTAAGCAACAAGCCAGCGGCTCTGTCTCCTGGAGGCTGGGACCACACACATTTCCCTGAGCAAGGCAGGGCTGCTCCCCACACCTGGAGGGGAGAAGAGGATGGGGTCGGGGCAGCAGGGGGAGGGATGGGCACCCTGGGTGGCCAGGCCTGAGACATGTCTTAACCACTTTGAGTTCACCTCCAAACCCTGGTTGGGCTGGGTATTATTCTTCTCAATGTTACTTCACATTCAATTCCCTATCCCCACAGCACCTGAAACCATTCGTGTGCAGGTATGTGTGTGTATGCCTTGGTGTATGCATGTGTACATGCATGCATGTCTGTGTGGGAGGAGCCTTTTCCATCAACCCACCACCTCCACACAGGAAGGACACTGATGGGGGTATACTTGGTACCTCTTACTCATTGGGTATAACTGGTCCCCAGTCCAGAAACCAGCCCAGGACAGCACCCCCTCACCTGTCACCCACACCCATCCCTACCTCCAGACACTGATGGGAGGGAGACACTGTCCCAAAGTCACATAATAGATGACTGGCAGGTCTAAGGGATGCCACATCCTAACTTGGCCATTTATCTTGAACTTTGCTGCTTTGTGCCTCAACTTACCCATTTGCAAAGTGCCCCCTCCATGCAGCAATGAGAGTACACTGTAGAAGAATGAGTACTATACCCTTGTAGCATATCAAGGGGTTCTGGGTATGCATGTCCCTGCACTGCCACATTTAAGCCACATAACAGGACTGCGAAGCAGGAACTATTATTATCATGTTAATATTAGTAAATTAATATTGATGCCAATCTTTCTGTGTCTCACCTTCTTGCCCTGTCTGGCTCCCTCTGCCAAGGTTTCATTTCTGACACACCACTAATAATATCAATTGCATATCAAGAATACTGTTTCATTTTACAAATGAGAAGAAAAAGGGTAAGCAACTTGCCCGAGAAAACTACAAATTGAGGGGCAGCCCAGCTAAGATTTGAACCTAGATGGTCTGACTCCAAAGCCATCATTAACGTTAACCTGAATCTCTCAGAAATGAGCACAGAGACTGTCTGTCCAGCAAACAAGTTGAACAGAGAAAGCTGCTTTCTTTTCTCCCTTTCTGGGGACAAAACACGCAATAATAATTCATGAAATTCCAGGCTGGGTCCTCCCACTCCATTCCAGGCCCAGCCTCCTCCAGAGGGATAATGCTGTGCTCATTCTCTCCAGTCCCCTTATTAAAGAGACCTGCTGGCTCAGGGACACATACTGTCCCATCCACTAACGAGTGGCAGGAGCATCTTCTATGTCCAGACCTGCCCATCACCATTGGCACAGATCAAAGGCCCTGTGGGTGACAGAATGGGTGCCCTGTAGCTCACCTCACCCCTGCTTCACTGCTGGGCACCGGGTTGTCTCCAGTTGCTTATGACTACAGTCTTGTGTCCATTAAATGACCAAGTTGCTGTGCACCCTGATGCCTCCCAAAAGTGGGGCCACCTAGCCGTGGGTTCCATGACTTCGACTTTGGCTGACACAAGAGGCATTTCTTATCTGCCAACATAGGACATGGAACAAAACATCTGGTACCGCAGTGGGCAGATCCTGTTTGGAGGAAGAGAAGAAAGACTTGGTGTAGGGAAAGCCAGGCCTTTCCAAGAAACCAAAAGTGAAACCTAAGGTGGCTTGTTCGGCTCTTGGAAAGGGGCCTGGCTGCAAGGCTACTCTTGTGGGAGCAGGGCCCACGAGATTCCTGTCCTGAGAGCCTGAGGTGATTGCTCTATCCCCATGCCCTCCCAGGCACTGGCCCAAGGCCTGAAAGGCAAGGGGACAGGAGAGAGGTAGGGAGGGACAGGCAGGGCAGGGCCAGCTGGTGCGTTCTGTCAGCCTGGGTGTTCACCCGAGTGTACACATGTAAAATCCCATTGAAAGCTTGCGCACTATCTATGTTATACCACAAGCATGTTAGCAGAAACAATTTTCATTGTAGTGAAAAACACATAAACATGAATGCCACTTTTTTTTCACCACTAGGGATTGAACCCACAGCCTTTGCACTGAGCTACAAGCCCCATCCCTTTAGTATATTTTATTTTGAGACAGGATCCTACTAAGTCTCTAGGTTGGCATACACCATCACACCTGCCTAAAATTTACCATCCTAACCATGTTTAAGTCTCCAGCACAGTGGTGTAAGTATACTCAGTGTTGTGCAACCAGCCCCCAGGACTCTATCTTATGAAAGTGAAACTCTGTGTTCACCGGACACCACCCACACTTCCCTTGCTTGCAGTCTTTGATGAGCAAGTGTTTTATGGAATCATAGAGCACTTCCCTCTTTGAGATTGGCTTATTTCATGACTTCAAGGTCCATCTGCACCATAGCATGCATCAGAGTCCTCTCTTTTCTTGAGGCTGGATTACATTTCTCTCTATGTTGTTTTAGACTATTTGGGCTGCTATCACAAAATGCCATGAACTGGGTTGCTTATAAACAACAGAAGTTCATGTCTCACGGTTCTGGGAACTGAGATGCCAAGCTCAAGGTGGCTGCCGACTGGGGTCTTGTGAGGTCTCACTTCCTTGCTGCATCCTCACATGGAGGAAGAGGGCAATGAGCTTCCTCAGGCCTCCTCTCTAAGGGCACTGGTCATGTCTCAGAGGCCTCACTCCTGACGGACCATCCAGTGCATGTCCGTACCTTATTACGTTTAGCAGCTCACCGCTGATGGCATTTGGCCTGCTCCCAGCTTCTGGCTATTGTCATTAGTACTGCTGTGGGCTCTACCATTCTTTTTCACTATTTCACTTACAAAAATGAGAAGGCTTGGGGCAGGTATGTGAGATATTCTGAACTGGAGTGCTGGAGTCAGATAGGCTTAGAGACCAGCCAGGAGCAGCTGTGGGACCTTGGGCTCAGTATCCTTCCTCTCTGAGTGTTACTGCTTATGTCTAGGTGCACCCTCAAGCCTCATGCGGTCATGGGGCTTTGTTAGAGATGGCTGAATCTCGAATGTGTGATGCTGGGATTAAGGGTGTGTGATTAGTAAATCACTCCATTGATTTGTTTGGAGTAGTTCTGGATAGGGTTAAGGGTGTGAGCGCCACACTTGCCCTAGAGGGGGCAGGTAGCCTGCGTACAATATAAAAAACAAAAAAAGAGTCTGTTTATCTCCCTTATTTTTTTTCTTTTTTTGACACAGGATGTATGTAGTTCAGGATGGTCTTGAACTCATCATTTAGCTGAGGATGGCCTCAAACTCATGGCGATCCTCCTGCTTCAGCCTCCTGAGTGCTAGGATTACAGGCATGTGCTACCATACCCAGCCTTTTGTTGTTTTTGCTGTCTTCCAGTGCCATGAATTGTTGCCCCTCTGCCATGTGCCACCCTGCTTTGGAGCCAGTTGATTGTGAACTGAAACCACTAGACACTGAGCTTCCATGTTCTTATCTATATGGTGTGAATGATCTCAGCATCCTCTTATGGGGCTGATGACGTGAGCATAGATGATGGCTGTCAGCAGGGGTCTGGCCCACATGAGGCATTTGATCAGTGTTAGCTTTTGCTATTATTAATGTCACTGTCACCACGCCCCTCACCATGCAGTCAGTGTCCCCAGCCCCAGAGACAGGCGTGACCTTCCCAGGGCAGTCATTTGCAGGGAGTCAGGCAGCAGCTGCTTGGCTCCCCTGAGTAGCTCAGAAAGATTCTAAGATGCAAAGACAGAGACATCACAATCCAGGCCCCTGCTGTTCTCTGTGCTCTTACCAGGAACCCCATGGGTTTCTGAGGTCATTTAATACGAGATATTTTAACTTTAGTTTACTCCTTTCCAATTCTTTGCTTACACCAAGCTAGTTTCTCATGGGTTACAACTGGTTACAAGCTGCTGGCTTGCTGTATGTATCTGGTGTTCCCTGGACTGGGCATCAGCGCTACCTGAGCTCTCAGCAGAATGCAGTGCACAGCTGCTGTCTGCACTGAGGGTTTGTGCAGCTCGGCAGCTCATCCCATAGCACCAGTGCCTCTCTGTAGCTGTTTTAGGCCAGCTGTGCTCCTGTAGCTTGGAAGTTTGCTAGGGATCTGCAATCCCTGAGACCACTATTTCCACATCAGGCCAAGGCCAGCCCCAGGATCTGCTTTTACCAAGTCCACAACCCACTCTGGAGCTCCCTGGCACTGGCTACCCATTTTCCCACCTCTGCTGCCTGAGCTATCGGACGGGTCCTCTGCACACGTCACACAGCTCTGTGGTTCTCAGCAAGGCTAAGAATTCCTTCTCAAGTGGGAACTCTTTTATATAACAACTTCCTTAAGATATAGCCTACATACCATGTAATTTCCCCATTTAGAGGGGAGTATTTTTATTTTTTGTTTATTTTTGGTGGTGCTAGGGAACCAAGGGGCACTGTACTGTAGAGGTACATTCCCAGCCCTCACTAAGTTGACCTTGAGCTCAGCCTTCTAAGTAGCTGGATTTCATATCAGGTGTGTGCTCCATGCCCAGCTTAGAATGGGTTTTAGCACATACACAGAATGAGGCAACCATCCCCACTGGCAACTTCAGAACATTTCCATCACCCCAAAAACACTGTACCAATTCACACTCATCCTTCACTCCTCTAGTCTAGGTACCAACTCAACCCTTTTCTGTCCCATGGGTTTGCTTGGTGTCTTAGTTACTTTTCTCTAGTTGCCAAGTCAAAATATCCAACACCCAAAGTTAAAGGAGAAAAGGTTTATTTAGATCAGTTTGCAGAAGTTTCACATAATCAGCTAGCTCCAAGGCAGAGCGGCACATGGCAGAAAGGCATTGCAGAGGAGAAACAGTTCACAGCAGTAACAAAACAAGCAAAGGGATGACCATAGCTCTTTCTATCTCTTCTATTTTATCAAGCCTACTCAGGATGGGTCACACTCACACCCTTAATCCTAGTGCGTTTGAGCCTAGCATTGCACCAAGAATCAATTCCAGCTACCTCTGAAAAAGCCCCACCTATGACCACATGAAGCTTAGGGGAAACATCTAGACACAAGCCGTAACACTCCATTTGGAAAGTTCTGATAAATGGAAGCATACACTATGAAGTTCTTTGTGTCTGGCTTATTCCTCTTGGCATGATGTCTCACAGTTCACCCACATTACTGTATGCATCAGAACTTTACTCTTTGCTACAGAGGCTGAGGCAGAAATATTGTGGGATCAGGGTTACCCTGAGCAACACGGCAAGACCTTATTGAGAGAAGGAGAGGGAGAGGGAGAGGGGAAAGGGGGTGGGGAGGGAGAGGGGTTGAGAAAAGGACAGGGGGAGAAAGAGGGAGGGGGGGAGAACTTCATTCCTCTTTACTGTTGACTAAGAATCTACCGTACACTTGGGGAGTTCTTCAGACACACTGATGCTGACGTCCAGCCAGGCATACACATCCAATCTGCCTTGCGGCTGGCTAGGAATCACTGCTCTCACTCCCTCACTCCTTCAAGGTTCCTGGCAGGTGTCCCAAGCACCTGGAAGTTGGGGCCCAGAGAGAGGACTTCACTAGTTGAAGTGGGGTCTGACTTCCTCATACCATTAAGAGGTGCTGACCAAATACCTAACATGGTGAGAACAAAACAATCTGGACCAGGCCTTCCCTGAGTATTGTCCAGTGGCCGTAATCAGCATAGAGACTTAGGTACTTTGATAACAAGTAGAAGGACATGAGAATGTGGAGGCAGAGAGAAGGCAGATGTAGGGGATGTTGTTATTTGAAATAAGAGAGAGTTCTATCTTTAGACAACACTGACCTCCTTAGGAATCTGCTAGACACCAGGGGACCCTAGTGCCCAGGAAAGCACTCTTCTAGAGACCACAGTTTGCCTTCAACTTTGAGGATTCTCTACCTTTGAAACACGTCCATTAGCCCATCCTCTCCCCCTTGTCTGACAGAGACACCAATATGATCCCTAGTGTGAACACATGGTTTCCTGAGCCCCTGTGATGTGCACAGCACTGAGCTGTGGGCAAGGCAGCATTCTTGCTTTAAGGACACAGCAGTTGGGACAGAGATGGTACAGAGAAGGAAGACCAGCTCCCCGGTGGAGGTCCCCCTGGTGCAGCAGACACTAAGCAGTTGCCAGCAAGTGGGGTTGGGAAGGGAGGGCAAGCTGTCACCTTTTTCAGAGACCTGAGCAGATAGGAGTCAACCACTGCCTGATATAGAGAAAGAGCATTCCAGGCAGAGGACACAGCCCTACCAAAGGCCTGGAGGCAAGGAAAGGATAAAGATTTCAATTCCAGGAATTGAAAGGGGTCAGGACTAACAGAAGGAATGAAGAGGAGGGGCAGATGGAATCAGGAGACCGAGGGGCGGGGATGAGAGGACTCAGCCTCTGGAACTGTGTGTGTAGCAGAGTGGTGACTCCTTTTCCAGACAGAGGACACAGACAGAGCACACTTGACCCCTGTCCCTGAGGGCTGAGAGGAGAGCAAGCATGTTGGCAGGATACATCTCACCGGATATATTCATCTTAGCCCCAAATTAAGGGAAATAGGAGAAAGGCTGGACGCTGGGCAAACACAAGGCCCTGCATGCAGATGCAGTGCAGATGGACAGAAGGAGTGGGGTTTGCCTGGGCCTGAAGGTCCTGTGGCATGCCTCGTTCTGGTGTTTGCCAAACAGAGAGCAAGACTCAGGGAGTTCCAGCAGGCCAGAGATGGGATCCTGCTGTGTCAGATCTGCAGCTGAGCAAAACAGGAACATCAAACATTTTCCTGGAGCCTGATGATGGACCACATATAAACAGTGCTAGTATTCTCTGAGTGTTTACTGTATGCAGGGACCAGCTGCATATCAAGGCAGTGCTACCACTTGTACCCCTGTCCCCATTTCTCTGACACCTCCCTCTGGTTCTTTTCGCCATTTATTTCCATCCCACATGTAGGGGCCATACCCATGTCCTGACCTCCCAAACCCATGATGGTGACCATACACCTGAAATTCCTGAAATGATAACAACTGAAGTAAAGAAAAACTCTGGCAAGCTATAAAAGAACTCAAATCAGAAATAGTCTCCCAGGTAAAAGAAGAAATGATAAATGTAATGAAAGAAATGCTGAACACATCTAAAGACACAGTTAATAAATTAGAGGAACAGTGCAAAAACATGGAAACCCTGAATGAACAATATAAGAAACAAACAATGCATGAAGCATATTCAAAGAGATATACAGGACATAAAAATTCCATTGAAAGTTGGCAAAACCACCTCAACAAAAGTGAAGATAGAATTTCAGGCCTCGAAGACAAGATTGCAGCTAGTGAACAGGAAAGGAAAGATCTTTTAAAAATAACAAGGACCAGAAAATAACAATTCAACAACTTTAAGATGATGCAAAGAAAAACAACATAAGATTGATAGGTATAAATGAAAAGGAAGAGGCTATTTACAAAGTAATAGCTGAAAATTTCCCAAACATGAGAATGGAAACTGCCATACAGATCAGTGAAGCATATAGAACTCCAAATTACCATAACCAAAATAAAACTACACCCAGACACATAATAATCAACATCCCAGAAATCCAACATAAGAACAGAATATTAAAAGCTGCCAGAGAGAAGAGACAGATCACCTATAAAGGAAAGCCTATCAGAATCACAGCAGACTTCTCAACACAAACAATGAAGTCAAGAAGAGCATGGAGTGAAGTATTTCAAATCCTAAAGGAAAACGACTTCCAACCCAGACTGATGTACCCTGCAAAACTGTTCTTCAAAATGGTTGGAGAAATAAGATATTTCCATGACAAAGAACAGCTGAAGAACTTCATGACCACCAAACCAACCTGCAAAGAATACTGAAAGACATTCTAGACAGACATAGGAAAAAACCACTAGGCAAGACAGACAATTAAACAGTGGAAAGGTAAAAAATCAACAGCAGAAAGATAGCATGTCAAAAGTAAACCAATATATATCAGTTATAACCATTAATGTAAATGGCCTCAATTCACCAATTAAAAGAAGCAGACTGGCAGAATGGATCAAGAAACAATATCCAACCATATGCTGTATATAGGAAACCTATCTAACCCAAAAGGAAACTTCATAGACTGAAAGTCAAAGGATGGAGAACAATATTCCATGCAACAGGATGCCCCCCCAAAAAAGCAGGAGTAGCTATTCTGTTTGTAGACAATGTGAACTTCAAACCAAGAATGAGTGTGTAATAATGAAACTAACTTGGGTTATCTTTACGTCCATAAAATTATAAATATAATCTTACTCTTCTGTTTTTTTTTTTAAATGGGGAATCAAAACTCATGACCTCATGTTTGCCAAGCAAGCACTGTGACACTAAACTATATCTCCAGCCCATTTACCTATTTTTTTTTAATAGACGAGAGTGTCCATGGAAGTCCCAGTGTACACCTGGACACTCTGCCGGGTGAGGGACAGAAGCAGAGTCCCAGGTGGGCTCCACTGGTCTGAGTAAACAGTTTCAAAGCTCAGACCAGGGAAAGAGCAGACCAGCCAGTTCCTGGCCATAACCACGCTCTCTGCCTCACTTGTCACCAAACCACCATCTGCGAGGGCCAGGGCTCCTTAGACAGCAAGACCAAGTGCTTGCTGTGGCCAGTGCCGCCAGTACATTTATTTATTAGTAGTGACCATTACTGTTCTCATTTGACAATGGAGACATGGAAGCTGAGAGAGAGCCCCCACGCAGAGCTGGCACACCATAGTTGTGACACAGTAAGTATCTGCTGAGTGTGAACTGGATGACCAGAGGGAGGCTGAGGCCTGTGCCCAGGCTCATACAACTAGAACAGCCAAACTGGGACTTGAAGCAAGTGGTCTCAGAGCCGGGGGCTCTGCCACCACCACCCTCTGTCATGCAGCACACGAGCCAGGTCCTAATCCTTACACAGAACCTGCAAGGTCAACCTTGCCAGCCCTGCTTCTGGATGGGGAAACTGAGGCTCAGAGAGAGAGTGTGCCTATCCAATTCCACCCCTCTGCAGAGTTCCTTTGGATCAAAATCAGGATTCATGTCTGGGGAGCCCTGAGTGTAGTAAGCCAGACTGTTCATGTTTACCTGGATGCAGCCCAAGAAGAGTAGGTCACCCCAGGGTTAGCATTGTGACTGCCATCCCAGCCAGAAAACAAGGGATGAATTCACATTGGGCCCTGGGTGGCATGGTCTCCCTGGGCTGTGGGTCACAGAGAAATAGTCTGCACCAGGGACATCAGAAAGAGCTCGGGCCTGGTTACCCTGCTGGCCCGGCTCTTCCTCACCTCTGCTGGTCACTTCTCACAAGGGCTTTGGGATAAGAATGGCAGCTCCCATGCTCCCCGGCAGGCCCGTGTGGGCTTGGAGCCACACTGACCTCAGTATCCTAGTATCTGTTCTGGGGATGGTTACCCAATCCTGAGCTTTCTCCAGGACACAGACATGTGAGAAGTGTTCCTGTCATCACTTCTGTCACACTATGCACTGGACATTCCTTAAGCACTCAGGCTCCAAGGCTGGGTCTGGAGAAGGCCTTTTAACTGATGTCCCCGACAGGCTTACCATGAGGTTGCAACAGTCAGCTATCACCAGCTCTCAGAGCGCTTTGTCTCCTGCCAGTTTTGGTAACTGCAAAGCTGCACACCCGAGAGGGGCACTGTGAAGCAGGGAGGGACCCCCCCGCTCATCTCCCCTTCCTCTCACCTGCCCTGCAGAGGGAGGTTTAACCTCATGCAGTGTTTTCTTCCACTTCATCCTTTCCCAGACTAGTGCATTGTGTGGCTTTTGGTTTCCTCCTTCTATTTTACTTCAGAACAAGAGGGCCTCACAGACATTCTGGGTTTCTGCATTCTTTTTATTTATTTTTTTTTTTTCGGTCTTTTTGAGACGGGGTCTCGCTATGCAGTTCAGGCTGGCCTTGAGCTCACTTTGTAGCCCAAGCTGGTCTCCAATTTGCAATAATCCTCCTGTCTCAGCCTCCCCAGTGCTGGGATTACAGGTGTGGGCCACCACGCCTGGTTTCTGCATTCCTTTTTAACAAACTCCCATATCAATGCACTAACACAAACTTCTCTCCTGCTATAATGAAGAAGGAAGTGGCTTTTAATCCCCTTTTACAGATGGAGAAACTGAAGCTCCGCCCTGGAGCTAATCTGGGCAGTGAGGCTGCCGCTGAGAAAGGAGATCTTGGCACCTGGGCCAGTGACTGTTTGTGGTCAGGGCTGCACAGTGCATGCTCAGTCCCAGCTCCACTGCGTCTCCTGGGAGGCCACATGCCAGGGGCTGGCCACAAGCCTGCTGCAGCCTCATGGGCTCCAGACAGCGGAGCGGCACGCTTTGGCTGCAGGCCCGCCCCCTTTGAGCAGCCTTGGCAGTGCAGGTTTGCAAACCTCAGGCCCAGACAGTGAAAGTGCAAAGGAGCCCCAGCTGGGGGTTGAGTTTTTCTTTCCTGCACTGAGCACTGAGTGCCTTTACAGTCCCTGTGTGTGTGCCACTAGGCAGTTTTCTCTTGAAGAATGAACAAACATAATAAAGAGTATAAGCCAGTTGACATCATTTACCTAATAAACGTCATCAACTCTCAAGTGTCCATTTTGATCTTTTTTTTTTTTTTCAGTACTGAGGATTGAACCCAGGGTCTTCACACTGAGCTGCATCCCCAATCCTTTTTATTTTGAGACAGGGACTCAATTGCTCAGCCTGGACTTGAGCTTGTGGTTCTTATGCATTGGACTCCCACAGTGCTGGGACTACAGCTATAAGCCACCATGCTTGGTTTTTATTACTATTTTTTGTCCTTTTGTTTGTTTGGTTTTTTTTGAGGCAGGGTCTTGTTATAGAGTTCAGGTTGGCCTTGAACTCAGTTTGTTGCACTCAAAGCAATCATCCTGCCTCAGCCTCCTGAGTGCTGGAATCACAGGCTACCCTAACATGCCCAGTTTATGCCTGGTTTTAAATACAAGCACACCTGCTACTCAAATCAACATCCTGGCACACAGCCTCTAGAAGTTTTCCTGGTATTTTCCCAGTTCCCAGCTCCACCATCTACAGAGGTAAACACGCTCTCCCATCTAAAATACCAGTCAGATTTCCTATCCTTACGCTTTACATATGCCCCTAACCCTAGAAGAAAGGCTTTGGAATGTTTTCAGCACATAGAAATGATGAGTACTGGAGGAAACGCATTTAAACATTGTACAATTGCATGTTTCGAAACGTCACATGTACCTAATTAATATGCATAATTTTTAAATTTAATGTGTCACCTAAAAATAAATTTCATCCAGCTTTAAAATAGGTTTTCAGAGAGCGCACACCAAGCGCTGGGCTGCACAGCATGTGCCCTCCTGACACAGGTGGCGGGAGTCTCAGGTGGCTCAGTGGTCACCCACGCACCATTCAGCAGCAGGTGCCTCTCTTCTCTTCTCCTGCTCCTGAGGATCAGCGTGAGGACATTGGTCAGAGCTGCTGTGAACACGGCCGTGAAGGCCTTTGGGCACCTGCTGCCTTTCTCATGGGTAAAGACCCAGGAGAAGGACTGTCGGGTCAGAGGGGAGGAGCATTTTTCCCCTTTGGTCCTGGGGATAAAACCCAGGGGATCTCTGCTGCTGAGAGCTTCATTCTCAGCCCTTTCTATTATTGTTATTATTTTATTCTGAGACAGGGCGTCTCCCAATTGCCCAGGCAGGCTTCAAACTTGCAGTCCTCCTGCCTCAGCCTCCCCAGTAGCTGGGATTACAGGAGTGTGGCACCTCACCTGGCCATCCTCAGGACATTTGCCCTGCTGTTCCACTGCCCAAATGCTCTTCCCTATGCTCTTTTTGTTAGGCCCCTGGCCTCCCTTGGAGTCTCAGTTGAAATGACATGGACCACAGAGGTCTCCCAGAACCTCCCCCATGGACTTTCTCCTTGGTGGCAGTTTTCATGACTAGATTCCTCCTCTCTCTTTCCCTGGTGGGTCTTTGTTTCCCGAGGGCTTCCTGTTGGGTTAAAGCCCCTGGCAGGTGTCTGGCTCTCTGCCGTCCTGCAGCCCCAGCTAGTGCAGGTCCACGGGCAAAGACCTAGAATCTGAATCAGATCCTCAGAACCTCTTCCCTCAGCTCACCTTCTCCTGGACCTAGGAAATGAAGCCCCTCTAATGATAGAAGCCACACAAGGATCCCCCTGTGCCCCTGGCCTGCAATGTAGACTCAGCACCTACTTCTCCAGGACTCAGGAAGAAGTTACTTTGGGGTGGGGGTGCCTCACAGGGCCAAGCCCCAGCATGCGCCCCTCACCCGAGCACATCTATGCTGCTGGCTGTCCCAGGCTTGCTTGTCATGTACAAAGGGATCCATTACATGTAGTGTGGGGTCCTGGATCAGGTCTGTGTACTTTCACAAGTCTCCAGAAGGTGCTGTAGTTTGAGGACTTCTGGTCTGCCAAGTCATGCTAGAGAGATCCTTGCATCAGGGGATAAAGATGCTCACTGCAAAAAAAAAAAAAAATTACTATATGTTGCTAGGGGTTTAGCTCAGGGACATAAGTGCAGGACTGGCAAGCACAGGGTCATGAGTTTGATCTCCAGTACTAAAACAAACAAACAAAAAAAGATGCTCCCTGCAATCCTAGTCACAGAGGTGGAAAAGTAGGAGTCAAAGTGTCCACCAAGACAAATGAATACTTTCTCTTATGAGACCTCTGCATGATGAATACTACGTAGCAGGGCAAAGGGAAGCTCAGCCCCTACTCCTTGTGGGTCCCTGGGGTGAGCCCTTCCTATCAGACAAAGTAACAACATGACACACATGGTGTGATGTCAGCGATCTCTACATCTCAAAACTGTTTTCATTTTTCGGAGACAAGATGCATTCAACATATCAAAACGACATCTGGGGACACAGATGTGTGTCTAGGAAGATGAAAATGTTGAACACCAACATTCAGGGAGGGAAAGGGAGGAGCAAGACGAGCCAGAACACACAGGGGCTTCCGAGCCACCGCCAGGGTTCTGGATTGCGAGCCAGGAACTGGGAAAAGACACCTGGCATGCTGAGGAGTGTTATTTAACTTTCTTAAAGACACTTGCACTTTGAGAAATGATTGAAAGAAACACAACAAATGTGACAAGTGGGGCTGGGGATTTAGCTCAGCGGCATAAGTGCCTGCCTTGCAAGCACGAGGTTATGAGTTCAATTCCCGGTACCAAAAAAAAAGTGACAAGAACGGGCCCTCATCCCAGCCCCATATCACCTCTGAAAATGTGACAAATATACTTGCAAATTTTGGCCCATACATTCTTTAAAAAATAATGAATGTAGGCTAGGCATGGTGGTTCACACCTGTAAACCCAGCACTCGGGAGGCTGAGGCAGGAGGATTGCTGTGAGTTCAAGACCACCCTGGGCTACAAAATGAGATTAAGGCTAGCCTGAACTGCATATTGAAACCCTGTCTTGAAAAGACCAAAAGAAAAAAACATGAAATCTGGAAAGGCAATGTATCAAAGATGGTGAGGGGAAAAGTGTTTGCAAGAGGTTGGGAGAGGAAGGCAGGGACAAGGGGCTTCACAGGACATTGTAACTACTCTGTGTGACACTGTAACAGTGGGCACACAGCACAAGGCTTGTCAAAACCCTGAGTGCCCAACACAAGGCAGAAACCGTGACAGGAACCACAGACTTCAGTGATTAAAAGTATGTCCATAGTCTTGTCAGTTGTAGCCAAAGAACCACAGGCATGCAAGGTCCTGTCCCCTCACTCAACAGAAGCATCCCCTCCTCACAGGCTCTTAAAACCCCCCGCAACACATCTGTGACCTCATTGCCTCTTTCTGCTCCAGCCTCACTGGCATCCTTACTGTTTCTTGACGCCTGCCCAGCCCAGGGCCTTTGCACTGCTGCCCTAACACTCTTCCCTAATGGCCACATAGCCAACTCCCTCGAGCCCTCAGGATGTGAGAAAATGCCACTTTCTCAACAAAGCCTGCCTGACCTTCCAGGTGCCACTCACCCCAGACAGCTCCTCCTTGTCTAACTAGCCTCACTGTCAACATTCTGTGTCATGCACACAGGTGTCATTTGCCTGTCACCTGCACAGGAAGGTAACTCAGTGAGGACAGGTGGCTTTGATAACTGGCTTGGAGCATGACTTGGGACAGACGGCATCCAGGAATTAGCAATGAAATAATGAATGAAGGGAATGGGGCGGGGCAGAGGGTAACAGCCATGAAGCCACTGACTGTGTCCACTGGAAAGGACAGTGAAGTAAATGGGGGACAGGTGGCAGGAACCTGCACCTGTTGCTGCAGGTAGAGATCCTCTTGCTGCCAGACTGGAGTTGGGGTGCTGGCGTGAACAATCGGGTAACAGCTGGCCAGGTGGCTGCATACAGAAACACACACATGAGCACTGCAGACAGGAATTTGCAGTTGTGCAGTGCACACCTAGGTGTCTTCCCTCAGTGAGCTAAGGGGACCTGGGAGCAGTCACAGCGCAGACTGTGGCTTCTAATTCATTCTTCAATAAGCGGAACCGCAGCTCCCTGGGCAAATGGGGATTCCGAGTCCAGGACAGGAAACACACAGGTGAGCCCGGAACCTCTGGTGAGCATCGCACACTCCAGTGCTGGGGTGTGCCTGAGGAACACGGCAGGAGTGGCCAGAGCTAGGGCAGTGTGAGCAAGAAAACAGGGTCATCCTGGGTGATGATCTGAAGTGTACGACACCCACGAGTCCAGACAGATATAAATGAATGAATGAACAGAGGGAAAGAGGGAACTTTCCAGTGGAGAAGATTCTAACAAGCACTGCAGATGCTGTGCCCCTGAGGAGATGAGGCCCATTGTCCACCCTGCAAGCAGGGGTTGTGCCCAGCAACTCCCGCCAGAGGCAGGCTGGCCAGGGAGACAGCTGCCTCGCCCTGTGACCCAGTTCAGGCATCCTGGGGCCTGCACCTTGGAGAGGAAGTGGGAGGAATCAGTTTCCCTTTGTGATGCTCCTCAAAACATGGCCTGTTGATCTTGAGAAAAACGTCAGACAAATGCCAACGGATGGACGGCAGAGGCAGCAGCCAAAACTCCTAGAGCCTCCCGACTGCTGGAGAGGAGGAGGAGGAGGAGAGCGTTCCCCCTTCTATCAGTATGCACTGCGCCACCTCACGCTTGGGGTTTCAGCCCAACAGTACTTTATTTTGTGCTGAAGTTGGGGGCTGGGAGAAGCCTGGGAATCGTGGGATCTGGGAACGGAGAAAGGGCGTTGGGAAAACAGGTGACTCGGGCACACTGAGAACACACTGGGCACAGTGTGCACTGCAAAGGCACATCAGCGTTGCTTTGTTCCTCGTGACAGACATTAACACAGCAGTAGGAAAATTGGGTATGGTGCCCTGAGCTGGGCCCTGGAACAAAAAATAGCCTCATGGAAAAATTGGTAAAATCCAAATAAAGTCTAGAGGTTGGCAAACAGTAATATCCTGATGTTGATCTCTTAAGTTATGAGAGCTGTGCTATGAAAACTAGGATGTTAGCTAAGGTGAAACCCGTGAGAGGCACAGAGGAATTTCTGGACGAATTGCATCTTTTCCCAGAAGAAAAGGTTTACGGAAGAAAAAATAAGTCAGGTGTGGTGGCACAGGCCTATAATCTCAGCACCCAGGAGGCTGAGGCAGGAGGATTGCTGTGAGTACAAGGCTAGCCTAAACTATGCAGTGATACCCTGTCTCTGAACAAATACAAATAAAATAAATGGAGGAAGAAAGAAAAAATAATTCCACAAATGGAAACAGGACACATAGCACGTGGCAAATCTTATCCTAACTCTACATCTTTTTCAAGAAGAAAAAATTAAAGGAAAAATATATATAATACCTGTATCTTCAGAACTCTGGGAAGCTGAGGCAGGAGGATCATAATGTCCAGCCCAGGCTGGGCAACTTAACAACTTAGTGAGATCCTGTCTCAAAATTTAAAAGCAAACAGGCCCTGGGTTCAATCTCTAGAACAGTATATATATATATATATATATATATATATATATATATATATATATATGAAACAAAAGAAAAGGTGTTTTTGTTTTGGGTATTCTTATTTTCCATTTTTTCCACTCAACACTCAGCAGCATGCGTTGGCCCTTACCCAGTGGAAACTTTCCAGCAATACAGAAACGAACGAGGTAGAAAGTGAGACTCTACCTGCTGTTAGACAATGTATCACAATCTAGACTTTCCCCTGCATGCGTGACCAACACGGAGAGTTCTCTACACATCGGTGACTCAGTACCAGCACACTGGGGCCCTTCCCTTGCAGTCCTGTCACCCTGCAGGTCCCCTGAAAACTGACTGCAAATGGCTGGAACAATCCATCTACCATTTCCATAAGGCGAAGGTCTGATTATATGGGTGGGTGGGGGGGCATCTGTGGGACAAATACAGGCTGTGAGTGCAAGGGCACAGTGAAAACAGTGTCACCTTGCTGGGAAATGTCCTCTTGTCATCTGAGCACTAACTAGCGCCTTCACTCTTCATGCAGGCGCTGAGAGCACATACCCCTACCCCTGCCTTTGCCTGTGTGGTGACGTCACTCCTGGACCACAGTGGCCAGCTGTGACACCTGTGTCTACTGCGACATCACAGGGGAGGGGCTGGGATACATCGTGTGATGGCCCAGCCAGGACCCCAGGGAAATCTCTGGACACCCTCATGGGACTCAGTGGTGGGAGGTGGCAGGAGCCCTGTGCCGGGCATGGTGTTTCTCAGTGGGGAGAGCCACAGGGAGAGGCTATGCATCGTTTTAAAAACCATGATACCAGGGTTTTAGATGGAAATGACAGGAAGAGCACTCTGTCACCCAACGCATCCTGTTTACTTATCCATGCACATGACATTTGGGTTCCTTTATGCACTGGTGGTGGTTCTGGTGCAGAACACACAGCAATGTGGTCCCTGAACCATGGGCCTTCCTGTGGCAGGGGAGGGAGGTGGTGGTAAATAAAAATACTGGTTAGAGGCCAGCACAGTGTTAATCAGGGCAAGAGCCAGCTGCTGTAGCGAACCCCAACATTTGTTCCAGAGAGGGCCAAGGCGAGCTGAGCAGCCCTCCATGCACCCCGCATGGCCTGAGGACTTCCTCTGTGGTCATCTCATCAACACCTGCTTCCTCTGCCAGGACTCAGTCCTCCTCTGTGGCCATACCATCCTTTCTGTCTGTTCTAAGCTTTGTCTGCACCTGCTGTTCTCGTTGAAGGAGCCTGGGACCTTGTTGTTGCTGAGGATGGCTGTGATCCTTTTCAGGAGAGCCCTGGTCCTTATTTTGAGCATCTCTTCTTGGCTCCACTGCAGAACCCTCAAGCTGCTGGCACAGATCCTTCATCCCACTGGCACAGACTTTCTAGCCTCCACCACTGGACCTTCCCACTGCAGATTTGTAGAATAGATTGCATGGGTCATTGTCATGGGTTCTAGGTTTTCAGCTGAACTCATGCAGATCATTGCCATGGGATCAGGTCCTTGGCTGGATTTTCTAGGTCTTTAGTGTTATGGACAGATTTCCTGCACTTTCTTTGTATTTGACTCCTTGAGTGACCATTATAAATCATACTATAAATGATGTGTCCTGTATGTAATTGTTCTCCTTGCAACTTCTGACTACATCACCTGTCATGCCACAGTGAGTTACATCCCCAGCATTTTTCATTTGTTGAAACACAGTCTCACTGAGTTCCCCAGACTGGCCTCAAAAGTGTGATCACCCTTCCTCAGCCTCCAGAGTAGCTGACATTACAGGCGTGCACCATTTTGCCTAGCACACGACTCAGTTCTCTGTGTATTTTTTTTTAAACCTTGTTCTTATTTCTAAATATCATTATGAGTTGCCCACCCCACTAGAATGTGAAATCTTTGTGGGCAGGGCTACAGACCTCTCTTGTCCCACGCTTAGGATGGTACTTGGCGTGCAGCAAGTACCCAGCCCATGGGCCTCAAAGTTCTGTCTTCAAGCAGGTGGAGGCCAATCTTGATGGCCCATGGCTCCTCAGAGCTCGTGGGCTTTAAAAGCAGCACACAGCAGAGAGCAGGGGATAATTCTAGGTTGATCTAGACAGGAGGTGAGGCTTCTCCCACTGACAGCTGGCCTGCTGCCTCTTCAGGGTGTCCTGCCCAGTGTCCACCGTTCCCCTCCCTCAGGACCCTGCTCTACCTCAAGGGCCAGTGAGCTCTGGCGGGAGGCAAAGGGGGCAGAGGGAAGTTGCATTTTATCAGGCAGTGCCTCCTGCACTTTACTCTTCCCTTCCTCCTGCTGGGTAGTCAGCCAGTGTGGCCGAGCTTCCAGCAGGCCTGGGCCAGCCCTAGTGGGGCTCCGTTCCACTGATGTGAACAGCTGAATTAGAAAAAGACAGCTCTGGTAGGCAGAAGCATCCCTAAGAGTGTGGGACCTGGCTTCATAAGCTGACCATGGGCTGAATTTCAGTCTCTAATCCCCGGGCTGGAAGTTCTGAGCAAAGCATGACTACACAGCTGTTCAAAGCAGCTCTGCTCCTGGTCTACAAGGCAACTTTGATGAAAATCACTTGCAGGCAGAGCTGAAAGACCCAACCTGGGTCACTGATACGACTCCCCTACATTATTCCTGGCTGGCCTTCCATCTCTTTTTTGCTTTTTCAAAAAATAATTTATTTTGAGAGGACTTCAGAGTTTCAGAACAGTTTCAAAAGCCACACAAACAACCCTTTTCACCAGAATAGCTGTTTGGTGCCATCCCCTGCCACCTGCTCTGCTGTCCTTCTCTCTCTGCCTATTGCCTCTTTACGGGCATCTTCAGAATCACTGCAAGGCAGCTGGCAAATATCATCCGCCACCCTTCTGCCGCCCAGCTTCTATAACCACCTCTGTCTTCTGAAGGAAAATGTAAATCATTCCTCGCATTATTTATTTTGCTATTCTGTTGTACTGTAAGTCGCTAATCTAATTTTAACTGCCCCCCTCCAAAACGCTCTGGCTGGTGATGTTCAGACCACCACCTGAGCCTGGAAGGAAACCTGACATCGTGACCAAGGCCTCCCCAGGCACACTCTACCTACTTACTCTACCTGTGTCACACTGTGGCTGTGACACGCACGCTCCCATGCACCAAGGCCATGCTCACCCCTGACATGCCCATATATGGACATGAAATGGCCCCAGCCATCACCTGTGAGGTCCTAGTCACCTCACAATGTCCTGGGACATTGGTCTAGAACACCTCACAATGTCTTGGGTTCTATAAGAGGCCGAGAGCTCAGCCCTGGCTCACAGCCAACAAAGTTCCACCTCCTCACAGGTTGGCTGGCTCAGCTGAGGTGGTACTCCCTGTTCTGAGCCAAAGCCAGGCCAAATTCATCTAGTGCCATGGCCAGGTACAGATGCTGCCGCAGCCCAAGCCGGAGCAGGTCCTGCCGCCGCAGACGGAGATGCTATAGACGCAAGAGGCGGTACCATCAGAGACCAAGACGTAAGAGGATGCTGCCTGGGTCGGGGGTTGGGGTTCCATGGGGCCAGGATGTCCTCTCAAAACCTCTTCTGCCCGTAGGGTGCTGCCGCCGCAGGTACACCCGGAGGTGCAAAAGATACTAACTGCAGAAGAACAAGTCCACTGAACTCCTGCTGAAAACTCTACCAGACCTCAAGACCGCCCTGCCACCTCTGGACAATGCCACCTGGCGCTGAAACAGGAGCCTGCTAAGCAACAATGCCGCCTGTCAATAAATGTTAAAATCATCCCACTCATGCTTCTTTGTGCTTGTCGGCTTAGGGCAGAGGGCTGACCTGGTGGCAGAAGGGCATGGGGAAGGCACAGAAAAGACGCTGGGAAGGGGGAAGTGACTGTTGCCACAAGGGTTTCTGTCCAAAATACAGTGATGTGACCTGAGGAAAATCCTGCCAGACTTACCTAACCTCCACCCCTGGTGCTGAGTCTTGTGTGTTTGAGAGCCACTGTTGTCCTTCCCCTGTGTTCTGATTGGCATCTGACAATGAGCCACGCAGGATTTATAGAAGGGCCATTAGGGCCTGTTACTGCCAGCTTGGGACTCCCTACCACCTATCTCTAAGTGCCACACAGGCTTAAAGCTAAAATTTCAATGGTTCTTTTGGTTATACAGAACAAGTCATCAGAATCAGATTTTCCTTCATTAAGTGTGATCCTCAATTATAAGTTTGTGAACTTATAGGGCAGTTTATAGTGACCATAAAGGGCAGTTTGTGCTGCCCTTTCCATTTAGTCTTCAAGTACCTGAAGTTGAGCATTGTGTCCATGAAATGAACTCGCCCATCAGAGCTGCCCCACCCACAGGACACTGTCTGCAGCCCATGGTACGCACCAGGGGTAAGCATCAGAGAACCCTGGTGACACTGGGTACACAGCACAAGACGGCTGGGACCAGATGCCAGAAATCCTACTAGGACTCCTGGTGAATGAGCCCAGTCTTGGGCTAGGAAAAACCTTCTCAGACCTGGCACAGACCCTGTGTCACAATCACAATTTTATTAGTGACCAGCCAGGGCTCCAGGACCAGCTCCTAAAAGGGATCAGGTGTCCTGGCACCTGGAAGTCTCTAGCTCCTGCTCATGGGAGTCCCACTGTGCACCAGGCTTCCGGTCCTCAGCAGCCCTTGAGGTAGGGGTCAGCAGGCTGCTTCCTGAGCACACTGGAGCTCAGCCTAGCTCCAGCAGGACTCTTGGGATCCCCACCCTTCAGCAAGGCCTTCCTGAGCAGAGGAGGATGACAGCAGACCTTCAGGTGGGCAGTGTTTTGGGAGATTTGTTTTTTGTACCAGGAATTAAACTCACAACCTCAAGGTTGCCAGGCAGATGCTGTGCCACTGATCTATATCTATATATATATATATTTTTTTCTTCTATTTTGATCACATCTCTAGCCATGGAAAGGTGACCCTAGCTGGATATTCATATCTTTACCCATTGCCTGAGGTGAGACCAGGCACTCTTATAAAGTTCCTTGATCCTGAAAGGGTGCAGCATGTAAACTCGAAAGGCTTAAACCAACACAAGTTTATTATCTCACTGTTCTGCAGAAGTCCAAATGAGTATTAAGGGGCTAAAATCAAGCTAGCTATTGTGGGGTGCCCTCCACAAGAAACTAGGGTTTCAGTTGCCACGGTCCTGCATCCTTCCGGTTCTCCGCAGACCGTCACAGTACAAAGGCACGAATGCTACACAGCGCGCCCAGGCATGAAGACGTTCCCCACACACTGGGATCATGGGACACGTAAGAGTCGATCGTGGCACACCACCAAGGAAGTGGGGAATTTTCTAGAATGATTATCTATGAATCCCCACCACTGGGCAGGACAAGGACTAGGGTGGACAGTAAGAAGCATCTTTCTTGTGACTGAGGTCTCACCTGCTACCAGAGCCTGGGGACACACTTTATGAGCAAGGCCAGGGCCTCTGGGCCAGGACTGCAGCCTCTGCCCTGTGCCACCATCACAGAGGCTCCTGGCAGAGCGAGGACAATCATGGGATGGGCTGCCAAGCCAGGTCATAGTGGGGGCCCCCTTTATATACAAGCCTCAAGCACCCCACCAACGAGACCAACCAACAGCAAGAGCAGGTGGGCAGCCTCAGCCCTCCTCCCTGGTCAGCTGCAGCCTCAGCCCGGAGCCACCCATCTCCCCACCTCCTGGCACAATGGTCCGCTGCCGAGTGAGAAACCGCAGTGAGCGCCAGAACCAGGATTCTGGTGAGGGCCAGGGGCAGGAGCAGGGGCTGAGCCCAGAGCGCGCAGAGGCCTATGGGAGGACACACAGAAGCTGCCGCCACAGGCACAGGTGTTGTTCTCGGCGGCGGGGCCAGTCCTGCCAAAGGCGCAGAAGGCGCATCTGCAGGAGGCAGCAACGTCGAGGTCTGCCCAAACCCTCCCCCACCAACCCCAGGCCCTTTGCACGGCCACTGTCTTGAATCTAAACCCCATCCCCACCCAGATCCCCCAAATGACCCCAAATCAACTTTTTTCCCCCAAAAGGCTGCAGAAGCAGGAGGAGGAGAAGATGTAGGAGGTACCACTAAACCCTCCTAGGTCCTGCTGAAAGCTACAAAAGTTACCTGCCCCAGGATCAGTAGACGAGGCCATAACATCCCTCTGTTGATGCCTAAACCCTGAGTTTCCAAGGACCCCACAAGATCTGAATGATGAGCACAGTCACCTGCTAAATAAAACTTGACAAAGAACTCACTGGCTACTGGCTCTTTTGTGCTGACGGCACTCCTCAGGGGCCAGACGGAGCCCTTTCCAGGTCTGGGAGGACGGGTTTCTAGGCAGTGTGTTGTGGTGCTGTCCTCTGACCTGTCACATGTCCCTTCACTATGCCAAAGGCCACATTGTTCAACTTGAAGCTCTCAGGATAACCTGCCCAGGTGGGAAGTAGGTCTGAGGTGCTCCAGCAAGAATGAGAGCCAGGGGCAGCAGGGGCCTGGCTGGGTAAGCCTGTGTTGGGTACGGGTAGGATACACTCTAACTTGTGGGGGCTGTCCTCCCACTGTGTGACACCTGCCAGGGACATGATCTGCATCATCTCCCTATCTCAGACCCTTTGGAAACTTGTACGAATCACTAAGGAAGTTGGCAAGACCTGATCTAAAAGGATTTCTAGCGCCCAGAAATGAATAACTGCGCCTATGATGGGGACTCTTAGCTCTTCCCATGCCATCCCGTGCAAAATCGTGTGGTGTAGACACCAGCAGCCCTGCCAAAGGGCACTTCCAAGGCATCTTAAAAGCATCACCCAGAGCTTAGGAGCTGCTACCTTTCAACATGTTGGATCACACTTTCAGGAGCACTAGGGATAGGCCAGGGCATTGTGCATGCTAAGCACACACTCTACCCCTGAGCTGCACCCCAATCCTGCAAGGGTTCTCCTGTTATACACAGCTCAAGGGAATGTGTAGGCAGGCCAAGAAACCCAGCATTCCTGCCCAGCCAGAAGGCTCCCTTGTGCCCCTGCCCTAAGGCAACCACCACTCTGACCCCATTTTTACAAAATAATGGCTCTTTGCTGAGGTATTTCTGGGACATACCCCCTGCTTCCAGGTACTCTACCCTTGAGTCTCATTCCAGCAAAAGGGAGGACTTTCTCTGGACAGATGAGGGAGATGGGGGAAGGAGATGGGGGGTGACAGAAGACAGTGGTTTTCAGGAGCCCTTTGTGATGTCAGCTCCCCAGGCCCCGCCCTCACAGCCTTGGGCCCCTCCCAGCTACCTCCCCCACTAGTCCAGAGAGAGCCAAGGAGGGCAATGGGTTCCCGCTGCACCAAGCTCAGCACGGGCCACAGTACTGGCCACAGCACGGGCCACCGCAGGAGCCACGATTCCACCATGAAGAAGCTCCTAGCCTGCGTGAGTCAGGATAACTTCTCCTTGTCATCAGAGGAGGAGGAGGAAGAAGAGGAAGAGGAGGAAGAGGAAGAAGAGGAAGAAGAGGAGGAGCAGCTCCCAGTGAAGGGCAAGCTGTTGCTGATGGCGCCCGGGCAGGAGGAGAATGCTGAGGACAAGCCTGTGGCCCAGCAGAGCCCTGAACCCAAGCAGACACACTCCTGACCCAGGACAACTTCCCAGTGAGGGGTACTGCTGCCTTCCTGCGAGAACTTTCAGAGAAGAGTCAATAAAAAGTCTCCAAGGAACCCTCCTCTCTTATGTCCCTTCCTGTACCAGGTGTGCGTGAGCATGTGAGTGTGCCTGCGTGGGTGTGAGGCTGAGGACGTGGGGACAGTGGCCTCGTTTCTGAGCCTCCCTGCTGCAGGAGGTGGAAGGGAGGGTAGCCCAGTACTCAGGCTGGGAAGGGACAGGCAAAGCAGGGATGGAGGATTTAGTTCCATAGCACAGTAGGGTAACTGCTCATTAGAACAGCTTATGTTATGTTCCAATATGACTAGAAAATGAGAACATGAAACCCCCAACACATAAAAATGATTTAATCTGAAGAAAGGGGAATGTTTATTATTTGGACTTACACATCATATACATGTATCAAATTACCATCCTGTACCCCCATAAAGATGCATGCATATTATCTCAATAAAAATTAATTACTAAATTATATTCAGACAAAGAGTCATCCCAGCTATCCTTTCTCAGGATGGGGCCTCTCTGCAGATTCAGGTGAGGGCGCCCAGCGGGACCCTGTTTTGCTGCTCTGAGCACAGGCACTGGTTTCTGGAACAGCACTGGCTTGGGGAGTGCAGCACCCCTGGGTCCCAATTTCTTTTCTGCTGGCCCAGGACCTCGAGTAGTCATTGCCTCTGAACCTCCATCCACCTCTTCTGCACTAACCAAGATGCCAGTAGGATCACGCCTGGCATGGACAGAGTGTCTAACTAAGACGGGCATTGTCAGGGGCTCCTGCAGTCTGGCTCCTCCTCAGCTGGTCCTTCCATCACCCTCACACACTGGGGCCCTCTGTGCCCACACAAAGGCTTGCTCTTGCCTGTCTTCCACTGGCCCACTGGTGGCAAGGACCATGTCCCTGGCATTGGATAGCCAGACCCTGGTCTTCTCGCCACAGTTCATCAAGAAACTGCCAACATCTGCTGCGCATCTTCCCTGGCTCCTGTATTCCTCCTGCCCAAAGGAAATGACCAGTTGGGTCCACCTGTTTCCTCACTTTCCCCAAGCTGCAGCCATGTGGCCCCGGAAGGACCTGGCTGAGCAGCGGGGTGGGGAGTAGAGGAATGCCGAGGGCTGGGGCGCACGGTAGTGGCAGGCAGGGTGAAGGAGTGGTTGTCCTTATTGCTCCCATCTCACCACTGCACCAAGGCACCCTGGCTGGACAGCCTCATTCTCTGGTCCAAATCCCTTAAACCCACCTGCCCACTCATTTGTCCAGCCACACCAGTCCCCAGGGGCCCTGATAGACTCAGGTCCTATTCTGCTGAGTAGCCTGTAGTGGGGCGCAGGGGCTGGAGAGGTGCTGTGGAGGAGGAGCTGATCCCGACAGATAGCAGCAACCTCCTTGAGGGTAGAGAAGTGGGGAGTCTGCAGGGAGGTGTGGGGGCCCTGGAGAGGGCCAGAGGCCCAGAAAGCCTTCATTGTGGCCCAGCGCACTTCCTATGAGAGACTTGCAGAGCTCCATACCAGGCAGGGCCAGCAGAGCAGAATTCTACATGCCCTCTACAACCCCTGCTGGCCCAACCGTGACTTCAAGGGACAACCAGACCCAGATCTGAATGTAGCTCTGCTACTGATGTGCCCTGGGCCTCTGGGCTGGTTACTCAGCTTCTGTGAGTCTGCTCCCTCGGTAAGACAATCAATATACCTGCCTCACAGGACTGCTGTTTCACGTCTGAAACCACCAAAACATCTCCCCAGTGTGAGAGGTTGAGAGTCTGGGATTGGCCAAGTATGATGGCACATGCCTATAATCCCAACACTCAGGAGGCTGAGGCAGGAGAATGCCATGAGTTCAAGGCCAGCTTTAACTATATAGTAAGACCCTGTCTCAAAAAACTAAAAAAATAATCATTCTGGAATCAAGGGGTCCAAAGGATCCTGCTCCTCACCCCAAGGAGAAGCGTTCTTGTCCCTGCCAGTTCTCAGGGGCAGCAGGAGTGGCTTGGCTGATGGCTACAGAACTCCACCCTCTGTCTCCTCTGTGTGTGGCCTTCTCATGTTGGCTCTTCCATCCTCTATAAGGACATTGTCAATGGATGCAGACCACACCCAGTGATCCAGCACTGGCTCATCTCAAGACCCTTAAGCTAAATTACATCTGCAAAAACCTTTAGTCCAAACAAGGTCATGCTGGCTGATTCCAGGGGTTACACAGGCACAGATTTGGGGCCACCATTCCTCTCACATCAAAGAGTCACTGAGGCTCACAGACAAGGTTACCTACTAAGTGTAATCAGCCCAGTGAGCAGGAAGGGCTCAGTAATAAAGTGATTTCCACTGTAAACTACTTGACATGTTTATTAAAACATCTTATAAAAGCCAACATGGTAAATGCACAAGGCAAGAGGCAAAGTTACACTTGGGCAGCAGAGTGAGTGATAAGTGGGCTCAGAGTTTCAGGGAGGGCAGCAGGGGCCATGGAGACAGGGACCCCAGGAGCATAAGAGGGGCCAAGGTCTATGCTTGAGGATGTGGGTGGTTCTGGCCGGACTCCTTGAAAGACCAAGTTGGGCAAATGGCCTCAGTTTCCAGCAAACAACCAGGCTTTCTCAAAGTGCTGGGGTATCTGAGCAGGGCCAGCAGGAACTGAACTGCACAGGGAGGCTTCCTGAGAAGCAACAATGCAGTGAGGAGGCAGATGGGACTCAGGACCTCCTGAGAACTGGCTGGCAACATAGATTCACCCAAATGCCAGGGAAGAAGGAAAGATGCCCCTTTGTCATTTCATGACCCCCCACCCATCAGACATCAGTGAAAATGGGGATTTGAGCCTGCCTCTGAGCCTCTAGACTTGAAATCCTCTGGGACTACTCATCAGCCATGTGCTTACACTTGTCATCCATCTGACAAACCTTCTGGCCAGTTCCCTGCCTGCTCATTACCTATCTGGGTGAGCACTAAGGGTTCAACTCCCATCCATCACCCACCTAGGTCCCCGATGGAAAAAGACAGGACAGATAATGCTGTAGCTGGCATCTACCAGGCTCTGACTCTGAGATGGGGCTGAGTGAACTGCTTGACTAGATTCTTTTTGTTAATTCTGCCAATGTCCCAAGAGGTGGGTGCAACTATTGTTTCCATTCTACAAAGAAGGAGAGACTGGACTTAACTCCATAAGACCTAGGGACCTCAGTGCTTAACTGGCAGGTAGGAAAACCCCAGAGTGCCTCTGAATGCTGCCCCACCCTGAAGCTGAGGGGAAAGGGCAGGAGCTTTGTCCCTACCAGTCACATCTGTCACCCTCTGTGGACTGTGCCATCACAATCAGCCTGACTATATAACCAGGGGGCATGGGGGCCCTAGTGAAGCTGGGCCAGCTGGCAAAGGAGGCCTCTCCAGGTGTGGCCGCCAGAGATACCAAGATGCCAAGCCTTCCCACCAAGCACTCCCAGCTGCACAGCACCTCTCAGCCTCAGAGTCACACCTGCAACCAGTGCAACTGCAGTCACCAGTGCCGGGGCTGCAACCAGAACCTGTGCAGCCACTGCAACCCACCTGGCACCTTGAGCCAGAGCCCCACTCCCAGGCCCAGCTCCAGTCTCAGCCCACCACCTCGGCGCGTGCACTCCCGCCATGCTCCTGCTGGACCCAGCCTCCGCTGCAAGGGCACCAGCATCAGAAAGACCTTGACAAGGAAGGTAAAGAAGAAGAAGGTGACCATAAGGAGCAAGGCAAGATACAGATCAATGAAGTGGAGCTCAGGTACTATTCCAGCAGGTGGGGAGGCACTGGGCCCAGAGAAAGGGGGAACAGTCCAGCTGGAGCTTGAAGGCAGTGAGGTGGATGCTGAGTAACAGGAAACATGGTGGGGGGTGGAGAGAAAACCAGGGTACATGGCAGGTTGAATGTCCAACACATTGATGCCCTGGGTCTTTGAATACATGGGATGGGCTGATTGAGAGACAGGCTGAGTGGATTAATATGCTAGAAGGTTGGTTAGGTAAATGGCAAGTAATAAAAGGGATGGATATGCACTGGTGGAATCAAGAGGGAAGTTGCATGGATGTGGTTCATTGGGTGACACACTTGGGTAAGTGGACTGAACTGATGAATGCAATTGGCTAGACAATTGGTTGGATAAAGTTGGAAGGATATTTGGTGGATGGATGAACTGTTTGGGTATGGCTGGTTAGTTGGAGCAACTGAATGAACTAAATGGAAGACCTAATACAGCAGGATGGGAGAGAACAGAATGTTGGATGATAAAATGGGTAGATCCACGTATCAAAAAGACCTGATGAGTCCAAGCTCTACCTCTGTATGTCCATGTTCAATTACAAATGAGCAGTTAAAGTTTAAAGGATGGAGTTGAGTGATGTCAACAGTGCTTAGCTATTAAAAGGCCCCTTTCCCATTCCTTTATCCTCTAGGGCAAAAACACAACTGATGAGACAGCACTTTCTGACGTGTTCCTGTGTCAGTTTTACTCTTAAGGAGAAATGCCATCACATGTGGTATGCCAAGATAATGTCCATCTTTTTGCAGGAACATTACTATGGTGATTTCTATGCAACAAGGATTAAAGCTTGTACCCTGGAAAACTATTTCTGAGTTAGCATTTCAATTTCCTTAATAAAGGCTTGTGTGTGTGTGTGTGTGTGTGTGTGTGTGTGTTTGGTTTGGCTTGGCTTGGCTTGGTTTTTTGAGACAGGTCTCTCTCTAATCCAGGTTGACCTTGAATTTACTATGTAGCCCAGGTGGGCCTGAAGCTCCACAATCCTCCTACCTCAGCCTCCTGAGTGCTGGAATTACAGATGTGTTTTGGGACCTAGTTTGGATACACAGAACAGGGAAGAAGTGACAGCAAGCAGACACAACCCCTGTCACAGAACTTCACGAAAGTGTTAGCTCACCAAAACACCACCTCTGGGTCCCATCCCATTGTGATAAAATCACTGAACGTAGACCTCCCACAGAGACATGGTTTGTGCCTCACAGAAGAAGCAGGTGGTCATGTGTGGTTTATGGGTTCATCTTTAATCCTTGTTCCCCAGAAGCCAATACTCAGACAAAAGTGGTGTACTCAGTCACATATACAAAGTCATTCAAGTCCCTTCAGACCCCTACATTCACATGTGAACTGTGATGCTCACACAGGCGTGCACATGCACACGTACAGACAGACCAGCACTCATAGCACCCGCCCTCTCTCGAACATGACGGAAAAGTCAAACCCACGATTCATTCATGTGCTCAGTCTAGGAGGGGGTGGCCATGGGGCAGGGGCGGGCCTACTGGGAACCCAAATTTATAAAACCTCAGCCACTGTGTCTTCTCCTGCCTTCTGTGTCTCTTAACCCCTCCATATATATTTTTACACAGGTTTGTAGTACATAATCACATTCCTTGCAGGCACTTGTGCATGAACAGCACTTCACAATTCTGAAGGGTGCCTGTCTTAAAGTTGAAGGCTCTTAAGTTAGGTGGGGTAGTAGAGGTAAAGTAGGGTCGGGAAAATAATGAAACAGCTTGGTCCATGGTCACAAAGGGTCACGAAGGGGATGTCGTGGTCCTGGGATGGATGGGGCCGGGGAAGCAGTCAGGGAAGCAGGCACGGACCCTGGCTGAGGCGTGATTCAAAGGAAAAGCACCTCAACTCTCCAGTCACACAGATCCAAACCCAAGCTTGCCCCCATTTTCCCTTGCTGCATGACCCCAGATGGCGCTCTGGGCCTCTTTGGTCCTCATTTTGTGAAGAAGATGGGCCCCTGTGTTTATCATCACATCTCTACTACTGATCACAGTGTCTGGTTCCCCTTAGGAGCTCAGTAAGTGTAGTTTAAATAAAGAAGGAGCAGACTTTAAAGTGAGATAGTATTTATATAATCATCAAAGAGGCAAAAATGCAAAATGCTCAAACAGTACTAGCAAAGCAAAGGGACACACTGCTGAGTGTTGCTGCCAAGGTGGAAGGGTGCCCAGGTGGACTCTCAGGCAATGGAGCAGTGTCCGCTAACATTTAAGGTGGGCCAACTGTTTTTCCCACATGTGCCCAAGAGCTTGTAAGGGAGGTTCGGGACCACACTTGTTTCTAAGAGCGCAAAACCAATGTGTCCATCTGTAAGGGATGGCTATGTGAACCCAGGAAACCCACAGAACACTGTGAAGAATCTCAGTCTGCAAGTGCAGGCATCTGTACAGGATCTTTCTAGATGGCCAGCGTATGTGGGGTAGAAAGCTAGGAGGAAGCGTGGTGGGAGAGAAATCCTATACAAGCTAGTCTATATTCAGAGGTAAAAATACTTGTGTGTATGAACCAAAGAAAAGCTGTCAAAGGCCACATAACAAGCCAGTGCCTGGGGTTACCTCTAGCCAGGGAAAATGTCTTAATTTTTTTACATGAGGAAGTGAAAAATTATAGAGGTAAAGAAAGACATGGGATGGACTGGGGATTTAGCTCAGCGGCATAAGCACCTGCCTTGCAAGCACACAGTCGTGAGTTTGATCCCCAGTACTGATTAAAAAAAAAAAAAGATATGGGACCATCAGGGAAAGCTTCTAACATCTCAGCAAAGCTCTGTGCAACCTGAAGAGACAGCACAGGTATGTGGAACCCAAAGCAGTCCCCTGGTGGTGGTGGAGGCAAGGTGGTGACACTGTCCCCAAGGGGCTGCCCTGCTTCAGGGCAGGGAGAGGCCAAGCCCAGCCTCTTCCCATGTACCAACCCTCAGGCCTCTCCTGCATCTCAGCCTCAGTGCTACTGCTCTTGTCCTCACTCTCCTGCCTCTGAGAGGCTGAGGCAGGAGGATCACAAGTTTAAACCCAGCTTGGACAACTGTGCAACTTAATGAAACCCCTATCTCAAAGATTAAACGTTTTAAAGAGTAACAAAACGTAAAAAGAGCTGGAGATATGGTTCAGTATGGAGATGTAGTTCAGCCATGAGTTCAATACTCAGCACCAAAAACAAAACAAAAACAACCTCTCCTGCTGCATTCTGCCCTTCTGAGAGCACTTGATCATCCCTGCCAGCGGCCAGGTCCCACCTACTACTTAGGACTGAACCCCAGCTCGCCACTCCCAGCTGAGCCAGGCACCGATTCCAGCATGTGTAGAGGCTGCTGCGGGCCTGTGCACCCCGAAGTGAGGTGTTCGCAGGCAGGGGAGCTGGGCTCAGTTCCCGACTCCTGTGGTGCCCACACGGCCTGCTCACAGGGTGGGGGACAGGAATGAGGGCAGAGCTCTCAGAAGACCCCTCCTGCCTCCTGCTGTTCTGGAGTCGTGAACAGCAGTAGCTGCTTTCTGTAGGTCAGTAATGGTAACACTGGCAACTATCATTTGTGACTCGGTTTCTCTCTCCTTCCCTGGTCACATGGGCTAAGACTGTCCTCACATGCCCTAGGAATATGCCACTTTGGAGCCAGCCACAGGCTAGTATCAGCACTCTCTGGCCCTTCAGACTTCCTTTGTTGATGTGGGTGCCAATAGCCTGTACCCCACTCCCACACACTCCTTGCCACTGAGGGGACAGGAGGGACAAAAGTCCACCTGACTCTACATGGTACCTGACAGAGACCTTGTGGGCCCCAGGGCCCCCCTAAACACCCTCACCCACCAGCTCCCTGTCTGGTAAATGGAAACACATAATTTCTACCTTACACCACCAGGAAAAGATTAAATAAGATCATGGAGTAAAACAATGTTATTTGGCCTAGATCAGGGGCTCAACAAATGAGGGTTCCTGCTCTGAGTCCCAGGGGGTGAAGTCCAGCCCCAGGACTCAGGCCAGGTCTCCCATGCAGTTTCTCCCAAGCCCAGCACCTCAGCTCTCCACTCCAGGACCTGGAATGGGAACACCCCAGGGGACAGGCACATTTGTAAGGTATGCTCACCATGAATGGCTGTCCTACACACTCAGCATCAAATCTGATCCTTTCCCACCACCTCACCAGGCCCTCCTTCATGGACCAGACCCTGCCACCCCTATACCTCATGCACCCCAAACTCACCCTTGCTCTCTATATCCACTGCATCCATCTCCTTTCTGACCCCCATGCCTACCAATTATCCCCAACACAGTGCCTCTCCACCTGGGTCTTTTCTCTCTTAGAAAGACCACAACACCAGGTCACTGTCTCCAACACCCTTTCTCCTTGCCTGCTTTATTTTACCCCACAAACATCTAGCCGCTCCCATTCTGCCTGTTAATTCCTGGAGGCCTGAATGCTCCTATACATTCATTATCTCCTCCAGGTCTGCTGGAATTCTCCTAGGTCTCCAGTTCCTGAAGACAGCAGGCACTCAATGAGTGACCCTCACCTTGCAGATGAGGACACTGAGGCAGAGGAACTAAGAAGCTTGCCCCAGGCCATACACTTTTGAAGTGACATATTTATACCCAAACCAGCAAAAAAAAAAAAACAAACCAGAACTTCCATCCTGGGCTGGAGGCTCAGGCTTCCAGGGACAGGGCAAGGTTGCACAGGAACCTGGCAAGCCTAGAGGTTACCGGAAAAGGAGGGCCCAAGAGTCCCTGGGCACTGAGGACTTTCAGAATGATGTTCCTGAGCAGGAGCCGCTTTCCCAGCAGGAGGTCACTAGGTTGGAAAGAGAAACTGAAAACCTGAGCTCCCAAAGCCGGGGAGGATCTCTGCTTCTTCAGTTGCTACCCTGGCCCCTCACTTCCTGGCTACCAGGGCAGGACCGTCTCAGAGCATGGAAGGCTATGTTGAGTACACTGTGGACACTGAGTTCATCTCCTGTGGCCCTCACTTGTGCCAGCCACTTTACCTTGGCATTCTGCTCTGACCTCTGTGCACGATGCTGCTCTGTAAGGTCCAAAACTTCCAGAGTCCAATGTCCAAGATCAATGGGATCCCAGGAGGGCAAGCCACTCAAGCAAGCTTCCACAGCTGGGCTGCATCAGGCCTGGGGCCAGAATCTGGGTCAGTCTTGCCATGGAGTCTGAGCACCTATGGGCTTCCCACTGCCAGGCTCCCTGTGAGCCCAGCACCCAGTTGGTCAGGGTTGGCAGGCTACAGATGCACATTTCTTTTTCCATTCTGGCACCTGGACTCAGTTTCATTTTGAACTCAGGACACCAGAAAATGAAACTGAAGCCATATAACGGTCAGTGGTGCTTATGAGAACCAGTGCCTAGAAACTTGAGGCTGACTCCAAATGGATTTTGCAACCCAGCTGGGGGCAAGAATGGTCCAGGCCCAAACTGAACAGCCAGGAAACTGAGACTCAGAGAGCCCAGGGTCATGAAGAAGATGGTTTGAGACCCTGATGCAAGGTCTGGAGCCTCCCCAAGCTTATTAACAAGAAGGAAGCAGAGGCCTGTCTCCCCTTGTCACCAGCCCACAACATAGCTTTTTTGATCTAGGACAGACCTGGTTGGAGACCACCAGCAGTGGAGTCGATAGCAGCATGCATGAAGATATGAACCCCCAGTTTTGCCCCTTCTAAACGGTGTGTCCTTGAGCAAGTAACTCTCCTTCTGAGTTTTAGTGTCCACATATTTAAAATGGGTAGCTTGGATTGTTTGTACAAATCAGTGGTGTGGACTGTGAAGTACTTGGCATACTGTCAGCCCAGGATAACAGTAAATGAAATAAAGGTGGGGGTCCTTGGGAAATGACAGTAAGTGGGGGTGGTGAAAGAAAGAGGCCCCAGCCTGCAGGAGAGATAGCTCTCCTGAGAGGCCACTGAAGCTGTCAATGTGGGGTGGAAGGAGTATCAGAACCATCAGGTATTTATAGGGCTCCCTCTAGGCTTATCAGGGAGCAGTGCTGGCTGGGTGGAAGAAAACCCTACTGGAGTCAGTCCAACCTGATCACCCCCTCCAGGCCAGGACCTCTCAATGCCAGCAGGCTGCCTTCCCCTCCTCCACTGTGCCCTCTCTGGCCCATGCTTCTTGGGCTAGGGCTTTTAAAGTGAACCCAAGAGATAAAGCCATGTGTCTGGATCCAACATGCTGTCACACCAATAGGCACCCAGGGATGCTTTACACATTACACACCAAGGCAGCTGTATGAACCATACCTGTCCTCAACGAATCCCCACACAAACCGTGCAGGACCATCTATCACCCTGGTTCACAAATGAAAAAATCAAAGCAGACAGGCTAATTCCATATTCAAGGTCACAGGCTGGAAAGTGGCAAGGCTAGAAGGGGGTGTGGGTTCAGAGTCTACCTACTTTATGTTTTACTGCCACCCAACAAGCCCCACGCCACCTGCCCAAGCAATGGCTCAATCCTCTTAGAATGACCACAGCATCAGACCCCCAGTACATACAAGACTCTGCACCTTTTCGCTCACCCTTTGTAGGAGGTTAGACCCAGGATGGCCACATCAATTTAAGGAGCCGGTACAGTCCCAAGCCAGGCTCGTTCTGTCACCTGCCTGTGCTCAGGAGGAAACTGATGTAGGCAATGTAGGTACAGAGACATAGAGCAAAGCAGCCCGGAGGAGCCGTTTGGACTTCAGCGGAGAGCTGTCTGTAGAGGGCAGTGTATGCCAGTGCGAGGCCAGTTACCAAGCCTTCAGCCCACAGAGTATCCTTCACTTGGCCCCTCTTGACTCTGGGGCTCCCTTTCGGACTTCATTCAAAAACACTGGTACCAGCCAGATACCTACTCCATGGCTTTTGACCACGGAAGAATCACTAAGTCACACCTGCATAAATGGTCCCGACCATCACAAACCCAAATTGTGTGGGGGTGGGGAGCAACAGAGGACTTCTGAAGGGCAGATACTAGACACAGCAGCTGAAGGGGTCATCTGTAAGGTGGAAGGTGAGGGTAAGGTCTCAGGATCACCACATCTGAGAATGGCCCATATTTCACTGGTCTCATTTGAAGGTACTCAGCTCTCCTCGGCCCAAAATAAAAACAGGGAGGGGGAGCCAGGTCCCAAACTGCCGGCCACTACAAACTGGAGCCTGCTTCTCCAAGCTGTCTCCAAGTAGGAGCACGGACAAGGGTGAGTCCAGTCACTGTGGCCCCTGTGTGGCCGCACCCGGTTTCCGAGGAACTGGGCTAGGTAGGAGTCAGGCGCCCCTCCCGCGCTGCCGAAGGGTTCCTTTGAAGCCTGTGGTCTGGCCACCGCTTCCTGGGAAATCCAAGCCAAGGCCAGGCGCAGCAGCCAGCCGGGAGGGGCGCGGGGACTACGGGGGCGTCCGAGGCTCAGACCTGCGGGGCTCGGCGTGGGGGCCTTCAGGCCTTCGGATCTGCTGCGGGGAAAGGCCGGGGGGCTTACGGGAAGACCTTCCGGAGCTTCCTAGAAGGATCCGCTCGAGGCGAGTGGATCGAGCTGGAACCGAGGCAGGCAGGCAGACACCAGGAGGGTAGGAGGCGTGTCAGCGCCGGTGCATTTCAGAAGGGCCGGGCAGCAGGAATCCGGGACTAAAGGTACCGGGGGCAAAAGTGACGGTACCAGGTCCCAAGGAGGAGTCGGAAAAGAGGACAGGAGACCCTGGGACGGAACAGAACCCCTGGGAGGAGGGACGCTAGGACAGGTACAAGGCGAGGTGGGGACAGAGGGCTTCCCCCGGGAGGGTCCCAGGCCGGGCGCAACCAAGGTGGGAGTTGAGAGCTCCAGGCGCCACCGCAGAAAGAGAAAACGAAAGCGGACAGGGGGCGGGGCTCCTGGAGCCCCGCCCCCAAGCCTGTTTAAAGAGCTGGCGCAGGGGCGGGCACCAGCAGAGAGAGCTGCGGCCGTGGCAGCGGCACGGCTCTCGGTCCCGGAGCATGCGCGAGAGCCGCCAGGGAGTCCCTTGCTGCCCCTCCCGCGGCGCCCCGCGCCCCGCCGCCAGGTGAGCAGGCTGCGGGCTCGGAGCGGGAGGGAGGGAGAAGGGAAGGATCGCGGAGACTGGCCAGGTCTGGGAGCCGGTGGTAGGGTCGCAGCTGCCAAGCCCCTGGCCCCCCGCCGGCCGCACCCGGAGCGCGTTCCCGCGCGTGGGGCCCCCGCAGCGCGGCCTTTTGCCTGCCTTTGCCCAAACCGCCGGGATCAGGCGCCAAACCCCGGCGTGGCCAGCAGGCGGCGACCGCGGGGCGGTGAGCAGGCGGACCGCGGAGTCCGGCAGACTCCTGGAGTCGTACACCTCTCCACGCCCCCCTCTCCGAGCCGCTGAGAGGTTGGACTCCGCCCCCACCCGCCTGGAAGGGCTCTTTGGGTCGAGAAGCCCGTTTTCCAGAGGAGCCTACTGAGGCTCTGGGGCCGCGTGGACTTGGTGCTCCGCCTTCGTCCCGCAGGGCCGGGTCGCCCCTCTCTTGCCGCGGCGTGACCCCTCACCTGCAGCCCCACCCAAACGCGCCGGCTCACTGCCTCTGTCTCCTCATCAGCGCACCCCCGGACGCTATGGCCCACCCTTCTGGCTGGCCCCTCGTGTAGGATGGTAGCACACAACCAGGTGGCAGCCGACAATGCAATCTCCACGGCAGCAGAGCCCCGACGGCGGCCAGAGCCTTCCTCCTCTCCTTCCTCCTCGCCCGTGGTCCCTGCACGCCCACGGCCCTGCCTGGCGGCCCCGGCCCCATCACCCGGCGAAACACACTTCCGTACGTTCCGCTCTCACGCGGATTACCGGCGCATCACGCGCACTAGCGCGCTCCTCGACGCCTGTGGCTTCTACTGGGGACCCTTGAGCGTGCACGGGGCGCACGAGCGACTGCGCGCCGAGCCCGTCGGTACCTTCCTGGTGCGCGACAGTCGCCAGCGGAACTGTTTCTTCGCCCTTAGCGTGAAGATGGCCTCGGGCCCCACAAGCATCCGTGTGCACTTCCAGGCCGGCCGCTTCCACCTGGACGGTAGCCGCGAAAGCTTCGACTGCCTCTTTGAGCTGCTGGAGCACTACGTGGCGGCGCCGCGCCGCATGCTGGGCGCCCCTCTGCGCCAGCGCCGCGTGCGGCCGCTGCAGGAGCTGTGCCGCCAGCGCATCGTTGCCACCGTGGGCCGCGAGAATCTGGCGCGCATCCCGCTCAACCCCGTCCTCCGAGATTACCTGAGCTCCTTCCCCTTCCAGATTTGACTGGCCGCGCCCGTGCACACGCAGCATTAACTGGGGACCTTATTATTTTCTATTATTAATTATTATTATTTACATGAAATAAGAGGGGTGCCCTCCCCACCTGAATTGGAGGGAGTGGGTATGGAGGACTAGGGGCCTTCCGCTCTCAGCTGGAGACCAAGCTGCAGACCCCTCCCCACCTCTTGGGGGGGACTCCCCTCCTGGTGCTCCCTCTGGGTCCCCCTGGTTGTAGCAGCTTACCTATCTGGGGCCAGGACCTAACTTGCACCTCCTACCTCTTCATGTTTACATACACCTAGTATCTTTGCACAAACCAGGGGTTGGGGGAGGGTCTCTGGCTTTATTTTTCTGCTGTGCAGAATCCTATTTTATATTTTTTACAACCATTTTAGGTAATAAACTTTATTATGAAAGTTTTTTTTTTTTAAAGAAAAAAAGGTTTCTAGAGCGTTTACTTTGACCAAAAGTTGTCCTGGGTTCTGATCTAGGAAAGCGGGGTCCTCAGACTGACCTCCGGGCTGATGGTGATGTGAGGAGTGTGCTCTGCGGCTGGGCATTTGCTCAGCTCTTGGCAGATGAGCCGCTGCTCTTGTTTTGGTTGAGTTACTGTGTGTACTGTATGTATGTCCCGCAGAATGGAGCTCGCAGTGGAGCTCTTCTCTGAGCTAGGCCTTAGTCTGTGCTTCCCCTGCTCAACTTTCTTTAATCTTAGCGATACAGCCCTGTGAATTCCACACAGGCTCCTGCCCTACTTTACAGAAAGGAAACCTGAAGTAGGAGTAGCTTTCTGGTGACCATTTCTGTGTCAGAAATAACAGTCAGGCCCTCTTGACTGTCCACTCAGAATCAGCTTGAAGTGAATGACAGAAAGGAAACTTCTTTCCTTCTATGACCGCAACTTCTTCCAGGAAGAGAGTGGGGGTGGGGAGGGGTGCAGTGCCTTTTGGAAGGAGTGCTGGTGGCATGATCTGAAACGTAGCCATCAAGGGAGACCTACTTCAATGAGATGGTGAGGATGCAGGGCTGGTTCTGACTTATTTCTTCCTGCACAGTTCTGTCTTGTGTACTTTTTGGTGAGCACACAAATTGGAACCAGAAAGAGGCTTTGTGGTCTGTGGTGGCAGGAGGGCCCTGCCAGTAGCTTTGGGCAATTCCCATTGCCTCCCTGGGACTCTGCTTCTGCCTCTAAAATGGGCAGCTTTCTGTGCAGCAGGGAGGGAGACTACTCCAGGACGTTTGTGGGACTGGCCCACATCACCAGAAAGTACCCAGAATACAGGGTTTGTGGCTGCCGTGTCTGCTGCGAGCCTGACAGTGTTGTGGGAACTCAGGCTACATTAAGGGAACTGAGTTATTGCCAGGTTTATTTAAGCTTTAACTGCTTTGCGGGCACAGCACACCTCATCTTTAAAAGCTGGATGGGCCGCTTCAGCCTGGGACATGTTTATAATGGAATGTCCCAGTGTTTAATAATACGTTTCAGGTTTGAAAGTACAATGTGAAACTGGAGCAGCCAGCACCGGTCCTGGGGTTAAAGGGGCTGCAGTCTTCATGGGTGAGCGTGGCTAGAAGAGATGCAGACCTTGATGGGGTGGGAGGGAAGGAGGTGGTGTTTTATCTCCACATCCAAACAACTGTGGCTGTCCTTTTTCTCTGCCCTTTCCTTCTCTGCTGTGTGAGTTAATGATGTCCTGTCCTTGTCCTCCCCCACCCTGGGCAGGCCTGGAGAGAGGGAGAATTCTAAGGAGGCAGTGCTTGGGTACCAGGCATGAAGAGTCACAATTTCAGGCCTCTATCCTGTTTCATCTTCACCACCAGCCTGTGAGCCCCACATTCTTCCCCTTTTTACAGATGGAGACCCAGGCACAGATCAGCAAAGAAGGCTCCCAGCGAGTGGCAGAGCCCGGCTGTGCTGCTTTAGAATCGGGTACCACCAGGTACCGTGCACACCTAACGGTCACAGTAATAATAATAATACCAGCAGCTGCTGCTAGTTTTATATATAGCACCTACCGTTCTGAGCCCCCTTGTCCTCTATTTAAAGCATTCAGCCTTCACCTCAGGCTTACTTCAGTACTAGTCACATCCCCACTTTAGAGAGGAGGAAACGGGTCCTCAGCTAAACAGGGAGGGACTGGCAGGTGGTTTACAAACTGCTAAGGGTTTTCCCCACTGTGAAGAAGTTCAGAACTCCTATTTTCATCACACAAGGGCTTGAGACATAAACTCAGTCCCCTCACAAGGCCTGAGGCAGAACAGCTAAGGAAAAAGATCCCTCTGCTCACACTCTCCAGTGCTGGCCCCTTCCCTTTATGAGTCATTTTTAAAACTCCATACTAGCATATGTAAAGTGACCTAAAAACCCCAAGGAGCTGAACTCCAGGCCCTGTAGGACTGAAATGCAGTAGACACCACTGCAGGGGAGAAAGCTGTGTGTGTGTGTGTGTGTGTGTGTGTGTGTGGTGCACACGCTGCGCTATGTGGCTTCCCGGTGGTGCAGTCTATCTTGCTCTCAAACCTCAACTTCATGATTCAGCAGCGCTTACGTCAATGAACGAAAATGAAAAGTGAGAGGAGAGTTGGGGTGTCTGAGGGACCGATCAGGGGCAAGGAGGAGGAAGGAGTGGCTCCTGGAATGCAGAGTGCACGAAGCATCCATCTCTGGCCAGCCTCATCCCCAGGCTGGTGACTCTGGCCCCGTTTCACTGAGGGACCTACTCGGTGTCATATAGCTCCAAAGCAATGGCCCGACTTGGGCCAGGTCTATCGACTGTAACATGGGTTTCTGAAAGAGTTGGAGAGGGCAGAGCAAGGCATTCTGGGAAAATGAATATTCCTGGTCTGCCTCTGCCTGTCTGATTTCCCCAACCTTAAGAGCAGGTCCCGCTTCTATCCCAGGAAGTGGCCAATCAAGCTTCTTCTATGAGGTATTAGACATAAAGTGCTCAGCACAGAGTCTGGCATGCAGCAGACGCTAAATACATCTCTGCAGGATAAGGTGCTCAATAGGTGAGGGTGGAGGTTCCTACAACAAACATGTTCCAGGCATTTTCCTAAGCTCAGAGGATATAGGAATTAATAAAACAGAGGGAATCTGGTCTGTGCCCTCAGGGAGTCACATGCAGGGCTGTGAAAGAAAGGAACAAGACCATTCAGAAGAGAGAGTGCTCAGATGAAAAAGGATGACTGGACCTGGGTGGGGCTGTTGTAGAGAAAGGTCAGGAAGGTCTGGGATGACATGGAAATTGTGACGGCTGTAGAAAGGCTGGGTAGAGGCCAGGGCACCTGGGCCCCAGTCACCATTGGTCAGGAGTGTGCTAGAAGCCTGGGTGGGACCCCATCTAACTTGTGACTAGATCCCCTGGCTGCAAGGTGTATCTGTCTGTGGGGAGGATAATTCCTGCTTGGGAGACCCCACTCTTGCTGCAGCCTATCAGACTTGTGGAATGCTGGGACCAAGCATGGGCCAGGCTGAGAGTGCCAAGGACTGGCCAGGCTTCAGCCAGGAGCCCCAAGTGTGAGTCCCCCGACCGGGTCAGAAAGCCATAGGATATGTTCCCAGACTCCAGAGAGGGGCTTCTAAGACAGCTGGCCTCAGCTCTGGGGAAGCACACAGGGGATCTGAAGGGAAGCACCTGGGGCACACAGGCAGTGCCACCTGGATGCCTGCCTGCTTGCATCCACTTTGCTTGGCTGGCTTCACACCAGACCCCCCACTAACATCACCTGAAGTCTCCCCAATAGTGAGCTCAGATGACTATAGGAGCCTCAAGGTCCCGTTCTCACCAAAACAAATCACACAGGGACAAAGGTGTGCGCCCAAGACAGGTACTCAAACTGTGCCTCCCAGCCCAGCCTTGGGACTAACAACCCTGATGCAAAACATGGCTTCCAGATTCCATGGTGAATGGGTAACTCCCAAAACAACCTCCTCTTGCACCCAGGGTGGTGTCAGGCACCACCACCCCTCCCCTCCAATGGCTCACATGTCTACCACCCAGGAAGACCCAGAGTTCTACAGGTGAGCACTGTACTCCCCACCTCTGTCCTATCTCTAGGCCTTTCCCTGTGCTGTTCCTGAGCCTGGTGCACTGTAGTGGCATTTGACAGCACAGTGATAGCTGTGCGCATAGCCATTCTTGGCCACGATGTGCGTGTGCTAATAATGTCACCGCACTTCCCTCTCCACTGGAAGCTGCTGAGCCCACTGGACTGGAGTTTGGCTCTGTTTGGTGCCACTCAGCACTGCTCAGTTCCACTTGGCAGCACTCAGCTCTCCCAGCTTCCAGGTGGTCTCCAAGCTGCCCACCACCTGCTGCCTACCATGTCCTGCCTGTGGGATTCTCAGACCTTTCTGAAGATCTCAAGACCCAGAGAGGACATGTCCCAAGTCATGCCAGGCCGAAGCCATGGTGACAGGACTTCCCTGGCCCCAAGGCCACACTGACCCTTCCCTGACCCAAGTTAGCATTCAGGTCCTGTCTTTTCCTTCCCTGGAAGATATTAACTACCCCATTCCGAGTGACATTAAATAACAAAATGCTTAATGTGAGGTGGCTGTCTTCTAGGTGAAGTGGACCCTCCCTGCTTCATAGTTCTTGATTTGCCCTTGTTTCACAAGAATTTTTTTTTTTTTTTTGAGACAGGGTTTTGCTAAGTTGCCCAGGTTTTCATTCCTCCTACCTCAGCCTCTGAAGTTCTGAAGTGCTGGTATTACAGGTGTGCACCACCATACCCAGCAAAAAATGTCATTTACTGAGCACCTAATGGGTGCTGGCAGTTAGTTGGCCCAGGTTGGATGGTGAGAAAATTGAAGCTCAGAAAGGTAAAGAGACATCCCCAGTGCAGTGTGCAGTGCCAGGGTTAGAGTATGGAGGCATTGGATGCTGAGCTCTTGATCTTACTACACACAAGTGTGATCAAGCATTCACAGATTGATCCTTTATTCCCTTTGTTCCCTAAATTGCTCTGGAGGACGTTCAGAGCCACAAACTTTGCCAGGGATCAGCACCTCTACCTTGGCTTGCCTTCCCCACAGGCAGTGAGTGGGCTGGTAACTTACCTGCAAGGCTGCATTAAAGCACAGTCTGGAAGAGTGACCAGGGCTTCTTGGTCAGAAAGAACCCTGGCAAGGAGTCTTAGGGCAGCCAGAGGGGCCATGGATGCAAAAGAGGATGAACCAGAATGGGAAGTATGAGCCAGACAGATGATCCTAAGCAAGCACAGTGACATTCAAGGCTTGGCCCTGCCTGGGAACCTGCAGAGACCTGTACTGTGAGACAGACACCTTCCCACACCTGTGTGCTCCGGGAGGGGCAGACAGAGGCATAGTAAGCAGAGGCCCCTTCCCTCTGACTTTTCACTCTAGTACAGAGTAACCAAAGGAGACGGGCCCCAGCATCTGTCTTTGCGCTCTGGCTCAGTCAGCTGTGTGACAGGAACGGCCTCATTAATGAAATAGAATTAGACCCAATTAGTACCCGTTGTGGCCTGCTGCAGCAAGGTCATAGGGATTGAACAAGTGCAAATAAATAATAAAAAATCACCACCCAAATTTAGGAACTATAATGATAATTATTATTATTATTTTATAACATGGTGAATGCCAAGCTCCGTTCAAATCAGTATGGCCATAGAGTCAGACAGGCACGGTCACATTCTAAGATTGCCACTTGCCAATAATAGCAGTGGCTACCAGCCCTGTCATGTCGGATGCATTATTCTAAGCCACTAATGCATAGTATCCCATTTGATCCCCTCACATAATTATTATATCCTCATTTTACAGAGTTTGATAAGGCTCTCATGTCACACTGTAGGCAGGTAGCAGACCAAGGGGAGGAGGAGTCCTGACACTAGCAGCCTCGTTTTTAAGTGTTTCTTCAGGCTAAACCTAAGCTGAGCTACTTAGACATCACTGGAACGCCACCTTTTTGATTTCTTACCAGATCTTTCCCAAGTTCCAGCTGTTCTGTTATTTAGTGTTTTCCTTCTAATCAGGGGAAAGGGATCATGACGTGAGGCCAGAGTCACCTGCCACACTTGTAGCCCTAATGCCAAAGAAGCCAGACAGCAGCAGTGAGTTGTGGTTGGGTCTTGGAGGATCCTGTGCTCTGAGCAGAAGATACTGTTCATGTTTGGTGTGGGGTGGGGGAGAGACAGACAGACAGAGATTAGCAAGTGTTAGAGAAGGCACCATGGCATCCATGTGAGACCACACAGTGGTGAAAATGAAAAGTCAAGGTTTCATGGAGGAGAGAAAGGGTCTTGATGCTTATAAAAATGTCCCCTCCGTCCACCTAGAGCTGTAAGCGAGACCCTCCAGGGTCCCCATCCATGCCAGAGAAAAACAGCCCTGCATGGCATCCCCTCCCTGTATCAGCCTCAGTTTCCCCACCTGTAAGTCACACCCAGTTCTCACAGGGCAGAGGATTAAGGGAAGTGGCTGTAAACTGCTAGGCAAACAGTCAATGCTCAGCAAAAGCAGTGTTCCCAGGGCAAGCTTGCCCTCTGTCCCCATCCCCAGCTTGGGGCACTAAAAGTGAAACTCAGCCCTGAGAACCCCTGTGCCATTTGTCTCACTTTGCCAAGTCCTCTCCACCAAGCCTGGTGACAGGAAGGGCCACAGTTCCCAGAAAGTGGGTCAAAACAAAACTGGCTCTGCCTCTAGCCCAGGCGGGAGGGGCTGGCAGAGGGCCAGGGACAAGGCAGGACACACTTCTTCGCTGCATTTGAGATGGGGAATCCAAGGACCCTTTGCAGACATTAGGAGGGACTCTAGAGTGATTGCCAGGTCGCAGATTTGGCTGTCTCATTCCCTGTGGTCACACGGGACCCTCTATTGCTACTGCAGACGAGGGTGACCCCGCACTGTGCAGCAGGTGGGCATCACGATTGCTTACAGCCAAGGAGGCTGAGGTGAAGACAGGCTAAGGACAGCATTTCAACCAAACCAGGTGACTTCAGAGCACTCCAGCCATGCTCAGCTATAGATCCTAAAAAGGACCATTTACCCAAGGGATTCAAAGCCCTGTATCATATGGTCACCACATACCTTTCCAGGCCCATGTCATTCCTGTCACAGTCTCCATTGCTCTCAGCATCAAAACTTCTAATGATTTTTCTCCCTGGGAGAAAGGTCTTTGATGTTTCCCTTGTTTCCTCTTCACTTGGCAAACTCCTACTCAACCCTCAAACCTCAGCTCCCTTCTCTAGGAAGTCCTCCTGATTTTCTGTTTCTTCCGGGCCTTGCTGTCTCTGTTCACACCACTGTCAAAGTTCACATGAAATTGCCAAGGTTTGCTCTGTCTTCTAGACTGTAAGCACCAAAAGGATGGAGACCTGCTCAGTAGCCTGACTTCTGCAATACAGGCACATTTACTTAACCACTCTGTGCCTCAGTGTCCCCATTTAAGTACGGGATGTTAAGGGAAATAAATGCATTACTGTTTGTAAAGTGCTTAGAAATAAGCCAGTTATCAAGAAAGCCTCTAGAGATAGGATAACAATCCCACACTGAAGGCAGATGATGAGCACGTGGAGGAACAGGAGAGCGTGCCAGGACACGTGGGTGAGAGAATCACCCTCCCCGAGGCCCAGGTGTGCCACATGCCGCACCCACCTATTTATGCATTAGGTATGAGACTCACGCCCATTAGCTAAACCGTTACGTGTTTGTTACTATGTGTGTTAGGAGGCCTCCTCTCATTGCTGCTGGTAATGCTAAAGCAGTGATTTAGCTTTCTTAAAAGTTGAAAGGGGGCATTTGGTTAAAAAATATGCTAAAAAAATTGTCTTAGGTGATGATGAAATTTGAGGGGTTCTGGGTGAGGGGGATGAGGGAGGACGGGGGCGGGAGGAGGGAGAGAGCTAGATGGGGAGGGCAGGAGAAGGAGGCAGAGAAGAAAGGGCAGGAAAGAGATGGAAGGACTGAGAGACAAGTGAGCAGGGAAGGGAGCGGAAAGGGGAGGAGGAAAGGAAGGGAGAGAACAGAACCTACGGGTGAAAGAGAGGGGATGAGAGACGGAGTGAGTGAGCAAGCGAGCGGAGAAATGGACCCAAGGCACGGCTAAAATAAAGGGCAAAACAATGCGGCCGGCATTGGTGGCTGAGCCAGGTGGCATCCCTGAGATTCAGCTTCCTGCAGCCTGGGACTCTGCAGCCCCCGTCCTGCCTTGTCACTGTGTGGCTGGGACCATGGGGCCCGTCCAGCTGCAGCCTGGCCCGCCTCCCACACCTCTGACCCGCACCCGATGGAGGAGCTGGCACCTACTCCTCCAACCCTGTGAAACTGAAAGCGAAAGCACCCAAGCACCCTTGGCCCAGGCTTCCTGCTCCCCTGCTGGTTTCTTAGAAATCAGGTGCTGTGCTTCCAGCAGCAGCCTGGACCTCCTCCCCCACCCCGGGCCCCTCGTCCTGGGTGCCAGTGACACCGGGCCAGAGACCAGGGCTGCGGCTGGGTGGCCCCCAGTGAGCCTGGAAGTCACATATTTGTCCTGAGAGCATCTGTTTCTTCAGTGCCAGATGCTGGGAATCTGAGCCGTGTGCAGAGCTGGAAGAAAGACCTAGACATGTGTTCAGGATCACCCATCCAGGCCTCAGCGGGGTGGCGCTGATACGGCCTGGGCACTGCCAACATCCTGTGACAGTGTGCATTATTATTATCACTACGTTATTATCTACAATACTGGGAATTGAACCCAGAGAGCCCTGAGTTATACTCCTTGTCCTTTTTATTTTTGTTCTGAGACAGCATCTTGCTGAGTTCCCCAGGCTGACCTTGAGCCTGTGATCCTCCTGCCTCAGTCTCCTGAGTAGCCGGCATTATAGGTGTGTGCTACTATGCCTAGCTTACGTTATTTTTTATATTACACACCTGTTTCAAAAAAACTTTAAAGAATCTACCAAAAGTGTCAGTATTAAATATATAATATGTATTTCTAACCTGTTTTCTACAGATACATGTATGTATTTCTTTGGAGCAAGGGGGCTCATTTCCTTATGAGCCACATTGTAACCCAGTTCTTTCCAAGTGTCCTTTTGGGTCATGGATTGACCAGGTAGGAATTCGCATACCCATTTGGTCAGGGAGGAAGAGAAACCTAGGGGACCAGGGAAGTAGCCCTGTATTGTGACGACATTGTGATGACTTTCATTTCATCAAATGCTCTCAACTACCCACTAAAGTCATATTCCTCTTTCCTGGATGGGAAAACTGAGGCTCAGAGAGAGGAAGTCACAGTGGCTAGGGACCCCAAGTCCTTGGGCTGGGGGATAAGGGAAGGTTGGCCATACCTGGGGCACTGGGGGCTTTGCTATAACTCGCAGTGAACCTGTGTGGTGACACAGCTCCAGTGTCTGCAGAACAGGTTTGCCTCACTACTTCCTTGGCCAAACTGCTGCTGCTGGGGACACATGGCTACTGAATTTCCCAGGATACACCTACCTGGTGCAGAATCACTTTGTGCCTCACCTTGAGCAGTCCCTGTGGGCCAGGCGCTGCCAGGAGCTCCATGTACTCAGTCTTAGTTAGACCTTTCTGCCATCCCAGAGGGGTAGGATTGTTCATAACCCCATTTCTTAGATGAGGAAGCAGAGGCCCAGACAGGTGAAGCAACTTGCTCACCAAGCAAGTCACAGCAAAACCAAAATCAGCCTTCAGTAAAGTCTGAAAGCCAGGCAGAAGCATCATTGACCAAGTTTGGCTTCTGAATTTATAAATCATCAAATATGCATAGACACAAGCCTTCTGATTGAGCAGTCTTGGGTGATATGCCCCAGTACCCTGGCTTCAGACATTCTCTCTCTTCTTCTTGGATACCTTCAAAAGAAGCCAGAAAACCTGCTTATTGCAAGAATGGGGAACACAAGTGAGGGTCCCAAATGAGCCGTGGTCAGGACATGGAGCAGGTACAAAGGAGAAACTTGGTGTTCATGGAAAGCCCTTAAGAAAAGTCATCGCCCCACTTCAGCATGACTTCTGACCCTAACACTACCATCGGAGTGAGGCTCAGGGTTAACTGTGGCTTGTACAGGTAACCCCTCCATGGTGCCTCCCCTGCGAGGATGCTTGCAGTGACCCAGAAGAGCACAGCACTGGCTGAGATCCCTGTGTATGCAAATAATAAATCCTGGCAGCACACAGCCCGTGACTCATCCCCAGGGGTCTTGGGGGACATAGAGGTTTACGACTGCTGTCCTGGGAACTCAATTCCTGCTTCATGATGGGGCCATTGCGGATTTGTCCTGGGAGAATGAGTGAAAGAACTGATCATGTTCAGTGTCATTATTATCACCAGCATCATAGGATTAGATAGGAGTGAAAAATAGGTACCAAGAGGGCTACCCCTATTCAACACTTCTCTATATATGTAGGTGTCATCCCAAGCACATCACAGCAACTTATTTTCTTCTGAGAAGGGGTACGGATTTTGAGACAGGGTCTTGTTTTGTAATTCAGGCTGGACTTGAACTCACTGTGTTCACTGGCCTCAAACTCACAGCAATCCTCCTGCTTCAGCCTCCCAAGTGCTGGGATTACAGAAGTGCACCCACCACACCTGGCAATGATCTTATTTAACTCTCAAAACAATTTTACAGTTAGATGGTTAGGCTGAACTATAAGAAATTGCTGACCTCATAAGTCAAGAACACAAGAGTAACTGCATATGATTTCACCAAACATCATTTTCATTTCATAGAGGAGGAAACTGAGGCCCAGAGAGGCCTGGAGGTCTTTTCTTCCTGAGAGCAGGTTAAGGGCACCTATAGCAGAACCTGGGCCTCCTGCTTTGTCAGAGATCCCACTTCTGTCCCCAGCTCCTCCTCCTTACTCCCCCTTTCACACTGGCTCCCCACACCCATGGCCCCGCCCCAGGGTCTACACTGACAACCCAGAGTTCTGTGAGTTAGAGAAGGGAGGAAATGACTTATCCCAGAGTCACTGTGGCCAGTCAGAGATTGATGGCATTCAAGATCCCGGGCTTCTGGGCTGTCCCACCTCTGCCAGAGTAGGAGTCTTCCCCCTCTCTGGGTTTTTGGGGTTCAACCAGGCAGAAACAACTGTCACGGTCCTGTCTGCAAGGTGGCCCAGACAGGATAGGGTAGGAGGTCAGTGTCCACACGTCTCCGGGAGTAACAACAGAGCAACACTGGCCCCTGATGCCTGGGTACCACCATGGGCAGCCTGTTCAGGGGCACAGGCATGAGGCCTGGGCTTCTGGGTATCCATGGGTCCCGTCGTGGTCCAGCCACAGCTGAGCACCTGAGCACCCCAGAGGTGGCACAAGGTGCTCTTCTCTGCTCCTCTGGAAGATGTCACTGATGTCCTTGCAGGGGCCCGGGGCTGGGGGACCAAGTGTTTCCAGGCAGTCAGACTGAGACAGCTGGTGGCAGCTGCGGGGGCAGCAGAGGAGGAAGGGGGCAGCCTGGGCTCCACAGTGAGCAGCTTGCTCGCCAGGCACAGCCGGTCTTCGGGGAAGTCGCCGAGTCGGAGTTCCAGGAAGCGATAACGCTTGTTGAAACCTCTTTCTTGTGGCCTGGTCTCGTCACATGGCTTGGTGGGGACCAACGTCAGGCAGGGCTGCAGGTCTGGGCCAACTCACTCGATACTCCCCCTAGCTGTTACCACTCCCTGCTTGCCAGGGAGACCTCACAGGGAAGAATGGCCTGTCAGGAAGGTGAACAGATGTCCCCTGCCCTGTCCCAGAGCAGTGCTTGTATAGCTGGCCTGGCTACAAGTTTCCATCAGCAGAGGAGTCAGGGATCCCTTGGCCAGAGGGCAGCTCTGAGTGCAAAGCGCTTCCTGCTGCCCTGGTGCATAGCAGGTGTGAAGGACCAGAAATTCTCTGTACTTTCTGTGCAGGCAGGGAATGTGGCTTTCAGCATTTCTAGAACAGGTTGTTCTCTCTCTCTCTCTCTCTCTCTCTCTCTCTCTCTCTCTCTCTCTCACACTAGGGACAGAAGTTAGAGTCTTTCCACTGAGTACATCTTTGGTCAAAAAAAAATTTTTTTTTCTTCTGAGATAAGGTCTCACATAGTTGTTAAGTTGCCAGGGCTGGGCTTGAATTTGCAATCCTCTGCCTCAGTCTTCTGAGTGTCTGCAATTACAGGCATGTATGACTGTGCCCAGAAGTTCTTCAACTTTGATGACAAACAATTCTGGATCATTTTTGTGTTCCTAGCACCATGGTAGCACAAAGGGATAACTCAGGAGGCTACTAGCTCTCCAATCCCTATCAGCACCCTTAATATGCCATCTAAATGAAAACCATGCTGGTCCTTGGAGCTTGAGGACAGTTGGCTGAATAGAGGGATGATCATTCCTGAAATGAGGAGGAGGGAAGAGAAAGGCTACATGTTCATCACTCTTGCTTGGACCCAGAAGTGGGCAAACTGCTGTCCCCCATCCAGGTAGGTGACTGGAGAGACTTAGGAGAAGACACTGCAGATATTGATTGTCCCACAACAACAGACGGATCCTGTTCAGTCACTTGGATGGGCTTCACCTGTCCGCATGTCCTGTCTGCAGTGCTGGAATGTTCAAGGAAAACTTGTAAAATGAAAGTCAGAGACCAAAATTAACAGAGGGGAAGGATGTCAAGAAACCAAAGGCAGCACAGGGAGCAGGTGAAACCTGTAACTACAAAACCCTCAGAGAAATAGGAGGTGCTACATCCATAAAACAAGAATAGGATGCTATGCAAAGGAACATTCAGAGAAGAGGGAAGAACTGACTAGAGAAATGATAGCAGAAACAAATACCATAGGAGTGCAGCAAGGTAAGGCTGAAGAGAACTCCCAGACAGATAAACAGAGGGAAAATAGGAAAGAATAGATAAGCAAATGAGGAGCAATTCTACAATGTATCTTTCAGCTCAAAGGAAGTAAAGAGAGAATGGAGAAAATGGAGGGGAGAAATGACAGAGTCATTCCTTAGAGTGGATGGGCAGAAACTTCACTTTGGAAAAGTGTATTAACTGGTGCATTAGTTGGTTAGTTCTGTAAAATAAATGACCCCCATACTGACAGGCTATGGGAGGCTGGATTTTAAAAGTGCACTTATCAAACCAGGTGTGGTGGCCTACACTGCAATCCCAGTATATGGAAGGCTGAGGCAAGAGGATCGAGACAAGTTTGAGGCCACTCTGGGTTATAGAGTGAGACTCTGTCTCAAAAACAACTTTTTAAAAAAGTGCTCTTATTATTTCTCTCCCACTGAAGCATTCCCAGGATATGGAGGGATCGATTTTGTTCCTGTGAGTACATTTTACGGCCTTTAGTTCTCTGAAAGCCCACAGAAAAGGGAGCTAGAGAACTGAGGCACAGGAAGATTCACTGCACCACTGCCGTGGGGAGGGAGGGAGGTACATGGCAGGAGATGTCCTGTCCTTTAGAGGGGAGAGCAGCTGACATCTGACATGGGAAGGCAGACCTTGGGCCTACAGCCACAGGAATGTCTTGCCAAAATGACAAAAGAACAGGAAATGGGATTCTCCCTTCCCTGCCTCCTGCATTTGGGAACTTTGACCCTGGCCGACCCCTTGACTGTAGCCTGTGAGACCCCATACCAAACTTCCAAGCTGCAAAAAATTGTGAGATAATACACATGTGTGTTGTTTTAAGCTGCTAAGCTTGTGGTGTTTTGTCATATAGCAGTAGAAAACTAATATAGCCTCTTAAAATAATAGACACAACCAGCACGGTTTCTGTGGACAGGGAATTTGAGAGCTGTTGGACAAGGTGTCTCTTGCTCAGGGTCTCTCATGAGGTCCCAGTCAAGATATAGGCTGGGCCAGGCATGGTGGGCCACATCTGTAATCCCAGCACTGTAGGAGGCTGAAGCAGAAAGTGTACAATTTAGCAATTTAGCAAAACTATGTCTAAATAAATTTTTTAAAAAATTTGAAGGCTGGGGATATGGCTCAGAGGTTTGATCCCCAGTACTAAAAAAAAAGAAATGATGTAGGCCAGGGCCATGGGTGTCTGATGGTGTTACTGGGACAGAGGACCTTCCCCCATGGAGGCTCATGAATACAGCTGTTCCTGGTGGGCTCCCTGGGTGGGGTGGACCCATGGAGCCTCCAGTATCTGCAAACATGGCAGCTGGCTTTCTCCGGAGCTGTGAGAATCCAAATTCTAAAAGAGTCCTCATTTTTAAAAAGCCATACACTTTTTATAATCTAGCCTTGGGAGTCATTACTATTGCTGGCATCTACCCAGATGTCTTCCTGACCAACTGGCCCTGGGAAGGTCCCTTGGTTGTTTTGAGCCCCAACTTCCACATCTGTGAAATGAGAGGGCATCGCCACCACAAAGCCCAGTGCTAGGGCTGAAATGAACCAGAAAAAGCCCCCTCAAGGGACCCAGCATGCAACTATTCACACGCTAAGACGCAGTGACTGCCGCAGAGCTCCCAGGGAGTCTGCAGGCCTCAGTGCACTTTGCCCCTGACCTGGACTCTGGAGCAGGGCCTCCCCTCGGGCTCTTGGGAGACACCTGCTTCCTCCTCAGTGAGGTCTCTGTGCAGTTGGGTGTCACAGTCCTCCTCCAAACCTCCCGGAGGCTCCCAGTCATTGCCAGCTGAGGACACAAGAGCCTCTGCAGAGGAGCCAGCAGAAAAGTGTGGCAGAACCCCTAAAGAGGACAGGGCCTCTCTCTGGCAGGCGCTGGGAGAGTCCTGGCCCATAGCTCTAGACCCACCCGGTGTTTGCCAACTTTGAGCCAGTGTCCGGTTCCACCCAGCAGGATGGGGTGTGGCATTCCCCTCCCTGAGCTCATGCTCCCACTGCAAGATGGGATCCACACTGGTGGGCCCCACAGGAGCCCAGGGTTTTTCATTCACTCAACAGACATAGACTGAACACGACTGTGTGCCAGGCATTCTTCCTGGCCCTGTGACTTTGGCAGTGAACAGAACAGACGAAATCCCCTGCCCTCAAGAGCCCTGAAATCTGCTGTGTGTGTGTGTCAGTGTGTGTGTGTCAGTGTGTGTGTAATGATCAATAGAAATATTAAATAGTGCGTCTGATAGAAACACGAGCTTTGGAGTAAAATCAAGCAGACAGGGCTGAGGGAAGTGCCAAATGTGGATTATTATCTTGTGAGAAGCACAAAGCTAAAGAAGGTAAGTGAATCACCCATTTGGACACCGAAAGAGCACTCAGGTGGAGAAAGGGCAGGTGCAAAGGACCTGAGGCAGGACTGCACTCAGCAGGTTGTTAGACAGAGCTCAGATGGTTGATGCAGCATGAGTGAGGGGGTGGGGAGCCAGAGATGAGGTCAGCAAGTTGGAAAGCAGCATCAGATGGTCTAGCCTGTGCATCCCTGAAGGGAGTCAGGCATTTCCTCAGAGTGAGCAGGGCACAGGAAGTCCAGAGCAGAGAGCTGCTGGGAGGCTTGAATGAGACGTGCCTGGCACACAGTAGGTGCTCTGTTACTGCTGGCTCTTATTATTCCCATTGCTGTTGTCATTATTATGCAGTTGCTACAGAAGCATATTAAGTTATCATACAAATTTTCATGACCTGACAGAACTTTAAAAATAGTTTCAAACTGTAGTTGTTAAATGTTACCTGTGCAAAGGTAGATTTTATTTCTTCATTTTACAGAAGAGCCTCCTGTGATTCAGAGAGGCTAGGAGACTTACCCGGCATCACCTTACAGTGGAAGAGGGCGTATTCTGCCTCGCTGGAGCCCAGGTGCCTTAAGTCCAGGAGGTGATGGCTGCTGGGCTGGGGGTGCAGCTGAGTCCCCGGATGGGGTGGAGGGCAGAAGTGTGGGTGCACTTGAGGCCTCCAGCATCACAGAAGACAAAGGGCTGCAGTCCAGGGCCATTGCTGCAAAGGCCTTGGAGCCAACACACAGTCCTGGGGCAAACCAGCCTCGAGGCACAGGAAGCGTGGTGTCCCTCTGACAGAAGTGGCACCCAGTGCATAAGTCTCCAGACCACCTATCCAGCAGCTCCCCAAGGCCACTTTCCTTCCGTCTCTGCCTGACATCTCTGTGTGGCCTCTGCTTGAGTTGTCTGCAGGGTTCCCAACACCACAGCAGACAGCCCATTAGGGCGAACGCCTCTCTCCCTTAGGATGGAAGAGGTCTCCCCAACACATGCACGCGTGTGTGAGCCAAAAGCCTCCCTCACTTCTCGTCGGCCAGAAGTGGGTACGCTGCCCATTGTTGAAATGGTCGCTGACCAGGGATTGGATCTTAACTGACATGAAATAGTACGTTTGGGGGTGTAGGTATCTGACTAGTTGGAAAAAGCAGCCCCAACTCCCATTTGTCCCCAGATCTGCTGTTCCCTAAGCAAGGTGACTTCGCCATTTCCCTCATTAAGAAGTTGAATCTAGGGGCTGGGGTGGGGCCCAGTGGTAGAACCTTGCCTAACATGCGCAAAGTCCTGGATTCCATATCCAGTACTGAAAAGATAAATCAACATTTAAAACAAGAAGAAGAGGAGGAAAAGAATCTAAAATTGGGTGTGGTGGCACATGACAGTCATCTCAACTTCTGGGTAACTGAAACAGGAGGATCACAAATTCCAAACTAGTCTGGGCAACTTAGCAAGAACTTGTCTTCAAGAGTCACTCAGTGGCCAAGTTCTTGCCTCGCGTGCATGAGGCCCTGCCTCCATTTTCTGACACTGAGTCTTATCCCAAGAATCTGCCTGCTGTATCAGAGGATAGGCAGGTGGGGAGAGCAGTGAGGAAGCCTCTGTGCCAGGGCCTAGCATGGCCTTAGAGTGTCCCAAGTGCTCCGCTGCAAGCACAGGCTGTGCTAGCCTGCTGATGACACGAAGCCACATGGGGCCTGGGAGATCCTTCTCAAGAGCACCCAAGGCTAGCCAGGTTCCCGAGGGTGCAGGAGCAGGCCTTAGCCTGGCAGGAGAACCACCAGACAACCTCGGGCTCAGGTGTGATACCAAGTCACTCACTGTCAGCAACTGCTAGCCCATCCCAGGGGGCCACACTCATGACTCCCTGTACAGTCAGCTGCACCCACTCACCCTCTCCATAGCCCTTCAGGGTGGGGTGACAGCATCCCCACTTCTGCCAGGATGTAAGACTCAAGGGACAGAGGCAAGCCAAGGTCACAGGCCAGCAAGTGATTGAGAATTAGAACCCAGAGCCAAGCATACCCTGTATCCAGCCCCACCGCAGCTCTTGGGAGGAGCTGGAACAGGCTGTAGGGACAGAGAGACGTGGAGGGAGGCAGAGCAGTCAGGTAGAGGTCTCATTCTGGGGGAGCATGGGACAGCGGGGAAGCACCATGGCAGGAAGAGGCAGAGCAGAAAGTGAAAGGAGCTGGAGGCCCAGAATAGCTGCGGGTGACAGGGTGGGAGACTACCAGACGCTGTCAGAAAGAGAAACCTGGCGGCTCAGGAGTGGCAGGTGCCTGCTCCCAGGAAGTGACTCTGGGTGGGGGACAGTGGAGTCTGTGGCCGGGTCCTGTGGGGGAGGAGTCAGGCGTAGGGCTGCATGGAGGCAGAGGGGCCCTCACCCCACCCTCAGCCACACATAGTCCACGACCAGGCGCCCAACTGGCTACACCTAGGAGGGCGCAGCCTGTCCCCGACATCCCTTCACCACCGCCATTGGCTCCTGACAGTGGCTGTGCCTGCTGGCTCTGGAGCCGCTCCGCTGGGCTTCCATCCAAGCTCTGCCGCTGGCTGGTTCCTCAGGTCAGTCACATCCCCCTCTGGGCCACCATTTGTGAACATCACTGAATTGTGGGGGTGTCCAGAGGGTTAGCAGAGCGAGGGCGGATGAAACGCACGGAACAACTCAGAGAAAGTGTTCAAAGAGCATCTCAGCTTTTATCGCCTTCCATTCGCACATGCGCGAGCACGCTTGGAAAGTCCCTCCAGAAGGGAAGCGGAGACTTTGGTCCTGGCATACGGCAGATACTCAATAAATGTACGTGGAGTGGAAGGAGGGGAAGGAGTAGAGGCCCGATACACACAGCTGTTCCCAGATGTGACACCCCTTCTGCCTCTGGGTATCTTCTGTTTTTATCACACCATGCATAAATTTGATTAATTGAAAAAAATTGTTCCGGGGACAGGGAGGCAGTGGTCTCAGCTCAGGTGGCCCCGAGACACCTCCGCCCTGACCTCAGGAAGCCGCAGAGCCAGCCTCTGCAGGTCTGGGCTAAGATTGGCAGCTCTATGGACTGGAGATGGAGGGGGTGGTGGTGACAGGAAGCTCAGCGGGACAGGCTGTTCTCTACCAAGAACACAGCACTTGATGTTCAGCGCTCAGACCTCTGTGTCCCCTGTCTTCCCCCAGAGGAAGTGTCACCTGTGTCCAGGGTGGGGACCGTGGCCCTGGCCGGGGGATCTTGCGGTGGCCCTTCTGAGCTTTACGAGGAACTCCACCCGCCTGCTTTCCAGGAACGCTTCCTGCCCTGGGTGGCAGATGGCTCACAGTGCAGGCCAGGCAGGGCAAGGGGCCTGGTCTGCTTTACCCTGTGCACAGCTTCCGAAGCGTCCCTTGCCTCTCTGGCCTTGGCTTTCACACCCACAAAGTGCAGAAAATAGGGCACCACACACCGGTGTATTGTGCAGATTCATAGGAAAGTGTGACTCTGCTTTTACCATCAATCTTTTTTTTTCTCTCTCTTGTAGTGCTGGGGATGGAGTGAGGGCCTCCTACATGCTAGGTAAATATTGTACCACAGAGCTGCACCTTTAGCCCCTAAATTACTTTATTGATTGATTGATTGAGACAGGGTCTCACTATGCAGTTCAGCCTGGCCTTGAGACCACTTTGTAACCCAGGCTGGTCTTGAACTCACAATGATCCTCCTGCCTCAGCCTCCCAAGAGCTGGGATTAGAGGCATGAGCCACCACATCTGGCTCCCTCAATTACTTTTTAAAAAATGTGCTAAAATACACTTAAAATTTGCTTTAAAGTATTTAATTCATTGGTACTTAATATACTGACAATATTATACAGACATCACCATCATCTGATTCCAGAACATTTTCATTACCCCAAGGTGCCTGTCAGCAACCACTGCCACCCCCATCTCCCAGCCCAGGAAACCCTCTCCTCCTTTCTGGCGACATGGAGCTGCCTCCTCTGTACGCTTCCCATATGCAGACATGCCCAGTATGTGGCCTCCTGCGTCTGCCTTTTCTCGCCTAGCACGCAATTCTCAAGCTTGGTCCACGCCGGTAGCCACCTGCAAGTGCTTCATTCCACCAGTCCTATAATCCTGGTTCTGCCATGGGATCTGCCTTCCAGTCCCAGGTCCCCTCTGGCCAGATGTGGTCAGGACTGTGGAGCTGGACCTACACTCAGGAGTGGAGTCAGACAGTGGAGATGTTTTCTGTCTGACCTTTTCTGCTCCAGACCACATCCGGGAACCTTGCCCATGGTAGGCACAGCCAGAACTTATTCTTGTGTTGCCATGTCCCAGTGTCATTCCATCGCATGGCTCTTTGCTCATCCATTGTCCTGGCAGTAAAGATCCAGGTTGAGCCCCCCCCCAGGTCCCTCTGGACCACGGATAACTCTGCTGTGCACTCCCACAGTGGGCAGGAGTTCTAGCTTCCGGGGCAGATCAGACAGCAGTGGGCCCGCTGGGTGCCAGGTAGTTGCTGAGCCAGCTGAGATGAACTCAGCCCATGTTCCAAGGGCCCTCACTGATTTCAGTCTGCCGGTGCAGCCTGCATGCCCTGGGGTTCCACATCTCGGGCCACATTCGGGTTGCTCAGCCTGTCAGATTCAAGTCCCTGGTTTGAAAGTTACCATCTCTTATTTTTTCCCCCCAGTGCTGGGGATGGAACCCAGGACCTTTACACTGCCAGCTGTTCTTTTATTTTTTATTTTGAAACAATATCTTTTAAATCCCTAAATCGCCCAGGCGGGGCTCAAATTTGCAATCCTCCAGCCTCAACCTCCAGAGTGCTGGGATTATGGGTGTGCACCACCACGCCCAGCTGTCATCGCTTCTCTGGTTGAAGGAAATACATGGATGAGAGAAAATTGCGAGAGCAGTTTCTGCCCACACACTGAAGCAAACAGAGAGCTATTCTCAAAGTGAATTTATAGAGCTGATAATGATAGCAGCTAACATTTGCCGGCAGTTTCTCCCCCCAGGCTCTGAGCCCAGTGCGAGTACTGGCTCCCTGGATCCGCACAGCTATTCCGCACTGTCTCGTTATCCTCACTTTACAGATGTGAGAACTGAAGCACAGAAGAGGCTGTGAGGGCACGAAGGTCACACAGCCAGCCAAGCATTTTAGTTTCAGGCTGAAGAACCCTGGCCCACTCTGGCCTCTGGCCCCGACTCCCCTGAGACTAGGATTGCCACATCTCTGGGGATTCCTGAGTGTTCTCTGGAGTACCTGTCTCTCAACCCAAGGCAAGCAGCTGTCCTGGGGTTATTTCTCTTGACCTTCACCAAGATCCCACAAAGTAGATGTTATCCCCATTTTTCAGAGCAAGAAACTGAGGCCCAGAGCAGAAAATCACTTGGCTTGAGTCTCTTGTTCAAGGTTGCATTTGGTGAGAGGCCATGCCCATTTGTGCAACTCTATATTGTGAGGAATGGCATTTCTCAGGCGGCCCTGCCAGCCCGGCCACGGCTGGGCTCAGCAGATGGAGGCATGGATGGGAGGCTCAGCAGGAGGCTGGAAGATGGAGGAGGGAGGAGCGGGGTATTTTCCCCTCTCTCCGTTTCATCTTAACTACAGCAGGGACTTGTGTGTGGCTCTAGTTCCTGTGGCAGAGCCATCTGCTACCTTTCCTGTTCCTGCCCTGAGATCCTACTCCTGGGCCCTGGTGACACTGGCCCGCCTGTTTTCCTGAGGGGAACCCCCCGCTTGGCATGTGGCAGGGTAAGGGTTTAAACTCAGCTCATCTGAGGTTGGAGTCTGTATGGTTCACCGTTAGGCAACACCGCCCTTAGCTAAGCACCCTTCAGAGCGCTCTCCTGCTACAGCAATCACCGCTGTGTGCGCGCGTGCGTCTTTGTACGCCAGGCGACTTACTTCCGGTTGTCTTCTAGAGCCAAGTTGCAATACTGCCCACAACAAACAAGAGAGAACCCCCCCCCCCAGGAAGTGCTCTGTCTAAATTCCAGGTTGAGAAAGCTTTCCTCTGTTGAGAACGGTGGCGTACACCTGTAATCCCAGCACTGCGGGGAGGCTGAGACAGGAGGATTATAAATTCCTGTGTGGTTTGAGCAATATAGCCAGAAATAGACATGCAGACACTTCCCTCCCTTTTGCACTTTGGATCATCTTCTTAAAAAGATGAACGAAGTGACATACAAATAAATAAAAACTAAGTGGCTGACACCATCTAGGCAGACCTCAGTAAGACATAGCTGGGATTGATTGTTCATTCTGCAAATATTTCTCAAGCTGCCAGGGATCATGTGTGGTGGGATCTACTGTGTGTTATAAAGCACAGAAGAGGTGAGGTGGGGGCCGAGAGTCACGCCAGAGCCCAGCATGTACTAGCTGCACGCTGGGCGTAGGTCACTTCTTGGAACTTCAGTGTCCTGAGAGAACCATGGCGGTCATGTGTACAGTGACATGGGCCAAGTGTGGAGTACAGGCCAGGTGTGGGGCAGGCATTCCATAGATGCGGCTATGGATATTACCATGGGTGAAAGATCCTGCCCCAGGCAAGGAGAAAGGAGAGACCCCTGGGCCCCTTGGAAGGGTCCAGGGGTCCAGCCAGGGAGGTGGCCCTCAGGGGAGCAAGGAAGAGCTTTCCAGGTTAGAAATGGATGAGGGTATTGAGAAGACAGGAGAAAGTCACCAAAAAACAGAACCGGTCCCAGGACCACCTGAAACTCAGCCCCACTTGACCTTCCCTGCCATTCCTTCCAGCGAGTACCTTGAAGGAAGGGGCTCCCTCCCTGCGGAAGGGCCTTGCGGCCCTGCTCCAGTGCTCATAGCTGGGAAGGGCCAGCAAGAAGCCCCCAGCACTGAGATGTCGCCTGGAGGAGGATGGGAGGATGGAGGGCCATGCTGCTTGGGTCCTTCCCTGCACTGTGCTAGGAAGGCATTTGGATGACAGGCACCCACACACCAAGGTGACACTGCTGTGGTCTGGGGGTGAGATTTGGGAACTGCTCCCTGGTAAGCCTGGACATCAGTCTGCTGGGCCAGAAAGTGTATCCGGATGCCGCGTGTCCTCCTGGGCCTGGTGCTCTCAGTGAGCTGTGTCCTTGAGGCCTGACAGGACGGGGGTTGCCAGCGAGGCAGTGGCATGGAAGAGGGGCTGCTGTGCCTTCAGGGTGAGCCCCTGCGGAGGCAGCTCTGGCCCCTGCCGGGAGGGGTACTTTACTCATGACTCACACTGTGTGGGACCAGCCTTGTCTTCTGGGAGGCTGTTATCAGGAAGGTCCTGATCTGGGCCCAGCTGCTCCCCACCCAGGCCGGAAGAGGGCTGGTCAGCTCCAACCCAAGCTTGGGAGAGGACTCATTGCTTTGGGAACCTGGTTTCCTGGATCTCAAACTAAATTCATGCTCAACATAGCCACTACCTGGGGCATTTTGGTCACATGAAACCAATGCAGCTATTTATCTCCAAGAAAACTGTAACCCAAGTCCCCATTCCAGGTTCCCTGCCCAGTGTGCCCCAATTTGGGACCAGCAGGGCTGCACAAGGGTTGGCTTGTGTAGGTGGCTTCCATCTCCTTCCCTCTCAGCTCCAGACCTGACCAGTCACCATCTGGCTTTCCCCAGAAGCTGGCCTTAGACAAAAGTTGGTTGGCCATGACCTGGGTGGATTGTCCCATGGGCAAGTGAGTTGGAGATTTCATGTCCCCAGGCCCTGTGTGATTGGTTAAAAGGTGCCCCACCACCACCAGCAGGAAAATGAATTCCCAGGAACTTCTGGCCCTTCGGGGCTTCAGGCACAGCTTGTTCCAGCTGCAGATGGATACTGTTCTGACAAAGAGGTGCAGGTGATGGCTGCTGGCTCAGGGAAGAGGGGTCCAGGGTGGGGCCTGGGTAGGATATAGCACCTGCTGCAGCTCCCAGGGCTCTGCACTTGACCTCTAAGTATTTCTGGAAAACATCTCTTTCCACTCCCAAGGCCACCCTGTCTCTCACCAGAACACTGGCCACCTCCTCGTTGGGTTCCCTCAGCCCCACAAACCACTGTCCACCTTACCACAAGAAGCTTCTCTCACTGCACACCTAAGCAGCCCCACCCTCAGCTGGGGTGCCCAGAGCCCGGGGAGTCAGTCTCCAGTGCAAGGAGTGGACATAAATGAGTGCACAAGAGAACCCTGACCCTTAAGTTACAGGGCTGAGAAACAGAATGACACAGAAATGTAACAGATTGGAAGAGGTGGCAGAGCTTTGAAAGGGTCGAGAGCAGAGCCCCAAGAGAGGCAGCACTAGGCTGCCTTCAACTGATAGTTTCTGGGAGCTACAGAAAGGGAAGACAGACGGCTTGGAACACTGAAGAGATGTGGAGGTACGGGAGGGGCCAGTGGCCTGGGTTCCTGGTGATGGCAGGCAGGGTGGGATGGCTGCTTTGGGGAGGGCCAGGGGCCGCTGGGGAGAAGAGCAGGGGCCAGGAGACCAGGTTTGAGGCAGCTGCACTGGGTGTCCTGGTGAGAGATGAGACAGTGTGGGCCTGGGTGGTAGCCACTGGGCAGGAGATTCACAAGTTGGGATGTGGCAGGAATCCTCTAAGAACCAACTGTGGGTCAGGAAACACAGTGTCAGGCCTCCGAAGGACACACAGACTGCAGGCTCAGCGCTGGGACTGCCATCCAGGGTGCCTCTTACTGATGCTCCCCTGAGCCACTGGGCACCTGGGGAAAGACTCCTGGGTGGTGGGGGGAGACCTGATTCAAAGGCAGAGTCTTGGGGTGAGCAGGGCCAGGAGGTTGGGGTAAGAGCTGGACTCTGCAATCTCTCCAGACTCTGAGCCAGGGGCTGGGTTTGCTCCCTATCCTGTGAGGGGTGTAGGGGAGTGGACTCCCCCAGGGTGGGGTGAGGATGTGAGGTTCAGGAGGGTGTGACGCCCTCCCCGGCTGCCCTCAGCTGACCCTGCTCAGGGTGAGCCCTACCAGGATCCTTCCTGACCCTGTACTGTGGGGCTTGGTTCCCACAGTCAAAGTGAAGTTGCTTCCCTGAGGCTGAAGAGCAGCCTGGGATCGGGTTCCAGGCAGCCGGCGGGACTGCGCAGGGGGCGTCCCAAGGATGTCCTTCCAGGTTTCCGGGCACTTGACCGGATCTGCTCGCAGTTGTGCAGAGAAGGAAATGAAGGAAACAGCACAGGGAGGTTGACAGTGACACATGGTCCCACTGGACCCCTGAAACCTCCACTTGGCTTTTAAACCTTGTGATCTAAGGGAAGCAAAAACAAAACACAAATCCGCTCCATGATGCAACCCTATGCTTGGAGGTTTCATCCCTAAGCAGCCTCTAGGACAGCCCCACGTATTCTTCTCTACTCTGAGGAAGGAGGCTCTGGGCGGCTCTCAGGGACCAGCCAGCGCTGTGTGAGTTTGAGGAGTGAAGTTTGGACTTAGCTTCCATCGCCACCTCTGCCCTGTGGCCTGGGGCACCCCTGCTTCACTCAGCTCCCCGTCCTGGTTCTGGTGCCCGGCTGGTGGGCCCCATGATTGGTAGCGGCAGCCAAGTGCCCTGTGTCCCATTTCCTGGCCCTTTTTTCTTCTCTTTGCATGCTTTGACCCTGCCTGCCACACCCGAGTTCTCTCTGGACAGAGGCGGCCCCTGCCTGTGTCTGTCAGGTAGATGCTGTGGTCAAGGGCTACACCTTGGCAGGGCTATGGAGTCTCTAAGCTTGTTTGCCATTTCTGAGCCATAGCTGAAAGTTGGCACCCAGCGCAAGAAGCAGAGCCCTGGGCTAGGATTCCCAGGACAAAGATGTCATCATTCCGAGAAGCCTGACCTCCCAAGAGGCCCGATTTTCCCCCATTTGCATAGGCACAGCAACAGGAAGCAGGACCCGCATTGCCTCATCTGCATAGGCTGGGCTGGTCATGCCAGCACGGGGCTCAGCTCTGGCTGCCCCCCAGAAATTGAGCAAAACCCCAGCTGCACATCCCACCTGGCAGCAGCAGGACAGGTTGCAGGACAGATGGCCAGATACCCCCAAGGCTGTCACCATGTATGCCTGGATGTCAGTCACCACAGAGACTCCAAGCAGCCCAGCTGTCCACAGGGCAGGAAGGGGACCATCACCAGTGACAGCTGCATATTCCACTAGGGTCAAAGTGCACTATGCTGCTGCTGAGCTCTCCTGCTTCCCAGAAGTGACTGGGTGACTTTGCTTGTGCAGGAAGTGTGCCTATCTGCTACCTGGCCCCTCTCTGTCCCCTCCCAGTTTCCTCCTGGTCCTTTCCAGTAAGCTGGGGTTCAAGCAGGAAGCCTGTTTCTCGGATGCCCCTCACCAGGTGTTAGGCAGGGACTGAGCAGGACACTGAAGCCAGACTGGGGGGCTGGACCTCTCAGAGTCAGGTGCCTGTGGGGCCCTGGATCTCCTTGTTCCCCTGCTCTGAAATGGGGGAACATGGGCTCCCTCCCAGCAGAAGAGAAAGGAGGGAAGGCATCAGACAGAGGCAGGGGAAGTATCACCTAGTGCTCACTTGTGCCTTGAATGGAAAAGTTCAGCCTCTTCATAGCAGCTGTTGAAAGAGAAGCCAGTTAGCTGGGTGTGGAAGTCCACGCTGTAATCCCAGCACTCTGGGTGGCTGAGGCAGGCAGGTTGCAATTTAGGTATTTAGAAAGACCTTTTCTCAAAATAAAAAAAAAAACAATAAAATAAAATAAAAACAGGGCTGTGGACATAGCTCAGTGCAAAGGCCCTGGGTTTAATCCCTACTAATTTGGGGGTGGGGTGGGGTCTGGCTTCATATCTGTGAAGCTATAGCATTATGGTGGTTAGGGTTCAAGCCTCCCAGGGACCCCCGAAGACACAGCTAGAGCAGGCTATGGATCCTGGCCTGGCCACTTGCTGGCCTTGCACCTGAAGAGGCCCCTTTGCCCCCCGAGCTCCATTTCTGCTCTGTAGGGTAGGACTCCGCCATTGTACCTGCTCCTTGGGGTCGCGGAAAGGGTCACGTGCAAGGCCTGGTAAGAGGACAGGTGCTCTGAGGTGGCATGAGTCCCTGAGGGACCTCAGCTTAGTCTTTCAGTGACTTCTGTGGAAGGGGCTGGAGTGCAGATCAGCTTCCCGTGCCGTGTTCAAGGGCCCCCTCTGAGAGGGGTCAGGAGGAGCGAGGCCAGAAGCATCTCATCCTCTAGGAAGATCCAGAGGCTTCCTGGAGGAAGGGCTGTGGGAGCAGCTGTCAGAGCTGGTGACGAGGACAGAAGGGCCTGGCAGCTGCAGTGGAAGGGAACTGTCTCTGGTAGAGCAGCTCAGGGGATGGTGCGGTGCACAGACCTCACCCCACCTCTTAGACCCCAACGAAGAAGGACTATCCTCTGTCCAGGACAGGGGAGACAGCAATGCAGAACAGGTGGGACGGCCTGGTGGCCTGGACTTAGTCCTTCCCCACTGGGCACTGCCTCCCTCCTCAGGGTCCCTTTCTAGCACTATCACATGCACCATTCACTCTCATTTTTCTACACAAATAATGCTTAAATGAACAAAATTGGGGTTGTGGTTGTCTGATTCTTGCAATCTGCTTTTCCATGTAAGGATACTCTGTGACTATTTCCTCAGAGGAACTAACACCCAAATCACCATTTTCATGGCCCAAAGATGGGATGGGCCATGGTATAGACAGTGGTAATGAATTTAACGAAGCCTGTTAAATTCAGCAAATGTTTCTTTTTTTGGAATCAAGAATCAAACTCAGAACCTTGCACTGGCCGAGCAGGTGCTGTGCCACTGAGCTATATCCCTGGCCCCTCAGCAAACTTTTCTTGAAGCACCTTATATGTGTACAGCTGAAAGAGCAAGGCCCGGAGTCTTTGGTTCTGAGTTCTAATCCTACCTTCACTTCCTAGATGAGAATGTGACTATGGGACTGGACAAGTCTCCTGACATCTGTTTTTTCTAAGTTTTCTGAGACATGGGGAATAGAACAGTCTTTATCCATACCTTTAGCTGGGCACAGTGGCGCCAAGCAGACAGCTGCATAGGGCTGAGCTGTTCCTATGCTAGAGGCCTTCCCTTCATCACACGTGAAACCCTGATTAAACACAGTGCCCTGCAGACAGACAGGAGCTGCCACACTACAAGGTCTGTCGTGGTGTCATTTTTAATAGCTCTTTGAACTAGGCCCTGAATTTTTAGTCTGGGGAGTAACAAGTTCATTCAAGGTGTCCACAAGTGACTTTGTGGAGGAGGTGGAAGAGGAACCAGGGAGGAGGAGGGCTCATGGATGACCACGTGAGGCAGAGGAAGAGGCAGGTGGGACTCCTCCCGGGCCCCTTCTGCAGAAAGCAGACCTTCCAGTGGGTTGGTCTCCGAATTCCCAGAATTTTCCATTACCTGGATGCCTTGGCCTAGGGAGTCACAACGTTCTGGGGAGACCCCCTCAGGGTGAAATCATATTCAAGTCTATTGAAATGCTGCAGTCACCCCTCAATATCACCCTGGACTCCCCTTTTCATAGACTCTGCAGATTGCTCCTATGAGGGTCACACTGGGGACAGACTCCCAGAATGGGTGGACAGATAGATGGAGGCTCAATGCCCCCATCCTCAAAGGAGCCCCAGTGAGAGGGCAAGAAAGCCCCTGCCTTGCCACCAACTGCCCAAATTCCCCAGCACCAAATTCCCCAGGACTGGGGATGGCCAGGAGTGGCCATATCCCTGTGGCATAGTCCTGTGCTTGGGGCTGCCACACAGCCTCCAGCACACGCACAGCTCAGCTCTGTGCAGCCGTCTGCTTGGCACCAATGTGCCCAGGCCAAGTGTCTCTGGGTGAGGCCTGCCTCAGCCATCCGAGGGAACCCTGGGATCTCCTCTCCAAGGCGGTTGGCCACACTGAGCCTCTTTCCCTGAGACTTGGGGATAATGAGATCCTTGCATGAGATTGTCACTTTGGTAAGTCAAATCAGGTCGAATATGGGCAGTCTCACCTGGACGACTAGAGAAGCTCTCTGTCTCTACACAGAAGGGCACAGATGAGGAAATGAAGCTGTGGCCTTGGCACTGGGCCAAATCTAGAAAGACCACCTCAGAGGCGCTTTACTTCACCCCACCGACCCCAGCTGGGCCCCTCCGTCGCCCTCGGCACTCTATGGTTGAAGTTTCCTCCAGGACCTTCACCTCCCCGCCCGCAGGGCCTCACAGTGCTAAGTCCTTGGCTTTTCCTCTGAAAAGCCCTGAGTCACACTGTCTGTGGGCTGGCCAGCAGGAAAGGTGACTCAGGGGGATCTTCTCAGGCTCCTTGGCATGATAGCAGGGAGCAAGTGATTAAGTGGGGCGTCACGAGAGTGACATTGCCTGACCTCTGACCTCCTTTTAAACTGGGGCTGCTGACTCAGGGGCTTCCAGTCCTAGCCCCAACCCCCCTCCCAGCACTGCAGGCAGCAGGCGCTGATATTTCCTTCATTGATTCACTTCACTCTTTGTCCATTCATGGCAGCACTGGATCGATCATTGGTGGCTCATCCTGGGTCCAGCCCTTCATTCATTAATAATAAGTTCGGAGGCCATTTGCTACCCTGCCAAGTGCCTTCTCCCATTCAGTCCTCTCAGTACCTTGTCAACCCATTATGCAGAGGGGGAAACTGAGATAAAGAAAACTCAGCACTCTTGAATCCCAGGATGTGAATCCCAGCCTGACTCTTCTTCCAGAAAAAAATGTCACTGTCCCCAAGAGCTGTGCTTACCCTGCTAGGGTGATGACTCATCCTCTGCCTTTCCCTAGCAGCTCTCACCACATGCAAGGTAAATGTTCCCTAGGTCAGTCACGTCCCCAGACTGACCCATGAGGACAGAGACCTGAGCTAACCACCCATGTCCCTCTGCCCTATGCAGGTTTCCTCATGAGAGGCAACTGTCCCCTGAGGTTGTGTAGGATCCTGAACCACAGATCTCAGAGCACATCCAGAAGTTTATGGCACTAGGTCCCAGTGGTTAAATTGGCCTCTGTATTTGGGGTCTCTCTGCTCCTTCTCTGGGAACTGGCAGCAGACTCGACCTTCCAACTCATCCCTGAAAACAAAACACACACTCAGAGAGGTACCAGGAGAAGCAGGACACCGGGATTTAGCAGGCAGAGGGGAAAGCCTCCTGCTTCAAAGGACCTGAGGGCTGTGAGTGTAGATGCCCTGTGGTGCATTTTCTCCCTTACTTTTACAGCTGGGCTGTGAGCACAGCTTCAGATTTGTGGCATGTACCTGTTTGGTGCGTGGCCTCCTGCAGGCCTCAGTGCCTGAGGTTCTCTATGCAGCTGAGGCTGCTTTGGGGGGTGCTTCTGGGCTGTCACCCACTGGGGATGACTCCACACTGAATTCTTGGCTTGAGACTCTAGCAGCTTGCGATAGAATCAATCCAAAGCTCAAGCTCTTCCATACCGCAGACCCGGACCCCTGATTTAGACTTTCAGTTTCTCACCAGAGACTTCCCCTTCCCTAGTCTGTGGTGTGCCCTGGGCCTGGGGGCAGCTAAGTCTCCTTTCACAGACTGGCGGTTTGCAACTGCCTCTAGTTGCAGTTTTGTTATTATTATTATTACTACTACTACTTTGGTACCACTAATTGATCTCAGGACCTCGCACTGGTCAGGCAGGTGTTTATGCCGCTGAGTTACATCCCCAGCCCAGTTTTATTATTGACCCTTGGGAGTTTTCTTCTTTTATCGCTGGTACTGGGAATGGAACCCAGGGCCTCACACATGCTTGGCAAGTGCTGTACCACCGAGCCATATCCCCGGTCCTGTTAATCCTTTATTTTGAGGTAGGTTTCACCAAGTTGTCCACACTGGCCTCTTAATTAAAATCCCACCTCAGCCTCCCCTCAGTAGTTGGGGTTCCAGGGATGCGCCCCCACACCTGGCTCTTTCAGTAAATCTTTTATCAGTGGAGAGCTGTCTCTTGTTGTATGTGAAGGATAGCTTCCAGGACCCTCCCCCAGGAACCCCGAATCCCAGGATGCTATGCAGGTTGAGGTGCAGCTCAGTGGTTGAGGGCTCACCTGGCGTGTGTGGAACCCTGTGTTCTGTCACCCCCATGGCAACGAGCAAACAAAATGCTCAAGTCTCTTGCATAAACTGGAATGCTATTTGCATATGAGTCTTCGCACATCTGTATGCTTGAACTCATCACTGGATTACTTATACTACCCAACACCATGTAAATTTCATGTAAATAGTTGTTACATAGTGTTTTTAGGGACAAGTAACAGGAAGAAAGTCTGAACACATTCAGTATAGATGCAAATTTTTTTTTCTATTTTTCATCTGCAGTTATTTGAATCTCTGATGTAGATTGGGGAGTGCCCAAAGGTACCTATTTTAATTAGTTTTGTTTATTCTATGCCATCCCTAATGCCTCACCTGGCACAGCCAGGCCCCCTCCCCTTTGTGATTTCATTTAATTTGCACATTGCCCGGAAGGGTATTTCACCGACATGTGATGTGGATGAGGAAACTGAGGTGCAGAGAAGGCAGTGCTGCCCAAGAGGGACAGGGGAAGCCTGCTGGGTCCAGGTCTCCCGCTGGGTCCCACAGGTTGGAGCTCAGCCAAAGGGCCCGGCACTCCCAGGAGCCGCTGCCAGCACTTCACCCTCCCTTTCCTGGATGCAGATACCTGGTCCTGGGGACTCACCTTGCTGGGCAACTTAACACTGGGTGTGGCCCTTCCTTCTAGGAATAAGCTGCCTGCAATTTCCTTCATGGAAGTGGGCAAGACCCTGCTGTATTGCCCCATCTCCCTGGGCAGGGTCAAGGACTCTGTGCCCTGGGCACTGCCTGGGCCCATCACAATCCCCTTAAGGAGCACCAGATGGTGTATGTAGGTGGCCACACCGAGTGTCCAGGCTTGTTGGAGCAGATGTGCAGTCAGGGCCAAGAGCCCAGCCCCTGAGTAGCTCTGGAACTTCAAGCTCCCGCTCTGGTCCTCGCTTCCCCCATGTGTACAGCAGTGCCAATAACAGTGCCTATGAGGTATGGTGCGGGGAAGCACCCTGTAGTAAAGCACTTGGTGTATCTCATGGCAACTTCTCCAGCTTTCTCTTCTGTGAAATGGGAGAGTCCACTAGGCTCCTTCCCTCCACCTGCCCCCTTGACCTTGCATTGGCATTAGATGGCCCTATTCTTTTGGGGGCTTCTGTGGCTCCTGGATTTGCCTCATGACTAATGTCATTAGGCCTCAGTCCTGTACATCACAAGCCCAGGAGCACAGGGACAGGGAAAGCTTTTTCCCCTCCAGGGTCTCTGTCTTATCAGGGAAGGAAACCTTTCCAGAAGTTGTCTCTTCTCTGAAAATTCTCCTTCCCTTTATATCTCAATGGCCCAAACAGGGTCATAGCTCACTCCCTGGACCACTGTCTGGCAAGAAAGCAGGATGACTGACTTCTCCCCAGGTGCTGGGCTCAGTACCTGGTCCTTAAAAGGTGGGTGGTGGTATGTGGACAGAGAAGAGCATGTGACTACGAATGGGCACCCAAAGGTCCCACCCAACAAGGAGAAACAGGTACAGAGGGCTACATGGGCACAGCTGAGGGGCTGGACCTGTTTTCCCAAGCAGTTGATGTCTGAGCAAGGTCTAAAGGATACGTAGGAGCTCACCAGGCGTAAGAAACAACATGTGCCAAGGCCCTGGAGTGTGCAGCAGCCAATGCTCGGGCGGAGAGGAAAATCTGGTGGCCAGGCCAGGCTGGCAGGACCGGAAAAGGAAATGAGTGGGGAGTGATCAGCTGCCAGGCTTGGAGGCTTGGATCTAACTTGGGTCTAACGTGACTCCTCAAACCCAAGTCTTTCCAGTGCCACCTTTGTGCTTGACCATGCCCAAGCACTATTACTTAACTAATATATTTAAAACCCAACACTGTAAAAAGCTAATTTCAATTTAAAGGGTTATCCCACAACCCTGCCCCAAAGAGGGACCTGGTCTTCCTTGACTTGTCCTAAACAGCAGGTAACTAAAGGAATATAGTGAAATATAAACAAAAGAGTTCGTTTTCTTTCTCATTTTAAAGGCTAACCTGAAAAAGATTTGAGACTCTTTTTTTTTTTTAAACATCAGAGAGAGGCAGTGTTTGAATGGCCATGAACAGACATTGTGGGCTTTCCCTTTCACTTCTGGGATTGGAGGCATTTGATGTCAAGTGCACTTTTCTTACTGGGGTACCCAGCTGGGTAGAGGCCCTGGAGGGGCTTTGCAGGGAGTGGAGTATGGTTTGGGAAGATCTGAGGATGGCAGCACCATCCCAAACCTCCCAGACCACTGTCCTTGCAGGGTTTCCATGGCTGTGTGTGGGATGAAGACATCGGTTCAAATCCTAACCCCTGCTGCTGGAGCAAGTCTCTGCCTCACTTAGGGAAACAGGCAACCTACTCTGGGTCAGGGAAGGGAGCACTTTGGAAGAAGAGAACAGTCAGAGGACAGGAGAGAGGAGCTTGACACTTCCTAAAAGGTAGGTACTTGTATTTTACAGCTGCCCCACACATCTTGCAACCAGCTTGTGTACACTGCTCTTCCAGGAAGCGGGCATTTGCCAAGGCTGTACCAGACTTTAGTCACACACCTATCCCAGATGACACTGCCTGCAGCCTCTCTGAAAGGTGCCCGCTCTGCAGCCTGCTAAGTTTGGCCTGTGAGGGCCCCAACCCTCCCCAGGACCATATAGATCTGACACCGCGCAAGCGCACAAACCAGCCTTGGCCCTTAAGGGATTCTGCGCATGCGCTCTCTGTCCTAGGCTGCAGCCTAGGTCCTGAAAGCCTCTTCCGATGGCTGTTCCTCCTATTAGTGATTTCTAGCTGAAGTAGAGCGTGGTGAGCTGGTGCACTAGGAGGTGGAAACACCAAAGGCCACCAGTGCCCAAAGCCACCAGCGGCCAGTGCTGGTCACAGTGAAGGTGGCAGCCGCAGAGAACAATGGAGGATCCGACACCTGCGCAGTGGGAAGAGTCCCCCGAGGCCTGCTGGTCGCTGTTGGATCCAAATGACAAGGAGGGCGGCTTACACCAAAGAGCTGGCAGCTGCTGGCATTCAAAGCCCAGGGCTGTTTTTGTATTTTTTCCCTTTGGTTACTTGTTTTTGGTGTGTGGGGTGAGGGCGGGGCTTGCTATATGGTCCAGGCTGACCTTGAACTCATGATGATATTCCTCCCTCAGCTTCCCAAGTGCTAAATTACGGTAGGCACCAGCACACCTGGCCTAGGGCTGTTAAGACTAAAGGAGTTACTCTTGGCCAACTCATGATTTCTGTATGAACTGAGCAAGGGCTCTCAGGTGATTGGTAACATTTGGCAAGGTGGTACAAGGACCTTCCCTTCAGAGGGCCCTGAAGAAGAGGGTGGACAATGGTGATGGTGGTCAGCAGGCCCCAGAAGCAGGTCCGATTTCCATCTTATGTGGTAGGACTCCCCAGAGCCATGAGGGACAGGGTGTGTGCACAAAGCCATCTCCAGGGAGAACGGCACCCAGTCACAGCGCTGCCTCTAGGGCTTAGGTATGGTGCCTGCGCAGCCCTGCCTGTCCCACTACCCAGGCCTGTGACCAGGGGCAAGTCTTGTCCCCTGTGTGCCTTGGCTTCCTCTCATGTGGGGTTGTGGGAGGAAGGTCAGAGAGGATGGGGTGGCGGTGTTCAGCAAAGGTTCCTGATAAAGTCAGTGGGAGCAGTGAGGAGCAGATGACAATGACGTGAATGATGGTGAAGATGATGCCAAAGATGACAGTGGTGACTAAGTGGTGAAGAAGATGAAGGAGAAAAGGATAAGGATGAGGATGACACTGAAGACAGGGAGGAGGAGGATGGTCCAGAAGGTGAGGAGGAGGAGGATGCTGAAGATGACACTGAGGAAAATAAAGTGGTGATGATGATGATGTGGGTGAAAATGCAGGACAGCAGTGACAGTGGTGATGGTGATGTGGGCCGTGCTGGTCTTACAAGGGTGTGAGTGCTACCTACCCCAAATAGCCTGAATAAGATACTTGGGACAGAAAGAGCTGTGATTTTCCCTTGTTGTTTTGCTACCTTCTGCCACCATGAACTGTTTCTCCCCTACAATGTCTGTCTGCTATGTGCCATCCTGCCTTAGAGCCAGATGAGTATGGACTGAAACTTGAGCCAAATAAACCTTTTCCTCTTTAACTTTGGGTGTTGGGTATCTTGTCTCAGCAATGAGCAAAGTAACTAAGACACGGGCATATATGCATGTATGCAAGTATCTCTATGTGTTTCCATGCCTGATCACAGCTCATCTTCCCAACAACCCTACCACACTGGTTCCTTTACTCTCCCCATTATACAGACAAGACACCCATGACCCCAAGTCACCTTGCTCTGAAGTGACAGAATTGGGCCTGGACTCTGAATCTGGGAGGCTGTAGAGCTACAGGAGCAGAGTCTGAGAGGCCAGTCTGTGCCCAGGGCCTGTATGCTTTGCCTCTTAGGGTCAGATGGATGTCACGCCCACCTTATAGCTCCACTGCCCTGGGGGGGGGCACCCCCCACTGAGTGCCCAGCAGATTCCTAGGAACTGCTTGGAGCTCATCCAGACCCTGAGTCTTCCCGAGAAGCCCTTATCTCCCACACTTAGTTAGCTCCAGCCTCTTCCTGCCTTTCTGCCCAGGTGATTGCCAGCTATCTGGGGGCATCACAATGCTGCCCTGACCTTGGTGGCTTCTGTCACCAAGAGGACATGACTTCCACCACCACTCCCTCGAGACCTCCATAGGCCAGGAGCAAAGGCTTGGCTGCCCCTGATGGAGCACATCCTGGGTCCCAAGCTCTCCACCAGGCAGCAGCACAAATGAGCCAGACAACCACCAGGCCCAGCAGCAGACCTTTCTGGCCATGGAGAAAAGAGGAGCACAGCAGTGCCACAGCAAGCCACAAAGTGCCAAGTGTCCCAGAAGATAAAAATAAAGCAAGGAGAGAAAATGGGCTGGCCAGCAAAGGGGAGAAAAGGGTACAATTGTAGCCTAGGTGGTGAGGAAAGATCACATTGAGAAAAGATATTTGAGCAAAGACTGAGGCAGGAGTAGAAGGGGAGAGCTAAGAATGTGTAGCTTAAGTGTGTCCCAAGAAGAGGAAAAGACTAGTGCAAATGCTCTGGGGTACTCTGGAGAGGTGCAAAGAGGGGGAGAAGGCTGTGTCAGCAAGGTGATGAGTCAGATTGGAGGAGGAAGTTTGTGTTTTTCTTGGTAGGGGATAGGGACCCCTAGGGACTGTCAGGAAAGGAGGGCTGTGCCAGACATCAGTTTTAACAGGGCCATTTTGCTGCTTCCTAGAAGCCTGGGCAGGGAAAGGGTACTCACTGGGAGGCACTGCCCAGAGTCTACTCACCAGTCTTGCAGGGCCTACTGCTTTGTCCAAGAGCTCCATCTCCATTTAGTAGCTATGTGGCCTTAGATAAATTATCCAACATCTCTGGTCTGGACCATAGTTGTTCTGCTGGATGTGCTGATACACACCTGTAATCCCAGCTGTCAGGAGGCTGAGGCAGGAGCATCACCATGAGTTTGAGGTTAGTCTGGGTTACATAGTGTTATAGTTGATACATTGTGTCAATTTGAGAAGTTTAGAAGTTAACTAAGAGACTCAGCAGGGAGTCAGGGTTCTTAATTTATAAACATCTCCATCCTGTGCAAGAGGAGGGCAAGGAGATTTTGTGAGCGCAACATTGGGCCTGGAGAGGAGGTGGCCTGACTACAATATAAAGGAAGACAAGAGGCCTGCTCTTCCTCCTGTGTTCTGGTAGCTTTTGCTCTGGCTGCTGCCTTGAAGTGTTGCCCCTGTGCCATGCCACCCTGCCTTGGAGCCGCTGATTATGGACTGAAACCTTCACAAACAGCAAGCTAAATAAACCTTTCCTTCCTTTATTTTGGGTGTCAGGTATTTTGTAATCAAAACACAGAGTGAGTTCAAGGTCACCCTGCACTCAATAGTGAGACTCTGTCTCAAAAAAAAGAACAACAACAACAACAACAACAACAAAAAAAAAGCATAATATTTTTCTCATGGGTTGTTGAATAAGCTTCCCAGTGTCTAGGAGAGACTCAAAATGTGCTGGGTGATGGAGGCCAGGAAGCAGGCTTGGTGGGGCTGCCTTGGGCTCAGACATCAGACCTGCAGCTGGGATGGACAGGGCAGGTGGAAGGAAGAGGGGCAACTGGCTATTGCAGTGTGGAGCATGGAGAGGGAAATGCAAGGAGGCTTCACAGAGGAGGTGAGCTTTGAGCTGAAAACTGGGAAAGGTTTGCTAGGGAGGCTGGGGCAAGATGGAACTTGCCCACATTGCTGCTAGGAGTGTCAGTGGTCCAGCAATTTTGGAAGGCAATCTGCCAATTTGTAGCTAGAGTCTTAAAATGGTTTGACTTCTACAATTTGGAATTTCTCCTGCTAAGAACCTCTTCTAGAGAGAAAATACAAGATGTGGACAGAGGTTTACATAATGATTGTCATGGTCTGGTCATCAGAGGCCATGTGGTAGTCTCAGCCCCAGCATGGTGCCACTGGGAAGTGGTGGCACCTTTAAGAGGAGGGGTTGTGGGAGGTCTTCAGGCCCTGGGTGGGGGCGTCCTCATTGTTGGGGGCCTCTCCTTGGTGGGGACTGTGGGCCCAAGCATTTTTCCTCTTTTGCTTCCCAGCCACTAGGAGGGTAGTTTTGCTGTGCTGTGGCCTTGCTGCAGACTCAAAGCAATAGGACCAACCAATTATGGATTGGAATCTCCAAAACCATGAGTCAAAATAAACCTTTTCTCTGTGTAAGTTGATTACTTCACGTATTTATTACAGTGGCAGGAATCTGACAAACACAGGTTCATTGCTGATTGATTTAAAACAAAAGTGGAAGCAATTTGAACATCCATCCTCGGGCTACAGATAACCTAAGGGACACATCCCTGACTCAGAACCTGTCAGCCTCTTCAGAAATGGAGCTTCCAGTAATTCAGAGCAGCTGAGACTAGGAGGCTATGCATCAAAGCAGAACCTGCTGTGACAGCCACTGTATCATTTCAATTGCCAACGGGCCCAGAGAAAAAACTGCAAGGGATCTGCCAGCAGTCAACAAGGGTTGTCCCTTAATGACAAGATTATGGGAAATGCTATTCTTCTACACTCTGTCACGCTGCCACCAGAGTTATACAATCCTTTGGCAGTCAGTGGAGACGAGAGAGCAAAAGAAGCCAGGGATGGTGGCACACCTGAAATCCCAGCACTTGGGAGGCTGAGGCAGGAGGATCACAAGTTTGAGTCCAGCCTGGGGTATATCATGAGACTGTCTTCGAAAACAAAACAAAACAACCAAACAAATAAAAACTTGAGAGAACAAAGGTAAAAAATTAAATATAGCAAAGGAAAAATTAGAAACTGCCAGACTGCTCAGGAAGACATGGGGACGCAGGGCCAGGTCACCTGAATCTTAGACAAACCTCAGGCCTATCAGAAACCAAGAACTGTGTCCAACCCCTGACCGCCAGACCAGTCCAACCAATGTGTCCCAGGCCTTCCACTCCACTGTGACCTGCCTCAGCGTGGCGGTGGCTGCGCTGCATCCTTTTCACCTCAGCTCCAGCATCGTCCTGTCAGGCAAGCCCACCACACCGTTCCTTCGCTTAAAACCCTTTGGTGGTTCCCTTGCTCTCGGCAGAGCTTGCGGGCGGCCTTGATGACCCTGAGTGGCTGCCCAGGCAGGTTCTGGGACCAAGTCACATTTCACAAGCTCTTGCTGCTTTGCTCATCATCCATCTATGAGGAGCCCACCCAGGTGGGAGCTGGTGTTGAGATGGGAGCTCTGATGCAAGTCTGCGCAGTGACTGAATCCTCTCCCCTGCAGAGTGCGAGTGAGGGGTGGGAATGAAGGAGGAGCCCGTGACTCTGGTCGGACCCTTTTTCCAGATGGAGACTGAGAGAAGAGTTATTGTGCTTTTTGTACAGTGGCCAATCTGGGAAGTAGTAGTTGATCTGTCTGTCTGTCTGTCTGTCTGTTTGTGGGTAGACCATGTCCTTCATGAGGGCAGTGATGGCACCTGGGTCACATCCATGACTCCAGGATGCAACCAAGCTTGCTGTCAGGGACTTGCTCAATGGGACTGGATTTGGAAGCTGAAGGATGGTGGACACACATCACCATTGTTCATAGAACCAGAAGCTGGACATGACCTTCTGGTGGACATGACCTAGTTTTTATTTTGAGCAGGTTCAAGCCTACTGTAGGGAGTTGTTATGGATTAAAAACTGGTGGTCAGTTTAACACCAGCTGAATTAAGTCAGCATGGTGCTGAGTGTAGTTGGCCCACATGGGGAAAGTTGCCAGCATAAATAGAGATGTGGAGATGATCTAGGTGTTGTGGGTTCTCCTAAGTGTTGTTTGGAGCCATTGATTCTCCTGCAGGAGCGTGTCATGCTGGCCTCCTTGATATGAATCTGACCATTAGCACTGGAGGCGCTCAGGGCCTTGTCGGTGAGAGTGGCTCTGACTCACTTTGGCAGAGCTCTGCTTCCTGGCTCCAGAGGGAAGATATGTGGTGTTTAATCTCCAGGAGAAGCTTGTTGTGCTGGTTTCCTGGCATGTACTCAACTGTTCTTATTGTCGGAGGAGCTGGGGACCTCCATGTCTCTCAGGATGCCACCCCGGTCCTTATTTTGAGCGTGACTTCTCAGCTCCAGTGTAGAACTCTCAACCTACCAGCACAGCTCCTTCACCTGCTGGATAGACTTTCTGGCTTCCACCGCTGATCTTTGGGCCTTCCTAGCAGATCCGTGAAATAGACTGGCAAGAGTCCTTGTTGTGGGTGCTAGACCTCCAGTTGGACTTGTGGGAGACACTGTCTTGGGCTCTAGGTCTTCAGCTGGACTCATGCAGGGCATTGTTGTGGGATCCAGCTCTTGGTTGAATATTCTACATCTTCAGTGTCATGAACAGATTTCCTGCATTTTTTGTGTTTAACTCTGGGTGACCATCATAAAATAATATAAATTCTGTGTCCTGATTGTAACTATTGTCCTCACAACCTCTGACTATAATAGGAGTGGACCAACAAAATGTGGCCTATCAACAGGATGGAATATGATTCAGCCCCGAAAAAGAACCAAGGAACAGTGCATGCTACAGCTGGGATGGACCTCAAACACCAGATGCTGGCAAAGGAGCAGACACCAGAGGCCATGCAGTGTAGGATTCCATTGACAGCCGTGGGAAGAGAGAAGAAGTGATTGCTCTTGACCCCCAGGCCTAGGTGTGGGAGGTGCTTAGAGAGTGACAAGCCCACATCTGCCCATTCACTGGTCCAGGCTCACCTCCCAGCCTCAGTTGCCAGGAGGGGATGGGGCCCCCACCATCTCCAGATCTGTGTGTGTGTGTGTGGTGCTGGGGGATTGAACCCAGGGCCTCATGCATGCTAGGCTAGCACTCTACTACTAAGCTACATCAGTCTTTTAAAATTTTTATGATAAGACACCACTTATTTATTCTGATTTTTTGTGAGACAGAGTCTCAGTGTGTAGTTCACTCTGGCCTTGAACTTACTATGTAGTCCATTCTGGCCTTAAACTCCAGGTGATCCTCCTATCTGAGCCTCTTGAGTGCTGGGATTACAGGCATGCACCACCACATCCAGCTGAAACATCATTTATTGGTCATTCATTAAAAAAAAACAAACAAAACATACTTACAGAACACATACATACATACAGAACACTTCTGAGACTCACTATTCCCCACAGGACGGGAAGATGGCCTGGCTTCCTCCTTGCTCTATGGCTGCGTGGTTTGTCACCTCTGACAAGGGAAAGAAAACTGGCCAGAAGATTCGTGTCCAAGAAAGTCACAACAACTTTATGGCTATCTGATGCTGGTAAGGTTCACACACTCCAGGTTGTGAGGCATAATACCAAGTAAGCCCTGTCAAATACCGACACCCAGCTGACTGCACCGTTCTTATTCTTTGAAGTTACCGTCAGGATTGATTATGTTCTCTCATCAGAGCTCTGTTTACCCACAGGACGAATCCATGTGCAGTGTCTTTGCTCCTCTCTGAGAGTGATTCAAGAAGATACCAGTCGCTGTCATGTTTATACCACTGTGCGTCACACCCTTGGACAGGCCGGTCTGCTAGTTGCACAAAGTAGGGCTTGTAAATAAGTTTCTCACTGCCGGATGTGGTCCCTGTTCAATCTGGACACAGCAGCATGGTCACATCAGTGGTGACCCTGGCTCACTGAAGGGGTACTCTTAAGTAACAGGAACCCATTTCTTCACCATTAGTGAAGTGGAGCTTTCAAAAGGTGTTGGCCCATTCTTAGTAAGTGTCCCGAGACAGAGCTGGGGGGTCCTGGCTCTCCGGCTGTGGACTTTTTCCCGGGCTGCCAGGAACTCATGCATTGCTCGTCCTGTGTGTGGACTGAAGTTGTGCTTTAGTCTGGGATCCACCACCTGAGATATAATGCTGTCAACTCCTGCTTCCAGCATCCCTGACTGGACCACACTCTGTCTCAGACCATTTTACACTGGTTCTTGTTCACTGAAGGATTCTATTCCTGCTCATCCTGATGTGTTGATACTTTCTGCCTCTGGTTTTGGTAAGCTGGCTTGATGTCCATCTTGGCCAGACAGTCCTGGTAGTTTTTATTCTGAGCAGGTTCTAAGTTGCTCAGGCTGGTCTGAACTTGTGATCTTCCTGCCTCAGTCTCCCCAGGAGCCAGATTATAGGTGTACAACACTCTGCCTGGCTCCCAGTCTGATTTTTTAAAGAGAAGTCAGACATTCAGACATTTGCATGGGATCCCCCACTTTTCAAATCTTGGCTGTGTGGATGGGCTGTGTTGGGCCCAAGGGGCATCAGTTTGCAAGCCATGGTCTGGCAGTTTTGGCTAACAAGTTTGGAACCTGGAGCATCTCTCTGCATCCACTCTTGTTCTAGGCCTTGCAGTCCCTACCTGATGAGACTCCAGGTTTCTTTCTATCTGCTGGTGCCATCTAGGTCCCAGGCAGGGCAGCTGAATGGAACCAGGAAACCCATGCCCTGGACAACTGTTAGCAGCAGGGTATTGATGCCTGAGCCAGCCTTCTAGTGTCCAGAACTGAAGCTCAACCCCAGCAATTCCAAGGAGCGTTCTCAGCAGGGCTGCGGTGCAAGTGCCCACAGTAGTGCCCGGGAGTGACACAGCCTGAGCGGTCCCAGGTTCTCACTCTTCTCTCCTGGCTCCCACTGCTGTTCCCTCGATCAACCCCTTGTATGCTGTCCTCTCCTACCCTGCTGTCAGAGCTCCTCCAAAGAAAATAGTGGGGCTTAGAATGTGGCAAACAATCAAAGAAACAAGAGCCCTTTGAGGTATGAGAAACGCCAGGAAGGAAATGGGTGACTGCTGTGACACAGCAAAGCAGGGAGCCCTACTTCAGAGAACCCTCTGGAATGTGGCACCTATGCTGTGGCCAGAGGAGGAAGTGAGAGGGGGCTGGAAGGGAAGAAAGGCAGGTGCTGAGGTGTTTGGAGGGGTCCTGCTAGGGGTCTTCTAGGACAGGGCCAAGGGCTCTGGTGGAGTGGGCTGCAGAGGTGAGCCTTTCTCTGCTGTTGTGTCAGTGTGAGAATTTTCCCCAGAAACAGAACTAATAGTTGCACAACCAGAAAGTTATAATAGGAATTGGTTTATAGGATTATGGAAGCCAAGAAGTCCCAAGATTTGCTGGCTGCAAGCCCCAGGCCCAGGAGAGATGGTAGTGTTATTCTAGTCCAAGTTCAGAGGTCTGAGAACCAAAAGTGCCCCTGTCTCAGCTCAAGCAGAGAACAGATCTGCCCTCCCTCAGCATTGTTTTGCTCTGCCAGCTTCAATGAACTGGACAGTGCCCACTGCAGTTAGTCTGTTGGCTTTGATCTCTTCCAGAGACGCTCTCACAGGCACACCAGGACATAGTATTTTACCAGTTCTCTGGGCATCCCTGACCTTGCCAAGATAACATCTAAAATGAACCACCTCAGCTTCCCTGTGGAATAAGCTGGGGACCTTACAAAATTCCAGCCCCTGCCCCACGCGGGTGCCATGAATCTGAGGTACCAGCAGTAGCTGTGTCGGCTGAGGCACCTGGAGATTGCTGGGGGACACAGAAGTTTTGCTGGTGGCAAAGGAAAACCTTTCAACCCTTCTGCCCTTGTCAACCAGGCCCTAGTCTGCTCTTTCAGAGGTTGGTGGCTGGTTTTGGTAAGGCCTGGAAGATACCAGCAGGAACAGAGATGGGCAGGCCAAAGGCTGGGGTCAGAGGAGGAGGCACAGATGGAATTCGTTCACTCAGCCGCATGTCAGAACCTGTGCCAGGAGACCCAGTCAAATAAGATACAGTCGCTGCCCGGGGTAAATCTGCTGGGAAGGAAGTTAAAAGAAACCGGCCTGATTCCCAACACACCATGATGTGTAACATACCTGCCATTGCAACACCACCCACCTTAGGGCCTGAAGATGACTTCTAGGGGCATAAAAGCACAGACTTAGTCCAGTCCCAACAGTGGATTTTTTTTTCCTGCCAGCCCTTCTGATCTCATCAAAGAGAAAGTCTCGAGGTGCTAGCAGGCCTCTGAACTGCTAGTCTCCCCTTTCGACAGGGAAGGCAAGCCCAGGCCAGCCTGCAGCAAGGAAGGAGTGGAGCTTGGTACAGCTTAATTATATGGGGTTGCTTGACTGTTTGTTTTTATGGTATCTTTGATTTTTGACATGTCATGAGTTGAATGGGAACCCTCCTGAAAAGACATAGCCATGTCCTGGTCTCAGGCACCTGTGAATGTGACTTTATTTGGAAATAGAGTCTTTGTGGTTATGACGAAAGATCTTGAAATGAGATTGTCCAGGATCAAGGAAGACCCTGAGCCCAAAAGCTGGTGTCTTAGGAGAGAGGAGAGGTAGACTGGACATAAGAGACACAGGGAAGAGTCCGTGTGAGATGGAGACAGGTATGAGCGACTCACCCCAGGGATGCAAAGAAGGAAACGGGTGGCTTCTGTGACACAGCGAAGCTGGGAGCCCCATCCTGGAGCACCTCTGGAATGCCGGGGATCATCACAACAACAGAAGCTGAAAGAGGTGCGGATGGATCCTCTCCCAGCCTCTAGAAGTCTGTGCCTCTGACTGCACTGCTGGCCTCTGGGGCAGCAGCGTCAGAAGTTCCTGGATTGGGCCAGGGATTTAGCTCAGTGATCTAAGCACCTGCCTGGCAAGCTCCAGGTTGTGAGTTTGATCCCTGGTACCAAACCAAACAAAACAAAACACCTCCTCCAGAAGTTCCTGGCTTGTGAAGCCCCTGTTGGTAAAGATTATCACTGGGCAGCCTTGGGAAAGGAACGCAGCAAGTGCTACTGGCTTTCTGTTCCCAAAAGCCTCCCTCTTAGATAACTTTAATGTCAAATGTGAGTCAAAAGTGACTGTCATCAGGATGTGGCGGTGCACACCTGTAATCCCAGCACCCAGGAGACTGAGGCAGGAGGATCGCCATGAGTTTGAGGCCAGCCTGGGCTACATAGTAAATTTAAGACCAGACTCAACTACATATTGAGACCCTGTCTTGAAACAAAAAACAACAAACAAAAAAGTGACAGCTCAGGTGTTGGGCAGATGTGCATATGGGTGAGCACAGGTGCTCTTGCAAAGGCGATAAGGCTGAGCCGGAGACAGGTGGCATGGGAGGTGGGGCTAAGGGGCAGCACCTTGTGCCAGGGGGCCCCATTTACCCAGCTGCAGCTGGCCGAGGGTAGAGGAACACCCTTAAGTGAATTCTTGGGAAGCCCCATATGTGTCCAGGGATTCAGAACCATCTGCCTTTGGAGGAAAAACACTTTAGACTGTGAGGGTTTTTTCCCACCACCCTGAAGTGCCAGGAAGAAGGAGGGCAGGAGGGGAAGGGGGTTTCCAGCAGCTGCTGGCAGGAATCAGTCTTCCCTTCTTATGTGGGACTTGAGGTCAATGGCACTTGGGATGCCACCATCTGCCCTCACCTTCCCCTCATGCTTGGTGCTGTCAGGATGCAGCAGGGCAGAGCTTGCCTCCTGGTTCCGAGATGGGATCCTGGCAGCCCCTGGGAAACAGCACCAACCACTGACCCACAGTGTGTCGCTTCTAGAGTAAGTGCAGTGGGGCACACAAGATGCTCTGAAGAACCAGAGACTTAGGTAAAGTGACCCTCAGCCACTAAACACTTCACGGGCAAGTTCTGGATTTGAACCTGGGTTGGTGTATTCATCAGTTTTCTGTTATTGCAGCAAACGCCCAAATAAAGTTAAAAAGAAAAAAAGTTTCTTTTGGCTCAATCTTGGTAGCTCTGGTCCATGGCCTGTCAGCTTCACTGCTTTGGGCCTGTGGTGACACATCATGGCAGGAGGACATGGTGAAAAAAGCCATTCACTTCATGTCCAATAAAGGGAGAGAGAGGAACAGGAAAGGGGTGGGTTCCACTGTCCGCTTTGAAGACAAAGCTCCAGTAACCTAAAACCTCCTGCTTGGCCTGGCTTCCTAAAGTTCTGCCACCTCCCAACAGTGCCAGGCTAACAAATCAGCCTTGAACATATGGTCTTTTGAGGACACTCAGACTCAAACTATGGTGGCTTGAGGAAACCGTCCCTGAGCAGGTCTCATGCCAACAACCCCAGGCCACCTGCTCGGAGTTAAGGACTCTGCCTGTGCACATCCCTGGGTTCCAACAACCCCCAGGTAGGCACCAGCTGTTCCTGTCCTCTCCTCACAGGTGAGCAAACCCAAGCACACTGGGGAAGCTGGCCCAGGCTGTGTAAAGGCAAGGGGTCCCGCAGTAATTCAAACCAGGCACCTCTGGCTCCCAAAGACAGTTTTTCTTTAAAACCTGGAAGGGCAGAGGAAGAAAAAAAAAAAAGCCATCATTACTGAGCGTCTACTGTGTGCCCAAGGCTGTACAGAGGGCCCTCTCTGTGGCTCTGGATTTTGAGTGAGAGTTACAGGTGATTCCTACCAAAGGCACTCACTGCTTCACTCACGCTGGCTGCTTCACTTTCTTGTCACAGCCCAGCGACACATGTACCAGCAGGCCAGGGGTCAGGTCAATGTGGGGCAGCATAGGGAGTGTGGGAGTCTGGGCCTGCACACAGGGTCCTGTGGAAGGTTGGGCCGGTTCCTCTGTGATATGGGAGGCTAACTGAGGATGCCCTTGCAGACACCTGCTACCCTCTGCCCCTGCCTGGATCTCCCCAGGCCCAGGGTTGGCCCAGGTCTGGAGATCTGGAGTAGGTAGGGAGGTGGATGAGCTTCCAAAAAGTGCTGCCCACTGGTTTTGTCCTCCCCAAGGGCATCTTTCACTTTCTCCCCAGAATCCTTCTAGCTAGTGTCTTTTTTTTAATATTGAGTGAATGTCCGCATGCCAAAAGTAGGGTTGTTGTGAGGGTGGAGGAGGCTGCAGGTGGGCTTCTGGCCCCAGTGTCAGATACCCAGGAGATAAAGCACATGGCAATCATACCCCAGGGCAGAGTGGGCTCTAACCCCAACCCAAGAGTCCTCGGAGCCTTGGCAGGCCCGGCACTCCCAGTGAGCTGACTGGAAACAGTCCTGAGCCAGGAGGGGAAGGATCCCTGTGGGCTGCCAGCGTGAAGCTGGGAAGTCTGGTCATTGCCTGTACCATTGGCCTGAGGAGGGTACCCTGCGTTCTCTCTTAAATTCTCTCGTAAGGGATAGAAGTTCCCAGCCATTTCTGGTCCTGGTTTAAGCTATAATATCAGAGGTTTTGGAGAACCCGTGACACTGTTTCCAGGGGTTGGCAGGACTCATGCTGGTATGTGTGGGCATGTCCTCGATTTGTGCCTACTGCAGCATCACCTGACGCTGTGACAGAGTGAAGCCATCTGTACTCTCCTCATCTCAGCAGCAGGCTGCACCCACAAGTCACTCACTATGCCTGTTTTCTGAGGCTGCACGATGATGTCCCATTCCAGACGCAGACCTGGAAGCTCGGAGTGGGTGCTACCTGTTCAGCAGGTGAGAGATGCAGACCAGGAGGCCAGGACCATGCCGCTCCCTGCAGCTGGCAGAGGTGGGGTCCTTCCTGAATGACTGGGCTGCACCAGACCTGTCCCACCAACCTCCTGGGAACCTGGGTGATGTGGGGAGGGGCTCCAGCCACCACATCCTGCCCCAGGCAACTGCACCAGGACATGGGTTAATAGCTGAGCACCTTCACTTTGCCAAGTCACGGCCTCCTGCCTAGTACTGAGGAGCAATGGGTCACATTCTTGGTAAGGTTTTTCCTCTTTTATTGCCAAATTAAATTTACAAGAAAGCTTCCAGTTCTATTTCCACCCTCGTGCTCAGCACCCACGAAGCATGAGTCACGAGGGCAAAAGCAGGTACTTCCCTAGAATGGCCAGAAGCGCTGAGATTTCCCAACCCCCGCTCCTCACTGGGACAAGAGCTATTTACATATTTTCAGCTCAGGAACAGAAGACAACCTTAGAGGTTATGCCCGACAGTAACATCAGTACATTACATGTTTCATATTTATTGCATCTAGAAAAGATCAGAACTAGTTCACCAGTGCCTTTTTAAAAACAGTGCGTTTCGGAAGCCACCCAGAAACTCAATGCCTGTCTTTAGGAGGTGTCTCTGTCACCCATGCCTGGAACACTCGGGAATGTAGGTATCTGGATGATGGTGGTGACAGAGAGCAGAAAGGCGGGACAGCGCGGCACGGGGGCCTGCTCCTAGTCCCTCCCTGGCACTGTGGCTGCCCTCACTCATCTGAGGGAGCTCGCCTTTCCTTGTTTACCTTCCTGGGGTGCCCTCGGTGCCCAAATCTCCAAACCAGAAAGGGATGTGCAACTTTCAAAGCAGAGGGTTTTGAGGATATTGGTGACCAATGCTGCTAAGCAAGCCCAAAGGGCCTGAGGGTGGACTTGGGGAACGTGACCAGGCAGGCTGCTGTGTTCTCTGTGGGCCTTGGAGGTGGTAGATGGGTGGGTATTTGAGGGCTGACTCGACACCTGTCTAGGACCTGCAGGTAGGAGCTGGGAACCCAGCTGTGGTTTCCAGCCCCCTGGTCCTGCTGAGAGTCTGTCTATTCTGTCTGGGTTGGCAGGTGTAGGAGAGCCCCAGCTGTTAGGTTTGCGGGTGTGGGGGGCTCCCGAACATACACCTGTGTCCATTATCACCAAGATGGTCAAGACCTGGGTAAGATGGGTCCTCTGTCAGAGCCCAAGGGGCCAGCTGTTACCTCTACCAGGGGCCAGGTGGAGCCACTGATTTCAGGCAGCAGTTGGTGACCCTAAGAAGGTTGGCTCACCTGCATGGGTTTTGATTTTCCTGGTCACACTGCTGGGCAGGAGAGTCACTGCCTTGTCTCATCTCTGCTGTGCCAAAGGTCATTCCAAAACCAGGGCAGGGCTCCTGGGCTTCTGCTCCATGTGCACCTGCCTCTAAAAGACCAGTCAGAACACATGGTCTCTGCCTGGGTGACACAGGTTTCTCCCCAGGGAGCATGTCTTTCCTCCTGCCTGACTGGACAGACCTGTTTCCACAGTACCACTCAGCTCTCGGTGGGAAGCTGGCTGGACAGGGGTGGTGAGGAGCAAGTTCCTCTAACAGGTGGATGGCCAGACCACGGTACGTCTGCTGAGGCCAAACAGCTAGGTTTGCTGGCCAGTGGCACTGTGTGGGTATTCCTGGTGGGCACATCTGCAGGGATGCTGCAGAGGGTCTCCCTGTATCTCAGAGGTGAGAGGTCACTGACTGGATTTGGCCAGAGGTAAAACGAACATCTTGGATCTGGGTGGGGTCTGTCTGAATCACCTGCACAAAGTATGGAGAATAGTGCAGAGGAGGGGAGGAGAGGAGAGAGGGACATGCTCTGTGCTCTGGTGCCTCTGCCCTTGAAGCCAGGACCCTCTCTGGGTGTACAGGCCTGCAGGGGAGATACCAAGGGTGCCTTCTGGCACCTTCTCTTCTTGTCTCCGGATCTGAAGTCCACATGGTCCCCAGTGGCTCCTCAGATAAACAGAGATCGCATCAGCTGCAGGTGAGGCCGGATGCCAGTCTCTGTGTGGTGTGAGCACTGAGTGGGGTGCGGCACAATGTAACATTAAGACCTCGCTCAGGAAAGTGACCTGAGAGTATGTGTATCGCCTCCATTGTGTTTAAAAAGAATCTAAATTTGTCAGGAAGGTAAGTTATCATTCCACAGGTTTGCAAAGTTAGTAACAGAAAGTTAGTCATTTAAGAAAACGGAGAAAGCGACACCAAGAACTCTAAGACAAAACATTGACAAACTCAAGGGAAAATGAAAATGAAACCAACAGTATCATCACATTTTTAACATGACATCAAACCTTGGGGTTGAGGATTCTCCCCCCACCCCAAAGGATGCTTTCTAAATAAATGCTTTTTATCAGCTGCCCAAACCAGAAATAAATAGCCAAAAGAGATGCTGATCTAAGTTTGTTTTTCTACAATTTGCTACCCAAAGTGACCTTGTCCAATTCTTCTGTGCATAGTGACAGGAACTGCCTGAAGGAGAGGAGGGTGCTGGTGGGTCCTGCCACCTGGGCTGCTGGGCTCCTTGAGTCCTTCCTGAGGCAGCCATGGCTGTCATCTGCATGCACTGGGCTGTTCCTATGGGCCCCAGACAGTTCTTAAAGAGGTAAAAGTGAAAGAGGGATTCAAATGGAACACGGTCATCTTTCTGATGATGCTCAGGAGCACGGGGACAGGTATCCACGATTGTTTCTGGGGCCACAGAGAAGTGTGGGTGCTCCTGGTTTGTCTTGCCATCAACTGCGCTGGGGTCCCTGCCAGCGGGCCACATGCACAAGGGGAGGCCCAGTGCCCAGTCAGGGGTCGGTGGGGCCTGCAGGCTCCACACAGGCAGCCTCCTCATCTGGGGTCTCTGGGCATACTGCGGCTGGTGTGGGAGGCTGGGGGAGGCCGGTGAGGGTGCGGAGGCTGTGGGGATCGACTGGAGGGACCAGGGTCAGTGACTCGATGCTCAGTGTGTCGGCAGTGTCCTCATAGAGCAAGGAGATGGTGGGCTGCTGCGCGGGGAGGAGGCTGGGGGACAAGTGTGCTGTCTCCACCTCTGCGCCTTTGGCTGAGTTCTTGCTGGGCTTGGCTTCTGCTTCCATTTCATTGACAATCTCCAACTGGTCAGGAATGTGAGGCCGAGGCTGTTCTAGAGTTGTGGGAGCATCTAGGTGGTAGAGAAAAAAGCAGGAACAGATTCAGCCCTTGCAACCCCATGCCCAGGCTGCCAAACTCTGCTCCCATCCTGAACCAGGGCCAGGGAATCCTGAGTGGGAGATGGCTGGTGTGGGGGCACAGCCTGGCTCCACTTACTCTTGGGGACACAGAGGCACTACCTCCAGTCTTACTGGTCTGGGGAAGATGTGTCAGGGCCCAGGGTTCCCGGACTTGTGGTACCATGGAAAAACCTGGGGCTCACGCCAAGCCACCATGTATATTAAAAAAGCACAGTTCCTGGGAGTAGAGACTGTCCCAGGCAGGCTGTGTGCATGGGCGAGTCTGGCACCATCTGCATTATGACAAGTACATGAATAGGGAGTAAATGGGCTCAGGTGTACCTGTAACTCCAGAGTCTACAGCGGTGACTTTACCCAAGAGGGAGTCCACTGCAACAGTACCGCACTCTCAAAAAGAATGTCTGTAGAACTTTTCAGATTTTTACAAATCTTGGACTGCAGTTTGTCTCCTCTGCTCCAAGTGCTGAGTTAACAGTCACCAAGGGGCTGGGTCTGCCCAGGCCACTACCACCACCCTGAGCTTCCCCACAGGGGCCATGGAAACCACCAGGCTCCACATGAGGTAGGTATTTTCAGAGTGTAATTTCTTTTCTGGGAGGTGCTTTTCAAAATCCATGATTAGACTGCAGACAGATGATGAGGTGCCCAGCCAGACAGCCCAGCGAGCGGCGGTCGTGGTGGAGCCCCTTCCTGCAGCACTGCAAAGGCTCTGAGAGCAAGGCACTGGGAGGCAAATTCTTATTTGTACATATCTTGGGATGAAGAGGCCCTGGGGCCTCTTGGGGGATGTGTTTTGTGCAATGTGATTCCAGTTGAGTTACTTTTTTTTCTCTTTTAAGCCAAATAAACATTAAGCCAAAATAAAACATAAAGGCAAACTGAATGCACAGCAAAAGAATGGAAAAGGCAAAGAGCGAAAATAAAACCACGCAGCATAGAGTATGATGAATGAGAGGAAGAGAGTCCCCAGGAGAAAGCATAAGCACACACCCGGTCTCCCAACACACACATTACAGTTCTTCCCACAAGACGCAGCCAGATGAGGTCTGGAAGATCCCCATTAGTCTCTTCCTAAGGCTTGCCTGCTGTTTCCCCTCCACACCCCCTGCAGTGGTAGGATTGAACCCGGCTGTGAGCATGCTAGGCAAGTGCTCCAGCTCCAGCCAGGCTTCTCTTAGACAGGGAGGGAGGAGTGAGAGAAGGTCCAGAGCAAAGCACTGCTTGAGCTTTGGATCTGCCCTCGCTTAGAGGTGGCCACAGGCACCCGTGAGCATGGATGGAAAAAGTGACTGAGGTGCGATCTGAGCCCACAAAGGGGAAGTTCACGCTCCTTGAGAATTCTGGTTCCTCTCAATTTCAGTGACTTTGCTCCACGTGTAAGATGCCTGTGGCACAGGGTTGCTTCAGCTCTGGCTTGTGTTTGACCTTCAGCTGGGCTTGCCTGCTCCCATGGCCTTCACACTGGCTACAAAATGGGCTTGGGCCTCCTCACACTCACTACAAATGCACTTGGGGACCTACAGGTGAGCAGCACTAACGAGCTGGTTTGGAAATGACTGACTAATTCTCCAAGTGGCACTGTCCTGCCATCTGGAGATGGAGGGGCAAAACCATTTCTTTCATGGTTTCTAAAGCTTCCATGGGAGAGTTCCCTCTTTACTCAAGCCTGCACATGCAGGCAACATTCAGGGAGTTGGCAAACCTTTCCCTGATCTCTTCTGGGGTTTCTGATGAAGAGAATAATTGAGGATATGGGAAGGCTTCAGTCAAACCTGTTTTAAAAAGCAAACACACTAATAAATACTACCACACACACAAAACTGGTTTTTTCCTTAGGAAAAGAACCAACAGTGGGAAATCTGGCATGTCTGCATGCCCACAAGAGGTGGTCTTGCCTCCTGGGACTCCAGCCTATGAGAGGCTCCGAGCGAGGCAGGGTGCCCCTCCTCCCTGGCTGGTGCCCTCAGAAACAGCTTTGGGGCAGGGCCTCAACTGGTCTGTGTCAAGTGGGGAGGGGGTGGTTTCCAAGGACAGCCCGGATATGCTGTGCTTGGCCTGAGAGAGGCAGGGTGGGAGACAGGAGGAAAAGGAGAGCGAGAGCCACGCACACCAAGCTGTGGTGAAGCTCAAAGGAAGCGGGGAAACAGAAAAGCAGGAGAGAGGCTGTCTACTGACAGGCGGGACTGCCCACGGAGGGGACACACCAGACACCACAAAAGAAAGGTCACAGGAGAAGGTGGCAGTGGTAGGCCCTGCCAGAGCGAGCCAGGCCACTGGGCAGCCTCACCGGTGACATGCAGTGGGAGCACTGAACATAAAAGGGAGCGGTGGGGCCCTGCTTGTTGGTGTGTGACAGGGGTGTGACTTTGGCCTCTGGCTGGAATGTAAATGAATCTGCCACTTCGCTTTGGGCTAGGCAAGAGGCTGGAGCAGGGAGGAACTTCTTGGCTGTGCTTTATAGATTCTCAGTTCTCCAGCGAACTGTTGCCCACTCCATGGCCTAAACCACAGGAACTGATGGGGACACACTGGGAAATGCCATGTCCAGCTCAGGGCTGGGTATGGGGAGGCTGACTGCACAGGGCAGCGATGCCATTGAGGGTGGAGGGTGGGGGACTCAGGCTGCAGGTGGATGGGGGTCAGGAAACGAGAAGGGCCGGCTCTGGGGAAAGCAGAGGAAATCACCAACTTCAGGGCTTTGCCCTCCCGCAGCCTGGAGTCCTCACAGGCCCAGCCTGCCCCGATTCTCCTGCAGACCCTGCCAAGGTGACGGGAGTGTGGTGGGCCCGGGGCGCTCTGTGAGGAGACCTGCCTGAATTGATTGTACGTGAGTTGCCGTGGCAGCTGCCGTTCGAAGCACTAAACCCAGTGGCCACCATGACTGTCGGCCTCCGACAGGCTGAACACTCGCCGGCGTCCTTTCCTGCCACTCCTGACTAGAGGGAAAACACAATGACAGATCATAGAAAGCCTTTAACAATGGAACAGCAAAGGTGATGTAGAGACAGGGACACAGCAGAGACGGACGCTAAGCATCGACGAGAGCGAGGGGCAGCGCTGTGTCCCAGTGTGGGCTCTGGGCAGCGGTACAGGAAGCACCCCCCATGCAGACGGGACACTCCCACACCACCCCCCTCAAGAGGAGGCAGGGGCGAAGGGCCTGAGAACCAGATCAGTCACTCATACGATTAAGACGGGAAAAGTGTCTCCTGTGGAGAAGGAAAGGTTTGGAGTCAATGGCAGCACATGGCCTTGGGCACAGACCTTGGTGGACAGAAGAACAGACTTGCTGATTGGTATCACCTAGGACCTACAGTTGAGAAACAAAATCCCTGCCTCCCACAGGCAGTGTGAGAAGGGGCAGGTGCGTGATTGGAGGCTCAGAGCCAAGCCAGCTAAGTGAACCCAGCAGATTTCTGACCTCAGCTGAGGAGGTGATGGTCTTGGTGCTGGTGATGCCATGCTTGGTGATTTCTGGGAAAGCACAGTATTCCTGAGGTGCCCTGGATCCCTTAGGGTGACCTGGTGATCTGCACCTTGGAAACTCAAGAAGGAACCACAGCAGGAAGGGCTGTAGCCAGGGAGCTGAGGGTGGCTGCTGATCAGGGTTTGGTGTTAGTAGCGTCTCACTGAGGAGGAGCCGCTGCAGTCTCTGGGATGAATTCGGGATAAGGAGCGAAGCTTAAGTAATGTCCCAAGAGCAGCAAAGTGAATGTGTCCCAACTTCACAGGACCACACGCTGGAAACTTGCTACAGTGGCAATTTCCTGTGATATCTATATTACCCCCATAAAGAAAGGAATGCTGCAGAATGAATGAGAAAAGACAAACACCTCTTTCTCTGGGTTTCTATCCTTAAAGTCTAGAAGGACCGAGGTGATGCAGTTCAGTGACATGGAGGCCACGCTCAGGCTGTCTGGCCCTCACAATGGAGGAGTGTGGGGTGAAAGTGATTCATTCAGGCGAAGAGCACAGTGGGGTGGGTGGGGTGTCACCAGCAGGAACCAACTCCTTGTTTCTTTTTGGAAGACTTCGGAGGGTCTGAGCCTGGTGAGCTGTGAAATGCACCTTTAAAAGGGTAAGCTGCTGATGTCATTTTCTAACAAATGACTTCTCTTTAAAGCAGCTCTCCCAGGACACGTGTGAAATCTAGCTTATCTGGAGATTAGAGACACAAGTGGCTAATTTGAGAATCTCAAGGTAGGTCACAGAGCTCTTATCTAAGGGGGTAGTATGCTTATCAGATTCCCACACACAGTGTATGTGAGTGTGTTTGGGTGTGCGTTTGCACGTGCTTGAGTATATGCAATGTGGTACTTTGAGGGTGTGCAGGCCTGCCCAAAAGACAATGGGGCCTATTTTCCCATTCCGGCCATGTGTTCTCTACAATTTCAGCTTCTCAAAACCAAAAAATGTTAAGGGGAAAATGCTGATTCCAACCCTGCAATTTTCTCACTAGGGATCAGGCCGAGGCCACCAGGGGGGTAGTTATGAGACAAGACAACTGGCTCCCAGATGCTTTATGGTAGCCAGTTCTCCCCAAGGCATAGAGCATCACAAAGTACCTCCTTTAAAGGGCAGTGGAGCTGGACGTGGTGGCACATGCCATGGCGGTGGTGGGGACTCAGGCAGGAGGATCACTTGAACCAAGGGGTTTAAAGCCAGCTCGAGCCACATGTCAAGACTGTGTCTTAAAAAAAACAAAACAAAAAAAAGGGCAAGGGCACACACGGGAGGTGGGGGAGCCAACCAGAACAGACAAAAAACTGGTTCTTGGCGTTGTTAAGGAATTCAGTTTGGGCCTTCTCTGCAGTTTGGGGCATGTCTAGGTTCTCAACTTGACCACTTACCCAAGAGCCACCCGTGGGAGCATCTGAAGCACAGTATGCAGAAAGAACCCAGAGGCAGGTGCTGCCCACACAAAAGGTGGCTAAAGGTGGCCCTGTAGGCGGCCCATTCCCTTCTGGCTGAGGGGCCAGTGCCTATTCTGGGCCAGAGACCATGGCCTCCACAGGCCGGGGGCTTTTCAAAGACAGATTATCCCCCAGTCTTTACTCAGAAGGGCAGGATCTACATACAGGGAGCCCCTAGAGGAAGGGAAAAGGATTCTACTTGTCTCTAGCAAGATGGAGGTCTCTGGCCTGGTGGACTCGAGAGAGACTCAAAGTTGCTTTCCTCATGGACCCCTGGCCTATTTAACCCTTACTTGTTGGCTCTCAACTCCAGTGAGGCCTCGTCTGGGAGAACTAGAGCCTTCCAGAGGTGTTCTGTGCTGGTTGCTGACCCCTCCTGCATGGTCCTTTCCTCACAGTTTGTAACTATACACATCCGTGTAGCTATTTAATGGGCTGTGGCTGGCCCGATGAAATGTGAGATCCAGCCCCTGCCATGTGGTACCCTAATGCCTATGGACAATGGGAACGCATGCCAGCCTCTTTGCTTGGAGAAAAGATAACTTAATTAGAATGAGTGTAGGGCACCTAAAACCAAGGTAGGGAAGATCCAGGCAGACAGTCACTAAGAGGACCAGGAGACCAGCAAGGACCAGGCAGTTGGAGGGACCTTGTGGATCAGATCTCTGGTTTATAAAACTAAGAAGAGCAGCCTGAGCCCCTAAATCCAGGAAGCCTAGGGGGAAGGCCCTACAGGAAGATGAGACATCCGTATCTGGGATAAACACAGACCTCTGCCAAACCCAGGCAGGAGGCGTGAGGTCCGTGACCTGGGCAGAGCAGAGGCAGGTAATGCATCTGAGCATCAGTCAGTTTCATCCCCTGGTGTAGGAATGAACCCACATAGGCCAGCAGGGGAGACATGGCCTTCTAGGGTCTACTTTGCTGCTAATTTGGGGTATGGGGGGGTCCATCAGACCTTCACCTGATGGGCCTACACAGCCCAGCTTTCTGCTGCCTGGGGCTGTCAGTCCCCCAGGCCTTTATGAATGTGACTTTTCAGCTGGGCTCCTGGACAACTGTGCTCCAGCAGAGCTGTGCTCTGTGCACTGTCCCCCACCAGGATCCTAACCAAGGCCCAGACAGGTCTCGTGGGACAGCCCTTGGAGGTACCTGAGAAAGACCTGGGATTTGCATCAGAAACCCTAGTAGGTTGGTTTAGAAGGTGAATTATGGGCTTTGGAGTCGCCAATGATGAGGTTTAAATTCAGATTCTTGTGTTTGCTGGTTGCATTGTCTTGGACAGGTGGGACGACCTTTCTGAGTACCTGTGTTGTCAGTTGTACATAGGAAGGAGGGAGATAAAGCACAGCAGGGTCTGCCAGACCCTGTGAGAGGGTCTGCAAGGTGCTCATGGGCACAGTGCCAGGCACTCGGTGGCCTGGATTGGGACTGCATCTACTGGGAGGCCACACACACTAAGAAGGTGGTGCGGTGGCTGGTGAGTGCTTGAGTCATGTGAACTGCTGGAGTTGAGAGTAACCTGCAGCTCTTTAGAAACTCTTTACACTCTAAAATGGACACAGATAATTACGCATGTTTCAGTAGAGTGTGATATCCTGATATATATGCTGTGTAATGACCAAATGAGGGTAATATACATTTCTAGCCCCTTGTACATTCCTTGTTCCTTTGTGTTAGGAATAGTCAAAATCTGCTCTTCTAGCATTTTGAAATACACTATAAGGGACTGTGAAATGTGCCATAGTTGCCATACTGTGCTACAGACTTTCATCTTCCCATTTAACAGTACTTTGGTAACATCTCTAATTTTTCAAGCTCTCCTTGTACAATTCAGGTTTTCAAAACCATGGTGCAGACTCTGGAACACTGGGTCTGTCTCGTCCTTAGGTGGATGGCATCTATTGGGTCCTTTCCCAACCTAACACCTGACCATGCAAAGTGTGGTCTCAGTGGAAGAGTGGCCCCTGGAGTATGTTAGTTTCTGGCAGCTGCTTGCTACCCTGGAAAGCTTCCTGGACTCTGGAGGTTCCATGAACACACAGTCACAGATGCTTCTGATTTTGGGCTGTACTCTCAGAAACTGCCCTGAGGACAACTGTCCAGACTAAGCAGCACAGTTAGGGAGGATGGACTACGATGGTGAGAGGCCTCCTTGTCCCCTCCAATAATGTCACCTCTATCAGGTTGTAGCAGGCCTCTGAAGGGTGCAAAGTCTTACCAATAGGGTGTACATGGGCAGCCAAGCACTAGGCCACCGTTCAAAGCCAATGACAAGGGCATTGGCAGAAGGCAGCCCATCTCAACAAAGACTCCTGCCCTTCCTTCCTTTCTTGGCTGCCCTCTAGCAGTCTGGTAGGATACCAAGCAGATGCTAGAACCATCTGGTCAGAACCACTCCTATATGGAACATGGGCACAGAATAAAGGCTTTGTTCTGGGTGGACTGGGTGGCTGACAGCTGGCCTGGAAGTATAGCCTCGAGACTGAAGGAGCTCCCAGGCTCCTCCTTGCAGGATACATAGTGTGTCCAAGGGCATCCATTTCCCTGTGTGAGACTAAAGCATGCACTGCCTCCCTTCATCAGGAGGAGAGTAGTTTTTATTTTAGCACATGTTGGCACAGTGCAGGAATGGTGGGGGCAGGGATGAAGGGGCTAAGGAAGGCCAAGAAAAATCATACTTGCACACACCATAGACACGAGGCCCTGGAGGTGGTGCAGCTGCAAAGCTCAGCTATCATGTTCTGGTGCTTAGAGGTCAGATTTGGGTAATGTGGCCTCCTGGCTGATTGCAGTTCGTGGCAAAGAAGTGCATGGTTCATTTGTTCACTTAGCTGTTGGCTGTGCCTCTTTAAAAATGGAAGAAAAGCATCCAGAATAACATGAGAGAGAGCTTTCATCCCAGAGCATTTGTAAATGTCTTTGGGTACACACACAGAGAAATGTGCACATGCAAGCAGAAGGTGTGTGCACATGAGCCACGGACACAGGCGCTAGATGGGAAGAGGAGAGGAGGGGCCCTGAAGGCTGTGCCTGGAGCAAACTTCCCAGTTAGCAGCCTGGGAACAGTGCAGATAACTGCTCGGATGTACGGCCGCCCTAAATTGGGTTCAGAAGTCCCTTAAGAGAGTATAGTCACGTAGTCATTTACCCTAACCTTGCACAGAGAGAGGGTCCAGTGAGGGGTTGAGGGTGCCCTTCCTGCCTGGGCCTCATGATGGCAACAGGAGATGGCAGTCACGTGTGCCTTCTGGAGGACAAACAGGAGGGCCCTGAACCCCAGTGTGGACACCAGGCGGGCTTAATTCTTTGCCGGGAACCTAAAGGCTGCAAACATTGGAGAGAAAAGTACAGGTGCCCAGGGAGACTTGTCTCGCCACAGCATCATCCACCGTGTCTCTTGTCATTATCCCTCACTCCGCTTCTTAACGACAGGCAGGTCAGATGCTCTTGAAGTACAGCAGGTGAGGGCTCTAGATAGGACATTGCAGGGACAGTGAAGAACACCCAGGGTCCTCAGGTGGGGGTATAACCTAGAGTGACAAGGACTCTCAGACCTGTGCTGGGGTTTGGGGCTGGGATGAGGAATGGAGAACTGGCTGGAGCCATGGAGCCTGCCCCTGCCTGAGCCCTGCTGCTTTGTCCACATTTTGGGGCCTTGTCCACCAAACAAGCCTGGTGTCTCTACTCCTGGGATTTATGCAGTGCAGCCAGCACTCATGTGTGTGTGGCTCATGGAAACTGTGGTGGAGGCTGTGGGGGTGGTATGGTTGGGGTGTTGCTTGCATCTTCTGCTCCAGGGGCTCATGAATTCTTTCTGTGCTGTGTTTGAACTGGTTTAAGATACAGGACAGCATGACATGACTCCCACGTGCTCATAACATTATAGAGGGTGGCTGGATGCACCTGAGTATAATGACTGTACCATACTGAACATTTAAAGATGACACTGGCTAGGTGTGATGGTATGCTCACCTGAAAATCCCAGCACTCAGGAGGCTGAGCCAGGAGGATCACTGCAACTTTGAGGCCAGCTTGGCCTACACAGGGAGAACACACCTATGGCTCTGGTGGTAATGACAGGTGGACTTAGGCCAGGCCACCTGTTACCTGTCCCTTCAGCACTGCAGGTAGGGGAGGCCTTGCAGTGGAACAGCTTGTGCAAGGAGCTAAACCAGCCTGTGAGCAACACCTTCTTGGAGGGCACACAGAACACTCCATGGGGTGGCAGTGTCCATTACACACCATGACAAGGAGGAGCTGGAAGTCAGTGGTCACAGCAGAGGAAAAGGGGTGAAGGACAGGGGCCCCTTGCCTCTGAATCACTTGGCCAATACCTGCTGGGCTCTGGGCTGCAGAGGGCGTGGAAGATGAGCCCCCTGAGTCACAGTGGCTAGTGGTCCCGCTGCCGCTGGGGCTCCCGCTGGCAGAAGGTGGTGATGGTGACGGCAGGGATGTTGAGCAGTGCTGGTTTACACACTGGGCCACGGCAAAGCCTGCAAGACAAGAAGATGTGATCAAGCAGAAGAGAACTGGCAGGCTGAGACACTGCTCTGAGGCTGGACGGGGGTCTCGGTGTCAAAGTGACACTGAGCAACCTGCTCCAGCTTCTGGAGAGCCTTGGCCCATACCCTGTGGTGAGCTGAGCTGGCTCAGGACTGACCTGGACATAGGTGAAGCTGTGGCGGCAAGAGGGTGCAGCCACCAGCATGCTGAGGGCAGGGCCATGGACCACGAGTCTTGAGTGCCTGGTGTTGCCTCAGCAGGGCTGACTACTTTGCTGGGGACACACAGCCTTGGGACTTCTGGGATGCTGCCAGTTCACACAGAGCCTCTGTTGATGTGCCCACACTCTGCCAAAGGGAAAGCCCTGGACTGTCCTTGCCAGACACCTGCCCTACCTTTGTTGTTTGAGGGAAGTAAGGTTCAGGAGCAACAAAAGCTCTGCACAAAAGCTGCCCAAGACAAAGCCAGGTGTGATGGTCCATGCCTGCAATCCCAGCACCTGGGAGGCCGAGGCAGGAGGATTTCTGTGAGCTCGAAGAGTTTGAGGTCAACCTGAGCTACATGGTGAGTTCAAGGCTAGCCTGAACTGCATAGTGGGACCCTGTCTCAAAAATAAAAAAAGGAACAGACGAAAAAGAACTATTCATGAAGTGTTGAATGGTATTCAGAGCCACTCTGTGACTTGAGAGTTCTGTGGTCTGTGGCCACATGAGGAGAGGACAAGTTCCATGTTCTTGGGGACACTCAGACATGGATGGTAGAAGTACCAGGTATGTGGATGCGTTTGCCGTGTTTCTGAGTCTGTTTCTCAGCTGTGAGCTGAGGGCACTGTTATTTGCTCTCACGACGACCCTCTGTACACAGCACACCTGGCAGAGGCATGGCATGTGTTAAGGGCTCAGCAAATGTGTTCTTTGTAGGGAATCTCAGTCTTTTGCCAGGATCCATAGTTTCCCACAGACATTCTGCTTTTCCAAAGGACAGACTTCTGATTTTATTCACCAAGTCCATAAAAATGTTCGTAGAGCAAACTTCATCAATAATTTCAAGAGCCCACACAAACCATGGGCTTCCTGCTGCAGGAAGCTGGACAGGACCATGGTGATGGTGTTCTGTAGATCACAACCTCTGAGCCCTGTTTCAGAAGTTGCATGGACATAAGGGACGGGGAGTAAACTTGTAACAGAGGGAGACTTGACCTCCCGGTATTCTGTCAAGTCCGCTACTTCCTGAGTCACTCCCTGAGCCACAGCCAGCCCCAGACCTCACTCTGTGCCTCTGTGCTACCTGGACCTGTGCAGTCACCTTCCAGGAGACCTCCCAGGAGGTCCTCCAGGTTCCACACTCCTCTTTCTCAGAACTCAGGAAGGCGGGCAGAATGTTAAGTAGAGATGAATAGTTGCCTCAGAGACTGCATGCCCCCTACGCATGCAAAGTCTAAAATATTTGCCCTCTTGGCCCCTGATAGAAGCAGTACTGAGTCCAGTGCAGGCGATTTCATTTCATTTCATTTTTTTTTTTTTGTGGGGGGGGGATGGGAGTGAATCTTCACACTGGGCTACATACCTAGCCTTGTTTATTTTCAGACAGGGTCTTCTAAGTCACTAAGTTGTCCAGGCTGGGCTCAAACTTGCAATCCTCCTGCCTCAGCTTTCTAGAGTATTGGGACCACAGGTGTGAGGCACCATGCCCAGCTGGAGGCCAGGGTTTTAACTCTCATCTGTTAACCTGCCAGCCAAGAGGCCCAGACAAATCCTTGCATTTCTCTTAGCTTCCTGTCCTCTCTTACAAGATGGGACTTACTGCCTCCCACTTCACCTTTTAGAACTCAGTGGGCCATCAAGGAGGGGCTATTCATGCTACTGATCAGCTCCTTAAATGTCAGGAGCACTCCTGATACCCCTAGCCAGGCTCTGGAGGCTACACAGCCTGTGTGGACACAGATGAGGCCTGTGTCTCCTGGCACAGTGTGTAATTTCAAACCTGAGCTCATGTGTAGTAGAAGATGCTTCCTACCCTTGCCTACCATTGAGGTCTCCTTACAGAGGAAGCGGCAGGGTCACTGTCCCAAGGGTCCTCAGGAAGCGGCATTATGTGATAAGACTGTGTGTGGTGAGAGAGAGACCATCAGAGGAACTGTGGCAAGCGTCTGGCAAATCCAAACACTGCTCAGGAAAATTCCTTGGGGGTAATCAGACACAGCCTTACAGAACAAGTTTTATAGCTGCTTACTTCTTAATCACTTAAAGTGGTAAACCCCTGAGTTTACAAGCTGTTTACTTGCCTTGAAAATGAATTACCCCTTAACAAATCAACATGTCAGGAGGCTTTTCCCAAGCTGCTTATTTATCAGAGGCTCAAACACAGGGCCTGCAAGTGCCATAAGAGTTGGGATTGTTCCCTGTGCCTCAGTGCAAGAATGGCATAGCTGTGATCCAGATGGTCACATACCTCTTCTCTCAGGACACAGGTCTGTAAAGTGGTAGTTCATGACCACAGTGTCACACACTTGTCTGTGACTATAACACATCAGTAATGAGGTATGTGGGGGAGCAAGTGAAATGGTAAAATTGCAGTCAGGGTACCAACATTAGATTCCAAGGGTGAAGGGGGAGGGAGAGAGGGAGGTAAAGAGAGTGGGGGCGGGAGAGAAAGAAAAGAAAAGGAAAAAAAGAAAAAAGAAAAGAGTCTTTCACCTAGGGATTGGGCTGGGGTATAATAACGCTTATATGTAATGGGAGTTGAGTAGAAAAAACATGCTGACCTCTGGTCTGATGCATTTACAGGGTCTAATTGAGCAGAGGCAATGACTGCGTCTGTTCTTCCCTGCTGCTGCTAAAGCCCCCAGTTTCCTCCTTTCCATTCTCCCTGCTGGGTGGTGCTGGGACCCTGAAAGGAGCGGCAGGTTTCTCTTTTGGCTGAGTGCCCAGACCCCACCCTGTAGTTTCAAGGGGTTCTTTCCCAAATCGAGACAGCAACCGCTCTGGGAGTCTGTTTGCCATATCAGAGGGACAAGAGGACACCAGAGATCTTTGTCGGTGGAGTGCCCTGGCCTCTGATTCTTGCTCCATCCCAGTGAGGCAGTTCTGGACAAACCAGCTGCAGCAGAGGTGCCAGAGGCTTTCTGGGCTTGTGTCAAACCCACAACAGACCGCCAAGTCCTTCCAAACACACAGATAAGTCAGAGATCATGGGGTATCGACAGGCCTCCCTGAGATCTTCTCACCAGATAACATTCTTGGCTGTCCCTGGGTCTGTCTCAAGAGCAGCCTGTCAAATGTGTACCAAAGGCCGTGTGGACGCGCACACCTTCTTCCTGTCCCACATCTGGGAATCCTACCATGGTGGGTAGGCCCACATGTGGAGGTAGTGATGTGTCTAAGACAGCAGATATGTCCTGCAAAAGGGTAAGGCAGATGTACTCTGATACGGCCAGATTAAGAAACTCTTTGCTGCTGATAAGAACGCTAGCACAGCCAGTGTGGTGGTGCAAGTTCAAGGCCAGCCTAGGATGTCATAAGCAAGTTCAAGGTCAGCCTGAACGGCATAGCAAGACCCTGTCTTAAAAAAACAAACAAACAAAAAAACCAGCAAAAAACAAATAAACAAAAGAATGCTAGCACAGAGGAAGAGTAAGTGTGGAAGGAAATGCTCACAATGGAATAAGTGAGAAGAGGCTGGAAAAGCATGTCCCATGTGTTCCTGCTGAGAAAAATTCAGGCTATTCCTTGGCCCTTGCACACGGCAGTACTGTCCTCCGGAGAAGTAAAGGCTATAGCAATGCAGAACAAAGTCGCTTTATTGAAGTGGGCTTTCTTTTTCTGTGTTTGTCTGAATTTTCTAAGATTTCTATTATGAATTTTTTTTTTTTTTTGGTAGTGCTGAACATTGAACCCAGAATCTGTGCATGCTGGACAAGAGCTCTGCCCCGAGCCCCAGCCCCAGCCCTGAGAAACAAGGTGGGATGTGGCAGGAAATGCAAATAGGCCAGGGGCTGGACGGACTCAAGCCTGGACCTATTGCCCCAGCATCTTTCTTGGCCGCTAAGGTTTCTTTCCCTGGGCTCCTGAGAACCTCCCTCTAGCCCACCTCCCCAGAGGTGGACTACGCACGATGCCTTAGGGGCAGACAGGTCCTAACCAGCAGTGAGACTCATGGCTGATTTTCCCAGAGCCCAGAGGTGTGCACTGGCAGGCGGGGGTCTTCTTGTCACCCTCTGGCCTAGTTCTGCCAGTTTTTCTGGGAAGAGGAACTCATGAACAACTCCCTGGAATTTGTAAAATACAAAAATACCACAGAATGGTTAGTCCTCTATTTTAGGGTCCCTGATAGAGGGTGTGGAGTTGCAACCCAGTTTCAGGCCCAAATTCTACCTGGATTGGCTTTGAGACCTTGGATAAGCCTCCTCCTCCTCCATCTCCCTCCTAGTCTTCTGCTTTCACTGGTAAGAACCAGGTGATCACATGACTCAGCTGCATACATGTTTGCTTTGAGTGAGTTATGTCCACTGGTATCTTTATGATAGGTTTGTACAGGGAGACTTTTTTGTTTTTGTTTTTTCAGGCTGCAGTTCAGGCTGGCCTTGGATTTACAATGTAGCACGAGTTGGCCTCAAACTCATGGACCTTCCTGGTTCAGTCTTCTAACTGCTGGGATTATAGGCATGCACTACTATACCTGGCTGTACATGGAGATTTTATACTCAAATCTACATTTCTGGTTCTTTAAAAAATGAAAAGATCAAGATCCAAGCTGGGTGTGGTGGTATATACCTGTTATTCCAGTGCTCTTGGCAGGCTGAGGCAGGAGGATGGAAAGTTTGAGCCCAGCCCAGGCAATTTAGTGATTTATGGAGACTCCATCTCAAAATAAAATATAAAAAAAGGCTGAGGCTGTAGCTCAATGCAAAAGCCCTGGGCCTAATCCCTAGTATTGAAAAAAAGGAGAGTAAGGCCAAGACCTAATGGGGTGGGGACAGGGATGGGGCTCCCCATAAGCTGGACTTGGAGGGAGCTGAGCAGAGCCAGTGTACTCCCCTTCTGCCTTGCCCTGACCATGCTGCAGACATTCCTATTGCATCACTGTTTTAAGCCTTACATTCTTAGTCAAATCCAAGGCTTCGGGAAGGTTCTAACCCCCAGAGACTGCTCCAGGGAGGTCCCCCACCTGGAGGCCGGAACTAGATGGTAGAAAGGAAGCCACCTGCCTCTTTCAGCCTAGGCTGGTCTTCAGGCCTTGTGACAAGAATCACTGGCTTCCTGCCTTTGTTGGCCTGTTGCGGGTTTAGAAATCCCTTTTACCTCCTTTCTGTCTCCACCCCTCAGGCTCCTCCTATGCTCACAGCCAGCTAGGGCAGGTTTTCCCACAGCAGGGAGCTAAGAGATTTTTCTTCCTTCTTGCCCTAGCAGCTTGTCTTGTTCAGTCAGGGAGCCTTGTCAGCTGCTTGGGAGCCAACTTGCCCAGGTAGGGCATAGAAGCCAGACCATAAAGATACTGAGGAATTTGGGGCAACAAATATAATACTTTAGCAGATGGAACCTGGAATCTCCAGGGGTCAGAGGGTTTTGGATATGTTTTGGATAGTGTCAGCTGTCTCCTGGTACTCATTCTCCCATTCATCTGTAGTTATAGAACCTGACTGGGTTATAGCCAAAGGGATAGATATGGATTGGCATTTTGGATTCTACAAGAAGGTTCTTTAACAGGAAAGAGGCTGTATCCCTCTCCATTTTGCTTCTTGGAATATGATGGCTGGAAATCCAACAGCCATCCTGGACTAGAAATGTAAGTCACACATCATGGACGACAGAGCAAAGAGGAGGAAGGAGCTTGGGTCCCTGAAGCCTCTGTGTAACCCTTGACTACCCACATCCAGGCTTCTTTTACCTGAGAGGGAAATGAAGTTCTGTTTTGGTTTCTATGTAGTTGAATCTAATCTTAATTGATAAAATTTGCAGAACAGTTTTGCTAATGCAGGGAAGTGAGCTGAGTCCCCTGGGTTCCAGGGACAGACTGATGGGGAGAAAGTTGCCCTGCACCTGCTGGGAGAGGGGTCTTGGCATGGTGGGATAAAGAGGGGGAGGGCCAAGCAAGATGGGGAGGTACCCTCCCTCTGAGCCCCGAAATCTTGAGGAAATGCTCTCTCAGCTCTTTGTTGTGTGGCAAATGGGTACTTTTGGTGAAATCCTGGAAGGGACCAAGTTTCTGCCTGGGTTTGCACAGGTCACAAAGCTTATACACAAGCCCAAGACCTGTCACAGTGGGGACAGTGGGGACCACTGGGCACCCAGGAGGAAAGGGCTTGGATGTGTGCAGGATGGAGAACGGGGTGCAAATGTGTTAGCCAAAGTTCCTGACATCTTCATGAGAGTGGGCAGGCCCTGCTGGCCTCTGCAGCATGACCTGTCTTGCCCAGGTTTGCATCCTCTGGCCCACCGTCATCACTGTGAGGCTACTGGGCCCATGACCAAAGTACAACTATTTCAGGGTAAGAAGCCCCTTGTCCTTTGGAAGAGGTAAAAGCAACTTGAGCCTGTGGGATTTCCAGAGCTCTGAGAATGCTGATGTGGCAGGGCCTGGTGGCCCAAGAGTCAATCAAAGGACTCCCTGCTGAACATGGCCCTATCCCACCCTGCAGGTGCTCCCACAGTCACCAAGGGAGGAGTTGGGCTGCCTACATGTTAAAACCTAGCCAACACCACAGAGACCAAACATCAAGCCCCTATAACAACATCCAACAATGAGAGGTGGATGCCAAGTGAAGTGAGAGCCAGAGAACTTCCAGCTAGGGGATATTTGTGTTACTATGCAGTCCTGGGGCTGAGCTCACAGGACCTCCCATTCACTGGAAGGTTTGTGTCCCTTAACCTTGCGAAGTATGTCCCTGAGAGCAGAAGACAAGTCTGCCTGGTGGGAGGAGACTCCTCCTGGGAATATCACACCCATGGCAGCCTTTCTCTCTAAATGGTGAAGCTTCGATTATTATTGGGAATACAAAAGAAGTGCTCTGGCTGACAGGCAGCCTGGCCAGAAAGGGGCTTCCCTTCTTCCCAGCCATTCTGTGAATCCCACTTCTGAAAATCACAGACCTGCTGGATAATGCAAGTGAACTGAGGAATGGCAAAGGGTGACAAGCTGACTGGCATGCCACTATACTGTTTTTCCTCATTTGACAGAGACCTGAACACTAAGAAACAGTTCTCTTCTGCCAGCAAAACAGCCACTGTGTAGGACCTGGGATCTTCTGCCTCTGGGGTGAGGAGACAGCAGGGGCTGATGGAGACCTGGGAAAACTAGAAAGTGCCTCTCTCTTGACTGTGAGTGTGAGAACAAAGCCTCAGGGCTGTCAAGATTTCTGGTTCTTAAGAGAAGCGGGGTATCTGGATTTCTATGGAAAACCTCCTAAATGCTTACTATGCATATGCTCTAACTCAAAGTTTCTTTGATGGGGTCTCCAGTCTCTGTGAGCCCTGAGGTCTCCTTACCAGGGTGGTACCCAAGCCTGAGATGCAAGTCTAAGACATTTCAGACAGATGTGCCTCAGAGAAGCCCACTTTCTCACTGACGTAGGGAAAAGCTCTAAGCTCTGGAAGGAGAGCTGCCTGTCCTGACAAAAGCTGGCACGGCTCCATGCTTGCTCCAGGCTGGAAAGCACACAGTAAACCTGCTTAGAGCTGACTGGGAAGCAGCCCAGGCATGTAGACATGAGTGAGGACCATGGGGCATGGGCTCCCTCAGCTTGCTGGTCATTAGCAAATTCATTCTGCGGCTGCAGCTCAGGTTTCTGGCGACGCATTGTTCATATTTTCTCACCACTCTTCGAGATGCTGGGAAACAGTAAAAAAAATCAATTGGCCCTGTGACCCTGCACACAAACTGAAGACAGTGAGTGTGGTCATGGCCTCATTCCTCCCTTGCTGGCTCCTTCCTCAGCTCTGCCCTTTCACCTCCTACTGCAGTCTGCTGGGTCCCCTGGGCAAGAAAGGAGGATTGGGATTGTGAGAGTCACAAGGGTTTCAGCTTGCTGGTGGCTCTGCACAGATACCCCTTGTAAGATCTAGGGTGATGCAGCTTCTCACCTGCATCTGATTCAAGAAGTGGCCTTGGAGCCCACCCCCTGGCAGGAGGAGAATGATGGCCAGGTGGGGGTGAGGATGATGGGAGTCACTGTGTAGGGGCCACCTAGGAAAAGTCACCTTAGGAAGATGCTGCCAATTCTTGTTCAGAGATCATCAGGGTCTAGAGGTCAGACTTAAGTCCAGCAGTGGCACTTCCATAGGACATGGCCTGCTTGCTCACCTGAAACTCCTCTTAGAAATTAACACTAAAATGAAGGATCTACTAACATGTGGGCTGGGTTTCCAAAACAGCAATCCTGTGGGATGGTGGGAATTCTGGGGTCTCCCTGTAGTCTCTTTACTCTCTGCTGTGATGCTGAGGTTTGAGTGGCAGGCAAAGGTTCAGTATTTGCAAAGAGACACTCCACATAGTCCCATTTCAGTGAGTTCAAAATGATTTACTGTTGTGTACAAAACTGGGCTTTAGGGGTCATCTAAGGGCTTCCCCCTTAGTGATGATTTCTGATTTTCTTTCTGTGTCCTAGAACTAAAGAAGCTATTTCTTGTCTAAGGAGCAAATCTGTAAATCAAGCACCCAGGCTAAGTCTTGGATCTGATGGCTAATCTAAACGGCCATCGCCACGGGCTGCTGCCTGAATCTCATCACAGGTGACGCCTGGATCACTGACTGGCTGTGCCTCAAAATGCATACAGAGTTTTTTTTTTTTTAAATTTATGATTGGTTTTAAAGGGATAACATGTCATAATAGCCGGGAACTTGCAGAATCTTTTAGCCTATAGCTCCTTTTCCATGGAAAAATCCTCTTGGGTTCTAAAGACTATACTTGAAAACCTGCAGAAAAGAAAAAATGGTCTTTCAGTATCCTGCTTTTTTCTCTGTGCCATCTCATCCTAACTGTGTCCTTAGAAAGGTTTCTGTTCTTGGGCGAGGGTTTGCCAGTGTGGGCTGCTGCCCACGGGAGAGATCCATGGTCTAAGCATTCTCAGCATGGTCTAAGGTTGGGGGTGTTGCCTGGGCCGTGTACATGGCAGGAATGCCTGTGCTTGTGGCTATGGGTGCTGCCTTGGACGTGAGCACCTTTTCAAGCCTCAGAGTTCTGGCTGGCATGTAGGGGGCAGGGACCAGCTCTCTGAGTCTCATGCAATGGTATAACCTGGCTTTGATTTTTACAATGTAACATGGCCAGGTCTTGAGCTTTACTCCCAAGATCCTCAGGCCCTGGCTCGCCCAGCCCTGCCCTCTTCCAATGGCATTACCACCTGTACATTAGTAAGCAAAGAGCTCCAAAGCAGTTTCTCAACTTCAGCAGTGGCCGTCGTGGCTGCCCAGCTACTGCGGCAGCAAATGGGGCTGAAAGAGTAGTGAGAAGGAGGCGGTTAGACAGTACTCCAGGAGCTCCCGGCATAAGGGCTCAATGATCTGGACCCAAGGAATGGGGTGGGACAGTGTTCAGCTATGACCCTGCAAAGTCAGCCCTTGGTCTTCTGATGGGCCAGGTATTGCCAGCTCTCCCAGAAAATTTCTCATTTTGGTGGCCCTGTTCTCTGGCCAGAGGCATTCAGGATGTATGTGATGCTGACACATGTGCTCAGCCTGTGCATTCTACAACATGGCAGTGCACCAGGGTGCCAGGGAATTTAGCTTTGGTTATCTCCAAAAGGTTAAGTAGAACTGATGTATACTTAATACCCTCCCAAGGCAGAGTTATGTACTCAGTTCCCGATCCATTTGCTTGAATTTGTCAGGATTTGGGTTTACAGAGTGGGTGGTTAACTTCTGCATCTGAGCCATGTCCCTAAAGCCTGGGTTAGGCCAAAGTCACAGATGATGACGTTCTATTACATGTTAGCTACAAAAAGAACCGAAGATATGATCTGCAACTACGTGGGTCAGATAGAATCAGGGAGTGGGTGCTGAGCCATACAAAGGTCAAGATGGGTATCAGCCTGAACAAGCTTCAAGGCCCGTAGCTGAGGCTGTGAAAGTGGACAGGCCTCAGTCAATTTTTCTCTCCCATCCCTGTGGGACTCAGTCAATCAGACTACTGTGCCTTTACCTTTTCATCTTCAAGGGAGAAAATCAGAGAAGCGCAAATACTTGGCTTTGAGCCTTAGCTTCCTCTCTGGGCACAGGTTATAGTAGAGAGGAAAGTATCCAGAGGTCAACTCACTCCTGTGGGCATGTTATCGTGAGGGACCTGCTTACCCCTGAGCCTGTGTCTTCTTTGGTGTGAAGTGGTGTGACTATACCTCTCGGGCTTGCAAGGAGTAAAAGTTAATACAGTCTATGTATTCTAGTAACATTCACCATTTTGATATTTGGAATTTAGGGGACCTGGAATTGAGCCCAATGAGTAAAAACAGGGATTTTTCATTTTTATAAATCATTTTAGACATGGGGATACATGACAGAGGAAATGGATCAGCTCTTGAGAAAATGACGCCACACAAAACAAAAATCTGCCATGTCACCTGCTATGATGCGAGGTTTTACTAAAGTGAGTCATGACAGCACTTTCCTAAATAACTTGTAATAGCTGAGTTTAAAGGAGCTATATAAAAAACAGGTTATGAGAAAATTGAGTTATTATTTTTCACTTAGATTCTTAAAACTTTAGCCTATGGTGTATTCAAGATACCCATGACTAACCAATTTGTTGATACTTCTTTCATAGAGGGGTGGATATGTTATGTTGAACTATGAAACTGCTAGCATTCAACCAACTTGACCTACAAAAAGAGCCACTTCACTTGGTTCAGCCTGCCAAAAATAGAGAACAATCACAGCCAAGGGGAGGGAGGAACAGTCATCTGTGTATTCCAACAACTGGCTTTCCCAGAGTCTCCACTTCCCTTTGTCCCCAATACTTGTGCAGGTTCCTCTCTTCCACTTAGATTCATCTTTTAATTCTAAAGGTCAGCAGCTTCAACAAATGCTTGGATGTAACTGTGGCCCTCAAGAAGAGGTATGTGACTTTGGACAGAAAAGCCAAAAGAAAGCAGCTTACATGGGGCTTGACAGTCTGGCTATGCCTTGAGATGCCTTCTCTTTGTGCTTTCTTGCAAATGTAAGCTAATGCCTGCAACGTTAAAATCACCCTGGCTATTGTGTGCATTTGTAGTTTTGACTTATTTTTTTAGTATAATTAATATTTCATCATAAAAGTATTGATTTCCTTTAACTAAGAGACTTAAAGTTTGCTGCATCCTTAAGCATGATTTTATTATGTCTTGGGCCAAATGTTTTTTCCTCCCCCCTCAAAAAACAATGCTTTTTCCTTTTATAAAATATGTGTCAAGAAGAAAAAAGGAATTGATTCTCAGAATTCTGCATTACTGGCAACTTTTAAGGAATATGTACATTTCGATACACTTAAATGCATCTGTATATTTGTTAAACCTTTATAGTCTATTAGAGATAAGCACCAAAGTACAGTATTTATATTAAGTTATGAGTGAGACAGCTCCAAGAAAAACACATCTGGGGAAAATTAAGATAATTCTGAACATGAACTCAAAGGTTATAGAGTTCTGGGATTCATAAAAATCTTATTTTCTATGTTGTCATCTTTCTCTTATGAAAAGCAACAGAAAAGAAGAAGGGATCTTGTTGGGATGGGACTGACCAAAACGCTACGGTTCTTTCTCTACTTAAAGTAGTGGCGTCCGATGCCAGTGGCAGAGTTAGAGGCAGTGCTGTTGTACAGAATCCATCTAGGAAGCAGGTGGAGGGCAATAACTGGCAAAACAAACTGAGCGCTCTGAACTGTTTAAATATTGAACATCCATTCTTCTTCCTCCCCATTTATTATTAACTTGGACCCATATCACTATGTACGTGGACTTTATTTCTTCCTAAGAATTCAAAACCCAGTGGCCAATGCTCATAGACTGATGAGGGTTGGGGGTGAAGTGGGGATTTGGGTTTCTTTCATACCCTCACTGGAAATCCTTTACGGTCAGACTCATGTTTTTAAGAGTCATGAATTCCTGGAAACGTCTCAGCCTTTCAATGACCTCTGGCGCCCGAATGCAGATGATTAGTGCCCCAAATATTGACAGGCTGGACTTTCTTCCCAACAGGGGAGCGGCGTCAGAGGAAGGCCACGTGAAAGATGCTGTCATCAACGGACTAGCGAGGTGGTGGAAACGTCACAGGACCAGCGCTTCGTTGTTTGGGAGTGTGGTGGTCCCCAGCATGGCCCAGGTAAAATAATGCTTGGGATTATTTTATGTGAGGGCGAGAAGTGCTGTTTTTTTTTTTTTTTTAAATCCTCAGCCACCAGATGTCCTTTTCCCAGTTGCTGGACAGTGGATGGGGCTGAGTGGCCCTGTTCTGACATATGAAACCCATCAGATGTCAGTGACCCAGGCCAGCAGCCAAGGAGACTCAGAGCCTTGCCTGCATGATTTCTCTGGAAGAGGAGTATGTGGGATCAGAATCCCATACCTCAGATCTTTCCAGAGGTCAGAGTAGCACCTTTTCTTGGGGACAATGAGAGTGGAAGTAACTATACCTCAGGCCCCTGCAGAAACCTGCTGCCTTCCTGCCAACAGGGTGAACTGGTAACCAGCACTCGTTTTTTCCTGGGCTTTTATCTGTTCAAGTGAAATTGTCCCAAATGACCAGCCGAAGGTTTCCACTTTCCTTTAAAAGGCAGCACTACATTTGAGATCGATGTTTTCCCCTGAAATGCGGGCTAAATTTATCTTTCCTTGCATCCTGCTCTCTGGTCTGTGCGCTGAGCTCTCGCCTGCTGAGTTAGGCGTCTGCTGGCCAGTGCTGTTGCCAGCTGGAGGACTCAGCACCCAGCCCTGTCCTTTGTTCTCATGTACACCAAACAAGTCCCCTGGCTTTCTGAGGGATCCCTCTGTGCCTTATTCTCTGGTATCTAACCTGGCAATTAAGCTCTGGCTTCCTAAGTTCTTTTCTCTGAGATCCTAAAAATCAGAACCCCTTCCCTGGCTACTCCCTCCCCCAAAGTGGCTGAGTGCATATTATCTGATTGCCTTTCACAGCCGTGGGATGATGTAGGCTGCATTGGGCTTCAGACTGAACTAAATAAGAGAACTTCTCTCTCCTAGTCTTGCTTGGCAAGCTGCCCCATGAGTGAAATTTTACTGATTGATTTAATGCCTGATGCCTAGAGGAACCAGTATTTCTGAAATCTCTATTTGTCCATGTGGTTGCAAGAGAACATGCCCTAAACAGACACTTTGAGCTACAGTTTCTATTTTGCTATTAACCTGTGGACTCTTTTCCTTTTTGGCAGGAATGAGAAATGGAATAAAAACTTGGCTTAATGGAAAGAGTGCCTGTGCCCAGGGTGGTGGGAGTGTGCACTCACATGCAGGGCCCTTCACCTTGGAGCAGCGAGCAAGGCAGCACTGCCACAGAGCCAGGCGAATGGAGTCACAGTGCCCAGGTGGGGCCAGGTGGACATTCCCTCACTGTTTTCTAGAAAGTGGCCTGGCAAGGTGCTATTTTAGCCTTAAATATGGGCATTCTCTTTGACCCTAAGGAACGGTTTCCAGAAATGGTTCATGAAAACATGAACTAGGATTTCTGTACAGGAATGATCATTCCAGGACGATGCATAATGTAGTAAAAACAACTTATACAGCCAGTGTAAGCAGACTAAGTAAATTTTGGCTAACCCAGATTGTTATGGGTTGTGTCCTCTCTCCAAATTCTTGCCCTTAGTATCTCACAATGTGGGCTGAGTTGCAAACAGGACTGTTGTAATGATGTAATTTGTTAAGATGAGGCCATCAGGGTGGGTCCAAATCTGGTACAACTCAATCTTGTAAAAAGTGGTGATGTGGACATGGAGACATGTGCATGGGAGAGCACACAAGAGGATGGAGGCAGAGTCTGAGCTGTGGTCCTGCCAGCCAAGTACCACGGGCTGCAGCAACTACCAGGAGCAGGGAGGCCTGTAGCAGACTTTGCCTCACGGCCCCCAGAAGAAATCAATCCTGCCCACACCTCAACCCCATACTTGAAGTCTTCAGAAATATGAGACTATAAATGTAGTCTATTGTTGAAGCCACCAGTCTATAGTACTTTCTCATGGCTGCCCTGGGACATGAATATTCTGACAAAGGACTATTGTGCAGTCGGTAAAAATGAAGTTTAAGAAGAGGCGGTTTATAGCATAGGAAAATGCTTCTGATAGAATAGTGATATTGCTAGAAACAAGAGCCCATGCCCCAGTTTTCCTTCTTGGGTTGCACAGGTATGCACAACAGCATGCCTTGAGAATGTCCACTGTGGTACTGTCTGGGGCATTGAGAGCCTGGGACTACCAAAATACTGTGTCAAAGAGATGCAAGTGGCTGTATTGTAGAATACTACACAGCCATGAAAAAGAATGCACACAATCTGTAGGCAGTGACAGATTTCTAATTCACAGTGGTGTCTGGAAAAAGCAAACTCTGGGGTGGGTACAGAACTACAAATTCTGTTAAGGTTTTAAAAAAAGGAAGTTCGAACCATATGACAATTACAGATTCTTAACTCCTTATCTTAAATCCCTATGGCCAGATGTATTCAGGCCACAAAAAAAAAAAAAAAAAAAAAGAGAAAACCATTTGGCTTTTAGAGCTGTTTGAAATTTTAGAGCTGAAGAGCTGGGGCTGGGCCTTGTCTTGCCCATTGGTTACAGATACGCAGATGGAGCATGGGGGCAGGGTGCAGGGGAGGGTATGGAAGGGTGTCTGGAGGGTGACCGCTGAGGGGAGCAGCAAAAAGGACCTAAGTTTTATCATGTCTTAACTTTCTTTTGTTCTCAAAGCATAAGTTTTTTTTTTTTTTAAAAATTAGTGCATAGTAATTATGCAGATCAGGACGCACATTCAAACATGCATGTAACATACTTTGATTGTCAGTGACTCGTGTGTTTTTTGGATAACTGAAAATAATTTTTAAAAATGAGTAAAAGGAAAAACAAGACACAGGTGGAAAGTAAGCTGAAATGCTAATGATGTGATCTTCTGTGTTTGTGGGCTTGTGGAGAATCTCTTCTGTTTGTAGCCATGTATTTTTCATTTATAATTTCATTTATAATGTCCTACGTTCATACATTAATACACAAAAATTACTAAAACGGGCCTGCGGTCATAGAAAAACAGCTGACTGGTCCATCTATTCCTGTCATCGTCAGCTTGTCCCAGGCTCTGGGACCTCGAGGGGTGGTGCCCTGTGCCCTGCCACCACCATGTGCTCACATCTGATGGCTCAGCAGCACCAGCCCTGCAGCCCCTCGCCATGAAATACGGTCCCTTCACCGGCCTCTGCCAGCGCGCTAGCCGCTGTGATTCATCATTGCTCCTACTCTCTCTGTTCTTTATTTTTCTGCCCTCTTTGGCCTTTGATTGCTTTTCGGGAGTTTATCATATTGAACTTCTATCCCTTTCCTGGAAACTCTATTATTTTTTTCTTCCCTTTCACAATTAATAAATAATCGTGAGAGCATAAGTTTGGGCAGAAATACATCCTGCCTTCTTGCAGAGCTGCTGGAGCACCCCGTCGGTGGCCCCAGGCCTGGAGCAGGCATGCCACCTGTCACACTGCTGTGTCTCCTCACAGGGCTGCTCCTGATTCTGTGAGATGGCTGCTTTCATGACCACCCTCCATGAAGGAAGGAGCACTGGCTTGGAAGCTAACTCCTGGGGTACAAATGAAACAGAGGTATCATAGAAGAGAGTAGGCTTTGGTGACAAACAGAAATGGGCTCAAATCCAAGCTCTGATGCCAACTGTCTGTGTGACAAAACTATAGCCTTGAGCTTCAGTTTTCCTGGGTATATATGGGGAGAATAATCCCTACCTCATGCACTGTTGTGTGGATAAAGTGAAAGGAGTATGTATAACTGCGCTTAGCGTTGCAGTTAATAGTGGGTGACTGCTCAGTACTCGGTAGCTGGCATTAAGCTGTAGTGTTGGCTCTGGCTCTGAGCATCTACCCACAGACATCCTTTACCTTTACCAGCTTCTACCACTCAAAAAGCGTGTTGCCACCAAAATATAATGGGGTCATCTTTTCTAGCATCACTGGTGAGAGGTGAACAAAGTTTCTGGCTTACGGTCAGGAACAGAACGTCACCTGGTAAGTTACCATTCACCTGTTCTGCCTCAACTCTACAACACGAGCAGCTTGGCATGCTTCAGGATTTCAACAAAAGCTCACAGCAGTAGTTTTAATATCTGCTTTCTTTCCCAGAAGCCATGATTCTGAGGTCAGACCACAATCAACAGAGATTTCTGGAAAGGTATAAAATGCAAACTTATCTCATGATTTACAGGAAAGAAAAGGGAACATGAGGCTTTTTTACCAGTAAGAACAGAGGTTTTTTTTCTTCAAAGTCAAAAAAAGAAATGGAAAAAAAAAAAAGGCAAATTTTAGGGAAAAGGAAGGGTGCCAGGTGAGTCTGGATTGCATCAAGGTTTCCAAATTATTCCGGAATGCATTGTGTATTCCAATTTTTTTTTTCATATTTGGACTTCTTTAAGGAAAATGTGGCACAAATAAGACTATTTCATGATCAAAAGAGACACAAATAAGATAATCTGCTCTTTATATCCTGCTGGATGACAGCTTTGTGATGGTATGACTAATTGAGAATGGTATTTTTTTAATATAAGTCATACTGAGACATCATGCATACACTGTCCAATCTACTCATTGAAGTGGACCACTCACTGGTTAATTTTAGTGTATTCATGGAGTTGTGCAATTGTCACCACAGACAATTTTAGAACGTTTTCATCATCTCCATAAGTTTTAATTATAACTCACAGTAGAGGACTGCAAATACATTACCCGCCCCATCTCTGCTGACTAAGCCTTCTACACCACCTCCCACCCCAGATTCTGCTGTCCATTCTGCATGTGGCACAAAACATTTCATCCTTCTAATCAGGGCCAAGTCCAAGAACTTTCCCTCCTGACAGAATTTATGTCCTAAGTCTCATTCCTCCTTGTGCTGTTTGCTAATGGGTGGAGGAAGCTCAGGGCTGACCACCTGTCCGGGAAACAGGACCAGGGTTTCTGGGCCCCACTTCTCTGGCTAGGGTGGAAATGGATGACAAAGGGAATTCTGCATCCAGCCAAACAGGTGGCAGCGATACTTTCATTTGTTGGGGATCTGGGCAGTCTGCAGGTCAAAGTATCACCAGCTGTCTGGTCCATGGGGTCCCTGTCTGGGACACAATGCTGCCCAGGTATGTTCTCCCTCCTCTTCCTTATCCCAGGCCAACATCCCTTCCTCAGAGCCCTTTTCTGTACATGGTCCCAGCTCTCTGGATAGTGTCTTCGGGGCACCAATCATGCTAGGTGGTTCTGGTCTCTCTGTGGCATCCACAGTAAGCTCCAGAAAGAACCGATCTGTTTGATTCACCCATGTCCCCAGGGAACAGTGGCTTGCATATAGGAAGGAGTATTAAAGCTCTGTTGGCTCCCTCTGTCCCTCCATTTCTCCCATCAAAGCTGACCAATCACCACCTACAGGCCTCGTACAGCTCAGGAGCAGGGAATCCAACAGTAAACAAGACATAGTGCTTGCCTTTCTGAGTTTGCAGTTCACTCACGGGACAGGGTAGGACAGGGTTAGGGAGCAGGAAAGAAGAAACCGGAACTCTCCAGAGGGGATGAGTGTTAGGGGAAGAAATTAAGCAGCTAGGGTACCTGGAGTGCTGGGAGTGAGGGCAAGGTCGCAATTGCATAGGATGGTCAGGGAGAGCTCTGGAGGAAAACTGCAGGCAGTGAGGAGGACAGGGTCGTGAGGTAAGTCCCTGGGGGAAATGTCCCAAGAAGAGGCCACTTGGTGCAGGCCCACAGGGCTGGGGCATACAGGGCATGGTGAGACAAGAGCTGGAGGTCCCTAGGGCTGCCCTGGAGTGAACCACAGCACAGTGGGGAAAGTGAGGTTGGTCTTTGGGGAAGTAGAGGGACCCGGCCGCAGGAACTGGGCCCCTGTGAGCGATGGGAGCCAGTGATGAATTTAAGTACATGATTTTATGTCTTAAAGGCTCTGGTGGTGAGCACAGACTGCAGGGTGTCAGGGAAGCAGCAGCAGGTTCATCTGAGAAGCCTCTGAAAGAGCTTAGGCTTGGCCAGTGTCAGTACACATTTCTGTCACCAATTTATTAGGCCCAGATACTCATTTATGTATTGTCCACAGCCCCTTTTGGTTGCAGTGGCAGAATGTCATTGTGACAGAGATCATTTGACCCTGAAAGTCTAAAATACTACATGGTCCCTCAAGAAAAAGCTAGCTGGTCTGTGGCTGGGAGGGGGTGTGCGAGTGAGTGGCCTGGGTTGAGGCTGCTTGCCCAGGTAGGCTGGCAGGTATGGGCAGGCCAGGCGTGGGAGCGAGTGAGGGCAAGGATGACACATAGTGTTGGCTCTGGCCTCAGTGAGTGAATCTTGGCTGCAGCTGCTCCACACAAGGACACAGTCTCAGCTGCCTCATCTTTCTAGCTAAGTGTAGGTCATCAGGTCAGTAGTTTTGCAGCTCCAAGGCCTGAGTGCAGCTGTTTAGAACGTGGCCTTCAGTGTTTTCTTGGAGCTCCCTGGGCTTCTGATGAATCTAGGATGCATCACTGGGTGCAGGAGTCCATTCCTGAGTGACTTCCTTTCTTGCTGTTTCCCCCTCTCTTTGGGCTCCCTGGAGGGCCCACATACACATGTGGTGTCACACTGCAGTTTTGACACCTATAAAACATAACATGTTCAACCTGGTCTGTCCTTCAAAACCTTGTTTCAGAGCCTTCTTTGCTCTTGGCTTCTAACCACTGTGCAGCTAAGACTCTTCTGTAATAGTGGGTTAGATACCTCCTTCTTAGGGTGAACTACTTGAGGGCAGGGTTTCTAGTACCTTCCAGCCTCCAGTTCTTAGAATAGAGCATGGCATGGAACTGTGCCCATAATGGGTTTGTTGACAGCATGACCAGCTTTGAGGCACTGGCCTCTTTTCAAGCTAGGTCTAGGGCACCCAACACACCTCACCCTTATCCCCACACTCCCTCTCCCCACCTTCACTTGGGAGCAGCTGCTTCTAAGATGAGGGAGCCTGGCTAAGTGCTTCCAGCTGTTGATCCATCTCTGGGCACCACACAGTGAAGCTGGTCAAGGGGATGTGTCACTCTGAAGGAAGGTCATCAGTTATGCAGTGCCCCATACCAGGCAAGCCCATAGCGGAGGCTCAGAAAGGACTGATAACCAGGCCACAGCATTGACCCTGTTATGGGAAACCCTCTGTAAAGCCATCTATGAGAGATTCCAGATCATCTAGCTCTTAAGAATGGATAGACTTGTGAAGGGCCTGATAGCTCAAACGCTGCAGAGCCCCTCTCCTTACTCTGATTTAACTGGGTGGGGCCTGAGCAGCTTTCTAAAAAGCTCTCAAGGTAACTCAAGGCACAAACAGCCAGGGCCATCCTTAGGGCTCCATGCAGGCATCAAGCAGGGGAGAATGCTACAGGCATCTCTATGTTTCTCAGAGAGTCATGTGTCTGGGCATCTGGGCCCCTACAGGGCAGCCTGTGGCCTTGGGCTAAGATTAGGGTGGCTTTTCCTTGCTGCCTTGGGATCCTAGCTGGCTTTGTGACCACCTGGTATCTGTCCCGTGGAAACTGAGGAGGTACAACTGGAGAAAGGGCAAATCTGGCTGCCAGGAGGAGTGAAGACCTGATCTGAAGACCATGCTAGGCTGTGCGGGCCTCATCACTAGCAGGGTGGCTCTTTCTCCAGCCCAAGGAATAGGGACTTGGCACTAGACAGAGTACTCGGCCCCTCTGCTGCTGTGGGATAGCCTGGCTGTGGCTCATTTGGTTACAGTTTTTGAAGAAGAGGCAGAGGTGCTGAGGAAGTGCTGAGGGCTGGGACAAGAGATGCTCTCTATCTCCAGCTGTTTGCCAGTTTGAAGTCAATAACTGAGAGGAAATTATCCTCCTGGGGGCTTGACAGTGGTGGGGCTCTGTCTTTTGGCCAGGCCTCTGAGCTGAATCAGTAGCAAGAATAAGAGTAAAAATAAGAACAGAGAGGCTGGGCTTGTGGGAAGAGCTCAGATCAGGGTCAGGCAAAACCAGGATAGGATGCTAGGTTTGCTGCACTGGCTTTGCAACTCCAGGTAAGTGACTTAACCACCTGAGCCCCGGAAGCCTCGATAGCAAAATGAACATAAACCCACCAGAGAGGTTCTGAAGATGAGATACAGAGTGTGTAGAATATGCCTTGGAAGGAGCTGGAAGCATAAATCTGCAGGGAGCCTCTGTGCCAGGCCCTCCTGTTGCTGGGCCCTGAACATGTTGCCCCTCCCATCCCATCTGTTCAATGAATCCTTTTGTGCTCTACCACCACCTACTCAGAGAAACCTTCCCCACCCGCTACTAGACAGAGCAGGTCCCCTTGACAAGCTAATGAGTTACTGGTGTGATTATTTGAATGCTACTTTTTGCAAGCTCCATGTAGTGATGTCACTAATCCTAGCGCAGTGTCAGGTACCCAGTAGGTGCTCAATAATTGCCCGCAGAAAACAGGAGAGCATGAAAAGACAAATATCACTGCTGTCCACAGAAGCCCACCTTGGTGGATCACAAAATCAAAGATCTAAAGTAGTTCCCAGAGGCTGGGTGTGGTGACACACACCTGTAATCCCAGCACTCTGGAGGCCTGGGGAGGAGGACTGCCATGAGGTTGAGATCAGCCTGGACGGCATAGTGAATTCAAGACCAGCCTGCATTACACAGTAAGACCCTGTCTCAAAAAAAAAAAAAAAAAAAAAGTTTGCAGACTCCTCCCATCACTGAAGGTCTCAGTGACACACTGGGCTAAGCCTAGAGCTTACGAAGTTTCTGAATTTGCTCATGACAGGAAGGCCTTAACTGTCCTGTGCTTATCACTCTTGGTTGGTGCCCTATTATTTTTTTTTAAAGTTCTGGTCAAGTCTGCCTAACCAAAAAAAAAAAAAAAAAAAAAAAAGTAGGAGAAAAGACTGTTGTTACCTCATAGCCACTGGGCAAATACCAACTGGCTCAGGAATTCTAGACAACCACTCAGTACTGCTGGCCAAGCCATCACCTTGAGGCCTGGTCAACCAGCGAGCTCTGACACGTGTGCTCGGGAGCCATGTGGGAGGTGCTGCAGGTGAGATCAAACTGTGACTCTGCTGGGGAAAGGCCAAGCACTCTTCAGGTGCCCGGCCATGAAAAAGGTTCCTGGACACTAAGCTGTGAGGTCAGAGAGTGAGTTTTGACAGCACTACTTATTGCTGTGTGACTTTGGGTGAGTTACTGCACCTCTCTGGCCTGTTTCTCATCTGCTAGGTGGGGAGAGCAATGGCACTTTCCCCCTAGGTTGCTGTGAACCAGGTGGTACAGACACAGTGTGAGGCTGGCAAGTACTAGTCAGCCCTTTACAGCGGTACCCATCCCCTCAGACATTTCTATCTCAGAATGGCTTGGAGCACAGAGTGCAAAGGATGCTGCTTGATGGCAGTGTGACCAGCTAACCACCTTGCTTCCTGAGCCCCAGCTCCCCATGGGGTTCCCCTCATAAGATCCCTGAGATCACAGATGGGAAATACTCTGCCAGCCCCAAGGTGCTACATGGTGGGGGGAGTAGGACAGTGCCATTCATGGGCCACAACCAGGCAAGCTGTACCCAAACCTACCCGTGCCATGGCTGGCAGAGTGGAGGGCACCACCGATAGACTCGTCAGTACCCTGAGGCTGGGCATGCTGGTTGTCACTGATAAGCTCATGACCCTGCGCCCTGCTCCCTCATCTGTCATGATCCTGAGACGGTATAAAGCACATGTGCTGCCCCTGTGAGGCAGAGCCCATCGGGGCTTTACAGAACTCTCTGCCATCACACGCTGCCTGTGAGTAGGTGGGGATTTGAACCTTGAGGTGGGGGTCTGTTTCCACAGTGTAATCCTGAATGTTCTTGCTGCAACAGCTCTTTATTAGGGACATGGTGCCATGTGAATAGCACAGTAACATGTACTGGCACATAGTAGGTGTTTAAGTCATAGTACGTGCTCAAGTCCAGCAGCTTTCTATGGGTGCTTTGTGCTGGACTAGAACAAAGGCCCCCGGCTCTGCTGGACATGGAGGGACAGGAAATTAAGGAGGATTCTGTATCTGTTCACTGTTTCTGGGGTGGGATAGAGGTCACAGAGAGGGGCCAAGCAGCAGCCCATGGTCTGCACCAGGCCGGGCACCACTTCAGGATGCTGGGATGTACTTCTGAACTGATAGAGACTTCCTCTGGGATTCAGGCTGGAAATCTTGGCAAAAAGACTGTGTTTTTTTCCACAAAACATCCAGGATTTTGTAAATGTCAGCTATTTCAGAACATTTTCCAGGCCACCAAGGGTGGTGTGGGTGTTTGTGGAAGGCTTGTTCCATACACATCCACTCTTCCTACCACCTAACTATACCTAAGGTTTATGTAGGCAGCTGCCATCTAAGAGGCTGGAGTATGTATGGAATCCAATAGCTGAGGCCTAACTGCTGGCCTGGACCATGCTCAGGAAACTGCACAAAAAGGGTGCTGTACTTCAGATGCTCTGCAGAACCTTCAAGTCAAATAAAGGAGAAAGGAACACGCTTCTCAGGAGCCGGTAGAAGTACAGCAGCAGGTCACCAGCTGTGAGATTCCTGTAAGGGACACTGCTTTCAGAGCCCCGCTTGCTTGGCTGCACAGTGGGATTAATGAAACTACAGGTTTTATATACTTTTCTCCTTATTTTATGTAACACACAACTGGCGTGCATAAAGGGGATTTTCATCCTATGATTTGGAAAGTGTACCCACATGAATTTCTGCCCACTAGTAAATATTTTGGGAGGAGCCCCAGAAAATTACAGTCTAGTATTTCAGACAATTGAAGAATCTATTTTCCAAATCAGACTCTGAATATCTCACATTCAACATGGCATATGAGGAGATGGCTTTTGAGGACTTGAACTCACAGCAGGGGACTATAAAGATAGTAAGGCACTTTATCAGATCCCGTCAACAGCCATTGGGATGTTTTCTTGAAACTCTGAGGCTGAAGGAAAAAGCTGTTTAAGTGTGAAGAGATGCTAACGAAACAGCCATTCCCATCATGCTGGAGTAATACTGAATTCCCTTTGGGAATCTGAGATTAAAAAAAAAAAACACCACTGTATTTTTGATGAAAAGCACATTGCTACAAAATTCTATGGCTGGAAGCTGCAAAGGAAGGCCTGTGTATTTCAGCCATGGATGCTGGCTTTAGAGGAGGAAAGAAGGGCAGAGGGCTATCACCTCAGGAGAGGAGCTAGGAATAGGACAGAACCCATTGGTGGCTCCTCCAAGGCTCTCTCCAGATGACAAAGCCAAGCCATGAGTGGCCAGTCTCTAGAGACTCCCACAAGTTCTGAGGAACCTATCCAATCATGACAGCTCCTGAAGGCCTAGACAGAACAGCATCAGCAAGTAACAAGCATAGCTGGGTCAGATGTTGGCATTATCACATCATCCTTGCTATCTGTACAGAGAACATACAGAGGCTGTCTGGTATTCTGTGTTATGCTAGCCTTTGCCATTTCCCACTCCCCGCACTCACAGATGTAGAATTAACAGGACACTACATCCTGTTAATTCCACAGCCTTACTACTTCTGGATTCACTCATGGTCACTTACCTAGGGAAACCTTTGTGCAAAAGCATTGAGGGGAACTTATTGCATATTTGTTAAAGAAAAAAAGATTTGCTAGTCTAAATCTCCATCAGTAGGGGACTGGTTAAATAAACAGTGATTTGCCCGGATGATTGATGGCAGCAATTAGAAATGAACGAAAGTAATCTTATGACTAATAGGAAGAAAATTTCTCAGACATATTGTTGAATGAGAACAGAGATCAGTTAGGCTTTTAAAAAATAGTAATATAATCCTCAAGTACAAGTACAGTATATAAACACTTAGAAAAGGGTACAGAAGAGACACTCCCAACTGAGGAAGGGGACTCAACAGAGAGATGGTTTCTCACCCAGAGGGTGGGCACAGTGCCACCCACTGCACAGAGAGTGAGCACAGAGGGATGAGGGTCCATCTCCTTCCTGCCCATCCTCCTTCTCCACCTTTTCCAGCTCTAGTTATCAAAACAAAGTCAGCTGCTGCCCATGTCACTCCTTATTGCTCCCTCAGGAGTCTCAGTGACTTCCAGCTGAGTCTAGGATAAAGCCCACCCCACACTAGCCCAAAACCCTTTGCCATCCGGCTCTGCTGGGGCTTCAGCAGCCATGCCAGTCTCCCTGTGCCAGGAAGCCCATCATTCTTGTCCTGCAGCCTTCTCTGTACGCCCAGCAGAGCATGTAGAGAGTTTACAAAAACTCTCAGAAAATACCTGCTCAACAAATCTTCCTTTCCCTAGTTGCTGTCCTTGTTATGTGACTTCCCTGGACTTTTAAAGGTTCCTTTGAAAGATAATGCTTGTTTCCTGCTTTCTCCCATCCCTTCCCTACCTCCAAGGGGTCAGTCCTCTACCCTGTTCCCAGGAAGTGCCATGTTTGATGAGGGTATTCAAGACATAGAGGAAAAGGACATGTGGAGAACTCGGTGATTTCTGCCTCTCTCAACTATCGGCACTGTTATCGTTACAGCTTTGCCTTTTGTTTTATGAGTTCTTATGAACTAACTGTCCTTTCAGCAATCTATCTGTATACCCAGCATAATTACTTGGTGCTTTGTTCTCTTGGACCTTAATAATAGGTACTAGTTCTTGGTATGTGGTAAAGCAACTCCCAATCCCTGCCCCTGAGGACATCTCAGGGTTCCTAAAGCTAGTCAAAGATAGTCTAAATTCATTTTCTTAGAAACTTAGTAAATTTATCAATTTACTTAGAAAACCAAGGGCTAGAATTTTTTTTTGGTACCGGGAATTGAACTCATGACCACATACTTGCAAGGCAGATGCTTATGCCACTGAACTAAATCCCTGGCCCAAGGGCTAGAATTTTGATTCTGGGTTTATTGCCATAAATGAACTGCTCATTCTCTGCATCTATTATCACTTGTCTGCTGATGCAAACTTGTAGTTGATAAAATAAAAATGACTCAGAAGCACAAAAATAAACATCAATAGGAAAAGAGTCAAAAAGTTTCTTCAAATAATTTGATGTAGTTTTTCTTTAGATGCACTGACTTATGTCCATGCAAATCCTATTCTCTGCTGGTTTCTGTGCTCATTTCTGAACCCAGCGATAGTTCTGGGGGTCCCAAAGCACTCCTGATTCCCAGGTGTGCTGCCACTGAAACTTTAGAACTAAACACAGCAGATCAAGGAGTGGAAAGTGGATAGCTCTGGCTCCAGTCTCAGGACACAGTGTTCTTCCCTGGCACAGACTTTCTCATCTGCAGACTGAAGATGATGCTGGCTTCCCAGAGCAGCTGTGGGGGATACAGTGGATCTAGTACCTGGCTAGTGATGGCAGTTAGTCAAGAGGGACAGGGTGTACACTGGGTTGGTGGCCTCAGGAGATGAGTCTCTGCTTGTCTCTGGTCTTAGCTCTTACTTTCTGAGCTATGGGATTGCTGGAAGATCTGTTTGGGGTCAGGACCTCTTCTGTAAAAGAGGGAAATTTCTACCTGATCTGTCACTCTTCACCTTCTTTTTTGGTGTCGGGTATGGAACCCAGTACCCACTGTTTCATCACCATCTAACGAAAATGTTTTAGAAAAGAGCACATCTATATGACTGCAGGCAGGGTGTCTTTGTTATTTCTTGGCGAAGAGACTCAGTTCATAGATGGAAAGGGAACCTGCTGGCTGGAGTCTCAGGGATCAACCCTTAACTAGCAATGATAAATGTTGAGCACAGCCAACCCTTGCTGCACATTACACATGTGCTAGGCACTGTTTTGGGGATGCAGGGCCACTGCCACATTTTTTGTTGTTATTGTTCTTTTTGAGAAAGGGTTTCACTATGTAGTTCAGCTTGAACTCACTTTGTAGCCTGAGCTGGTCTCAAACTCACAGTGACCCTCCTGCCTCCTGAGTGCTAGGCCTCATTTTGATAGATGACATTTGAATTTCTGTGTTTTGTTTTTCAATTGTTTGTGTTTTAGATTTTGGTTTTTCACGCATAAAATTTACCACCTTAACCATTTTTAAGTGCACAGTTTGGTAGTGTTAAACATATGTACACTACTGTTGTACCTTATCCCTGTTTTTTTTTTTTTACTGGAGGTCCAAGGAGGTAAACTAATAGGGCTACGGACATGTAACAAAGGTTGGACGGGAGCAGGAACCTGGGCCTTGGATTTAGCCTGTCTGGTTCAGGCTCTAGACAGCACATGGGGATGCAGCTGAGCTACCTTCTCCAACACTGCCACTGTCCCAGGGCTGTCCACTCTGTGCTGCTGGCGATGCTGCCCCAAAGCAGGACCAGCAAATACTACAGAATATTCCAAGGCATAGCCCAGGTCAAACTCTGACTGTATATGGGGTTCTGGTTGCTTCTCACCCCACCTGCATATCTTTGCACACATCTCCACCAGCAGCCAGGGAGTGCTATCGGACACCAAAGTCAGGTAGGCTGACTTTGAGGTGTGCAGCAACAGTCACTTCCTGGGAACTCTTCTCCCACCTTCTACCTCCGCTGTAAGCTGCCAGGGGCATGGTGACTGTGTTATCACATGTCCCAGGGCAGCGCTCTGCAGACAGTAAGTGCTGTCATGTCTACTGGGAGAGTGTCTTCGGAGGCAACCCAAGACACCAAGTGGGGAAACTTTGTAGGCCCTGAATGGAGAATGGTCCTTTCCAGGCTGTGTGCCCCCTGCTCTCAAGTTCTTGAGGTTTTTTCCTTCACGGCTGCCGTGGGAGCCCTGAAAAGAGACTTGGCAAGCAGGGGATCCCTTGGCTTAGCTCAAGCCTAACTCCTGAGTGGGATTTGATCTTTACATCTCTGACCTGACCCTGAAAGGCTGGTTGCTTAAGAGACGGTTCCAGTAAGCTTTGAAAGGAGCTCAATGCTGGCTGCTTTTGCTGAGGCAGGGTTCTAATGTCTCATTTCTGCTTTGTGTTCGTGACAGGCTGAGGATGGACTTGGGCAAGGTGGGGCCTCTACAGTGACCATGCTCTACCAGCCTTGTCTGGAAGCAGTGGGTTGGGAGGGGGCATCATTTTGAATTGCTGCTTTGCCACTGCTGCCCTTGACCCAGGCGAGGGAGGTCTTGAAGCATGAGAATGTGTGCTAGCATGGGTACAGAAGATGGGATGGGGAGCACTCTGTCTAGGCCAGGTTCATGTCATGAGGCTATTCCCTAAAATGAGTCTATCTTCCACTTGGGACCCCTCTTGGAAATCTAGGAGCTATTTGTATTTTCAATAAAACTCTTTTAACCTCCAAGGTGGGTGGGGGGAAAGAATCTGTTCTCAGAGACAGGTGGCAGAGCTACCACAAGGAGGTCAGTCGCTATCAATGGCAGCTTTGAAGCAAATGGGATTTAGAAGAAAGAATTGGAAGTATAGAATTTGGCCTGCCTTGTATAACCTCTGAAATCTTAGACCAAGCTTCAGTTTCCTACCTATACGACACAACAAGAGATCCCAGCTTTCAGAGTTGTCAGGCAGATAGGATTAATGCATTTTAAATGTCCAGAACAGTTAATTCTTTCAAATTATACTCTGTACTTCTAGAAATACACATGACTTTTTCCTGCCCAAAACATGCTTTCCAGGTACAGCTGACAATGTGGGTCTCCTGACAATGGTGAAGTCTCAGGGAGCTGTGGTTAGGCCTTTATTTCTAAAATCAGAACAGAGCAATTCACAGGGAGTAAGAGGGGTTGGTTCAGCAGGGTGTGGTGGGCTCAGGTTTGACCTGGGAAGACTTGAACTCTGGTCTCATTTGGGCAGGGAGGGGGCTATCTGATGTGACTGTGGACAGGTCACTTCCTCACATGCAGAAAGGAAAAAATGTGAGGGTTGTTGGGAAGATTAAATGAGAACTATGCATAAAGTGCTTAGCAGCTCAATAAATTTTGCTTTAAAAAAAAAAAAGGCCTCAGGGTGGGAATCGAATTTCTGCCTCTGAATAGGGAGCCGAAGGCTGGGAAGGGTTAGCTGGGGGTGGGGAAGCAGGAGAGCAGCAGGCCTCCTTCCTGTGTGACTCCAGAAAGGGTATTTTTGCCTTGGGGAGCTGGAAGGAGAATTGGCTCCAGTTTTATAATCGGAAACAAGAAAAATAACAGACCTAAAAAATTCATTTCTGGGAAACACCACCACGAGATGACATTAGCACCTAGTACATTATTCCCAAGGGAGGGAAGTCACAGCTGATATCCATGAATTAAACATTCAATTTTCTCTCTCTCTCTCTCTCTCTCTCTCTCTCTCTCTCTCTCTCTTCTGGATACCAATGTGAGGCTTGAGGTCAGCTCAGCTGGCTCTCAGCATCCAAGGTCCTCCTGAGTTACTGGCTGCTAACTGGCCTATGTTGCAGTCAGGCAACTAATAAGGGCGGTTCGCTAGCCTTTGATAAAGATAACACCTGGGATAAACAGCCTTCCCTAGAGAGCCATGCAAAGGATCTAAACCTCTGCCTCACACAGGCAGTTCCCTAACCCAACAGGAAGCTGGGAAGGAGCCAGTAGAGCAGAGTGTGGCCCTCATGGAATGAGGTCCAACTCTCCAGCTGGAGCTCTGTACCACTACCAACCAGTGTCAGGAACCAGATCTGAGCAAGACAGAAACACCTGGGACACAGGTATTTACAGTCCCTTAAGAATTCTGGGAAACTAGATGCATCAATTCAGCTAGCCCTATCTGTCTTCCCCAACCCACTTAGCACCTGCTACTCTGTGTCATTGCTTTTGGGGACGAACCAGATGAGGGTACCTCCTAAGTGCCTTCCATTAGGGTGCAGGACAGTGGTAGCAAACAGGAAAACAATCTGGCAGTCCCTCAGAAGTTAAACTATCATTTGGTCTAGCTTTCACTCCTATGTATAGACCCAAAAGAATTGCAAACAGGTGCTCAGACAAGGTCATGCACATGAATATTCATAACAGCACTCTTCACAACAGACCAAAGGTGGAAAACCCAGATGTCCATCAAAGCAGGAATAAATAAACAAAACGGTTCTCTCCATACAGTTATAAAGAGAGGAAATTCTGACACATGATACAGCATGGAAAGAACTTGAAAACATTCTGCAGAGTAAAGGAAGTCAGGCACAAAAGGCCACATAACTGTATGATTTGTATGTAATATCCAGGGACAGAAAGCAGATTAATGATTGCCAGGGGCAGGTGACAGGAGTGAATGGGGAATGACTGCTTAATGGCAGTGGAGTTTTATGTTGGTTGGAATTAGCAAAGGTGATGGTACCATACTGTGACTGTACAAAATGCCACTAATTGGGGGCCGGGGGTTTAGCTCAGCAGCTCAAGCACCTGCCTGGCAAGCTTGAGGTCGTGAGTTTGATCCCTGGTACAAGCAAACAAACGAAACAAAATGCCACTAATATTTCAAATGGCTAACTTTATGTTCTGTAAACTCTCCTTCAATTTAAAAAGCTGAAGCAAAACAAAACAAACAAAAAAACCCAACAAAAAACCCAGAGGGGATGGGTAGGTTGGGCATTTGGGGAAGGCCCCAGGAGGCATCAGGGCAGGTTCAGGCTGAGGGAAATGGGCCCTCAAATGAGATGTGCTTTGCCCTGGTGAGGACTGAACAGGAAGCCAGTGCAGATGGCATTCTGGGCTGTGTTACATGTGGAGTACTGCGTGAACAGAGGAGCTAGAAACTCATCCTCCTGGAAAGGTGGCAGATAGATGACATGAAATATGGGCACAAGAGGCACTGGGGAAGGCGGTACTAGCGGGGTGTTTGTTTTTGTGGTGGTAAGGATGTAACTGAACGCCTCATACTTTACCACTGAATTATAGCTCCAGAATGGAAGGGGTTTAAAGCAGGTTAGAAAGCAGTGAGAAAGCCCAAGTGAGTAGGCTAGGGGGTGGGTCGCTAAGGCCCCATCAATGAGGGCTAGCAGATGTCACCTGCCTGGTCACTTGATTCTGGGAGCCTTAGGCTATGATCTGTCAGCTCTCCCCACACCACAGTAGCCATCAGGTGAGCACCTGCAAGCAGTTACTGCTCTGGAAAGTCATAGCCTTGGGGAAGACCTACCTAGAGTTATGAGGAAAACAGCCTTGAAGGTTGGTTTTGGACAACCTGTCCACCATGGCAGATTCTGGAAAGTAGTTTTGGCCGTGGGTACCGAAGGGCCCCTCCGACAGCAGTGCAGGCCAGAGTCTAGACTGGCAAGTGCCTTCCTTACCTGCATATTATCAGCCACCACTGAGCCCTGCTAGGCAGGGTACACACATCAGCTTCTCCCCCATGTAGCCGAACACATAGGGACAAGAGCCATAAACATAAAACCAGATAATAAATAGAATTTGTGATTTCTTACTAAGCCAAATGGAAGAGGAAAAATACACCATAGTGGGTAGTCATCTATCAGCTCTGATGTATAATCTTAATATCTTCTCCAAGGAAATGAAAAGTATATTTTCATCAAATATAGTCATATATACCTTCTAAAGCAGAGACAAACTGCCATATGACAATTACCTGAACAGGTAATTGGAAGATGTGTCCTAATAAAGAAAAAACTCTGCTAGCAGTCATCCTGAGGCATGAGGCCAGAGCTGTTTTCTTCCTTATGAATTATTTTTCAGGCAGAAGCAAGAATTCCATATAGCCTGGGTTTCTATAACAGTGTGGTCTGTGGCCAAGGACATCATTCCAGAAGATAGGAAAGGGCCATGCCCGGTGCCGGCAGGCCCCTGACAGCAGCTGTGCAGGCTGCAGCATTAAGGCCCACTTGGGCAGGTTTCTGATGGCCACCAACCACTAGATCTTGCCTCCCCTCTAGCCCCATTTGACTGAGTTTCACCTTACTCAAGATGAGGGCAGCAAAATTCATTAGATACATGGCCAGCTCATACTGCCTGGTGCACCTGCCCCAGACAAACAGCTTGGTCACTCTGGCGACAGAAAGTAAACAAGAATATATTTAAGACCATCTGGGGTCTCAGAGCTCTTGTGCTATCCTGTCAAAGAATCACAGACTATATCACCACATGTTCATGGTTCCAGAGGGAACTTTCTTGTCTTTCTGGTATTTGGACAAAGGAGAAGGGCTTTGCTGGGATCAAATGCAGGCTTATTCTTCATTCAACAAACACTGAAGGAAACCACAGTGCTAGGTGCTAAGAAACAGCAGTAAGTGGGACAGACTGTGGTCCCATACAAGTGACTTTCTGCATGGGGAAGAAAGGTCATGGGCAGGTACACGAATATGTTGGCTGGGCGATGCGGTGCCATGGAGAAAATAAAACAGGCAAATATAGTGGAGGAGAAGCGTAATGTTGGCCAGTGGGGTCATAAGGAAAGATCTCTTGGGGGAGGAGGCACACAGGCTGGGCTTGAGCAATGAGTGGGATTTGACAATAGTATCTAATGCCAAGGCCCTGGGGGCAGGAAAGAGCTCAGTGACCCGGGGCAGTGGTTCTCAAATGGAGTTTTGGGAATCCTGGTTTTCCTAAAAATAGTAAGACATAATTCTTCTTTTATATTCATTTTCCCAGGAGTGCACTACAGAGTTTTCCAGAGGCCACATAATGTATGCTATCACAACAGCCAGAAAGCAGAGGTAGAGGAGAACACAGCTGCTTTCTATTAAGGCAGACATTGAAGAGATCTGCAAAAATGTAAAATCATTATTTTTGTTTTGGAAAACAAAAATAACTCCTAGAAAACCATGCTATTTACGTTTGCATACAATGGATTTATTAAGATATTTATTGAAAACATTTCTTGGCTTTAGTTTCTAGTACCATGAATGTTGGTGGTTATAATCCACATAATGAAACCTCTTTGGGTTCCTCAGCATTGTACTTCAGAGTGGGAAGGGCTTGTGAAGTCATGATCATGAGCAGTGCCGATGTTGAGGAGCTTGGCCAGGGCAGGCACGCGCAAATGTGGGAGAACCATGTTGGGGGAACTTTGGGAGGCTGGTTGGGGCCACATCTCACAGTGATCATATAAGACCAGAGAGGGAGATGTGTATTTTGTTCTAAGTGCAATAGGAAGTCACTGGAAGGCTGGAGGGAGGGTTATGACACAATCTAATTTATGGCTTAGAAAGTGCCAGTTGGCTGAATGGAAGAGACAGGACAAGACTGGAAGCCAGGGATACTGAAGATGCTGCTATCATCATCTTGGGGGAGATCTGGGAGTGCAGAAAGAGAGGATAAGTTCTAGAGGAGGGCAGGCAAGGAAGTGGGGGAGAGGAGAATTCAGGGTGGCTCTTGATACTGAATGGCTACTGCCATGGGGCTCTGACTATCATGTGAGAGAGGGTCGCTGCCCTCCTCCTGAAACAGTGACCACCCTGACCTGTACTGGCACTTCCATATGTTCTTCAAGCCATGCTCTAATGCCAACCCACACAAGGAGGGCAGAGAGACCTCACAAACGAGAATGTCTCCACTCCATTTTCCACACCTCAATGGTACTTCCACTGAGAGTCCAGGAGAAACCCAGTCAAGGGTTTTGACAGCTACATTAGCAACTACAAGTAATTTGCTGAAGTCCCAACTGGCCCAGCCTCATATTCCCTAGTTCTGGGGCCAGCTATAGGATGCTGGGTGTCCCTGTTGTGCCAACCCTTTGGCTTGAAGATCTCACACTTTCAGGAAGGTGGAAGAGGTAAGTAATAGGTCATCATCATTATAATGCATTCTGCCAATGCAGAAATGACCATGTAAACACTGAAAAATGTGATACTTAGTTGTCTGTTTATATACACTACAACTTGTTTCAAAAAAGGACAAGAGTGGAAATAAGGTCTGGGCTTTTCTCCATCATTAAGTTATGCAACTGAAAGAGGCTCCATGACCCTAAAAGAATTTCTTACCAGGCCTTTCTGTGTTTAGCTGAACTGAACTCACAGTCATAATTTATATTTACTGAGCAGGTATCACTATAGAACACAAAACAACTTGGAGAACTTATAAGCAAAAAAGCCCTCTGGCCCTGGCCCTGGACATCATCTGCAGACAGAGATGGGGCCACCATCAGTCGTATGGCCTGAGGTTGTTTTTCAGAATGACAACACTGAGAGGCTGTGGATGGCACAGTAAATGGAAACTTTTCAAATTTTTTTTTCAGAGTTCATGTTGGGACTACATCTCTCAGGATTAAAAATCTTCCCCTTTAACTTGGTAGATCTACTGCTGGGAGTTTATCTTATAAAATATATAAGACTGACAAAACTACACAAAAACACCTAAAGGATGCTGATTTTGACACCATAAGAACAAAACACTAGAAATGACCCAAATGTTTACCACTATAAACATGTTTTGGTTTTTCTGGAGTTGAACGCCATGCAACAGTTAATGAGAATGAAGTGGGTTGTATGTGCCAGCATTAACACTAACTTGGAAATGCAGAGCCACAGTACAGAACCACATACATGGTATTGTATGTGGTGTGAAACAGGTGTGCAAAACATATATATAACATACAAATGCTTCTGGAAGGCTACGCGAGAAATTGTTAATAGTGGTTACTTCTGGAGCAAAGTAAATGTTTTCATTTTAGCGTGTCTTATTTGGATTTTAAAAAAATCATATGCTTACAGTATATACAAGATAAATTAATCAAATCAAAGGATGAGAGTAAAATAAATCATGGAAGAAAAAGGACCTGGATTTGGGGTAGGTTCTTATGGTTGCACTTGGTTTTTAAATTAACAATGGCTTCTGAGAGTGTTTTACAACATCTACAATTCAAGTTTGAACCCTGAACATGGAGGGGTTAAGTGGTGGGAAAGAGCTTGGCTGGTTTTCTATGTTTTGCAATGGGAGGAAGGACTCTCTTTCGAGGGACCAAGGGATCTGCTGCATATGGATGTCCTTAAGGTCCACAAGGTGGAATAGGAAGGAGGACTGCTCTTATGGAGAGGCAGTTCTTTTTGCTCTGCCAAAGTGACATTAAACTTTCCATTTGAGTTTCCCTTTTGTGGAGAGTACAGGAGGATAGCTGTAGAGCAAGTGGGATGGAAGGAAGGGACAGCTGGGGGGCACAGCTTATGTCTTCAGTGATTGTAGTAGGAACCACACAAAGTATTTCCTTCTAGTTGTTTTACGTAGAGGAGGAAATTAGTCTCCCACAATGTCATTACAAATAATTCAATTATTTCCAAGAAACTTCTTGGTCTTAATTTTGAGAAGTTTCTCATATACCCCCCTCCAATTCTCTGGAAAAATCAAACCAAAGTGGTTAAAACACTAAAGGGAAAGCTAAGATTTATTTTTAGGGTTTATGTTTGTGTTATGCTTTCATTTAAGAAGCAGATGCTTCAAGCTGCTAGGACTTCTCAGAGAGAAAGGGCAATGTACACAGGCCCAACAGAGAGAAGGTCTCCAAATCCCCAGTGAGAGAGGGCTTACCTGGTACCTTGTCCACAGATGCGAACACAGAGCGCTGCACTGTGGGGTCACTGCTGCCTCGGCGGCCCTGATCATAGAAGCGGAAAGGCAGGTGCTGGGTGGAAGCAGAAGTGCCAAGTCCAAATCCCAGGACTTCAGTTGTTGGCTGGATTGGGAGGTCCAGGAGCGCTAAGGTCAAACAACAGTCCAGTTCATTCTCAGCTCATGGATTGTAGACAGGCAGGGAATTAACAGGGGCGGGCTGCTGTGTCTATGGCCCAACCATTTGTGGCACCTGGGAGATGCCAAGCAGAAAGCCTTGATCTGGGGCAAACAGCAGGACACTGAAGATCCTACTGAGATTCAGAACATGAACCAGCTGTCTAATGAGGGATTCAGGCCAAGGCTGAGACCAAGGGGAGAGGGGTTCTAGGCCTGGCACTTCAAGCAGAATGGATAATAGGCCAACTTACACTTTGGAATCTTGGGTTCCCAGTATAGAGGACTCTTGCCAATGGCTTAGCTTTTAGTGGGGTTTAGTGCTTTGGGGTGTCAGACTCTAAAGCATGTAGGGGTAATTCTGCCCTGAAAGATTATATACATATATATATAAATGATCCTCATATCTGCAGGGGATTCATTGCAGAACCTCTGAAGGACATCAAAATCTGCAAGTGCCCAAGTTCTGTATGTAAAATGGCCTGGTATTTGCATATAACCTATAAAAACCCTCCCACACATTTCACATCATCTCTGGATGACTTATACTCAATATGATGTAAATGCTATGTAAATAATTATTATATTGGCTTATTTAGGGAATAATGACACAAACAATCTGTGCATGTGCAGTACAGACACATCCTCCCCCACAATATTTCAGTCCCTGGTTAGCTGAATCCAAAGATAGAGAACCTACAGAAATGGAAGGCCAACTATATATGTGCATGGGAAATGTGTGAGAAAAAAATACACACAACGTGTGTGTATTTGTGAATGTGTATCTATCACAGCTACTATCCTCCTTTCCATAAACAAATCTCATGATATATTAGTTCAGAGGGGCCTTTTAAAATCAATTTAAGAAATACCCAAGGCGTTAGTTCTAACAGCCACTTTACAGCATAATTCTCAATTTCCAAATGAAATATTTGGCCTTCACGCCAGCTATGAGAAACTGCTTTACATTAAAAAAAAAAAAATCTGAAAATAAATCTTAAAAGAAAGGGCTGAATGATTTAAGTCACTTTGCACATTACAAAATGCTTCTGTAATGATTTTGCAGGCCAAGTTTCAGCTAAATGAGAAATAAGATGAGGGAACCACACGGGATATAGCCTGGTGCAAATCAGCAAGGCATGCACACTAAATCACTGAATCAGAACTCGCCACACAGCCCTGCAGGTGTTTATTTTTAGGTTATCCATGAGCGAGCACCCCTCCTTGCCTTGTGGCTTGGAAATCCTCTGAGCAGCCACAGCAGAATAACCATTGGTGCCTGAACTGAAGGTGCAGGGTATCTTGGAAAAGGCCATTTATAGTTTTCTGACTGATAGAATGTAGCACCCCTTATATACACATACACACAATGCCTCAGCTTTAACTCTGGCCTGCTGAGATGAACTGAGGGCCCTTATTTCTGGGCCTTTACTATGAAAGCCTCCTCACAAATTCATCACATCTGAGGGTAGAGGCACATGCCTATAATGGAGGAGGTTGAGGCAGGAAGATCACTGCAAGTTCAAGGCCAGTCTGGGCTACAAAGTGAGTTCAAGGCCAGCCTGTTGCAGATTGAGATCCTGTCTCAAAAAAAAAAAAAAAATCACAATTCTGTGAAATACTAAATGAAGGGATGGGAAAGGGATTACATACAGAATTAAGATGCATTATATATACATACTGACTCCTCATGAGGAATATAATCTTTTTGTACTGCAATCATGTACCAATGAAAATAAAAATTCAATAAAATAAACAAGGGGATTAAAACCAAGAAGTGTAAAATGACTTTTGAATTCACTGTTGGGCCACTACCTCTTACCCAGCAGAGCTGCTTTTCCAAAGAGCTGGGAAGGGGAGAAGGGAGGGTTGAGCTTCAGAGCAGCAAGTTGTACACTTGGGTTCTACTCTACGTAGGCTACAGCCAGTCACTGAGCCTCAGCTCCCTCTTCCACAAAAATGGGCAGAAGAAGCCTTACAAACCTCAGTGTTGTTTCAGAATCAATGGTAGTAGAGAATTCTCAAGGCATTCTATAGCTATAATTGTTACCTGCACTCTGTAAGGTGTATGTAAATGCATGTGAAATTCTCAGGCTGACTTGGAGTTTGAAAATTTCAGTGTGGAGGAGGGAGAACAGCTGTCCCACTTTGCCAGGTGCTTCCCATCCTCTTGCCTGCTGTGGAGGGCTTTCCTCCTCTTCCACACAGCCCTAGAAACTCCAGAAACTCAATACTTATGAAGCAGGAAGTTCCCAGTCAATTCTCCATTCCTGCACAAATCACAATGAATCCACAATGTCTTCTAGAGGAGCCCAGGGGCCTCTCTGGTTAGTGAGAAGCATGCTGACAGCCCTGTGGCTGGTCCTGCCCTGAGTCCTTAGAGGATACCTGCCCATGCCAGTCACTCACCAGCTATCCTCTGCATCTTCATGCGCCTGGCCTGGATGCGGCCCTTGGCCAGGCGCTGCTTGGCGATGATGCAGCGGATGTGGTCTGAGAAGACGAAGGTGGCCTGGAGAATGGGGAAGGGCTTGGAATGGGGGCTGGAAGCGGGTTTATGGATGGTGATGTTCAGGGCACGGCTGTCGTCCTCCACACCAGTCACTTGCATGTCCTGCACGGAGACGAGGCAAAGACAAGGTACTTGTTAGGCTTGGGAGGGGGTAGATGCTCAGGATGTGTAACATCTGTGTCTCATCTAGAACAACTGGCAGAGTCGAGGAGGGGCACAAACAAGCCCAGGTTCAGTGGGAGAAGACTGGGTGGGAAGCAGAGACACTCAAAAGGAGTCAGTGCTGGTTATGGTAGTTGGTATCCATTTCCACGAGGACTTGGGGTATTTGGTAAATAAAAGGCAACATCAGCTTCTTTAAGTAGTTGATGATAACTCAATAGCCAAACTCCAATTCTTACTACTGAGAAGCCAGACATGATGAATCAAAAATTCCTATCACTATCTGGGATGATCTTAGATACAATCACTCATTTACTTGCTACTCTTAAGAATATGGCTGGCAGCCTTTTGTATGTCTTTGAGGAAAACACTAAAGGAAACACTAAAGGAAAGGGACAAGGAGGGAAGAAATTTTGAGAAAGCTTCTGGGAAGATACCAAGTACAAGAATAGCTGGGTCAAATAGGTCCTCTAGCCCTAGATTTTGAGAAATCTCCCTATTGATTTCCACAGTGGTTGCACCAGTCTACACTCCCACTAACAATGGAGAAGGGTTCCTTTTTCTCCACAGCCCTGGCAGCATTTGTTATTGGTTGATTTCTTGACAATAGCCATTCTTTCTGGAGCAAGATGGAATCTTAGCATTGTTCTAATTTGCATTCCTCAAATGATCAGTGATGAGGTCCCATTTGACCCAGCTATTCCCCTATTTGGTATCTTCTCAAAAAAATTAAAAGCATTATACCACAGTGATATATGCACACTCATGTTTATAACAGCACAGTTTTTTAATAGCTGAATCTTGGAGACAGCTCAAATTCCCGTCAACCAATGAATGGATAAAAAAGATGTAATTTTTTTATACAATGGAGTACTACTCAGTTAAAAAGAAAGATAAACTTGATACATTTATATGTAAATGGACAGACCTTGAGACCATATTCTTAAGTGAAATAAATCACACACACACATACATTGCACTGTCTCTCTGATGTGAGAAACTGAAAATGTAACTAAGAACAAAATGTGTAATAGATATTGTGAAATAGGAAGAAATTGTCCAAAAGGAAAGGGCAACTGAGGAGATGGAGGAAAGAAGGGAAAAGAAAATGAGAAAAAAAGAATAAAATGGAAACAAAGCTTTGAAAATAAGGAGGGGAAGAAGGCTTGAAGGGAGGGCAGGGGATGGGAAAGAAAGAGGAGTCAAGATATATCATGTACAGGTGCAAATTCTCTGTGATGAATATGATCATTATGTATATCTAATGTACCAATAAACTTAATAAAGACAAGAAAGCTTCATGTGAAAAATACAGATGAGACTGACATGTAGCAAATCTAATAAAAAAATCTCAGAATGGATTCTGCAGAAAGAATCTCACTCCCACAAAGGTTCAAGGTGATGTGAGGTAAAAGCAATAGACAGGAGATAGAGACAAAGGTCAAAAATACTATAAGAAGTGAGGAAAATGTTGAAGACAGCTTAGAAACCAAGATGGTTATGGTTCTTAGGCTTGGTACATGGCACTGGTTCTCTGGAAACAATGCCTGCTTTGAAATGTGGCTGTGAGGACTAGAGGAGATATTAGGCATTTATAGCGGGAATGTGGTACATTGTAACAACTGGAAAATAGTAGCTATTGGAATATGACCAATAAAAGAGAGAAAGGTTTATGTGGCTTTTATTGTCTGAGGGATGACATCTATTAATCCTCTGAGGGAGAAAAACACTTTCCTGACACTAAATTCTAAAGGAAATTAATTATAATCCTAGACAAATAAGAAATGTAGGTCTCCTAATGGACAATGTCATGCATGGGAGTCTTTCTTTAAATGCAAGATCCTTCTCAAGTTGCTTCTCTCTTTGCCCTCTGTAAAAGATGCCCTTAAATAGGAAGATCTGAAAAAGAAGAGAGCGGGGAAGAGGCTGCTTTAGAATCTTCAAGTATGTGGGTGGTTCTCACGGATAGCAGGACCCAAACAGCAGGTCCTGCTGCAGAAAGGTAGAGAAGGATCAGCCTGGGTGAGATCTAGCCAGAATCCAGAACTACACAGCAAGGAATGGATGACTTCAAAGCAGATCAAGTCCCAGGCTAGGACAAGCTTGCAAAAAACTCAGGGACCAAGGATATGGCAGAGATATGAGGCGGACGGGACTTCTCTACCCTTCTGGTTCTTTGTTTCATTCACCACTCGATGAATGAATTTAATAAACATTAATAAACATTAAAGAGCCCCAAGCTCCAATCTAGTGTTTAGCAGTTCACAGTTTACTGGTGAGGGGGTAGGGAGAAGGGAATTCTTATAAATCATTAGAGAGAGTAAACTGGCGGTATTTAACACTTAAAATAGGCACATCCCAATTTCTTGGTTAACTGCCTAGGGAAATCCTGCCCAAGTACATAAGGAAGTAAGAACAATTTCATTTGCAGCAGGACTGCATGGAAAGATAAAAGGTTGGGAACAGTCAATGGTCAAACCATCTGTGGTATAGTCATTCCAGCAGGTTGGCATGTACTGACGTGGCTAGCTCTCCAAGACATTCTAGTGAGTGAAGAAAAGCAAAGCTTAGAATACTGTGATACCATAAAGATGCACACACATTCTCAACTACATGTATCGTCATCCCTTGGTATCCAAGGAAAATTATTTCACCACCCTCTAAGGATACCAAAATCTGCAGAAGTCCAAGTCTTTTATATAAAATGGCATAGTATTTGCATATAACCTTTGCATATACTATCTTAAACTTTAAATCATCTCTAGATTATTTATAATACTTTTTATTTTATTTTATTGAAGTACTGGGAACTGAACCCAGGTAGCACTAAGCTACATCCCCAGTCATTTTTTATTTTGAAATAGGGTATGTATCACTAAGCTACCCAGGCAGGCCTTAGACTCATGATCCTCCTGCATCAGTGCCTTCAGTAACTGGGATTGTAGGTGTGTACCATCTTGCCCAGCATTTAAAATATCTAACACACCAAAAATGCAATATAAATATTGTTTAGAAAATAATAATGTTAAGAAAAAAAAGTTTGCATGTTCAGTACTGGTTCAATTTTATTTCAAAGATTTTGACCTATGGTTGGCTGACTCTGCAGATGTGGAATCTGTAGATATAGGGGGATGATTGTATACAATTTAAAACTACAGTATATGTAATTATAATTCTATACATTTTTGGCAGAGAAGCAGATCTAAAAGATCAGCCTGGTAATGGAGTCTCTGTCTTTCTCTCTCTCTTTCTTCCCCTCCCCTGTCATCTCCTCTCCTCTTTCTTTTTCTCTACTTTGCTCTTTCCCTTTTTTTTTTTTCAGTACTGGGGATCAAACTCACAACCTTATGACTGCCAGGCAGGCACTCATGCTGCTGAGCTATATCCCTAGCCACTCTCTTTCCCTTTTGAGACAGGGTCCTGCTATGTAGTTCAGGCTGTCCTTAAACTTGCAGGGATCCTCCTGCCTCAGCCCTGGAAGTTACATTTTGTAGAGGAAAGGAAGTGTAAGGATTGAGGATTTTGGTGAAAGCTGATCTTTTTGCAGAGTTGGGGGCTGAATGCAGGGCCTTGTACATCCTAGAAAAACTCTCAACTACTGAGGTTTATATCCAGTCTACATTCCTTTTTTGAGACAGGGTCTAAATTGTCCAAGCTGGCCTCACACTTGCAATCTTCCTGCTTCAACTTTCTGAGTAGCTGGAATTACAAGCATGTGTCACCATGCCCAGCAAAGGTTTAGGCTTTTTTCAGTGGCAATTTATTCATATATTTATTGTATTATTAGAAATGGAGGGGGATGGAAAAGAGGGAAAGAAAAAAGAATTAAGATGTGTTATATATATGTACCAACTCCTCATGATGAATGTAATCATGCCTTACAAACATGTACTAATAAAAATAAAAATTAAAGAAATAGAAATAGATTTTAATGATAATAAATTGGTGTGTATGTTTGCAGAGCTGACTGAGAAGAGATTTAAGAGATCTTGGCTATCTTACCTGGAGAAGGCCTGCAAACTTGACCACTCCCCAGCCAAGCCGGGACACGTCGGGTTCTACCAGACTCATCTGGTAAATATCAACAGCCAGGAATCGCTGGACCATGCCACCATCCTTGGTGATCACTGTGCATGCGATCAGGTCACTGTTATCTGGGAAAAGGAAACAAAAGCCAGATGAAGCCTACTCTGGCCAGCCAGCTTCATTAGGATTCTACAGCTGCCCCTTGTTCTGCTGGGAAACAGAGCTCAGAGATTGGTGCCTGGACTTAGAGTTACATGGAAATGCATCTGTGTCCCTTTTCAGCCAGTTTTGCTGTAAAGTTTGGTTTTCTGGCCCTCAGAGTCTTCTGCTGAAAAATGGGAGTAATGCACACTCCCTCAGAGCACTATTTGTTATGATGGATCTAAAGAATAGAACTTATTAGGCAAATGTTTACTGGGTACAAGGTCCTCAGATTGTACCTTAAAGATGAGTATTAGTTGGGGCTGGAAGTATAGCTTAGTGGTGATAGAGTGTTTGCCTCGCATGCACCAAGTTCTGGGTTTGATCCTTAGCAGATAAATGACAACAACGACAACAAACCAATAGCCAGGAATCCCAGGGATATTTCAGGGCTCATACTGGCCAGTGGCAATTTACAGTTATGGTGTTCACCTAAATTAAGGAATTAAGTGATGACAGGAAAGTCTCTGCAACAGCATCACCAGCTCCCACTTCAGTGTCTGACAACTCAGAGCCAATCTCCATACTACATGGTATATGATCCTAGGCTGGGTACCTGGCCTCTCTGAATCCTGGTTTTCCTTCTGTGAAATGTCCCTTGTCTTGCAACATTTGGTACAGTAAATGAAAACAGACAAGAAAAACATTTACCATTGATCTTGGGTATAGAAGGTCCTTGGGAATATGCTAGGTCTCTCCTCTTACTTGAAAGTTACCCCCAAATTTGATGTCTGGTTCCATACCTGCTCTTGATGACTTTGAAGTAACAAAGGATCACCACAGCCTACTTTGAGCTCCCTCTAAGGGAAGTGTACTTTAAACATCCAAAAATGTTTAAACACTCAAAATGTCCCCAAATAGGGGACAAATTGCATATATTTCTTATCAGATGAAAAATTAAATATCTATGTAAAAATTTCTGTTTAATGAACTGTTAACAGGGGTTATCTGGGGGGAGGAAAGTGAGAATTGAGAGTGAGCATATGTGTGGGAAGTTTTAACGGGAAAACTTTCATTTTCATGTACCATTCTGTTGCTTTCAACTATTTTACAGTAAGAAAGTATTCAAGATATACTTTTGAAATACATATTAAAAAACCCCAACTTAAAAATCAGACTTACATGGGGGGGCTGAGGGTGTAGCTCCATGAGTACTAGCTTAGCATTCATAAGGCCCTAGGTTTGATCCCCAAAACCACAAAACAAAACATATTTACAGAAAAGTATGACAATGGAAGAATTATAAGTTCAACTGAAAAAACATGAAAAATTTAATACTGAGTTTGATATGTTTTTAAAAAAGTATTTGCTTACTATGTGTGAGGCTCTGGGTTCAAACCCCAGTAATACCTCCCACCTCAGCACAAAAAGCCCTGTAAAAAAATGTAAGTACAGAGCAATATGCCAAAACATTAACAAAAGTCTTTGTTGAGAAGAATGGGAAGGTGGTGTGTCTTTTTCCCCCTAAAAGCTCTACTGAGATAAAATTTATAGACCACAAAATTCACTCATTTTAAGTGTATTGTGTGAGTTTTAGTAAATTTACACTCATGCATTAGGATATTAGGTTGTAGAACACATCCATCACCTGAGTGTAAGATCTGTGAGAGCACTTCAACCAAACATGTGGCTTAAATTTACTGAGAGGAGGAGGATGGTAACACAGATGGTAACACACACAGTGAATTTAGGCTTAGGTGGTTTTTAAGCCCCAACCTTTTCACACTTCATTTGACTCAAAGGTGAGAGGAGAATGTCTCTCTTTGCACTGTCCTGTATAATCTACCTGGGATTCTGGCTTTGTGTGGGTGCTTTCAGTTCACCCTTCTGGATTTTACAGGCCTCACGTTTCCATCTCTTCTCTGTAGCACATGACACCTGGCCAGTTACCCAGCAGTAAATGCCAGTGGCAAATCAGCCTGTGTGGAATCTTCTTTCCATTTCCAACAGTCCAGTTGAGGATGCTAAAAACTTTAAAAATATTTTACCCTGAATTAAGTCCTCCCTGGATGGCTTTCTCTGGATATCTAGTCTTCTGTATTACAAAAAATGAAAGCCTTCTTATTCATTCTAAGAAACATTTTCTTTGTGGTAGGTATGATTTATTGCCTTTATTTAGTAAAAATTTTCTCAGTAAGAATCTTGTCTTTTTTAAAAAATAGAAGAAAAACAGTAGCCACTTTTCCCTTCCTTATTCTCCTCTTCTCCTTCTCCTTCCCTTTCCTCTCCTCTTTCCCTTCTCTACCAAAAGGCCAGCCTGGCTACCCCCTGGTTTGGTATCTGCAGAACTCATCTGAGGGTCAGACTGGAAAGGCATACACATGTGTTGGCAACAGTGGGGTTTACTGGATCCAGTGAGATCTGTTGGGGACAGTGGGGTTAGCTGATAAAAGTGGGTTTTGTTGTCAGATAACCTGATTCCCTCACAAAGACAAGTTGGCTTAAGGGGCTTTAGGGGAAAAAAAAGCCCTACCACTTCCACCACAAAGAACAAAAAAGGAAGGACAAAACCCCAAAGCGGAACAGCTCTCAGAAATGTCACTGAGACATCAAAGCCCTGTGAGAACTCAGAGAGATTTCATAAGAAAACTAAGACATAGCATACCCATGAGCAGGAAGGTGCCCAGGCAGGGACCTCTGCTCTCTGTGAGCTGTGGGGGCAGTTCAGGAGAAACACAGCAGCATTAACTGACTATACAAGAATGCTGTCCTTCAGGGAAACTGAGGAAGTGCTGGTTTTGGATGACTGGCTTGTGGGTGACTCAGATGTCACTTTAGGGAACTTATGAACCTCTTCGACCCTCAGTTACCCCACATATGGGGTGGGAGCATTCCTACCTGGAGCCATGGGGACAGGATGATCATGTTTGGTGGCCACGGTATCCTGGGTATGTATGTGGGGGCACACTCAGAACAGAGCTGCCGAGTGGAACCCAATTATGCACACACTCTAAGCCTCCATCTGCAGCCATTACACATGCTTGTGTGGATTCTGCTTGGAGTCAGACAGAGCCATGCAGTACACTGAGGTCCCACAGTGACGTGGGTACATATGGGAGGGACATAGTGGCAGGCAGTTCTGCAAGGTGCATGGCAGCCTAAGGAGCCTCCCTACTTGATTTGGAGGAGTGGTCCATGGCCAGGAGTAGCCAGTGTGAGTGACAGGTGGCACAAGGCCTCTTGGTCATCCATCTGTGCTGTTTTCTAGATCTCAGTGCCCTGAATCTTCCAGCTCTCTTCTCTAAAAACTTTACTTTTAGGGGGTTGGGGCCTAGGACTTTACTAAAAATATTGCAGAAAATTATCAGAAGACAATATAGGAAAATAACTATATGATTTAAGCAGCAAAAGATGAATAAAGAAGTTAATGTAAAGGATTAGTGGAGGAGGGGATGAGAAAAGCCAATAGACACACAAAGAAAGGTGCCCAGCCTCATGAGAAATCAGGAACCAAATCAAAACAAGATACCATCTTCCACCCACGGGGCTGGTAGAAGTAAAAATGTTTGATAACATCAGGTGTTGCTGAGGATGCAGAGAAACTGGCATTCTCAAAAGCTGCTGGTGAAGAATAAATTAACATAGCCATTCTGAAGGGCAAATTAGCATTATTTATTAAAACTGAAAGTTTCACATCCTATGACCTGGCAATTGGTATGTTCCCAAGAAAAATGTCCAGATGTGTGGGCTAAGAGACGTGCACAGGGCTGTTAGGAGCAGCATATGCACCTGTAAGGACTTGAATGTTCAGCAAACAGAGAAATCCTGAGGAAAATGTGCTCATCCTTAGGCACTGAAGTGCACGGGCGTGACAAGGAACCAACTAGCTCTCCAGGTAGTTCAGCAGGGCTAAGTCTCAAGAACATACCGCTGAGAAGAAAAGCAAGCTACAAGGGAAATTCTAATTTACATGTAGTGTTTTGAATTTCCAAAGGGAAAACAGGTATGTTATTTGCATACTTAAAAACAAATAGAGAAGAAAGTGAGTCCTTCTACATCTGGCATCCTAGGTCTTTCTGGGGCTCAGCTGAGAAGAGGACAGGCCTGGGCCAAGCTGCCAGCCACGAGGGCCCTGCCTGATCATGAAGGTAGTGAATGGTCACAGAACCAGGTCAACAACAGCTTGAGAGGCCTCCGACAGGATTCTAGGTGTGCAGCTGTGTATGTTTCCAACACAGCAGAGAGCTGTGGCGCCCATCTCAATCCCCACATGCACACTCTACCTTCTGCCCCTGGCCTGGTGCTCACCAGGCATGAGGCACCCACAGTGAGAATGAGGCTGAGCCTTCTGTGAGAAGTTCAGGGTCCAGAAGGGAGTCTCAGGCTCCTTCGGTAGGGCTGGACTGGTCTCTGTTTCGGGGAGGAACTGACTTGGATGGAGCAAGCAGGATGGCAGATAGCTCCCTTCCCCTCACATCTCCCAACACAACTCTGATCCAGGGGATGCCTAGCATGGCCCTCTCCTCCTAGGTGCTGCCTTATGTTTTATTCTTTGGCAATCAGAGAGGATTTGCCATTTTAGTTCATTTGAAAATAATAAGAGCATCAATCTCTTTGACTAGATAACGCATATGTTCCCATTTTAAAAAGTATGATTTTTTTAACAGTAGATAATAAATCTCTCCCATGGCCCTCTCCTCAGAGACAACCACCTTGCAGATTTCCTGTTACCCATTTCCAAGAGCTCACATAGCTACCCTCTACTGTCTCTTTTCTTTCACAAATGCTACACATGCTCTGTACAGTAAACCATGTATCCTAGTGACAAAAAAGCACAGGGACCTTCTTGGAACTTTACATAGCCCCATCATCTCACACCTATACATAATTGCACAGCTCTCCAGTTGATGGATAATCAGGCTGTTTAAAACCTTGTGCTCTACTGGCTGAAAGAATGCTCTTGTTGACACCCATCTGTGAGAGTAAATCTCAAGAAGCAAAGAGGAGCTTGTGCTGAATTTTTCTCTTTAAGCCTTTGTGTTTTACTAAAATAAGCTCATTTAAGAAGGAAACATCCACCTGAATTATAGACATACACTTGTAATACCAGCCCTCTGGGAAGCTGAGGCAGGAGGACAGCAAGTTAAACACAACCTGGGAAACTTAATGATTCAGTAAGATCCTGTCTCAGAACAAAACAAGCAAGACAAACAAACAAACAAACAAATAAACAAGCCAGGAATAGAGTGGAGCTTAAGGCAAAAGGAAACTTTCTATCATTATGAATGGAAAACTAGAATTACATACAATCAATAAGGTGACTATGTGTTATAGTTTAAATATGAAGTATCCCACAAAGACTAATGTTTTGAAGGCTTGGGTTCCAAGGCAGCAATGTTCAGAGGTGGGCTTTTGAAAGATGAATGGATCATGGGGGCTCTAACGCCATCAGTGGAGTGATCCACAAATAGATTCAAAGTTTGATAACACTACCGGAAGGTGACAGAAACTTACAAGGTGAGGCCTAGAAACTTAAGAGGTCAGTTATAGTGTGTGTCCTTGGGAACTGTATCTTGTGCCTTGTTCTTTTGTCTCTGGTTCTCTCTCCTGCTTTCTGGCTGCCTGATGCGAATGGTTTTTCTCTGCCACAACCTTCTGCTATGATGTTTCTGCTTCACTACAGGCCAAAAAGCAATGGAGATGGCCAACCATGGACTGAAACCTCTGAAACTGTGAACGGAAATAAACCTCTCCACATTTGTTTTGCTCAGGTATTTTCTCACAGCAATGGAAAACTAACTAATATATTGTGAAAACATATAAAAGAGAAAATACTAAGTTATAACCTAAAGCTTACTCTTGATCAAAAGGGAAAGCCAAAAGTTAAAGACAAACTAAGACAAACTATTGCCTATCTTAAATTTTCTCCAGAATGGACACAAGCAGGGCAGTGAAGTGGATTTTCTCATCGATTATATTTTTCAAAGATGGCAATGGCAGTATTTCCAACTCTACATGTTATTCTTTCAGTGACTTTGACACTCTTCCCACCACTGATGAGGTCCTTTCTCCTAGAACCTGGGGGGGCCTCTGTTATTTCCTAGACCAATATACCAGAGGAAGTGGTGCTATATGATTTCCTAGGCAAGGACGTAATGCTCTTAGAATCTATCCACCATGCTGTGGGAAAGCCCAATAACCAAAGACATCTGAGGAAACAAACCAAGGCCTCAGGCCCTCAATCAGCTTCCAGGTGACTCTTTGCAGGTCACAGAAGAGGTTTTTCCCATTGAGTCCTGGGCAAATTATACATTCTTTTTTTTTTTTAGGTCTGGGATTGAACTCATGACCTCACATTGACCAGTCAGGTGCTTGTGCCCCTGAGCTAAATCCCCAGCCCCTAAATTATATATTTGTGAGTAAACATTTGAAGGCAGTTTGTTATTCAGCAAGAGATAATTGAAAAGTGATTTATTTTAGTTTACTGCTGCATCCAATCCCACTTAAAATCCTTTCAGCACCACAGGGGCTACATAGCACCTCTCAGAAGGCTGGACAGGGCTGGTATTCCACAGGGGCTACATAGTACCTCTCAGAAGGCTGGACAGGGCAAAAGACCCTGCAGGATTAAGCAGAGGAAGGGAAACCACTACAGCTATTTCCCAACAGAAGTTTAGATGTTGAGAGTGAGAAGGAGCAAATGAAAAGCATGAGAGAACTGCTATATCACCAAGGGCAGAAGCAGGGCAACTTAACCTGCTGAAACCATCTTAGACTTTGGAGACGTGTAAGTGGATTTAATCCCAAGTTTGCCATTAATAACGCCGGGTAGTTCACTATCTTTGCTGAGCCTCAGGTTCCTCACTGATAGTAAGTGAAGCCAGTGAAGATTTGCCCAGAGAGCTCAAGAAGAGTGCCCAGGGGTTTCAAGAGGAGTATGGGGTCAGTCATGCCCAGTACATGTCACAGACACAGGCTGTGGTGGCCCTGTCAGAAGCGACCACAGTGTTTTCTCAGCACAAGTCAGATGTTTGGTGCAACTCTGACCTCCTGGAGCCATAGCTCCAGTCAGAACCCTGGACTCAAGGGACAGTCATGATTTCTGAATGCAGGCTCCTGACCAAGTGAATCTGCAGAGGGAGACAGTGAACCATGGCTTTTCATTGTTTCTCAGAACTCCTCTGAGGTCATGCAGAAGGCAAGGTACACAGTTCCTTGGTTTATCCAGAGATGCAGCCCCTGAGCCTTCATCTGTGGCTGACTCTTAGCCTGAGTCTTCTCTCCCATCCTCAAGCCCCAGTACCCATCATTCTAGAATTCTTACCTCACCCCTTACTGGTTAAGCTGGCCTCCCATTCAGACAGTAAGCCCCTAGGAGGCAGGACCCTGACCTGGCTCATTTACTGCTGAAGGGAGCCAGGGCTAGAGCTCAAGTATTCGGGGATGGGATAGAGGGAAGCGCATGTCTTATGATGCTCCATTCTGAGGCCACAGACTTCTCAACTGGCTGTTCTTTCCAGCCCCTGGGCTGTAGCGACCTCCGCAGCTCTCTCCCTCTGCCAGGCTGCACCCATTACTGAGCAATAAACAGGGCTGATTAACTTTCCCTGTATTTAAATGATCTCTTCATAATAAAATATGAATGCCAATACCATAATTTAATTCTCCAGGTTGGTGGCTCCAACTACATTTAGAATCAAGGAAGTCTTTATACTTAGCAGCAGGATCTCAAGGCCAGCTGAGTGCCAGGGCTTTGAAATCCGATACTCTGAATTTTAGGCCCTAGTGGGAGTCCAGATCAGCAATATAGTAAATATGTACCAGCCTTTCAGGCAGGTATTGCTCATCAGAGGTCAGGAGGGGCTGAGAACAAGGTAAGTGGGGGGTTTCAAGATATCAGGGGCAGCATTTAAACTTCCCAGCTGACAGCAGACCAGCAAGGCCTGTAACTGTTTTCAAGGGAAGTGTGAGTGAGAGTCCTGGCCTCTCTGTGCATCCATCCAGCAGACTCAGTTTCTATCCCTGCCTCCACGCACAGCCAGGGGAAACTGCAGGGACTAATAGCCAGTGAGGATCACTGATTTTTGATGGAGTAGGAGATGCAGTGCCCTTCAAGGCTTTGGTTCTTTAAAGCTACACACTGAAAGCTGGTCAGGGCTGAGTTTCTAAAGTGGGGACCTCTATTCCCAGTAGTTTAATCAATGTCATTTACTGGCTGCTTATGTATAGCAGACCCTGACTGAGATCTATGGTTCCGAAAACATAATGTGCAGAGGTCACACATACAAAGGATGTGGCTGGGGTGTGGAGCCTGAGGCACAGGTGACCTTTATACTATCCTGAGGAAGCTGATGGAAACCTGAGCTCTAGCCCTCTGGAGGCCGGAGAGAAAGCCTACTGTTGTTTCCTTCAGACAAGGGGCACTGGGACTGGGCTGTTGTATAGGGTGGGGTGCTAGATGGTCCTGGTGGAGGACAACCAAATGACACCAACTTTCGATAGGTAGGCCTGGGGGCTGAGGACCTGAAGCCACCTGTATTCTATTGGGGTGCCTTTTACAAAGTCTCCTCTTCTGTGGGGACATGGTCCTTTCCTGTGGAATCCATGTGGTCCTTCTGCAATTGGAAAGTGCTGCTTCTCTTTCACCTGTGGGTTTCTCTTCCTGCATGCAGAACAGTTGGACTAGGTATCTGCTGCCCCTTGGCCTCTCCCACGCCCCAGATACTGGGATACAAATAAGCAAGACAAGCTGAAGCTCTGTCTTTCGGGGAGCCTTCAGACTGCAGACTAACAGCAGCCTTCTGGAACTCTCTGACACTCTGGGGACAAGCCTCAGTGGCGTAGAGACAGTACTTTGTAGCACAAAAGAATGCACTGACAGTAATTAGAAATCCAGCATCACACAGCCTCCTGGTGACAGAATGCAATGGAAGGGAGAGGCCTTACCCACCCAGTGATGGAAGGGTTGGGTCCATAAAGGGATGAGGGGAGAGGCAGGCACAGGTGGTATGAGATCAGTCAGAAAGGCAGAGTGAGGGTGCATGCCAACATCCACTGCAAAATAAAAAGGACAGCCATGCTGAGGTGTAAGAAAGTTGCTCACATCACATTTCCTTGGAAGCTAACATGAGTGCTCTTTATAGGAAATCTGTGTTGATTCAAAAGCTACCCAAATAAGCTGGGATGACAAGGAATGGGCCCTGGTCAATTCTACACCACCAAATGCCAATAGTCTTCTGGGAATAATAAGCAGACATTTCTGACCCTTGGTGAACTCCAAATGTGGCCTGCAACTCTCTGACTGTTCTCACTGGGGGTGTGACCTGGCACACTCAATTAGGTAGCTGCTTCTCCTGACAGTCAAATCAATCCTTCAAAGAAAATTAAGTAACCATTTCTCCATCAACTCAGCAACAGCTTATGGGTTATTTGCTGCAAGCAGCAATCAATTACTTTGTCTTCTTTGACACTCCCTTAAGCATTCCTTCCCAGCATGGCAAGGGGCAGGTGTGGAGTGCAATCTTTCCTGGATGGAGAGTGGGTCTGTCACATTTCTGCCACCAGGCCTATGAATCAGGCCCCTCTAAGAATAAAGGGAACAACATGATGGTACTTGTTCTTGGCCTTGCAAAGCAGGGCAGTAATTAGATATGCAGAGAGTAGGGCTGTCTGCTGAAATCCTGTCACCCAGATAAACTGATCTAAAGCTTGGTGTTAAGATCTCAGCTGCGATGACTGAGGCTACAGCAGTCTCACTGCTGTGCTGGGCCTGACCCTCCTCTTCACCTACCTCTGCCCTCAGCTCTAAGAATAACTGGCTGAAACACTATTGAGAGAACTCTGCTACCCAAACACATCTGACCCTATTTCCCACCCGCAAGCACAGCCCTAGATAAAGGGGGCTGTGCAGAGAACAATGAGGAGGCCAGGCCTGTAGCCCACAGGTGAGCTGAAGCTCCACTACTTTTCAGCTGTGTTGACTCTGGGTACATGACTTCATTTCAGATGCCTCATCTGTAGGTGCCAGGGATAATAAAATGAGTTTATAATTCTACTTCATTACAAACACCTTGGAGTATTTAGAAAGATGGGTAATGAGGTTTCCAATTTACTTTGAAATGGATTTTAAAAAAAACAGGATGGACTGATGTATGCACACAGGAATAGATGTGGACAAACAAGCATGATACAAAATTTGTGGCAGACTGTGGGTGGGTATGAGTGCTATATAATTCTTTGCTGCTATATAATTCTTTCAATCTTGTTATATGCCTTGAAGATTTCAAATAATGCATTGGAGGAAAATGGACTTCCTAGGACTGTTACGAAGTTCAGACAGGTCACAACAGCATGTTTAACTCAAGGTGGCTGGTTAATGATACCACAGTACCTGTGCATAATTATTATTAATTTTATGGCTCTTTTATATCATGTTGACTGGTGACTACAAGATCCCCTCATTATGAAAATCCATTTGGTTCCCAAGTTTGAAGAGCAAGAATTTGCATGGGAAGTTTGGACCTGAGTGGGTACCACCTCTTATCCACCAATAGTCTGAATGTCTCTGGGGATTCCATGGCCACCAAGGACACTAAATCAATGCTCACTATGCAGACAATGTCAGGTAAATCTGCCAGTTGTTCATTCAGTATTTGCTATGGGACAAGTAACTACTAAATTGGAAACAGTAACTCAGTGGAGGAGGGACACTGATGTGTGCCATACTCACACCAGGTTCCAGAGGCTGGGAGCTTGTTTCAGGTGCCGACAGCTGGTGTGGTGCAAAGCCTGGCTCAGCTCTACCTGCCCCCGTAAGTAGGGGGTTCTATAGCTACTGCCTTTCTCTTAATCTGAATGCACATGTGATGGCTAGTAAAAGAATGACTGGTTTTCACAAAACCATTACGAAACTGGTCATATCTTTATTCTCCCTTCCTTGGAAAATTCCCAGAGGCTCTTCTCCGGAGAACAGAGTGAAAAATTTCCCAGTCTATTCCCACATTCCTAGAATAAGTGGGGGGCAGATCCCTCTGACTGCTCCAGTCTATACAGAGCTGGGTAGTTGCAAAAGGTCCTGAAGGCCAAGATGACTTTCTTTATCCCTAGCAGGTCATTGAGGAGCAGAAGGGAGGAAGCTGTATTGAAGCTGATTCTGGTGTTAGCCTGTCTAGCGTGATAGAAGAGTTTAGGTATTCAAATCTTTTCTTGGAAATCTCAAGTATTCCATCCACTGTCTCACAGAGTTAGGTAACTTTATTTACTCATGCTAAACAGGGCCATTTTCAGAGAGGAAATTATGCAATGTACTATGCAAATGTGGCGTTCTGGGGAGAGCAAGCATAGAGATAAGTGTGGTCACCACTGCATTATAAGATGAGATCTGTGCCCATGGTGGCAGGCTGCGTGTCACCTGATAGGGGATATGCCATGCTCTACTTGGAATTGCTGCTCACTCAGATCCTGTTTCTGGTAATTACATTTTCATGGAGTTGTCTATCTGTGAACTTGTGCAGTGTGAATAAGGAGAACAAAGAATCGAGCTTATGCAAGCAAACCAGCTCCGGACAGACTAGTCAGGGAGATCTGCCCTACACTTGTTCTGGGTATGCGGGAAAAGACAGAGAAAATTCTCACTCTGTTCTGCTGAGAAGAGCCTCTGGGAGTTTTCCAGGGAAGGGAGAATGAAGACATGACTAGTTTCATAAGGTCATTTTGATCCTGGGTTTCTCTGCTTAGGGATCCTCTGCAGGATGTGGTCATGGTCTCTCTACCCTGTATTTGCCTGGTGTCTGTGTGTTAGACCTGTGCTACAGGGATAAAGGAAGCATGTACATCCTTGTTTTGGGTAACCTTTCCGAGTCTCAGTTTCCTCATCTGACAAACAGAGCCACCAGTGAATCCACAGAATATGGTCAGGGACAAAGAAGTGAGATGCAGAAAGGACCTGTGCATTTTCTCTATGTGTGTTGCGTGGGCACATTTCTCTCTTCTTCCTCTGGATTCTTGGCGATAGGAACACATCTTCTCTTTCCTCTGAATTTCCTCTTTATGGTACTTCACAAGAAAAGTGCCCAAGAGAATGGGGTAACAATTATGTACTTCCCCAGAGAGTTGTTATGGAGACCTAAAGATATTTGTAAAGCACCAGAACAGTTCCCCATATGAAGATGCTCTCAGAACTCAGGAGGAACAAGCAGGAGTTGGTGCGGACCACTGTGAGCTGAGAGTAAGTGAGAGGGGCCTGAGTTGGGAGCCCAGCTGGGTGACTTGTAGGCCATGGGTCTCTGCCAGGATACTGACCTTTTTGTATGGGCCTCAGTTTCCTTGTCTCTCAAATTAAGAGGTTGAGACTAAACCACATGCCTCTTTTCTGATGGGAAAGAACATCTAAATTTCATACCAGGGGACACATTTATGGCTGTTTGGCAGAAATTAGTTCATAGAGTGAATGCTTACTGGCATAGAAGTCTGATTTTTAATTAGCTTGTGGGAATTCAGTGTACTTCAAACATTAACAGTAAAATATGGGAGACCTCTGGTGGAGACAAACCATACCTTTAGACTCAAAACAAAAGCTACACAATTCACAAATCAAATTTCCTGCTTTATATTTTTAACTTTTAATGTTCAAACGCATTACCAATAAACTTAGCACTGGAGCAAGATATACTGAAAGCATGTGATTTACAAGGACATGGTTGATATAAAACTAAATCTTATCAGCAGGTCTCTGTACAATAATTACACTTAAACGACTTCCTTTAAGTTATTAAACTATATTTCAAACATGATAAATATTGAAAGTTACAATTACTTTTCTCTCTCTTAAAAATGAACTTGTCTCAGTGATAGAACACTCTATCTAGCATGTCCTAGGTCTGAGAATCATTACTGTCCCAAGTGCTGGAAAAAACAAGAAAAGAGAGAGAAGAGGAGGAGGAGAAGGACAAGGAAGAGAAAAAGTAAAAGAGAACTATAAAAGAAAAAAAGGATTGTGTACATTAACTACTCTATTAAATTCACAAAGATCAAAATAAGGGAACTTCATTCACTCATTTTACTTTAGTCATTCAAGAAACTTTTATCTTCTAGAATGTTAGTTCTATGAGGGCAAGAATTTCTGTCATTTTGTTCACTGCTCATGCCAGGCACATAGTAGGTACTCACTAAACATTTGTGGAGAGAAGAAATTGCCTACACTGGGGAAGGTGCTGGCGAGGTAGAACTAAAAGGCTCAGCTGCTGATCTCAAGGTGCTCACAGATCCATGGAGAGAAAACGAGTGAGAAACATGGGCTGTGACAGGTGTGACAGTCAAGGACCTGCAGGAGTTGAGGATGGTGTGTATGTGGGTCCTTCACAGGCTAACAGGATGTGTTGAGGCCAGAGACTTGAGAAAAAGCATGTTTGGGAGACTCCTGCCCTTCAGGGGGGCTAGAGCACCTGAAATGGGACAGCAAGGGCTGTTGGGGGTTAGGCCACAGATAATATAGCTACATCACAGAGTGTAAACACATGCCAGGAAGTGGGGGCAAAAGGATATTTTCATGGCAACTAAAAAGTCATTTGCCTAATTTCATTCAGGCCTTCAATTAGAAGTTTATAGTTAAGATACAGCCTGGAACTTATATATGAACAAATGGTTTACTAAAGATATGAAAAAAATTAATGGAATTTCCCATTCATTCTTTTGTTACTCCATAAAGTATTTATTGAGTATCTGCTATGGGCCAAGCACAGTCCCATGTCCTAGGGATGCACAGGATAAAATGACTGTCCTACCCTCACGTAGCCACAGTCTGGGCAGACCACAAACCATCTGGACTACATCTATAGTATTAACTGTGCCAGCACAATGAGAAGGCGGTACTTAAGCTGCTCAAAGACTTTTTAAAAGTTCACTTGAAAATCATGCAAACATATTGTTTGCAAAAGTTCCATACATCTGCAAATGTACTATCCTAATTTCAAGTAAGTTACAATGCACTGGGTATGTAATAAGCCTTTGGCACTGTGCTAAACACTCAAAACCATTCAGTATATGAAGTGCCATTATCTGCACCTTGCAGATGAGAAAACTAAGACTGGGACAGGATCTGGAACTAGCCAAGTACTAATAGTATGTCCTGCCAATACTATGTTGTTCAGAAGGGTCAATTCCCAGGAGCCCAGCAGGAAATCCCCACAATGAGTCAGTTCTAAGATCTTTTATATACTCTTTCTTTGCTTTTCTTTTGTTTTCTTTTTTCTCTCCCTTTTCTCCCTCTCCCTTCTCTCTCTTCTCTACCTCTCCCCCTTTTTGCTTTTTGGTACCAGAAGTCAAACTCATGACCTTGCACTTGCCAGGCAGGCACTGTGCCACTGAGCTATATGCCCAGCCTGGTCCTCTATACACACTTTAAATCAGACCCCAATCCTCTAAAAGACAGGAAAATGATGTTTGGTCCCTGTGTTAAGAGATCAGCTTCTTCCACAGCAAGGATCAGGGTGACTTCATTTTTAGTGAGGCTGCATAAACACTACTGTATTCAATTGTAATTGCTAATTTTTTTTTTTTTTGGTCTTTTTGAGACAGGGTCTCACTATGCAGTTTAGGCTGGCCTAGAACTCACTATGTAGCCCAGGCTGGCCTCAAACTCACAGCAATCATCCTGCCTCAGCCTCCTGAGTGCTGGGATTACAAAAGTGTGCTACCACACCTGACATGTTCTTGCTAAATTCTTTGCAAGAGAAATCCACCAACAGCTGAGTGTGGGGGCACATGCCTGTGACTTATACTCACTGTGGAAAACTTTACTATCTCAACACTCAGGAAGCTGAGGCAAAAAGACTGTTCTGAATTAGAGGCCAGCCTGTGATTCCATAGTGATTTCAAGGCCAGCCTGAACTACATAGTGAGACTTTGTCACAAATAAACAAACAAAGTCAGTGGAAGCCATGCTGAGCCTGAGAGGAGTAACAAGAAGCCAATTCACCCTTCCCATGAGTCAGCGGAAGCTACACTGGCTCAGGAGTAACAAGAAGCTAATTCGCCCTTTCTGTGAGCCAGCACAAGCCATGTGGGGTATGGGAGAACAAACAGGCCAATCTGTCCTTCTCATGAGTTGGCAGAAGCTATGCAGGTCCTGGAAGGAGGAACAAGCCAATCTGTTCTTTCTGTGAGCCAGTGCAAGCCATGTGGAGCCTGGGAGGACAAAGAAGCTAATTCACCCTTCCTGTGAGTTAACAGGCAAGACAAGACCTACCCCAACCCCTGCAACTGAGGTACCAAAACAATTTAATGCATCTATTGTTCAACTGACTTTGCAAGTGTAAGGCTGGTAGTCTGAGCATCAATTAAGAGGATGACAATATGCAATATAGCAAATATGGGGGATTTTCTTCTGTCTTGTTTTGAAATCCAATACTGTTCTCACCAGGTTTTTTTTGTTGTTTTATTGTTTTGTTTTATTCAATATTCTGTTTTGATTAGTTTTATCCTGTTCTGTTTTGTTTTGATTTTATTATGTCTTATGGTATGGGAAGCTATTTTGAAGAAAACAAGAGACATTATGGTAGCCATTGTTGATTTTCTATTATCTTGTTTTGAAGTCCTGTATTGCTGTCATTGTTCTATTCTGATTGGTTTTATTCAGTTTTGTTTTGTTTGCTTTTATTCTCTTTTAAGTAAAACAAACACACAAATGAAATTCATCAACAGAGAGAAAAAACTAAAAGTTAAAGACAGACGGGAGACTTGGGCAATAAACTCAGAGGGATTACAATAGGTGGCAACAAAACTCTGCCTCCAGATTGCAGGGAACCCTAAAGATCTGCATCCTTGCTAGCATGGCTGACCCAGAGACCCCATTCTCCCTGAGCTTGATGTATAAGGGTAGGTTCAGAGCTGGATGATACAGATTCAGATTTGTTAGGTAAGAAGAAAGAATAAAACAGAGATAGTAAAGTTTCTAAGGTAAGTAAGTGTAAGTCACACACACAGCTGCAGCAGTGGGTGGACACCACCCCATTGATTATGCTTCCTGCTGTGTAGGTTGAACACTTAAACAGTGCGGCTCCGGGCCCCTATTTTCCACCATACTTGGTACCTGGACATTGAGGAAGGAATAAACAGAGGGTCAGTGCTCAGTAAACATCACTGCTGTTGTCTTCATCCTTGATCCACCCATTCCTCCCTATGACTGAGCAAGGAGGCTGCTGTTATGCCTCTAATTTGTCATTGAGGACTCTGGGGCTCAGCAGAATTGACAACAGGCGGCCATAGCTAATGTGACTGGTGCATGTCTGTAATTCTAGCATACTGGGAGGTTGAAGCAGGAAGCAATTTAGTAGATTAGGAAAACCATGTCTCAAAATAAAAATAAAAGGTTGAGGATGCAGCTGGGTGTGAAGGTCCTGGGTTCAATCTATCGTACTGAAAAACAAAACAATGAAACTCAAAAAATAAAAGTGAAAACAAAAACCAGGTGGTCATATTCCAGTAATTGAGGCACTAGGATTATGAAAAACCTCCAAGTCTGTGCAATTCTTCTTTGACTTTATCTGCTGACACTATTGGCCAACAAGATTTTTGCATTGATAGAAATGTACCATATTTATGCTGTTTAGTTTGGAGGCTACTGACATGTGTGGCTACTTAAATTTTAATTAACTAAAATTAAGTTAAAAATTCTTTCCCACTGTTGTGCTAGCTGCACATGGCTTTGAGCATTTGAAATGCGTATAATAAACCGAGGATCCGAAGTTTAAATTTTACCTTTATTTTCATTAATTTAAATTTAAGTGTTGCATAATTCTTCAAGAAGGATGACTTATCTGCACAGAGGAGACACAACAGAAAGAAGAGACCCTCTAATTGGTGCATAGGACCCTAAAGAATGGCCTGATTCACTTTTGGCTACAAACTCTAGGTGAGAAGGACCTGTCCCAGAACACCTGGGAGCCGGCAGCCTGCCCCAACGCTTGGGAGCTCCTAGACCTGGAAGGTATGGGGAGTTTGGTCACATGCAATTTTGGCTCTCTCAGCATGGGAGCTTCATTTCCTGTGTGTCACTTTAGTTAATAAGTCCCCTTCAGAGCTCACAGAAGGCACATTTCCACACAATTCTCTCCCATGTTACAGAGCAAGCAGGAGCAATAAATGGGCCTGAGGAAGATGGAGGCACTGAGAATAGTAAGGGTGATGTACACAGTGCCACTGGTCTTCCCGGGAGGAGTTCCTCAAAGGATCTAAGTCTTACCCTTTATCACAGGCCTAAAGATGGACAGGGTCTGGTGTGTTCACTGTCCAGGGATCTCTCCTACATAAGATGGGGACAGTGCAGGGGTGGAAAGGACTGGTGAATAAATGGGTTGGAAAGTGACTCTGGCACCCCATTGCTAGGGGAGTAAGGTGCAGAAAAGGCTGAAGCTTGAGTCTATTCCTTAGAGTGGGTGGTAAATATGGATACCAGGATTCCAGTCTCACAGGGCTATTTAGGAGTTAGGCCTGGGAGAGTCTATGGATATGCTTTGAAGACCTGCTAGATCCTAAATACCACTACCACCCAGAAGTGCCACTCTCTGAGAACTTGCTGAAGTTAACAGTTTTTAAGGAGGAAGGGACTCAACAGTGACACCTAAACAGATGGCAAATTACAACAGGTTGATCGCCACCTGGCGCTGTCCTTCCCTGTGTCCCAGCAGGCACGGATGCATCTTGCCTGCGTGCAGGATCATGGTCCTTCTACAGACAAGGCTGAGCAGACTCTGACCTCTGTCTCTCCATCTTCTCCCCCAAATCAGATCTTTCTGGTAAGGTGGGCACTGAATATCCATTGTTTGCTGCTGTGCTACAGAGGCCTCAGTCCAGACCTAAATCACATGGCTCCCAAGCTTTGATGTAAAGTGGAATCAGCTGGGTTCTTTAAAAACACTGAAGCTGGTTTCACCCTCGGGCGATCTGATGTAATATGGGTGTGATCTTGGTACAGGAAATCCTAACATTTCTCTGAGGACCCCAACACACAGTACTGTCTTCCGGCATCACCAACATACCTCCCACTCCTGTCCCCAGAGGCCAACAGAGAGGATAGAGCTGTCCAAGGTCACATTCTGAGTCAGTACTGAATTTAGGTGAGTTTGAGCAGGAGTTGGGACTCCTGCTATCCTAATGCAAGTCATGGACAACTGACTACAAATACAAAATCCTTTCCTCCTCCTATGCCAGTACACTGGGGTGAGACTGCCCAAGCCATTCATAAAATAGATGTCCAATGGGGCCAAAAAACTGTAGAGGTTTTCAGGCTCAAAAAGAGCTTATTGGAAACAAAACAACCCTGATAAACATGGAGGCTGTAAGGTGCTTTCAGCTCTGACGGACTGCTTAAGCATCCTCAGGAGTTAATTAGAATAGCCCTGAACTCAGTCCTATATGGCAGCGCTTTTTTTGGGGGAAAGGGGTACCAGGAATCAAATGCAAGACCTTGCACTTGCCAGGAAGGTGCTATGAGGCAGGTGCTGTGAGGCCTGTGCTGGGCTGCCGTGCCGTGCTAGATCCCTGGCCCTGTCAGTGCCCTTTGCCATTAATGATTCAGGTAAAGAAGGATGTAAGATAATAGGTCAGGGAAAGAAATTAATTGAGCTAAGCCTTTTAAAAATATTTTTGACATATCAAATGCTAATAAAAGATTAACACACACAATGGAAATATTAAAAGGCACTTACAGAAGCCCCCAGAACACATGGAGAGCAAGAAATCTGTCAAGGGTGAGAGCGCTAATTAAATCTTGCATATAAGGGTAAGTGATACGAAGCATTTACTCAGAGCTGTGAATTTAAATCAGGAAAACAGCCCCTTGTTACTCACCCAGCTGCTCACAACACAGCCATCCTATAGGGAAACCTGTCATGAAGGAGGCCTCCCAGACTCGCAAAGTCCACACTAGAACTGTGTGTGATAGCCATCCTTCCACATATGGGTAGAGATTCAGCTCCAGGGGAGTTTGAATGCAGAAAGGAGGCTTCAACGGGGAAAGACTCACAGATAAAGGGAAAAAGTCGTGGCAGAATCTCAGCATGGAATGTCATATAGTTTATGTGTTTGTGTATTTTTTGTGGTGCTGGGGATTAAATCCAGGGCTTCCTATATGCTAGGCAAGTGCTCCACCACTGAGTTACACCCAAGCCCTATAGAATCATTTTAATAAGCTATTAGAATAGTGTTTCTAAAATGTATTCATTTCTTAGTGCAAGAATTTTTGATCCCTTGCACTATATGCATCATTTGACATTTTCTTTAAATTAGGTCTCTCTCTGTACTTACACTTATTTTAAAGGGACACTTGGTATTATTTTTATAAATGTAAAATTAATGTTGGTGAGTAGAAGACATAATTGTTTACATGGACAGTATGTTCACACATGTACCAGCCAAAAAAGGTGTCTTGTGTACCACAGTGTGAAAAGTAGGGACAGATGTGGTAGGTAGTACATGCCTAATAACCCTAGCATTTTGAGAGGCTGAGTCAGGAAGACTGTAAGTTTGAGATCAGGCTGGGAAACTCAGTGAGACCTTGTCTTAAAATTTAAAAAGAGAGGGGGAAAAAAAAAGGCTGGGATGTAGCTCAATGCAGAGTAACTGGATTCACTCCCCAATACTGTAAATAAAATACGGTATAGCACAGCAGCTGGGGTGGTGACACAGCACAGGGCCTAATGTGAACAATAAAGGTCACAGAACAGAACAACACACTGAGTGACCTCATTTTTGTAAAGCAAACTCATCTAGTATCTTTAGATGATGGTATAGTTTGTGTGTGTGTGTGTGTGTGTGTGTGCTTTAAATGTGTGTCTATTTTCTTAATGTTCCACAGTGAACTGATAATACTTTCTAATAAGAAAAATTAGTAAATCATAGTGGTCCTGTTTCTCTCAGAGGTCACCGCATGCTTCTTGGCAGATAAGTCTGGAAGAATACAGACCCAAATGTAACTGTGGCCATCTGAGAAAGTGGGAAGGGTATGAGTTGGGGTGGGCATTTCCTGGTTTGGTTTCCTTACAAGGGCAAGATATTTGCACAGTATAGTACAATTAAAATCTAATAAAAACCATTAACTTCCAAAGCAAAGATCCAGTTTCATGCCAATTTTATGTCACTGCTATGCTTTTAGCAGTTCAACTATATGCTTGTTTAACTATCCAGAGAGCCATTGTAAACTGAACTGTGCTGACTACCTGGTGTCTGCTCCCTGGAATGCTCTGCCAAGCACACTGATCAGTCGTTCCCTCAGAACACAGCTGGCCACAGACAGGATGCCAGGATGGGTCAGGGTGAAGATGGAGAGGGGGGAAGCCCGGAAATACAGAGTGAGAACATGCTGTGGCCAGGCTGGGATTAGGGCCTTAATAGCTTGGATCTCTGCATGGGCTTATTTCTTATTTCACTCTCTCCTCTCTCTTGTGGCCCTTCCTCTCTTTCTCCTCTCTGGTTCTTTTTCTTCAAGCATGACCTAGAAAAGACAGGCTTTCCACCTTCCACAACATTACCACCCACATTTTCCTGCTATTTACATCAAAGATCCCAAGCTCACACATTTGAAACAGAATGTCATTTAAGAGACTACCCACTTAAAAAAAAATTAGCAACTGTTCAAAGAAGTAAGTCATGGAAAAAATGACTTTCATTCTGGTTCTGCTTGATCACACCTCCCAAGAAGAAAGGAGGCACTTCAAAGGCATCCCGGGTACCGAGGAGCCCAGAAATGCAAAAGGTTAAGCGCTTTATCATGGCTGATCCACTAGTGGACAACTTTTTTCCATTATGTGCTTCAAGGCCCATGGCCCCTTTAAATCAGCCCCCACTTCTTCACAGTAACCATAACTTGATTCAATCTACAGACTTTATTGATTTAAATATGATTCATGTAAAATTCATGGCAGCCATGCAAAGCTAATTTTTCACATTTGAGTTATATTACAAGTTATATGGCACGAGTAGTAGGTAAATGAGAGAATGCATGTTTGGGCAGAAGGGGGCCCAGGCAGTCATGCAGGGCCACAAAGGAAAAAGGGGAGGGATATTTTTCTACAGAACTCAGATGCAAAAGGGACACACAAGATCAATTCTTCAGAAGGGAACTGCCTGGTGTGGCCTGGAAAAAGTGCAGGGTTAGGGGAGGTGGTGCCTACAAAAGCCTCCCACTTCAGAGGGTGAGGCCTCCTGGGGTGCACAGCTGCCCTCATCTGAGCAGCTGGTGCCAAGCAGCCCGTTAAGCCACAGAGCAGTCTGCCTCCTCCCACAAGCCCCGCACCTGTGCATGGAGCTCTGCTGGCCTCCAGACTGTTTACTGTAAGCGCACTTCAGGGCTGGAAACTTCTTGGGCAGGCCTGCCTGGGAGTGGCAAGGGCTGCTGGGTCCAGCCTCTGGAACCCTTGACTCATGTCACCTTTCAGTTTCCCTCTAAGCCCTGGAGCCTGTATACCTTCTGTTGCCCAAAGGTGACACAGCAAGGTGGTTCACCAGGACAAACATGGGTTAGGAAGCGGGGCTTGTAGAGCTAGACAGTTCCCAGAAAGAGGCTGAGACTGGATCATTCAGAAGAATGAGACCAGTTGTTTCCTACTGCTACTTTACTAAAGAAGATGGAAATAAACTGTCCTGGCCCTTGCACGGGCATGATGTGACCTGCCTGTCACTCAAAGGCCTTCATCACCCCTCTCCCCCCGGCCATAAGTCAGGAGGCCAGGGGAGTCTTCTGGCCACCTGTTACTGCATCATCACTCTACCTTCCTGCAGCCCACTGGTGTTGGGGCACTGTCCTTCTGCTCCAGGTCCAACAAGGAGATATGTCTCAAAGCTGCTACTCTGTCACCTCCTACTGTGGCTGTGGAAGTGGCCCTTTTGTAACTGCTCAAGACACTTTTCCTTTGGAGAGTTCTCTTCCACACTGCCATGCCCCTACGCGCTCTGGTTTCCCTTCCTGTTAACCTCTGGGGCACCTGGCATGTGTCTTCCTCCCCCTCCCCAATAGCCTGCTGTGTTTCTTTCCTAAAGTTCACATTACTTTGTTAGCTACTCAGTGTCAGGCCACCTGGATATAAAAAGAAAGAGGTGATCCCTTCCTGCCCACCTTCAACTGAGGTGAGCAAAGAAGACAAACCAGCAAGCTCTAGAAAAACCACTGATGTATTCAGCAAGGCATGTGCTACAGCTCTCAGAACTTGCTTATGGCCGATGGCCCTGGGTTGTTGTGAGGGACGGCAGAGGGTTCTGTACCTAGGTTGGGGCTCCTTTCTCATGCTCTGATGTGCTGAGCAGGTCTGATTAAACTTTCAGGATACAGATGCATCTTATGCAATGCCCCAAACCCACCATGAGAGGGGGGTACAGAGGCTGTGAAGCAGCCAAAGAAGGTGGAGGAGCCTAGGGGAGGAGACTCTTGGGACGGTCTGGAAGGAAGGCCCAGGAACAGATGGTCCTTGTCTTGGCTCCTCTCTGCTCAACGGGGACTGCAGGACTTGGTGAGGAGGGGAAAGGGAGCTTCCTTTCTCTGATGATCATGCCAGCTGTCATGAACTGAGGTTTATATTACAAGTGAAACACTTTTTGGGATACAAAACAATTGAATTCTCTTGCAGATGAAGAAACTGAGGCCCTGAGAGTTTTAGGAACTTGCCCAAAGTCACATAGTTAATGGATGACAGATCTAGTACTCAAACCCCTACAGATTGTGATTCTGACGCACTACTATCATCATTGGGCCAAGAACAAAGGGAAAGACGGAGGGAACCAAGTGAAATTTTTAGGGGCAAGAACTGAAATCAGTTGTGTTCATCTGTATTTGTAAAATAACTTTCCAGGAGACACTGAGAATGTTTGCAAACCGGTTAATGATTTAAGCATGTTTTTTTAAGACCTTATATTCAATCATGGGGTCTCTGACAGAGTGAGCCCATGCAGATCCTGCAGAGTGGGGAGGCCAGCTTATGGGAAAGCCCTTGGACCACACAAGCCCCTGGTGGCTGGGATGATGTCATACAGAACAGCTCTTGGGCGCCTGAATCCCCCTGCTTGGGGACTTCATGAGCACACCTATCTACAAAGGAAAATGGGGTGATACAAAAGTGGGATTCAGCTCTTGTTTTGGCTGCAATTGATTTGCAGAGAGCATAGCAGGTCATTCTGTACCTCAGAGAACTCTAGTGACATCTATTAAAGGTCTATTGTGTTTCAGGCACTGCTCAAAGCATTCCTGACATTTTCCTCTGTTTTTCAGTTGAGGGAAACCCCAGGCTCAGGTTCATGATGTGCAAAAATTGCAGTGTTGGAATTGGGCATTGGTGACACACACCTGTAATCCCAGCACTCAGGAGGCTGAGGAAGGAGGACTACTGCAAGTTTTGAAGCCAGCCTGGGCTATATAGTGAGTTCAAGGCCAGCCTGAACTGCATAGTGATACCCTACAAACAAACAAACAAACAAAAAAAAAAAAAAAAAAAAAAAAAAAAAAAAAAAAAAGGAAAGTCACAGGGTTGGCAAATGGCAGCGTTTGTTTGTGTAATGCTATCCAGACCCTGGGTATCATCCACATCCTGCGACCCTGACCTGCCTCCATGCCAGCACCTGACCCTATGCAGTGCCTGTGTCTCATGCTAACCCTCCTGAAGTGGCCGAGACCGTGTGACTCAGTAAGTGGGGGAAGCTCCTGGGACACACACAGCTCACGGTCCACTCATAGCAGTCAGGCAAGCGCACTTTTTGCCTCTCAGGCCATGTGGACCAGACCTGGGCAGTTTCCACAAAGTGGGGATTCTTTATCAAGTGGCTGACACTGAGCAGGCCTGTCAGCTTTTACTGAAAGCCACACACAACTTCCCTTTTACCCTCTGAAAAAATGATATCTTTCTCAACACTTGTTATCAATCTCCCATTTCTTTTAATAGAAACAATTCATGGTGTGAGTTGGGGCAGATATAAACATGGAGGGAAAACTGCTTGCCTCAGGTCTTTACTGAGAAAGGAGGTGGGGCATTTATAAGCAAACTCCACCAGTGCCCACTAAATGTACTGGACTGCTGATTCTCTGGAGGCAGTGGGTGGGGAGTTACTGGAAGAAAAGCAGTAATATAATAGTCCACTGTGGAGCTGTAAAGGCTCCCTGGTGTATCAAAGATGCCCACCAACATCACATTCAGCTGCCTGAGGACCTCTGTCATGTAACAACTTTATCTGGTTGTCCTTGATCTCTTTTCTAACTCACCCTTAAGAATTATTCAATGCATTCACAAACCCAGCCAGGAAAAAAAAATCATTTCAAAGCTCTTATTAAAGCCAAGAATTTCAGAGAGATTTTGAAGCTTTGGTCATATGAAGTAGGTCTCCCTTCTGTGGTTCTTCCAAGGAATTGGGATTCTCACAAACAATGTATTATTTTATCCAATGGAATATTTGGCAAACAACTGAATAACTAAGCAAGCACATTTCTGGGACCACTTTAAAATAAATAATAACCAAGCAAAGGGTTGAGAACATCTAAGCAGATATTTTGAGAGTGAAGAGATGGTGGAGTTTGAGAGAACCCAGCTGCATGGCCTCTAAACACATGTGATGGAGGCAGGAACTCCAATTGTGAGAAGTCTTTCCTGGCCCCTCTCTGATCAGCAAAGATGGGAAGAAAAAAATCAAGCAGGACTCAGCTGGGTGTGTTGGCTGAGTCCAATTCCCTTTGGCAGGTGGCCCTGGTGTTCTAATAGAACCATTCCTTGAGCTGGGCCCTTTCCTCAGGTACCTGGGGCATAGGAGGTGGAATTCCTCAGCCACTTTTGACCAGTTAAATAGGCTGACAACACTTAGTACATGGATGTGTGTCTGCTCGTTATGCTGGCCCAACTGGCAAAGGTGGAGAGTGGTCAGTGCCTTTTGTGAAGGGCAATTTGGTAACGCTATTGTTAATATCATAACACCTACAAGTTAGCTCCACAATATTACAGCAAGAAGTCCTTCCTACCAAAGCACTCTTCCAGGGAAAGCAGCTGCTCAGAGGGTTGATGATCCTGGTCTTCTGTGATAGTGAGTGAATACATACAGTTCAATGCCCATCGAAGGGATGGCCACATCAAGATAGCACTCCAAGCATTTCTACTGAATGCAATCACATACAATAAACTCCATCTCGGTATCCCAGCACAGGGAAACCCCACTTGAAAGTGCCAAACCCAATAGCAAGATAAATATAGTCCCCATTGTGTAAAAACTATGACTGCAATCATTCACCCACTAAATATTTACTGAGCACCTACCGAAAACCAGGCCTGTGTTAGGGTGGGGCGACAGTGGTGAACAAGCTAAGCCAAGTGTCTGGTCTGAAGGACACTTGCCCTGACCAAGCTGAGAATGACTTTCATTTTTATTGGACAGACTACACTGTTCGAGCCTTCTGCAGTGAGAATGTGTTTCTCTATCACTTGGTGTCCTAACAAATACACCTGTGAATAGCACAAGGGAAGCACAGAGTACAGGCTTGATGGCAGTGCTCTCACCCCACTGTGCTCAGGATGGTGCCCATTCTAGGAGTGGGTGAGGGGTGGCGACAGCATCAGACATGTGCCAATTTTCCATTTACTGCCAAGGGTTTGATGTGGCATCATTTGTTCTACTATTGCTTAAACATAGGCTTTAACCCAGCCATTACATGGATGGTCCATTAGGCAAAATCTGTCTGCATTTAATGTCTATAGGTGACTATAAAAAGCAAGTAGTTTAGGCTCATTTCAGAAATTAAAATGACAAAATTGACTATTAAGTACAGTTTTAAAAACCGTGTCCCATGGAAATCACAGACAGACTGTGGGGAGGGTGCGTTTCCCCTGATCACCACAGTAAATGGGGCCCTTGGGATCCCCTGAAGTGCTGTGGGTGGGCAGGCAGATGCCCCAGGAAGGACTAACAAGTACATCTGTATGCACACCATGAGGCATTGGAGATGTTTCAGATGGCACGTGTGTGGATGAGTTTTAGTTTTATTTCATTTGTTCTATATGTAGCCTCATAGGGAGTGAGAAAATAATATACTTGGCTTATTGATCCCATGATTTCATGGACATAGGTTAGGACTGCCTAAAGGGTCCTGCCTTGCCCTAAGGAGCAGAAACCATGAATAAAGCTGAAAAAACATTACACAGATGAAATATAGTTGGCTTTCTGATTTGCATACCTCCCAGGTCCAGTACTCAGGTACCAGAGTGCAGCTGCTGAGTGAAAGTGAGAATCAGATGGAAGGAGAAGGGGCAGCACTGGTTTCACAGATGACACCTGGAAAGCCAAGAACTGGGTATCTCTTCTGGGCATTGGTATAAGATGACTCGGCTTTCACCCCCACTACCTGAACTCCATACATCTCGGCTAAGTCTTCAACAGGGATGTTATTTGGCTGTGAGTAACAATTCCACATACTATTAAAAAAACTGTTAAAGCAATAAGGGTTATCTCACTGAATCCTCATAATAACCCCCCAGAAAAGTGAAGCAATTACTATTTTCATTTTACAGACAAGCTTGAGTCACTTATTCAGGTCACAGAGAGAGCAATCAGGAGACTTGGGTCAGGTGGACTAGCCCTGGACCTGTGCTCCAACTGCCTATGACCACCTACTGGGCCAGGCCATGAGCCTGGGAACTGCTCACTCCTGGAGGCTTCTCCTTGGCTTTAGTGCTTGTGTACACATCCCAGAAACCAAGGTAGTCAAGCTTCCATGGGAGGAATCATCATCAAATGCAAGCACAACAACAACGGCAATAATAGTAACCAACACTTTCAATAAACGGTGGCTCTGTGTAGTACACACACTATCTTACTTCATCTTCATCACCTCTCTGTTAAGCAGCTATTATTTATGCTTTCCCACTACTTCAGCAAGGAGAAAATGAGGGTCTGAGGTGTAAGTCACTTCCCATGGCACAGAGACACCAGGTGGCAGAGCTGGGCCTAGGGCCCAGGCCAGAGCTGTGTTCACACCTGCACACCCTGCAGGCTCTGGTACCAACCCTTAGTTTCACCAACCAGCTTGGCTCCCTGCATGGGGTATGCAGCCCTGGACTCCAGGGTCCTACTTTTTTGGGCTGGGTGAGATAGGGGACACTGGAGGATCAACTTCTGGAACCCAAGGATCATGCTAGGGTTTTCTCTGCTTCCTAAAGGTCAGTTGGCAAAGGACCAAATAGGCCTGTCCTGTCCCAGTCCAGTCGAGTATTTGCCTAATGTCTCAAAACTGATCAAGGGCAAATTCACTGAATTCTTCCCCTTCACTTTTAGTCTGAGTCTTTGCTCTTTAGATTTCATGTTAGTTCCTCACATTTCTTCCTGCCAAGGCCGGAAGCTGGTACTCCATTCCTCCAAACACCCAATGCTGGCTGCGGAACTAAGAAGCTTCTATGGGACAGGCAGGTGAGGTTTGCTCACCAGTGTGGTTGAGGTAATCACCATCCCTGCCCCAGCCCACTCTGACGCTATGGTGAGGCTGAGTACAGAGAACAAAATGTGTCCCTTCAGCCCCCATACCTCTGTCACTTTTCCCAGTCTGAATGCTGAAGTGGGTACGTGCCAGATAGTATGGCTATGGAGTTGGGGAGACTCTGTCAACCTTATCTCTGGGAGACAAAGTAAGCAGAGCTTTGGTTGACCCACTTGGGACTTTAGAGGGAACAAGAAATAAATTTCCAGTGGGTTAAGCTATACGGAATTCAAGTCCAATTTGTTACCACAGCACATGACACTAGGGACCAGGATCCCACACACAGTGCAATAAAGCCACTGGCAACTAAAGCATGAGGGTGTTCTTAGTTCTGGGAACCCCAGATCCCTACCAAGTCTCATCATACATGGACACTGTTCTAAATACTTTTAAAGGTGTTTTTTTCACCAAGTTCTCCTTCTGGCCTTGTTACATTGCTGGATCTCATTAACTCCATCTCATAGCTGCAGAGAGCAGAGACTGAGACCCAGAAAGACAAAGAGCACCCAAGACTTCCTGGCCCACGGGAAGGCCAGAACCTGGCTGATTCTGTCTGTGGTCTCAGTGTGCAGCCCCTAGCAGCTCCTGGGCACTCGACCTGAGGTGGCCTTGCTTGCTTTCCTGAAAACCATCTTGGCCTATTTTTACAGCCACAGCTGTGTTCTCTGACAATCCAATTAAGGCCTGTGGAGTGGAAATGGGGCTGTCATGTTATGTGCTGACAGCTTAGCTAAAAGCCCCTTCCTGTGATCCTTCCGGAACTCAGAACCTGGGCTCCACAGCCTCATCTTTGGATGATGTGTGAAGCACAGGTCTGGGCTGAGAAGGGTGTCAGATGATGACAGGCCCTATCGAAGAGGAGCTTTTGGAGCTCGTGCCCTTCCCCCAGCTCATACAAAGGCTCCCACTCTCTCTGCACAAGGGCTGCTGATTTATATACAGGGCCAAGGAGAGGCCTCCCCAAACCCAGCCTGACTTGGCCATGAGTTATTCTGGCTAATGCACAGCCATCTGGCCATGGGCCTTTTTCTGCCTCCAGGATTGATGGCACGGCATTAATTTTCCTTAAGGTAATCACCACCCCAGTCCAGGTTACTTCTTCCTCAGAAGCATCTTCAGGGGCACAGACCGAGGGCAGGCTTTTCAAGGGAATGGAAGGGGCACCAGGTGGAATGCACATGATTTACTACGTACTCTGATGTATCGATTGACCTTTAGAGTTTGAAATTGCCTGCCTTCACCATGGAGATGACTCATGGAGCTGGGTGGGTTCAGAAGACTAATGCTGGACCCTGGAACCAAGTTGTGATCTCATTCTCACTTCCTCATGAATAGAGAGGCTAACCCAAATTGGAGAGCTATAGTGATGTCTCTCAGAATAGTGAGCTTTCTTTTTAATGGTGCTGGGGTTGAAATCCAGGGCCATACACCTGGTCCCAGAATGGCCACGCCCTAGGGCCAGGAAGAATTATTTTCTGAAAATAATTTAATGTCCTTCTTCATGGGCTCATTTTCTAACCCCACATTCTCCATTCATTTGTATCTGGCAAATCTTCACAGTACATACAACAGTGATGGTGAGCCTTTTTTGAGCTTTCAACAATAACAAACAGCCCACTACAGCACATGTGCCACAGTTTTGCCACCACTGATCAGGAATTCAAATGTGGACAAGAGTCAGGGCTTCGGCCTGTAAGGAACTTGGTACCTTTGTGAATCAACCACACAAACCAGAAAATTATGCATCATGGGGGAATGCTGCAAATTAGAGTGATCAGGTGATCAGAAAAGGTTTTGCTGGGAAGTGATCTGTCTGCAAAAAGCCTGAGGATGTTAGAGAGTTGTCCAAATAAAGGGAGACCACTACTGGGGAGTGTCCTGCAGAGGGACCAGCTATACTGGGGCTCAGGAGTAAAAGCAGCATGTGGGTGGTCAGGGAGCCAGAAACAGTGTGGTGGCGGGTCCCAGGGTGGTCTGTGGGGCTGGAAAAAGGGTTGAGGGTCAGGTCCTGCTAGGTCCTGAGGGGCTTGGGCCTGGGACCCTGCTGACAGAACTAGTAAGGAGGGGCTGAGGTTGGATGTGGCTGCAAACAGAGGAAGGGCTATGTCCCCCAGACCCTACGTCTTTGAGAAGGTAAAAGGCCTATGCTGGTCTCCGTCTGGGCATAGTGAACACAGACCACAGAAGTCAGACCTGTCCTCCTCTCTTTCAAACAGATAGGTAAGGCACACATAGCAGGCTCCTCTGAGACCTTGCCTGCCTTCCTCTGTCAGGGGAGCTGGAGTAGGAGCATGCAAGAAGGAGAGACTGGCCCGGCTCAGGACTGAGGACTGGGACTAAGGACTAGGGCAGTATGCTGATTCTGGCACCCTGGTTCCACCTTTATCCCAAACTACTGCTGGTGGGGAACCATATGTTATTCCAGGATAGAAAATGGTTGGGGAATGTTTGGAATGAGAGGTAGCAGGGATTGGAGGATGAGACCGGAGGTCAGTTCAGACATTGGTGAGGCCCTCCTTCCTGAGGGCCTTCTACACATGAGTCCTCAAGACAGCACCTGGCAAGACTGTGCCGACTTAGCCAGCTTTGAGTGTGTAGGACTTTTCAGAGCCTTTGGCTGGGCTTTCAAGAGGGCCTGATGTTGCAGGGCTGGGGTTTGAGGATAAACTTAAAGATCTGCTGGAGGAAGAACTGCAAACTTGAAGGCAACTCCCAGTTTCTCCCTAACTGGGGAGGGGACTGACGGGGCACTCCTGCTTTTCTCCTTGTGGAGAAGCAGCCAGCTCTCCACCTCCCACAACTTCCAATGCTAAATATAACTTCATACCCCCACACAACAAAAACCAAAACCAGAATATACATTCACCAAATATGGAAGTCTCAAGACTTCACACCCAGGGTGGGAGGGACCTGCTGCCCTGGACCTGGCTGTGAGTCTAGCCTTCAGAAGAAAGTATCCCTTCCCTTTCCAAAAGGAACAGACTAAAGGGAGGCAGTGAAGAGGAAGTCCCCAGTGCCCCTTGGGCCACCTTTACACACCATTTGCACTCAGTCCACCAGTAAATCCTCTAGGGCTTAAGGCTCCTTGGGTCTCACTTTTAATCCCTACGTTTTTGAAACCCCTTAAATTTAGTTTGTTTTTTGGATCAACTCAGAGCCTTGTGCCTTGTACCCACTAAGCACATGCTCTGCCGCTGAGCTACAGTCCAGCCCCATTAATCATGAAGTTTTAACCTGAATACATTCCTGTCTTTGATGCCGTCCTGTATTGCTTAGGGAATGGAGGTGAGGTTGGCGCTGGTTTTCAAGAGAAACACTTGCTTCAGCAGGAGAAGTGAAAGCCTGGCCATGGATCTCTTGTCAGCCACCCTGACCTGGCCCACAGCCCAGCCTGCACAGCTGAGTAACTGTTTACCAGGCAGATTTGGGTTTCTATGAATCTAGTTACTGTGATCTTCCTATGTGTTCCACATTGTGTTAGTTACTTTTCTCACTGCTGAGACAAAATAACAGACACCCGAAGTTAAGGAAGGACCAACCTTCTGCAGCACACCATTTAATGATAGATATTCTTTAATCCTTTCCTGGAGAAAGGGCCCTTTCAAAACCAAACTTGGGGTTTGGTTAGAATTCCTCCTGGCCCCAGATAGCTGGCAAGGACCCACCCCCCTTGCTCTGGCTCAGACACCTGTTTTGGGTCAAAGTGGGTAGGAAAAAATACAAAGGGCTCTGTGGGTTCAGGACTTGAGGGAGTGCCTTGTCAGCATGTGTAGGGTGTCTAAGACTGGGGGATAGGGTGGTCAGATGGCCATGGAGGATGATGTGTGAGCCTGTTAGAAAAGAAGGGAAAAGGGAGTTGGGGAGGATGAAGCTGAGCTTCCTGGGACTCCCAGCCACTGGAAGCATCTTAGCAGCAGAACATGGCAAGCTGCAAAAGATTGGCAAGAAAGGTAAGATGGGCTGAGGCCCTGGACTGGCAGGGGCACTTTGGGGAATGTCAATAGGGAGTGATCAGGGATATTGCAAGAATGGTGGGTTGGCAATGTGGGGAACTGAGAGAAGTTTTAACTTGAAGCACCAAAGCGGGTGGGGGTCCTTAGTCCAAATGAAGGGCAGTTGCTGTTTCTGAGACCCAGGGGCCCTGGGCACAGCTTAGTACTGCACAGGAGCTAAAAGGTCAGTGAGATCTGTCATTGTCATGGTCATGGGGGGAGGTGGGGCCCAAGAGCACGCTAGTGGTAACTGTCCCTTGCCTATTAATAACTGGTTTAAAAGGGCTCCTCAACTGCAGTGTATTACACAGAGCCTCTGCCCACTGCTCTAGCCCATCCACTGCCAGTTTCCCCATCCCCAGCAGATAGGATAACAGTCCCAAAGATGTCAATGCTCTAATTCTTGGAACCTGTGAATGAGTAACCTTCAAAAGGGCTATCACACATGTGATTAAAGTCTGAGGGGTTATCTGGGTGGGTCCAATCTAATTGGAATGGGTTCTTAAAAGTAGAAGACGAGGGTGAAGAGGGGTTAGAGTGATGCAGTATAAAAGGCCTCAGTGCATCACTGCTGACTTGAAGACAGGGAAAGAGGCCATGAGCCAAAGAATGCATGGCTTCTAGAATGTGCCCAAGACAGCAGACCAGATTTTTGCCTAGAGCTTTCAGAAAGGATCAACATTTTGATTTTATCCCAGAAAGTCCCATATCACTTTTCTGAGCCTCAGGACTGTAAAATGCATGTGTTATTTTAAGTTGCTAAATTTGCATAATTTGTTAGAGCAGTTATAGAAAACTAACAAACAGTGTTCTAGACAGACACAAGCTAATAAGTAGGATGACCAAACCCACCTCTCAGTCATCTGTTTGCAATGTCCTTGCCCAGCCTGTCCACCTGGTGAACAACCATTCAGAATATATATGAGTCAATAGCTCGGACTTTCAAAAGCAATTCTTGTCCCTTTCCCAGCAAGAGCCTAACTGCTCTGTTCCGCCTGCTGTGCCCTTCAGTTTCCACTAAGTACCTATACTTATCTGTTGAAGAGCCACACTCCTGCTGCCTGAAGGGAGGGCTGAGTCTCATCTTTTTATGTATGTCTGGTACCTGGCAGTGCCCATCATGCAGCCAGTGATTTTTAGTGCATTAGTGAGTGAATGGATAAGGAGGCTGAGCCTAGAGCCTAAAGTGCAAATTCTATGGTCTGAGTCCTATATTTGTGTCCTGGCTCCACCTAATTTCTGGCAGAGCATGGCATTGAATAGTTACCAAATATCTCTTCGCTTCAGTGTCTTCAAAGGGTAATAGAACCTACTTTGTCAGGTTAAATGAGTTCAATTGCTCATAGTGCTAGCCCTAGGGAACAGGTCACTAGATGGTAACTAGCATCATTTGTGTGTCACACAGCAGCAAGGAGTGCTGACTTCTAGAACCTTTCTTATTTTGCCTATTGATAGGAAGGGAAGCAGCTGAAGCCAGGGGGCCTGGGAGATCTCAGGAACTAGCAGTAAGGATTACATGAATCTAGCCTGGAACTTTATGTTACACACTTCTTGGGACTCACATTTTCACCAACAAGGCAAAGAGGAGGGCAAGCGCAAAGCAGGGGAAGGGGGCCTGACAAGGAAGAGAAAAAATGTTTCCTTTCCCTTTCTTTCCTTTCCCTTTCTTTCTTTCTTTCTTTCTTTCTTTCTTTCTTTCTTTCTTTCTTTCTTTTTCTTTCTCAAATTTGCTATACCAAAGAATGCAAACCAGAGCTAAGAGAAAAGCTACTTTGATGAGAAACGAGTTAAAGGCTAAAGGTTAACAGGAGTCACTTAAATGACATGCATATTTCCTGGCTTTTATACATCTCTGGAAAACCCCGATTACATTTAGAAAAATGCAAACCATATTATAAAATTCAAAGGGCTTGATATGGGTAATGAAATAAGATGAATGCAAGAGATAACCTGGATGTGCCAAGTTGAAAATCCAGGAAGTTGGATGGGTTTTTCTGCATGAGAACTTGGCAGGACGAGGAAAGGTCTTTCTCAGCTTGAACCTGGTATAAAAAAAGTGGTGGGTCCAAGAAGCAGAGCAGCAGGGATGAGAATTTTTAGCTGTCCTCCCCGGGTATGGTAATGGGGATTAAACCCAGGGCATTACACATGGTCAGCAAATGCCCTACCACTGAGCTACATCCCTAGCTCTTTTTATTTTTAAATTTTGAAACAAGGTCTTACTATATTGCCCAAGCTGATCCTGAACTTGTGATCCTCTTGCCTCAGCCTTCCAAGTAGCTGGGTTAACAGGCTTGCGCCACCTGCCCAACAGAACTTTCAGCTCTTACTTACTAGCAAATGACTTTGAAAATCTGTGAGCCTGATTCAGCCCTGTCAACTTCTGAGCCTCTCCAGTCAGAATGTCTGACTCTAGCCAGTCTGCTCCCAAGACATTTTATGGCCCAGCCTGAAATGGAACAGAACCATCTCCAGAACTGGTGGTGGTTCAGGACAACTAGGAGAGTCAGGATGGGGTGGGGTTTCCATGCTGCAGTGAGTTGTGAGCTTTGCAAGGAAAGGAATTTCCCACCCAACCTTGGTCAGATCAAGTGATTATCACAAGACCAGGCACAGAGTGGTTCAGTGACTGCCTGAGCACGCCTGTGGTGGGCTGCATAGCAGGGCACATTCAGCACTGCCTGAGCACATGTGTGCACAGCTGGGAAAGGGGTGTCTAGGAGGTCCAACCTGTGCCCCAGATTGACAGGCGAAGTGATTTATCCTTGCCTCAGTTAGAAGCACATTGTGTGTACTGCTAACTTTTACAAATTCAACTAATTTACCCAGGAAGGGGTAAGGGGATGAAGTGTGACTGCCATGGTTGACTACCACAGTCCTCTTTTGCTGCCATACCACTGATGGATTCAGCCAGGGGCAGTTGAATCTGGGCCTCTTCCTGCCTTTCCCAAGCACCCATGGCACCCAGCAGAATTCTCCCAGGCAAAGAACTCTCTACTGCAGTGTGGCCACCTCTCCCTCTGTCCTCCCAGACAGGACCACTGCAGCCTCACACAAAAGATGGGCCCTGTGACCTCACTGAGGAAAGTCACCCTCACTGAGGTGACATGGACCTTCCATTTTAGGGCTTAGAGGCCAACTTCAGGACCTAGAGATGTGACTGCTGCATTCTGCCCAGGGCTGGCCTCCTGATGATGGCTGGCTGGGCAGAATGTGGGCAAGGAGAGCTTTCAGAGGAAACTGGAATTTGTAGACAGCAGCAAAGACTGAGTGTTGAGTTTCAGAGCCTTCCTCACTCTGACTAACTCCATGGTTCTGAACATTGGCTGCATAGGGGAATCCTGTAGGAAGCACACAGATGCCAGGGTCCCACCCCAGCAGGAGTGACTCCAAACCTTCTGGACCTAAAGTGCTCCTAAAGTGATGTCAAGGGTTATTTTAAGTTGAGGATCACTGCAGCACCCTCTGACTCAAAAACTACTGGCTCCTTCTACTTCCACTTGGCCTGCATGAGGGGTCAGGGGCACATTAGCTATCTTGGGGCAGACTACTATTCTCAGGCAGGTCAGAGTGGAAATGACAGTCTAAGTTTCTAAGTGTAACAACCTCAGTATTCTACACATTTCTTAAATGCTTAGCAGAACAGTTGACATTCATTTGAGAAATCAGCCCAGTCTGCCCACTGTACCATGCCTTAGGTGGGTCACCAGGATCTGGAGTTCTTTTGTCTTAAAGTGAGGCATTTGTTCTGAGGTTTTGTTTCGTTTTAAATAGAGATTCTAATGGTCATTCTGTGTTATCGCAGAGGTTTCCTACACCTTGACTTGGCCTGTATTTAGGATCCCAGGTACACTTTCAAGCACTCTGCTTTATCTGAACTGAGCTACTGTCTCTGTGAGGGTGGGAGGAGGTTGCTGGTCTGTTCCCCTCAGTTCTGGGCTTCCCAAGGATCCAGGTGGCCTGAGAATCAGGGCTGGCTAAAAGCACAGTGGGTTTGCTAGTGGGCTAGGTGCTTGGGAAAGTAGTAGATGGCTTCCTGGGCTAGGAGAGGTGAGGCACAGGGATATGGCCGTCTTGACTTAGACTTTCATAAAGGTCATGCTATCTGTCAGGGCCAGAAGCCAACCTGCCCTTTTGGAGGCCTGAGGAGTCATCAGATGGGTGGTGGAGGTGGGTGTGTGGTGGGAGGGAAAGTGGAGGCTTCAGGGTAAGGAGTCCTGTGTAGGCAAAGCCCCAGACAGCCTCGCCAAGTGGGCAACAGTGAGAGATGTCTTGAAACTCGATCTGACTCCCCTGTGAACTACTTCCCATGGTGGTGCTCAATGAGCTCCCCTCCTCCCTCAACCAGATGCTGTTAAGGAGCCTGAGAATATCCAGAACTCTGTATGATGGGGCAGTATAGCGAAGCACAGGTGGGGAGCCTGTAGGTGACAGTGGACTCTGAAGCTGATCTGAGACAGGAAGCCATGGAAGATTCTGATGCCTCCTCTGGTGGAGAAAGGGCAGTTGAGGAAGCTGCTGCTAGCTAAACAGCTCTTTCTTGCACCAAGGTAAAGAAGCTGAAGGCAGCAAGGAGGGGAAGATTCTTCATCTGTGTGATGCATGGACCGTAGGACTTGCTGAAAGCTTAGTTGTAGGGTAAGAGTGAGTAAAAAACAGAACTGTCACTCACTGATGGGGCAGAGATGGAGTAGAAAGTACAATGAAGGTAGCTTTCCGGTCTGAAAAGTGGTTTTGATCAGTCTTTACAGACTGGGTTCTGTAAAGTCATGCCTGGACTGTACCAGCCACCCACAGGCAACATCACACCCTCCAGACAGCCTGGGGAAGTACAGCCTGGGGTCTGACCAAAAAACATAAAAGTGGCAGTGCCTGAAGGCGCCAGGGCTGAGATTCAGTGCCAAAGAGACCCCATCCCCGCTCCTGGAAGCCCTGTGGGGTAGCTACATCCAGAACCTGTCCACTTCCTAAAGGCTGTGATGGACCTCAGCTGATGCTACATTTGGAGAATATCTAAGCTACTAGGTCTCTTCCTATTTGAAAAAAGAGAACCGTGACTCCATTTTCAAATGTGTGGGAGGGACTGGGCTTTGGAAAAAACATTCAAATTATAGAGCATCTCTAGCAAAAACAATAACTTTAATAGGCAAAGCAAGGAAAAGCTCAAGTCCCTTATATTCCAATGCTTCATTTCTCCTATGCATAGAATGAAATCTAGAAATTCTGCCTTGTAGAGAGGAAAAAAATAATTTTTGTCTTGTTCCTAACTGTCCTAGACCCACTTGAGTATGAAGCCAGCAGCAGAGGGCACAGTCATTAGGTGACCTTGTGATCTCAGTAGGGCATGTCTCTCTAATGTAGCTCAATTATGATTGTAAGTTTATAAAACAGGGAAAGATTACAGGAATATACATTAAACCACATCAATGAGTGCTACTGAGAGAAAAAAAAATAGGCCCAGCAGACAGGTACCAATCAAATAATCAATACGCAGGAAACAGCTACATCACCCTGCTTTAAAAGAACCAAATAATGCTGCAATTGGATTTACTTAAAAATTTTCCACTTGAACAAAACTGACAGCTGTATTATAATCACATTTCCAGTCAGTTTATAAGATACAAATTTCATTTCTCCATATTTCGACTTCATTTCTGAAAAGTGGCCAGCAACATTATTCATCAAGCACACGGAGAAGTCTAATTCATAGAGAGAGAGGGAAACGTCGTTAATTCCCTGTTTTCCATTTCCTTAGAGACCAGTGGTTTAATTCAAATATGACTTTTCTGATTCATCCAGTTTAGAGCCCTGGTTTCAAAATGGAATAATGGAGGGAGAGAGAGGGGTGGGGGGAGGGAAATGATTTGGGGTAGCTCAGCTGTTGAAACTGAGACAAATCCACATTTTCAGAAAATGCCAAGGTGGATATTTCACTGTGGTGTTGGTGGAGCACGTCTGTACTGGGAACCTGACTATTCAAATATATGTAATGAAGAACAAACATTGTGCTTACTCCCAATCCAAATTTTAGTTTAAACTACTGATGATAATATTTAGAAGTGTAAGTCTTTAAGTGTTTATAAATATAGCAGCTGATAATGCTTGAATCAGTTCAATCCAACCATTCTTTTTTTGAGTGCCTACTACATACCAAGCACTGTGCCAGGCAGAGGAAGGGGATCAGGAAGAGCTCTGGGAGAGTAACCTAGGTAGAGACAACAGTGGCAGGCAGGCTTCTCCAGGGGCCAGTGCACAGAATGCTGGCCAAGTAGGTGCAGATGCACGAGATACAGTCAGAAGACGGGCACCAAAGCTGGTTGGTAATGGTTGCGTCACACAGGAGACACTGGGTGCAGGATGGGGCAGTAGGCTGGGATGGAGGAGGGATGGGACTGCAGCTGGGTGGCTGATAAGCCCTAGATGACGGCACTGGAGAGGGTCAGGAATGAATCCAATTTCACAGGTTGGATGGTGAGCAGGTGAGGACGCCCAGCAGGGTGCTCCACCAACGTCTCCATCTATGGAGCCCCTGTGTGGGCTGTGCTCCTTTAAAAGACAAAGCACAGGAGGGAAACAGAAAGAGTCACCAAAGCACACTCGCCTGGAGATTCAGCTCCTGGAACTCCAAGTACTTGCCTCTCGGGTTTCACACTGACAAGAGTAATTCATTTCAGCGTCAGCACTGACAAGCCACTTGTCCAGCATCCCCGCCTGGATGTTTGAACCAAAGTGCCCTTGAGGCTCAGTCATGGTCTGAACCAAGCCCTCTGACCACTGTGGTTTCAGTTCTTCTCTCGTAAGCCAGCACTGGCCTTCCTGAAACACTTCTTTCCAAGAAACTTATCTTCCTGTTAACAAGTCCATGCGAACTCTGCCGCGTTCCAGCACATGCCCTAGACAGAAACCGTCATGAGGCTTTACTGCCTGGTGAGAAAGTAGGTATTTCAATAGCCAGTGTGTGGTTAAGATGTGAGCACCACATTTGTTCTAATAGTCTCAGTCTGTTGAGTATGATGCTGAGTATTTCTGATGCATTCTTTCTATTCATCTAGAAAATAATCCCCCCACTTTACAGAGGAGGAAGACAGGTTAGGGGAGGCGAACTAATTTGCCTAACATCATACAGCTGGGATTGAAACTCAGGCTTTTCTGAATCCATGGGCCCAGTTCCTGAACATTATATTCTCTGTTTATCAAATGCCGGATTTTCTCTTTCCTTTCCTTTCCTTTCCTTTCCTTTCCTTTCCTTTCCTTTCCTTTCCTTTCCTTTCCTTTCCTTTCCTTTCCCTTTCTTTCTTTCTTTCTTTCTTTCTTTCTTTCTTTCTTTCTTTCTTTCTTTCTTTCTTTCTTTCTAAGTGCTAGCTTTTCATACAACTTGATTCTTTCTTTCTTCTTCCTGAAGCTTTAATTCTGAAAAACTTCAAACTTCCTATTCAGTTTTAAAAAAGAAACACACATGTGCCCTTCATCTGGATTCATCAACTGTTTAATTTTGCATCATTTGTTTTCTCTTTCATCATACCTATGCACTCATACACTTTTATTTTCCAAGTCATTTCACAGCAATAGGAATCAGACACTTTATTCCTCAATACTTGTGCACACTGGCTAAGTACAAGGACATATTCCTACAGAACCACAAAGACATTATCATACCCACGAAATTTAATATTGACCTCAATTATATTATCTAGTCACTAATTCATATGCAAATTTCAGGAAAAAAATGTTTTAAAGCTACCTTTTAATTTTCTCTGTCCAAGATCTAGTTCAGGTTGAAATTGACGTGCCTCATTAGTTTAAGCAATCTAAGAATAGTTCTGCCCCCAATCCCCTTTTTTGGGGGGGCATCTTCTATAACATTTTCATTTTTAAATAGTTACTTCCACATTCTATATATTCTTTTTTTTGTTTTTAATGATCAGCCTCAGTGAGCATTGTTAGGCAAGCACTCTACCACTAAGCTACAATTCAGCCTGAAATCCACATTATTTTGTAAGCCCAGGTTAGCTATTGTCTAGAATAATACACATATATTTTTCCCATTATTTGTGCTATTTTATCATTTTCACCAAGATGAAGTGTATGACAATGACAATGACTGGGTTATCAGCAAAATAAGCAAACACAGAGAATTTTCCAGAACTGATAGATAGGACTGGGAAACTGTCATTGGTTTTGAAAGACAAATTGATGAATGCATGTTTTTACAGACTTAAAATCAAACCACATAACCTGTTTGGAGAGCTTTACAATACTTTTGCTGGAAATGAATCTTAGGCTATCGGGTGAACATAGCCAAGGTCCATTTGCCAAAAGCTCTTGTTTGCAAGGGTACTGGGGTGAAGCAGGCAAAAAGGAGGAACCGGTGTGACACAGAGGAATGGTGCGGGGTCTTTACTGATTTAATGCTCATTAGCACAGGAAGTGGGGGGTTGTAGCTGGATTTTAAACATGGATCAAGGATTTGGAGCACAAACGTCACATGTGAGACTTCATGGGCCTTTAGTGCCCTGTGGGGAGCTTTTTCTGGGGGAACAAATGGACACTGGAGGAAAGGAGGGTAGAGCACAGTCAAAGCAAGCCTCTGAGTGGGAACATGCCTAGTGTGTCCAAAGAAGAGCGAGAAGGCTGAGAAGGCAGTGGTATCAGAGGATGCTTGGCCTCTAGGGCCACTCAAAGGTCTGCTTTTTATTCAGAGTGGGATGGGAGACCACTTAAAGGATTTCTGTTTTAAGAGAATGACACTGCATACTTGGTTAAGAATAAACTATAGGACACAAGGCAGAAACACGTGAATGGTGATTGCAGTAATCCAGGTGAAATGGGATGGTAGCTCATCAGGGTGGGGCAGGTGTTTGGAGGAAGAGCTCAGGAGGAGGCTATAGTTGGAAGTCAAGGATGAACCTGAAGATTCTGCCACCAGGACAATGGTGCCATGACCAGCTGAGATGAGGAGATGGGAGTTCTGACATGTTCGTGGCAAGCATGATACACCATATAGGTCTGGAGTTCTGTGGAGGCTCATGGTTAGAGTCAAGAGTGAGCTGGTGAGAAGGGTATCTCCCATGAGAAGGGGTGGCCAACTGCTGCCTGTGGGGACGTAGGCTGCATGCTGACAAATTTCATGTTCTACTGTTTCTACAATAAACTACCTTGATTTTAAAATATTGGCAACTAATGTAATACTTGTTTGCTAACAATCTACAGGCCACCTATTTCTGTCCACAGAATCAGCAGTTTGAAAGCTCCATCTCACTGCTCTGATGTAATCATGCAAAGGTGGGCATTTCTGTTCTCAGGTTATCCGTGAAGAAACGAGGACCCAAGTGGGGTATCAGTTGGCACCACAGTAGGGAGCACAGCTAGGAGGAAGTACAGCTCAAATCCCACTGGCATTTTTCTAGGACCCAAGACTCTCCATTAACCCCAGCCATTTCACTCTTCTCTCTCTCTCTCTCTTTTTTTTTCCACTTCTCTTAACCACGTAGGTCATAGGTTAGAAACAGCCAGAAGGAGGGCAAAGAGAAGGTCCATAACAGCTTGCCTTGCCAGGAGATAACCTGAACTGAAATAGTATTATTGTTGTTAATAATTAGGTTCAAAGGCACAATGGTGTGGGTCCTAGAGAAGAAGGGGATCCAACAGAATGGGCCCCTATACAATAAAGAACCCTTGTGTCCAGGCCACAGAGCAGAGTGGAGCAGCACACAAGAACTCTGCACTGGGAGAAACTGGAATGTGTGAGCCACATATGGATAGGCCCCTGGGAACAGGCTTCTGCAGGACAGTATGTGGGCCTGGCCTCCAAGCCGTGCTCCCCAATATGGTGCTGACCCTAAAAGATCAGCTCTCATCCTGAGGCTAGATGCTCTTTGGAGATACAAGTCTGAGCATATCACCCTGCTAAAAATTCTTTATATTATGCTCAGGATATGACCACAGGGCCTGCAGGGTCTCCTCCCAGCTTCATTTCTCTATTTGCTTTCTTTTTCCTCTCCTGCTTGCCTTTGGGCCACACTGCTATAGCTCAACCTCCCTAATCCACACTGGCCTCAGAGCTCCTACTAAGCCCCTTCCTGGGACCTACCTTGATGTCTAGCCCTCAGATATTTCACTACTCCCCCAGAATCTTCTCCAGTCTCCAGCTGGATCAACCCTGTAACCTGCTCTCAAGATGCTTGGCACAGTGTCATCTGATTTTGATGTCTGTGATGCTGTGATTGGCATTTGCCTCCCTTTAAGACTGTAAGATTGAAGACACAGGCTTTCATTCTTATAATTAGTCTGCATGCACAGAATGTGGGGTATAGCTGCCACTATTATTTTTTAGAAAGCCTGTCCCTCCTGAGATGATGCCCTACTTACCTGGCAATACCAATGCTCTCTTTTAGTTCATAAATGTTTTTAAAATTATTATTTTTAAATAAAAAATTCATTGAGACAAGGTCTCATTGTATTATCCAAGCTGGCCTCAAACTCCTAGGCTCAAATGATCCTCCTCCCTCTGCCTCCCAAGTAGCTGGAACTACTTGCTACTATACTTGGTCATAAATTGATTCATGTCTCAGAATTAGTTCCCTTTCATGAATGGCTTACTAATTAGTTAAAAAAAAAAAAAAAAAAGCTGGCAATCCTATCTCCAGGAGTGTTGTTTTGTTTCTGTCTTAACATTGGAGAGTCCTAAGGTCTGGGGACCACTGCTCTACACTATGATGGGTATTCTTGGGCCCCAGCCCTGCGACGTGCCCACACCTGAGTGAGCCATGTGCCCTGGAGTGCAAGGACTGTGTTATTCATAGACATTTCTCTGGAGGCTCTGATCTTTTCACATAGAGCACAGAGGTACTAATGATCTGTTGCAAGGTTTTCTAAGAAACAGCTACCCAAGTCATAGCCAGCAAAAGTGGAAATGTCCAGTAACTGTGGCTCCTTTTACAAACCAATCAAATGAAAGAATGCAGCTATTAAAGCCCGCAGTTGTGAGACCTATGATCTGATATGGAGAGCCAACTCTGAGGCACAGACACAAGGAGGTTTCCTACCTGTCCTGTCAGCCTGCTGAGACCCCTCACAGCACCTCTCACACAGGCGTCCATCTAACCTTGTCATCCTAGCTGGGAACCAGGTCCTCCTCCAGGCATGGGCCTCTTGATGAGCAGGTCACCGTCCTAACTGTCCTACCACATGACTACTGCCAAGCTCAGAACTGTAGAGTCAACCTACATTTTTAGCTTCCCTATAGCAAATCAGTCCCCACATTGTCCTTGCCTTCTGTGTTCACTGGCTTTGACCCTCAGGTACTGCCACAACCTCCTAAATGGCCTCTCTGCAGCTGTGTTAGGCACAACTCTGCACACTGGACATCTATTGCTCATTATTTCCTCCCCACAATTGACACTGCACAGGCATGGAAACACCAGGAGAGTGGGTACTCACCTCAGCAGCACTGCAGGTGGCAGCCAGGCCAGGGCTGGGAAACTAGTGCAGACACACTGGACCCATATTTATAACCACTAAGCCTCATGGCCTTCCCAACCCCTCAGCATGGGGTAGAGGCCTTTTGGCCCTCTGACTTGGCAATGTTACTTCTAGAAGTATATGAAGTGTGACTGAAAAATAGGGTAAATGTTTAAAGTTAAAAACATATTTATTATGGTCAAAGATACATTGTCTTTAATCTCCCTCAAAATACTCTCTTGCTTTGAAGAAACTTATGCCATTGTTCCCGTCACTTTCTGAACCAGTTCTGGAAGTCCACTTTCTAAGTGTCATTAGTTGCACTGTCACAGCTGACTCACTGTCCTGAAATGACTCAAAATGTTTATCTTTCATAGTCATTTTGACATTTGGGAAGAAACAGAAGTTGCATGATCTGGTGAAGAAGGTGGATGAGGACATGCTACATTTTCGCAAGGTGACCTTTCCTTTGGATGATACTTAGCAGTAGCATTCACTATATTTTTGACCACAATATTTTTGATACTCTCCAAAAAGCGCTGCTTCAACAGTGAGCGGCAAGAACAATGGGGTGAGTTCAAAGCGAGAGGGAATCTTTTGAAGGGGATTAACGGCAATGCGCATTTAGTGTAGTAAATTTTTAAAAACTTTAAACATTCACTGTATGTTCTGATTCCCCCTTGTATATTCAGGATGGGTATCTCTGTGGGTAAGTCTGTAGTTGAGATTTGGTCAAATCAGCCTCCTTTAAGGTCCTGAAACATACCTAGTTCTTTCCCACCTTGACTATCCTTATTTCTACATTTTTTTCATAGAAACTTCTGATCCTCCCAGCATAGTACATCTTCTGAGTGGCTTTTCTCCACCAGCCTTTGAGTTCTTCCAGTAGTTCTCCATCAGGAACCCTGTTCATTCCCTTCATAGACACACTTCGATCAGTCTGAAATCGTGCATTTACTCACTTACCTATTAGTGGTCCACTCCCCACACTGTCCTCTTATCCCCCAGCCTGGAAGTACCTCAAGACCAGAGGCCAAGTCTAGCTTTTGCTTATGATCACATCCCAGCTCCTGGTGCTATTCTTAGCATATAATGGGTGCTTAATAAATAGCTGAACAAATGAATGGATTTTCATTAAACAGATTTTCATTAAATGGGTTTCAGGAATGGATTTTTAAAGTCAGAATGTAAGATTCAATGCACACAACATAAGCTACAGCTACAAAATGCTGCTGGAAGGAAACTGAAAATTCAATAGGCTTGGTATCTCTAGAGTCTCTGAACGATGAATGAATTTCTCTAGGACTATGACAGCCCATGTTATTTGGGGACAAACAGAGATGTTTCAGAAGGCCCAGTGCCAAGCCTGTATGTCCTCAAAGCCCATGTGTCCTTGGAGCACACTTGGTTAGCGAGCACAGGCTACCGAGAAGGAGTCCCATGACCTGGGTGGGGTCCAGCCCCTGCCTCCAGTCAAAGTAGTCTTTCCTACTTTCAGAACAGTGCTATCATACAAGTGATGAACTGGTCTGAACAGTTCAAAATGCCGTCACTTCTGAGAACACTGTTAAGGCAAAAATGCTACCCTTGGGAACCCAGGGGAGATACCCTCCCCACTTAGCAGGTGCAACAGGGACCATGCCCAGCTTTCACTGAGTGCCTGCTATGTGCTATGCATGGTGCTGTGTGCTTGACACACATGATTGTATTACATCTTCCCCGTGGCTCTCCTTGGAAAGTCTTCTGGAGCTACACGAAGGTAAAGCCACTAAGCCTCATAAGCATGAAAACCCCTGGAAAGGTCACAAAATTTATTCCTTCCACTCACACCAGAGGCAGCTGAATCACATGTCAACAGAGCCAGTTGGCAGCATATAGGACAGCACAGCTTCCTCTTCCACCTTGGCTGTCCCTGTCCCCCACCTCCAGATTTACAAATGGTAGCAAACAATTCAATGAAGAAGGGTAGTGCAAAGTCTTTATCTGTTAGAATAGTGTTTATAGACGTAATAATATGATGTCTCATTTACTTTAATATACTTAGCCAGTAGGTGCTGTTCTAAAAAGAAAGATGGTGGGCAGATGAAATACAACTTAGCAAAACAATAACTATCTATAAAGTAACACTAGGTGTAAGGAAAATCATATTGCTATTCTCTCTAAAAATCTCATTCCTCTTATCTAATCTCCTTTTTGTTGCCCTTCTTTCCTCCTTCCTTGCCCCTCTGCCTCCTTCCTTCAGCAGGCATACAGCCCATACATGTGCCAGCTTGTGACCTCTGCCTTGTGTAAATGTCCTTTACAGTGACAACCAAGACATCTGTAAGCACAGCCAGTGTGCTTCTTTCCTGAGTGGTGACCACATCTCTGATGCTCATGGGTAGAACATTTTGTGCCACTGTTCACTTGCCACAGGGAGCCCGGAGACCTGCTGCTAGCCAGTGGACACTTGAGGTGCTTAAGAGGGTTCTTCATGTGTGGTTTCTTATCAAAGTGTGAGGTCAGTCAAACACTTTGTGTCACCACTTCCTGCTATGTACAGCCTGCTCTTCTTTAAGCTTATCAGGGAGATAACAGTTGACCAATCCCAAGTATTGCTCCCTGAGTCAGCTTCTTCAAATTTGTCAGGTAGACAGAAACATGCCCAGCTTCCAGTCATTCAGCCTTCACCTACGATTTGTATACATGGAAGGCATTTTGTGCAATGCAAAGTACAGTGATTTTTATCCTTCTAATGGTAGGTGAGAAAGTCTATTATTTACAGTTACTGAAAATTAAAACAAACAACAACAAAAAAAGAAGCCAACCAACACCACAGGCATCTTATTCTAGTACCATGTGCTTTTCAAACCCATAATCCCCAGTAATTTCAGAATACCACCCTCTTTAGCAAAAGACATAATTCGCAATCATACTGGGTAAAGACAGATAGCCATTACTTTCTTAATGGCCAACTCCCCAAAAAGGCTCGGTTAAGTGATCTCAACTAGCAATCTAATCAATTAAAATTGATAAGTGAAACACTTTTAACCCTTATTTCAGCAGGCCAACCTTTATTTCAGGGGGGTGGGATGTGAATTCCCAGCATAAAATTTAATTTCATTTCATGACTGCAAACATTCTCATTGCCCTGCTGGGGAGGTGCCTTTAAAGCAAGCTATTTCCCTTTCTCTCCCTGGATCAAATCAGAGAAAGACTGGTTTATGATTCTCTCCAGCCAACTCAATCAATTTAAACCCTTCCAGACATTCCTGAGGCCACTTCTCAAGTGTAAGAGGGCCACAGGAGATGGACATGGAGCAGAGTGGGGTCATAGCTTCTTTGTTTTTCCAAGAAAGGGAAACATAAACGAGCACAAGCACCAGGAAGACCAAAAGAAACTGGACAAGCAAGTCTCCACAGCATCCTCACAGACTGAGAGCTATCCGCGTCAGGCAGCAGGCTATGTTCCTTTCAGGCATCATCCCATTGAATGCACAGGCCACACAGACTACAGATTACTGGGTGCAGTTACCTAGCAGGTACTGTGTTTGGTCACATTATATCTCACTTACTCCTCAAAACGATCTGGCAACAGAGAAAGACCATTCCCATTTCGCAGATGAGGAAATGGTGCTGGGAAGTTTTAATCGTCTGCTCAAGAGAATACAGAGCAGGGCAAGGAAAGCTAGAAAGCCTATACTCTATGGTCCGTATCAAGATTGCTGCTGTTTATACAGCTGAACAGTTTCGCCAAAATGAATTGAAATACACATGAAAGTTTGGTGAATTTTACTGTGTATAAATTATATCTCAACAGAGCTGACTGGAAACAATGACAACGACAATGTATCAGACGGTGGCCATCGGCTATTTCTGCCTGCCTGGCTTCTACCTCTTCTCTGAGATTATCTTTTGAAGGCCCCTCCTTTCTCATTCTCAGCCGATAGAGTTCAGAAAGAACTGACCTTACTGCTCAACCCCAGGGCTGGCTATGTGATCCCAGATGAGCCTGCCAGTGCCTCCTATTCCTCTGACCACTGCTTGGTTCAGGGTTGTCCTACAATCCAAGCCAAGCTAAGGAAGGTTACTCCAGACCTCTACATAACTTATGTAGAAATAACAGCCCTCTTCCATCAGGGCTGCTTAGCTGGTCTGGCAAATTCTGAGGCTGTCTGTGGCCATCTTCCCACTGCTTGGTGCAAGCCCTCCTGAAGATGAAACTGCACTAGAGGAAAAAGCAGCTGAGAAATGGAGAAGGGTAACTTCCTGATGATACTGTTTGGGTATCCAGATCCAGTCATGTCTGAAGACAGAATCACTCCTAGACTTTCCAGTGACATCAGCCAGTTCCCCATTTTTTCCATATGTCAGCCTGAATTTGGGTTTCTGTCTCTTAGAATCAAAGGCTCCTAATTTACCACAGTGCTTTTTACAATTAGAAAACTATGCTGTCCTTTAGAGTGCACATACCCATGACAAATGCAGGAAAGAGGAAGCTGTAAAAATATGAGAAGGGTTCTGGGAACATGACCAGGCTTTATAAGTATTATCTCCTTTTTTTGTTGCAGTGCTAGGGATTGGAACCCTGGGCTTCATGTATGGTAGGCAAGTGCTCCACTCTTGACCTAAACCCCATCCCACTCACTGTCTCCTTTAATACTTGCCTCTTATTGCCAGTGAGCACCCTGAGGCCCTGCCCAGTGAATAAATAGGCCAAGGTTATAAGAAAAGCACATGATTCCCTGGCTGCCAAAGCCTGCATGTTACCTATACACTCGTGATTTGCTTTTTGCAAGCTTTCTTTCATTACAGAAAAATCCTTTTATAGCTAGAATCATACAGGAAACTCTTAACAAACAATACTATCAAAGCAGTGCTGTTGTGGCCACATGGAGGGCATGGGCTCTGTAGCTACGCTCATTCCTGCACAGCTTCTGATCACTCTGCACGCATGTTCCCGCAAAGCTCCTGGTCCCAAAAGGCAGAATTCACAGGCCAGTTTCAAGGTACCCACATCTGAGGCTCTTTCCTTCAGAACTTTCATAGGATGTGAACACTGTGCATAGTCATACGCTAATGGCAGTACAAAATGCAGGTCATGCACATGCCCTCCCACTGGTGTGTCCTGTGTCCCCCGGCCCCTTGGTGAGACTCAGGCTGGCCAACTCACTCAGGTCTAGGACGTCATCGGTTTTGATCAAGTCTTCCTCCCGAGTCAATGGCAGCTGGGTCTCGGGCTCCCCTTGCAGCTGCAGTGACAGGGAACGCAGCATGAAGAACACACGGATGGCCTGGACAACAGTGCAGAGTAGAGACATATGAAATGGCAGCAATGTTTCAGTGAGGTAGCCACATCAAGACACGGCACAGTGATTTGATTAAAAAGAATGAAAGGAAGGAGACAAAACAAAGCCCACCTTTCTAGCATTGTGGTTCTAGTGTACTCAGAGCAAGGCTCAAGTTCATAAGGCAGCAACTTGCTTTCATTACTTATGGATCAGCTTAGAGTATCTTTCCCTCACCTGTCCCCACAGGATCTGTTCCCCAGCTCTTGTGATCCTCACCACACATTCTCTGCACAGCAATCAGCCCCACTTCACAGCCAGGCAATCAGACCAAGGGAAGGGAAGTCACTTGCCAAGGCCTGCTTCTAGGGAGGGTTAGAACCAGGCCTCTTCCAACTGAACCAGAGGGGCTACTGAAAACCAAACCAAGTGCTTCAGCAGGGAGACAAGGGATAAGGTGTGCGTTAGCTTCAGAGCTGGTGACAGAGCTAACTGAACCTTGTCCCTGCCCCTGCCTGGCAAGTCCCTCCACATCTCAGTCCTCAGCCTTATGACTGGGAGTACATAGTGATAGCAAGAGGCCAGTTACCTGGCCAAGTGTGTGTGACACCCCTGTGAGTCCTTCAAGCTTTTCTAGCCAGTTCTCTGTGGTAGAGGCAGCTCCACTAGCGTAAGGATTCTTGGCCCATGGAAGAGGTATGTGTCAGAGTCCAGTGTGGCCATCAGGCATTTCCAGAAAGCAGGAAAAAGGCAGAGTTCCCAAGAAGCCAATCAGTCAAGTTTGCGCAGGAAGTAACCTTTAGCCATGGAAAAGGGCTTGCCACCAACCAGAGCCAGATAGCAGAGGGGCAGTCCACATCTGAGAACATTCTCATCCCCTCTCTGATGCAGAGTGGAGGGGCCTGACTGAGGGACATAGCTCCGGAGTCAGATAGGTCTACATTGAATTTCCAGCTCTGCTGGCTTCTGTGAACTTCATTTTCCTCATCTGTGAAATGCACATAACAATTGCTAACTTAGGGTTGCTAGGAGGTTGAGATAATGCTGGAGGGGAAGCAGTTGGCACGGAGCTCCATAAAAGGGCCTCAACCCAGGTACTTAAGGGTAGAGAAGGCCATGGGGACAAACTACTGGTGAGCAACATAAAGATGAATTCCTGTGTACCTCTGGGCTTTCTTGTTTATCACTCCAGTGGTAATTAACTGTTGTTCTCAGACTATGTGAAGAAGGGAAGCTGCCCTTTCTACAGCAAGATGCCTCCCCATTTAGGAGGGACAAATTCCTGCCTGCAAACAGTTGAGCTCATACTGCTTCCTGATGAACCAGGCAAGGACACTGATGAGCTACCTGTCTTAGCCTCAAACTGCTGAGAGACTTGGACCAGGTCCCTTGATGAGAAAACAAAGAGCATTCCTACTGCCAGGGACTGTTCTGAAGTAAGCAGTTGTTTCTGTAAAAACTACAAAGGAAAATAAGCCTTCAGGTTGTGATGGTGGTGGCATTAGTATGTCCTGAGTGGTCTAACACTTTTTAAAAGTATAATCTTCATAAAGATGTCTGCAACCATCAGAAGATATAGTTTCACTAAAAAAAAAAAAAAATCAAAAAAGTAGCTAGTAAGCACCTACTGTGAGTGCCTTACTATAACTTTAAGACTTCAAGCAGGAAGACAGGGAGCTGAGAGTACAGAATGATGTTGGTTCAAGCAGTTGCAAAGGGGCTGAGACTCAGTAATGTCAGATGCTTGTGTCACTTAGCCCAGTATATCAAGAAATGACAATCCCTGTACCAGCTGAGTACAGAGGGCCCAAGATATGGGTGGTCGCTGGAAATATCCGGCAGTTTGAGTTCTCAAATTAGGAGTCATGGTGCTAGGGGTTGAGGTTTATAAAAATAAAAAGGCCCATCTTGAGTAGGTGAGAGTCAAGATGATGCTTCATTTCTATATCAAATCCCATTACTCGCAGGGCTGTGAAGGCAGAACCCAAACAGGATCACAGCCAGGGAATGAAACTAGAACTGTGAGGGGCTTCTTTAGCTCAACAACAGAAAAACTGAGGATTTCCCCGTGAATACAGAAGGAGTTCAAAATTGGTTTCTAATGCAGGCTTTACACTATTAACACTTGCTTTTTCTCTGCAAATGACAAAGACATTTCCAGGAATACAAACAAGTGTAAAAGTAAAGTAATTTAAAAGATAAAATAAGCCAGGTGTGGTGGCTCATTTCTGTGATCCCAGTACTCAGAAGGCTGAAGCAGAAGGGTTTCAGTGAGTTAGAGGCCAGCCTGGGCTACACAGTGAGTTCAAGACCAGCCTGAACTACATAGCCATCCCCTGCCTCAAAAAACAAAAAAAACCTGGGGATTTAGCTCAGCGGGATAAGCACCTGCCTTGCAAGTACGTGGTCATGAGTTCGATCCCCGGTACCGATAAAAAAACAAAACAAAACAAAATACCCAAAACATATATCTATATGTATATCTATCTATCTACATATACATATATAAGCATACAAAAGAATATAACACACATAAAATAAAATCATAATATTTTTCTTCTTTCCTGCCCCCAGTCCCAAGAGAAGGCAGAATGCACAAGAAGCTCCAAGGCTATGAACAGAAGAGGCAGAGTCCTATAGAGCAAGGTGCTCCTCATGGGTGACCACTGGGCTCCCACTGGACTCTACAAGGACCTTGTGGGCATGGTGACCAGTCTCAAAACTTCTGAAGTCCATAAAAGGATGCTAAAACCAGAGGATGAGGGGCCTCAGATTGCCTGTGGCTTGTCAGGGACTGTGTGGGTTTGTATGGTGTTATCTTACTCTGGACTTTTAATGACCCTGTGTGGTTGCCATGCTACAGAGAGAAACCAGAATTTGGGGATGTTAGGCTGCCTGCCCCATGTCACTCAATAATTTCTTTCTGGTTCTATGTTCTTTCAATCACACTCATTGGGCGGAGTGGGAGCTTCTAATCTTTAAGGTTTGGGATTCCCATTTTATCTACTAGTTTGCTTTGCTAAATAAAAATGCAAACCTAAAAATATTACTAAAAAGAAATGAAAACTTACTATTCTTTCATAGACTACCAGGAAGACTGACTCTGGAAGACAAAATTAACTTTTGGAAGGATTGGGGGGCAGGTGAACAAGTTCGAATGTAAAAGAAGAGATGTCACCAGTTTCCTTGCCTGCATGAATCTGGAAGCAAACTCTGGTCAGGTAAGTGTCTCTGGGGCTCAGTCCCATGAGTAGGGCAGGAGGGTAGCTCTGGAGTCAGGCAGACTGGGCTCAAGCTGGAGTTCGTGTGAGTACATGAATTCCCAAGCCCAGGCTGGTGCTCTGGAAGTAGAGGCACCAGGGGAATCTACCACAAAGGTGCATAAAATGGCATGGAAGTGCTCTGACCCCTGGGGCAGGTCCTGGAACAAAAGTTCAGTCCTCATCCTCCCACTTCCCTGCTGCATTTGCAAGCTGCTCAGTACAGGCGATAGTCACCCAGATTAGAAGCGCATCAAGGTGCGGAAATGGCTGTGAAAGTAAGTCATTTTAAAAAGTGCTGAAGCAGTTTAACATGGCACAGCCTATTGGAAAGTAATGTGGCAATGTTTAGAGAGGCACAAAAAAGCATTCATACCCTTTGAACCAGAAATTCCATGTCTGGGAACTTATCCTAAAGAAATAATTCAAAAGAAAGAAAACACTATATTCATGAAGTGATTCTTTACAGTTTAGTTGAAAATAATGTAACAGTGGAAGCAACTAAAGTATCTACTAAAAGGAAAAGAGCCCAAGTAAATGGTGGTAGAAATCACCTCTATACAGTCATAAGGAATAAGACTTGTTAAAACTGTATCATGCAGCCCAGGGGCAGAGCACTTACCTAGCATGCATGAGGCCCTGGGGTTCATTCCAGCACCAAAACACAAAATAAAGCAAAACTATATCACAACACAAAAAACTTCTTGGATCACAGTAAAGAGAGCGACAGAGAGAGATCGTGTGGGAGGGATGAAAGGAAGACCATGGTACACTCTCTTTGCCAATAAGACAAGATGTATTTGCAAACAAAATTGGGAGGAGACACAAAAATGTCTAAGTCATTTGTTTAACATGATAAAATAAGGAGCAGTTTTTTTCTTACTTTTGAAATGCTCAGATTTTATTATATATATTTTTTAATGTGTAACAGCCAAAAAGTAAAGTAAAACATTCCGTTTCTTTAAAGTTTAAACTGCTTGTGGACTAAAAGGGAACAGGGAAATAGAATGTGGGGACAAATAAAATGAAGTGCACGTACATTTATTGCATAATGGCTTCCAAGGTAACTACAGAGCTTAAATTCAGATTTTGATATTTATCAAAAGCCCTCCTCCTAACTCTCTTTTCCCCAGCACTAAGCCTTAGTAGATTTAGATGATTAAAGAGCCTCTCTCTTGTCCACCTACAATGCTAGAGTGCTCCACCACCATCTAGCCAACACCTTCTGAGTGCTTTCCGTGAGGCACTGGACTTGCTCTATCACAGCGGAACTCTTACCATTGTGGGGAACAGCTGAGAGGCAGGACACAGAACTTCAGGCAAAAAGAGATTAAGTCACAAAGCTAGAGCTGGGCCTTAACCTGCAGTGGTCTGACTTGTGAATTTGAACTGTTTCTTAACCATCTCTCTCATCTGCTCCCACACATGGGTTGGGTCCAGGGCAAATTCAGAGTTCTCTTGAGTGTTCTCATTGGATCTCTTTATCTCAAAATGAACTTTCCCTCAAGGCTCAAGTAACACAATGGGACTTTTGGTATTTAGTCTTACAGAATATTAGTTGTTCACTGTTCCATCCTTACATTTTATACAGTGCTTGGCACCTATAAAAGTCTCAAAAAATGTGTCTGATGAAAACTAAATGGTGTACTGTATAATGTACAAGCGGGAAAGCAACTTTATTGCCAGATGCTTCCCCGGGACTGCCAAGCATACTGCCTCCTTTGTCATCCTTTCTCTCTTCCTTTCTGTTCACTGGCTCCCCTCCTGGTTTCCTGCCCACATCACCCCTACTTTGCACCTTAGGACGGCATGGCCTGACCCATCTGGAAAGTACTCCCTTCACTCTGTCTGGCTCCTTCTCACCTTACACGGGTTTCTGCTCAGAGGTAACTACAGATCAGCTTTCTCTGATTGCTCTGCCTAAAACTGAATCCCTCACCCTGTCACATCATGCCACAACCTTCCTCCAGAGTCCTGATTGTAGCCTGCTATGACACCTTTGGTTGTTTAGGAGCTGGTGCTCTGGTAAAAAGACAGGTCTAGACAGCAGGGATCTCTGTCTTGGTCCCTTCTGTACCCCCAGGCACAGCACTATATTTGCCACACAGGAATCCAGAAGCTCTTTGACAAATGTATGAATTAATAATTTGTTAAGTTAGGAGTGATTACCAGTAATGACTGTTTGACTTCTTTAACAAGTCCTTAAGGGAAAAAAAATGATAGGGTTTCTAAAAATGACCAGCCTCCTAAAAAACTGTAAAAGTACTTGATGAAAAAAGGAATCCAAATGGATAAAATGGCATGTTCTCTGGATACAGGCAAAAACCTTGAAACAAACCACTTAAGGCCTCAATTGTCTGGTAAACCATATACTTTTTTAGCTCAAACTCGCAGCACACCACTGTGTTCTGATTTATGAAATGGGCTTGAGGAGCTAAGCTTCTGGAGTCCAGTTTCCTTATGGCAGGAATGGATGGAGTTGAGAGGCCAAAACTCCTTTTCAGAAGCCAGCCTCCTTGTCTCTGTCTCTATCTATGTCTCTATCTCTATCTCTGTCTCTGTCTCTTTCTCTCTCTTTCTGTGGTGGATTTAACTAATGGTCAGCTTGTAACACCCGCTGAACTGAATCAGCATGGTGCGGAGTATGGAAGGCCCACCTGAGGATATCTGCCAACAGCATAAAAAGAGAATTGGAGGGGAAGATGGTGTGCTGCTGACTCTCCTGGAGAAGCTTGTCACACTGGTTTTCCTGATATGAACTCAGGTGTTACTGTCAGAGAAGCTTGGGTCCTCACTGTTGCTGAGGATGGCTGCAGTTCTTTTCAGTGGAGATCTGGTCCTTACCTTGAGCTTCCTGGCTCCAGCGCAGATCTCTCAGCTTGCTGGCACAGATTCTTCATCCCACTGGCACAGACTTTCTAGATTTCACCACACTGACATTTGGGCCTTCCCAGTGCAGATTCTTGATACACACTTGCATGTGACATTGTCATGAGCTCTAGGCCTCCAGCTAGACTCCTGGAGGACACTGCTATGGGCTCTAGGTCTTTGGCTGAACTCATGAAGGATTTTTTTTTTTTTTTTGACTTTTTGAGATAGGGTTTTACTATGTAGTTCAGGCTGTCCTTAAACTCGTAGAGATCCTCCTGTCTCAGCCTCCTGAGTACTGGGACTACATGTGTGCTACCATGCCTGTCTTCATGCAGGACATTGTTGTGGGATGCAGGCCCTCAGCTGGATTTTTTGGGTCTCTAGTTCCTGAAGAGATCTCTTGCACACTTCTGTATTTTACTTTTTGGGTGAATATTATAAAATAATCCTGTATATTATGTGTCCTGTATTAAATCTATTTCCTTGTATACTCCAACTACAACAGATTTGGTACCTGAGAAGGGGGGTTGTTGCTATGACTATACCTGACCATATGGTTCAGGAGTCTTTGATACTGGTTTGTGGGAAGCATTTGGGAAGCTTTGGAGATGCCACCTGAAAAATGTAGTTGGAATGCCTTAGGCTGTACTGTGTGGGAGATTCTGGTCAGAACTCCAAAGTCCAGAAAACTGGTGAACATGAGGTTCAGGAGGTTTCTACTGAGAAGAAAGACTGCATTAACTGTTGGACTTCAGATAGTGTGTTACAGCTTGGCAGAAAGTTTGTCTGCATTTTGCTTGTGTCCAGAGACTTTGCCTGAGACTGGGATTAAGGGTGATTGGACTAATTAATCTAGCAGAAGAAATTTCATGGTAGTCTAATGTTGAGGTGGTGGCATGGCTACTGTTGAAGGCTTTTAGCCAGAGCTATGTTGAGAATCAAGAGCAAAGACTCTAGTAGAATGATTTAAAATTCTGTGAGTTTAGCCAAAAAGAAAGCTCTAGTAGAGCTGTGGACTGAAAAGATAGAGCATAGGAGAGCCTGTTTGCTGAGAAAGAATAGGAAAATAGATAAGATGGCTTCAGGGCATCACAAGAAGCAGTAGGACTTCACCCTTTGCAGCCTCAAAATTACAAAACTAAAAGAAGAAGAAAGCTGCAGCGTACCATCTTCCAGAACAGCAGTAGCCTAGAGAATTTTTTTTTCCCTAGGATTGGATTCTAAGTGTTCAGCAACCCAGGCACTTGACCCCTATAGTCAAGTGAGAAGGAAGCCTGGCTACTGCTCCTACTTGCAGCAGAACTTGGCATCATTGACATGGTGCTAGTTTTAGGTGTATGCAGAATGGATGAGTTGTGGGATCAGGAAGGCTTCCACCCAGATTTCACAAGAAGGCCTGGGAGGCCAAGCAGTGTGTCCCTGAGTGAGCAGTGTGTGAAGCTATGAATGGAAAGCCAAAGGTGCAGTGGTGATTCCAAAAGTTTGGAGAAGCCAGGAATATGGGTCATTTGAGGAAAACTGCAAGGAGGGAGCAAAGCCAGTCCAAGAGAGAAGCCAAGTCCTTTGGAGTTCACACCTTGCCATAGATTGTCTCAGATGTTGTACATGGAACTACAGGACTTAATGTGTTCCCTACTGAATTTTGAACTTGCTTTGTTCCCATTCCTTTGTATCCTCCTGCCTGTAACTTTTGGAATAGAAATGTCTATCTCGTGCTGTTAAATATTGGAAATGCTGAACTTTCTTTTCATTTGTACAGCTAAGAGTTTGCCTTAAATCTCAGAGGAGACTTTTGACTTGGATTTTTCAGCAGTGCTGAATCTGTCAGGATTTGGGCAACTCTCAGAGATGTATTAAATGCTTTTTATATAAAGGTATATGAATCTATATTGAATCTATAAGTGTGTATGATTGATTCATAGTGCAATGCTGGAATTAACGGCAGGTGACTGCTGGATCAGCCTACTGACTGGATTGGCACTGCCCTAATTCTGGTAGACCAGGTAAAATATAAGGGACAGAAAGAGGCTTATCTTGCTGCCCTTTGCTGCTTTTGCTGTCTTCTGCTACTATCTACTGTTGCCTCTCTGCCACATGACACCCAGCCTTGGAGCTTGCTGATTATGACTGAAACCTCTACAAACTGAGCTACATAAACCATTCCCCTTTAACTTTGCGTGTTGGGTATTTTGTCTCTGGAATGGCAGAAAAGTAATAATACTCTTTCTCTTTGTCTCTGTTTCTCTCTCCCTCAGTTCTGAGGATTAAACCTAGGGCACTCTACCACTGAGCAATATGACCAGTGATTTTAATTTTATTTTTAAATTTTTTATTAGTATATGGTTGCACACATAATTACATTTCTTGTGTGGACTTGGTACATGTACATAACACATCTTGATTCTATTTTCATTTTCTCCCCTTCCCCTTCACTGGATCTCCTCATCTGACAAAGATCGATCTCCTTACTTCCTATCATGTATCTTTTATTTTTCTCTTTATTTATATTTTGGGTCTCTCATGTAAGAGAAAATATGGGACACTTAAGCTTACATGTCTGATTTAATTTCAGTTAACATTATGGTCTCAAGGTGCATCCATTTTCATACAAATAACTCAAGTGTGTCCATGTTTATGGCACAGTACACTACATTTCTTTATCCATTCATCTGCTAAGGGATATATATCCTGTTTCCAAGATTGAGCTACTATGGATTGTGCTGCTATAAACATGAATATACATATATTGCTGTAATATGATGACTTTAACTCTTTTTGGGAAGACATCTAGAAGGCAAATAGCTGGGTTGAATGGAATTTTTAGTTTCAGTTTTTTGAGGAATCTCCATACTGATTTCCATAGTGGTTGTACTAGTTTACATTACCACTGACAATGTTTGATGCAAAGTCTCATTAAGTTGCTCAGGTGGGACTTGAACTTGTAATCTTCCTGTCTCAGCCTCCTGCAGTGCTGGGATTACAGGTGTGTACCAACTTGCTAGCTTGATTTTTGAAATCACAAAAGGGAAGTTTTTCTAAAGCAGATGAATTTGCTTTGAGGGGCCTGTCCTATTTTTATTTCATTCTACTACTCAGGGTCTCTGGGACTCTAGTGCCAATTTTTAAAACTGGTTAGACACACAAAGGCTTAATTAGGAGGCACCAGAGAAGCCCAGGTACTCCTTAGGAGCTCTGTCTGTGTTTCAGTCAGCCATCTGGGCTATGCATTACATCTGGGGCAAGAAAGGTGAGCAGCATAGCCCTGAGCTTGCAACTATGTGAGATGTGAGGGCAAAGAAGAGAACTATTACCATAATGGGCCTGACAATGGCCTTCAGTGTGCATGACTTACCTAAAGTCCTCACAATAACTTTGGAATGGCAGGAATATTCAATGCTATAGATGAAGATGATCATCTAAACACAGAGCCTCCTTTCTGCAACATGCCTGATACCTTACCCCTAATTCTCCCATTTTTCTTGTGTGCATAGGCATCTGCCCCTACCCAGCAAGGCATGATGTCATGAAATAGTGTTAAGAGGTAATCGCCAAGGTTTTCATCAGCTCCAAGGCTCCCCAAATGGTACCTGCCAGCCTCTCCCCGACTGGCCTCATGACTTTCTACTCTGCCGCAGCTGTTTGGTGATGCCACAACGTGGCTTTGCCTCCCCCAGTGCCTCGTCCACTCATGTACAGTATTGGCTTAATGGCCACCCTCTCTGGTGCCTGTTCCCTTGGAGATTAGAAATTTGCCCTCATGCCACTTTAGTGACAGTGGGCTAGATGGACTGTGCTATCTTTCCTACTCTGACCCTTTAGACCAATTCCTTGAAGATGGAGTTGTGTTTTCAATATCCCTGTGTTCAGGGGCTAGGAGATATGATGACAGATGCAGTAAGAAGCAAGGAGTCAGAATGCTTAGGGCCTGGGCTCTGGAGGCCATATGGCTTGGGCCATTGGATGAGTAAGCTCCTGACAGCCTGGGTGACTTCAAGCAAATTGCTTGACCTCTCCTGTCTCTCAAATGCTTCCTCTGTGAAATGTGGCAATGGTGCTAGGCTGTGAAAGTAAATAAGGAAACCCCTTGTAAAGAATAGATATGAAGGAGCCACTTTATAGTAAAAAATATTCATTTATAGAGTGGCTAGAAAAGGCTGTGAACCAAGAACCAAAAGAAGGCAATATTTGGGCCCTACACCTGTATCTCAGAGCTTCTGTGGCAGGGCTCTTCTGGCCTTGGGACACTGCTGCCCCAGCAGTAGGTGGTCTGCTGGTATCACACTGGGAAGTACCTCCTAGGCTAAGCAGTGAGGGGTAAACTTACCAGCATAGAGGAGTCACCAGCATGCTTCCCCCTTTTCAGAACTAGTCTTTCAGTGAAAGCTGAAGATGCCAAGAACAGACACTACTGTTCAAACAAACTGTGTTTGTGTGCCTGGCCAGTGGGGGAGACAGTATAGAAGAAAGGTGGAAGCAGCTGGGCAGGGTGGGCCTGTGGTGAGTCTGTGGGTTTGCTCAGACAGCTCAGAATGTGGACAGCCTCAAGATATATGGGTCCCACTTCCTCTGCACCCCACCCTCTGCTTTCGAGGCAAAAGTGCCAGCAGGGTGGAGGCAGGTTGCAGATTCCTCTTGGTCTGAGGTCAAACTGCAGGTCACTCCTGCTTTCCAAAATCCCACTAGAAGCACCTCTTTCACTCTAGCACACAGATTAATTCATAAGATGTGGGCTGATAACTAGAACTGTGTGCAATAAATTCCTCTAAATTATCCACTGATATTCACATCTCTAGGGAATGATTTTCTAGGAAAAGGCTGTGGTGCTTTCTAAGAAAGAAACTGTGATCTTACAAAGGAGATAAAATACCATGAATAGCCGGGCTGAGACCGCTTCCTAGAGCAACTCACTTCAGCAAAAAGTGCTGATAAGGGAAGTGCCTGCTCCAGCTGCTTCTAAGAACTCTCTGCTCTTCACACTCGCTTCTCCCACAGGCCCATAAGATTCACAATTTCACTTGCGTGTGCCTTGCCCCAAGATGAGCTAGATACTTAACATCACGCCATCTCTGGGGGTTATGAGATCTCTGGGCTTAGATTTCACACCAATTTCACCTACAGTGGCTGCTCTGTGCTCTGCCCTCAATTCACAGAAGCACTACCTCCTGGCTTCCGCTCCCTGAGCTCAGGACTCAAGCTTTTCTCTGTGCTGTGAAGGCAGCCTGTCTGCAGGTGCCTGTGCAATGGGATTTCAGCTTCTGCTTGCCAAAGGGTAGCAGGTGTGTGGGAGAGGAGTGCTCCACTTTCTACCTCAGCTGTGCTGGAGGCAGGCTCCAGATGACCCATTACCCCTTCCTTCCTGGCTTGGAAGAGATTTGACAAATGGCTGCCCATGAGAGACAGGTCCAGCACTCACTCACCCGCCGGGTCTTTTCCACGTCGCCACATGGCAGCCGCTTCACAAAGTCAATGCCTGTCAGGGGTGTGCCTGTTGGAGGCAGCAGGATGGAGGCGTCCATCATGAGATATTCCACATTCATGGGTTTCATCTAGGAGAGACACCACAGGAAACCTCACTGAAGGTCCTTCCCTTGAGATGGAGGAGGGATGGGGGCAGGTCACACAGGCTGCTACCCACATCTACACAGAATCAGGGAGTGTTGTCAACTTGCGTTTAGAACACGACCAAGCTTCAGGCCTGGCATAACCGGGATTAACAATCCTTTGTGGCTTTCTAAATTGTAGATTTTTCCCTTATGAATCCAGAGAGCCACAAAGCCAATTAATTAGTGCAGGCTGCCTGCCTTTTCCTTGTGGACACTTAAGTACTTTCTGCCAAAGGCTTGATGTCTGCTACGCCAATCCTTGTGTTCCTTAGCAGGAGTGGTAGAGCCCCTTTTCTGCTCCACCTCCACCCTAGGCACTGACCTTCCAGCAGTGCCCTGTCAACCTTTCCCACTGGCTCACAGCACCCTCTGCTTTACTCTTTGTAGTCTTCCCAGGAAGTACTTTATAGCCCTCGATGGGGGACATGAACGCTGGGTCCATATACCTTTAGCACTGTACTGGGGCACTAAGGCAAGTGAGGGAAGCGTAAAAGCCAAGGTTTGGCTTTAGTGATGCCCCTCCAGTAGCACGTTAGGGCCTGTCTCCACCTCAGTTTGCTCAGAGGCTGATTTCCTAGGGACTGAGCTGAAGACTAACTTTAGCTCCCAGGCCTGGGGTGTGTCTACCTTTGTATCTTTCAAGAACATCACGGATTGTGGAGGACACATCACGAACAGTGGATTAAAACAAACCAGGAAAGATTTGTAGAGTAGGAGGGAGAAGAAGCAAATATTTTTTTGTACATGGACTTTGCATAAATCATTTTGCCAGGTATTTCTCATCCACCCTGGCAGCAATGTGGAGTGAGGCTCAATGTATTGGTGAAAAAAATCAAGGCTCAGAATTTAAGCAATCTGCCAAAGGTCATACAATTAGTAATCCAACAAAAGCAAGAGCAGGGGTATAGGAGCCTGAGATTTTCCATATCACAAATGGTACATGAATGCTACATTTTCAAACAGAAAACCAAGCTGTGGAGGATTATAGTGGAGAAGGGAGATGGAGGAATAAGATGGCAAATAACCCCTAATCCACTGCACTCTGATTAATCATCTGAAGAGAAGTCTGAGTTGCCTTCTACAGGGCTGGAGAATGTCAGGGGCTCAGTGCATCGATGGCAGAAAGGTAGTTAACTGCAGTGCATGTCACAAGGATGCCTGGCCACTGCAGTCTGTTGGGCTCTTCTGGAGCCTGTAAAAGAGTCCACACAGGCCTCAGATGCACAGTAACAGGGGTGTGATAAGGGGTCTGGACACCAGTGACCAGGCTAGGAAGCCAGGGAGGCATGTAGCTGAGTTGCCTGCTTTTTTTTTTTTTTGACACTTTAAACATTTAGGTTCATTATAAATGTCCCAATTACTCCACACTTTGGTGAGTAATGCCCATGCAAGGACAATTTATCATCTATTCATCAAGTGCCCACTTGGGGTTTGGTGCTGGAAATGCAGATTGATTAGGAACAATGAGACGGAAAGCTCTGATCTCCTGAGCCTATCACCTGCTGGGAAAGGAGGAGTGGTGCTGGCGCAGTGCACTGGCATCTTTTGCTACAGCAGCAAGGGAGAAGGCAGCACCATACAGAACAGGGTGGGGGGCTGGGAGGTGAGATGCTTTGCTCTGGAAGCCTGGCTCTGCCCCTAAAAGCTAGGACAGATTTGAGAACATTACTTGACCTCCGACTTCCAGTTTCCTCATCAGCAAGAAAGGAGGCAATAACATTAACCTTTGGTTGATATGAAGGTTGAGCAATTTAATATATACAATGTGCTTTATACTCCCAGCATGGAGCAAGTCTTCAGCTAACAGATCCCCTCCCCAGCACTATTCAAACCATAGCAAACCTTTCTGACCCATTTTACAGACACAGTGCAGAGGGAGTGAAGTAACCTGGACTTTCAGTGATGATGGGATCCAAAGGCTCCATTATACATTTTCTTCCCCACCAATCTTTGCCACTCATCAGAAGGCCCCAGAAAGACAGAGGCTCTGTGGATTTGGCAGGCACACAGGTGCATGTCAACTCAGCTGTGTCCCCAGCCTTTACTTACTGTCATGCTCCTGTATTCATCTTCAAACATATCTAAAAAAATTTCTTCCCCCTAAAAAGAAAGGAAGAGAGGAAGAGGTTATTCATATTTCATCCCCATAAACACAGAACTGCAAACTCTAGCTCTCGGCTTTACAGGCCATCTGTTTTTTGTTAGTGGGTTCTCGTAAATCGCCAGGAAGTAAAATACACACGTGAACATGAATACACATTCACATGAAAGACCAACTCTCAAATTGTACTGTTTGACATTTTTTCTTTTTAAAAAAGCATGTTGAGTTAGAATTGCTTTGTCAAAGCAGTTAGTTAGAAAGCACACCTGTAATCCCAGCACTCTGGGAGGCTGATCCAGGAAGATCAAAAGTTCAAGGCTAGCCTGGGAAATGTAGTGACTTAGCAAGACTCTGTTTCAAAATAAACAAATTTTTAAAGTCTTGGTTTCAACTCCTAGTTTAAAAAAAAGTACTTAGTATCATCTTATGTGAGAATGATAAGGGAAATAAGAAACCCTGGCTAAGTCACCATGTTAAAAATGTGAAGTTCTACATCTCTGGGAGGAAGAGTGTATAATTAAGAATACTTAAAACTAAAATTACATGGTTCTCTCTTTTGAGGCAAGCATTTGGGGTCTTGCAGGTCTTCAGGCTGAGGCTCTACCCAGGAGGTCCCCTTCAGGACAGGGTTGGGGGTAGGAACTTGGGTCTGAGACACATAGACCTAGGACCAATTCCCAGCCTACTTCAGATCTCTCTGTTTCACTGTAAGGATGGGAAAGCAAAAAGAAAACACAAACAAACAAACAAACAAACAAACAAAAAACAGGCCCATGTTCTTGGGTCATTCATTGTAAAGGTGAAGTGAGTTAATGTACATAAAATGCAGAGTGCAGAGCCTGCTGCTCAGTCAGAGCTGGAGAAATGTTAGTGCTCAATGGCACTGTCATCTCTGCTAGACAATGATGGTTAAAACTGTCCTGTCTCTTACGTTCTGGGGTCCACACACATGCACAGAGTCAGGGTGGGAAAAGGTACAGATCAGGGATCTCTTTTATACTTTTCTACTCATTAGAACACAGATGAATGTGAAGATTCTTCCATGGTATAAGGAGCACCAACAGAAATGGCAACCCCTGAACACATCCAAAAGCTCCCGAGACATTATACTTAGGTGTAGGTGTTATACAGACATAGGAGAAATGTAACTCCTGAACTGCTACGTGTCAGATATGCTGAGTTTGTGTTCCCTGAATGTGAAGAATGAATTCCAAGGAACAACAGAAGTTAAGAGTAGCAAAGACTGAAACATAGCTCCTGAGAGACAGGAGGGCTCCCAAAAATGGGCTGCCATAGAGTCCCCTTGTCAGGGCTAATTTATACAGCAAAGTCAAAATATGGGTACAGTGTGTGTCAAAGTATTACCAACCTATAGAATCACAGATATAGCTGCTTAGCTAATATTGACCCAACTGGGAAGTGAGTCAAGTAGCAAAGCTATATGGAGAGAACAAAGTCATTCTGGAGGAGAGATGGATCCGGACACTCTGGTCACCCACTTGGGTGACTTATCTCTATCCGGACTTTATTGGACTAGGTGATACTAACCACAACAGAATCTCAAGGTATTGCTTATTCCTCAGGAAAGCTTATAGTCCTGGCCACTGCATCTTTATCTTGAGGCCTGGCCTTCAGTGGATGTGCCACCAGCCACAGTTTTGGTGTGCTCTTGTCTTTTGTACTGATTCTCTTGAGGGCCCGTCCCTGTCTGACTGTTTATTAATTTCTACCTAACATAGCAGCCTATAATAATGGGATAAAGGCAATGAAAAAATATGGATGGGAGAAAGGAACCAAAATTCAAAAACATATCTCCTGTTGTTAATAGAAGAAAAGAGAATTGCCTTCAGGGAAAACGCCTGCCTTTATATCTTTCTGTTTGTTCAACTCAAAAGCTCTGGGGGAAGGGGGAATAAAACTTAGAGCAGCAATCCTGGAAAGAGTCAAAGACCACTAACTCAACAATGGGGTTTTTCCTTGCTCTGGGCTTGCTAGCAGGGGCATGTCCCCACTTAAAGGCCAAACTGGGATCTCTTCCCCACTGCATGGGGGCTCACAGGGTGCCACTCTTGTCTGGGCATGTCCACTACTGTAGCTGGATGGGGTCCATGGAACCTGTTGAGATGGGTTTCTAGATATAGAACCTGGTTTTATCTTAACAAACACTGACAATAATGGGTGGTGGCTTAAAAGATTCCTATAAAGAAACAGCAGCTTAAAAAGAATACAAATAATAAACCACAAGTGAATAACAGAAAACGGCAGCAATAACACCTTTTCCCATCTAGAAGGAACTGCATTAGCCTTTTAAGGAGAAATAACACTGTAAGATCTGAGGAGATCTGATATGGAGACCAAAATTCAGAACATTACTAGGAATATCTGATAAACAGATTAATCCAGCATGGTTGACAATAAGCCTTGCCTAAAGGTAAAACCTGAATGTTTATGTCTCCCCCAAATTTGTATGTCAAAATCCTAATCCCAGGGTGAAGGTATTAGGATGTGGGGTCTTTTAGAGGTGATTAGATCATGAGGGTGACCTTATAAAAGAGTCCCGAGAGACTATATGCCCCTTTGACCATGTGAGAACGTAGTGCAAAGGCACCATTTACAAGAAAGTAGGCCTCCTCCCAATACTGAATCCGCCTTGGTCTGAGATCCCTAAGTCTCTAGAACTCTGAGAAATAAATCTCTATTGCTGGTCGGCCACCCAGTCTTAACAGTTGTATGCCTTAAAATAAGAGCTAAACAAAATGGGGCTGAGAGTGTGCCTCAGTTGTAGAATGCTTGCCGAGCACGTGCCAGGTCCTGGGTTTGATTCTCAGAACTAAACCACACAACTTCCCCTCAAAACTACCCCCCTCCACAGCTATTTTAAAGTCATGGTTGTACCTTATAAAATCTCCCTAACCCCAATATAAAAGTTTAGGTCCTCCTGAGGTTTCTTAGTATGTATGTATATAATTAATATACATGTATTTAAAATCATAAATCACTGATAAGTAATTTTATATGTATTAGCATATATAACTCATGAACATTAGTTCATCAGGTATTATTCAGTTATATGTATATGATTTGTGATTTACATATAAATTCTTAAATACTCATAAGTAATTGATAAACTAATTGTCATAAAAGGAGTCCTTAAAATTTTTACCAATAAGAGAGCATGAAAAGTTCAGACACACTGGGCATGGTGGCACACACCTGTGACCCTAGCACACTGGGAGGCTGAGGCAGGAGGACCGCAAGTTCAAGCCCAGCTTGAGCAACTTAATGTGATCCTGTCTCAAAATAAAAAATAAAATAAACAAGTGTTGTAAATGCCCTGGGTTTAATCCTCAGTTCCAGGGGCAGGGTCACAGCTCTGAGAATATGAACCAAGCATTTTCATTTAGTGATCACAGATATGAAGAATAACTGAAGGCATATAACCTTCTAGTATCCCCTTTCTACAAGACATCGCAGACTTCCAGTCACCTTATAGAAATGCCGCACCAGGTGGACACTCTCTTCTCTTGCGCCCTGTTGAAAGAAAGAGTGTGTCTTATTGAAGCAAACAAGTCGGGCTCATTAGCAATTCTGCAGAGTGCATGTAAAACAGATGTTGGCTAATACCTTTAATACATACAATGATCCTTAGGGAAGAAGGGCAGAGGCAAAACTCAAAATGCAAACTGACAAAGGGCAGGCAATTCAAAGTGATAAGACGGAAAGCCTGAATGTACAATTAAATGTGTGTGCAGGGGTAAATAAGCCATTAATTACAAAATACAGAACTATTCTGTAAGTATGTGTATGCATATATGTGAGAGTGAACCTCCATAAACACACTTAAGCATCCACTATAGTTATTTTTTACCTCCTTACACTTCCTAAATTTTCTTTAAAAACATGGAAATAAGGTTAGGGGAATTATACAAACTATCAAAACTTCATAAATATATATTTTAGTGCAGAAATTACAAATAATGTGTATGTTTATATATGTATGAAAGTTTCATAATACAAAAGGAAGAATTTAAAAATCCCGCGAGCAAATACAGAATCAAATAATTGTATTGAGCTACTAAATACAAAGAGTAAGTGGATTAATCCTTCAAGCTAGTCTCAGCTGAAAGGAGCTTCCTTCTGGACAAGTGAAATGGAGTGGGGCTCCTATCCTATCTGGCTTCGCTCCTGACCTCTTCCACTCTCCTGGGCTCACGGGAAAGGGGGAGAGGGGAGGCCTCACCTCCAGACAGGCCAGGTGCACGTCCTTTATGATACAGCCAGAGCTGGTCAGGACTTGCTGCTTCAGGAGCAGGCAGCTCAGCTCCAGTGTGGCCAGGCGGATCTTCCCATCTGTAGAACACAGCAGATCAGCCTTACATCCCCAGGAGCATGGAACACAGGCTCTGGGCCGCCTGCTGTGAGGCTAACAGGCCTGACAGTAGATCAGTCAGAGTCTTATCCAGCGGAAACACAGAGAGCCCCATATGCCAACCCCCTTCCCAATCAATTACAATTCAAAGTTCCCAACAAAGCTGCTTATGCACCATATAGTGTTTTAGATCAAGAATGTACCCCCAAATGCCCCATGTGCCCACAGATGGAGCTTTTGGAAGGTAATTAAATCATGGGGGTGATACAGATAGATGACTTGATGTTAGGAGGTGGGGTCTGGTCAGAAGAAGTAGTCACTGGGGACGTGACCTGGAAGTGTCTATCTCCCTTCTTGGCTCTTTTGCTCTGCTTCCTGGGTCATGACTTGAGCAGTTTTCCTCTCCAGACCCTTCCACCATGCTGTTTCTGCCTTGGAGCCAGCCAACCATGGACTGAAACCTCTAAAACCCATGAGCCCAAATAAACCTCTCCTACAAGTTGTTAGTGTCAGGTATTATGTCAGTAAGGAATACCAACCAACTAGGTCTCTGAAGTCCCTTTATCAGGGAGAGGGGAGGTAGAAAAGAGGCTAAGTGATGCAAAAGCCTAGGAAGCAACTCTCTGCGGGCTTACTGTTGCTTCTGTCTAGCACTTTTTTCCCATCTCCAGGAATGACATCACTCTTTCCTCTGAAGAGTCTTTCTCCCAGTACCACCCTGGGTCATGTGATTTGGGTGGTACTGGTCCCCTTTCCAAGGCTAGGTGTATTATCCAGGTGGGGCAGGGTGTTACATTCCCAGGGTGGCAGTGATCAGGTGGCGACTGGTGAGGAGTCAGTCAGGGCCAGTGAGGTTCAATTCTAAGGCTGGCTGGAAGTAGGAATGGGTGGGCAAGAGCCTGACCTTGTATGGCCATGGAGAAACCAGAAACACTGGTGGGCCCAGTGGGGCACATGCATTGTAATCCACTGCAGCCACCTCCTCACCTGGCCAGTGTTTTCAATCTCCATAAAGTATTCTGCAAACAGTTTTGAGCTCTCCCTTCCAAAGTGTCTGCCACAGAGCATGTGCAAAGCTCCAGGACACAAGACAGCTGGAGAAGCTTGAGGTTTACCTTGCCAACTCAGAAGGCAGCAGAGTCCAAACATAGTCTTGGAAACATTTGAGCCTCTAGATCTAGCTGTGCCTCAGGCCAGACCCTGACAGCTTTTACTAGCCAGCATGGCTTTGTTTCTGCTAGAACTATTTACAGTAGTCTGAGGTGGATCTCTATTAACTGTAACCAAGTCCTGCCTAACCCAGCTTGCTATGCTAACCTGCTGTGAGCCAGGCAGGGTGCCAGGTGCTTTATGTATAGCTTCTCAAGAAACATGTATAAAAACGCATTGCAATGGGTGCCTCTAAAAACTGACACTTAGAAAAGTGCAATGACTTGCCTAGGGCCTCACAACTGGGCAGTGGCAGACTTCAAGTACTCTGCATGCCCAACCCACATCTGCCACCTCTCAAAGAAGCATCTGCAAATGCTCAAAGAACAACTGCTCTTATGCAAACCTCCCCATGAGTCTTTAAGCTTATTTCTAGGCAAGGTCTTGGCAAGAAAAAGCCAGGGAGGAAGGAGTCTCCAGATCATTCCTCTGAGCATGAATACATTAGGAACCAGGATGAGCCACTGGGGAAAACCCCATGCAACTCCATTGCTCTTTCTGTCAATGTCCTAAAAGTCAGAAAGAAACAAATGAGATGAGAGAATCCATGCTTAAAAATGAATAGCTACGTGAATACAAAATAGGTCTTCTTAAGCATCGTATAAACCCCCGGAACCACCCCAGAAAAACACTGACCAGCCTCCACTCAATGACCTCTTCTGGCCCCATGACTAACAGTTTCTGGTCACTGTTGGGCCTTGTTGGGTCAGTGTACCTTGGAGCAGTCTTACTTCTGCCCGTCCCTGTGCCAATCCCCTTTTCTGGCCCAATTAGCCAAGTCTGCCTTGTATTACACTGCCCCCTCAGGGACTGCTGCTGCTGCCTGAAGGGAAAGGAATGTGATCTTCCACCCCAAACCCTGCTACCTCTGCAAGGTCCTGCCAAGGAGCTGACCCCTATTCTTACTGACTCACCCAGAGAGGAGGGCTACAAACACTAGAAAAACTGGCAAGAGAGGGGCTGAGTGTGGAGCAGAAGAGATGGTTTCAGGGGTAGGGGACAGAAGGAGGTGACCCAGATAAAGACATGGTTGTAGTACTGGTGGACCCGGACATGCCAGGGGGAGTAAATGAGATTTGCCTGGATTCTCAGAAGGACCAGATCCAGAGCCCTGTGGTGGTGGTACACAGTCTGGGGACCCAGTCCCGCTGACTCCATAGCCCTGTGACAGATAACACCCCCAGGCCTGCACCTGGCTGGGCAGCATTATTCATGATCCTGATGAGTCTTTCAGCCAGTAGATGGTTGTAGGTCGTCTTCTCGGCCACATCTGGCACTGGCAGCTGGATTCGCTCTAGCTTTTCGGGATCCATGCCTGGAATGAAAATGAGAAAGATGTGAGCACCAGTGCCTCACTAGGATACCGGGCCCCCTCCCTGAAAGGCCTGCAGAACAGGACTTTGTCAGCAACCCACAGTCCATCGTTGTGATTTCTTTAGCCCCGGTTGCTGCCTGTACTGTAATGTATGTCCAAGTTTTCTGTATATTGAACTCCTATAAATGCATTAAAACATACGTTTTCTATTACTACTTATGAATGGGAAGTCACCCCATATGCAATTATTGACAGTAATTATAAAAAAATTTGAACAATGATTTTACACTCTGGCCAGTGATAGCTCTACTCTTTGAGACCCAAGGGATGCTCTCTCTTGGTTAAAAAGAGACTGGCAGACACTTATCATTGTTGAGGACAGTCTAACACCAAATGGTGACATTCTCCTGGACCAGCGGTGGAGAACCAATGACACATGTGTTATTGTGTTTTTCTTTTAAGGCCCAAGATGTTAATGTACGAATTATTTTTTTCTAAACTATAACCTCAGTATTTAGGTTTAATTGTAGTGTTGGCACCTTGTGGTAAATGAGGTAATGAGGTTTGGGTTGTAGTTTGGCACTCGGTCTTCAAGATTCACCATCACGGTCTCAGACATAAGAGGAAATGGAAGAAGGAGTGCATTTCAGTGCCAGGTCTATGTGCCGGCTGAGGCCCTATCTCTGTTAGGTATATTCACACTTGGAAAAAGAAAGGCCTAGAGCAATGTACAAGACTCCACCCAGACCCTCAAACTCTTAACACCAAAGTCAAAGAGCTGGGTAGCAACCTCAAAACACACTCAAGGGAGTCAGGCATGGTGGCACATGCCTGTAATCCCGGGAGGCTAATGCAGGAGGGCTGGAGCCCAGCCTGGCTTACCTAGTGAGTTCAAGACCAGTCTGAAGTGCAAAGTGAGACCTTGTCCCAAAACAAACAAATGAACAAACAAACAAAAAATATTCTCAAGGGCACTAGATTCCCAGCTGGGTGGCATAGAGACTACCCTGCTCTGCCCAGGGTGGCATGAGCAAAAAGGGATGAAGCTACACCTCAAGTACAGACACAATGAAGCCAGGAAAGCAGGTCTATTATTGAGGAATCATTTTTCCTCCAATGAAAATTCAACAGTGTCTCCTGTGAAAACTCAAAAGTATTTAAAGACAAGACATGAGATGGGGCCGTGAAAGGAGAGTGGGGCAGTAAAGATGGAATGGGCAAGTCTGTACCTGTGAACCACGGCACTATTTTTCATAGGGAAAAACGGAGTGGAGCAACAGGAAGACTGGTCAGGGCTACCAAAGAGTCTAAGCTGGGGACAGGAGTATTCAAACTCCTGTCCTCTCATATAATATGGCTCTTGAGAAATTCACTAGTAGAAATAAACATTTCACTTGATCCAAGCTCAGAGACCCCAGTGGACTGCTTGTGCCTAAAGCATGTCTTTTCCTGTTATTCCACAAAAGCGGGGGTGGGGCGGGACAGTGGCGCTTCTCAGAACTCTTAAATACAGCCCCTTGAATACCAGATAACACTTCATTTAGAAGCTTGACAAAACGACTAGGAGAGCAGTGAAGAGCTGACTGTCGGGCCCTAAGCACCTCCTACACACATGCTGACATAAGAAACCATAACAATATATCTTGCTTTATTGAATCCCGTCCAGCTCTGAGCAAGAGGCTCAGACACGCTGAGGCCCTGGCACAGGTGAGGGAGAGCCTAGTTAGCAGGACTCTCTCACACTCCCCACAAGTGTGGCTTTGTCAAACAATTTGAATGCAGTGAAGGGAGGGCCACAGGGCACCAAAACACTTCAGTTCTGGCCTGGAGTCTGAGCCCAGCCCCTTCCTTTGTGAGGAAATCAAGCCGTAGAGTGGTTATGCACTTCCCTAGAGTCACAAAGCAAGTCAGAGGTACAGCTCAGGCCACAGTCAGAGGACTCTGAAAGTGAATGCGTCCAGGTGTGAAGGCTGGGGAGGGGGTACTACTCCTGCAGTGAACGTGCTGTGAAAGCTGTACCCAAACACTTCTCTGTACCTGCAGGCTCACTGGCTCAGGGAAGAGGCCCCATGCAGGGTATCGGAGTTTTGTCTTGATACTTAACCCCTTTGAACCTCAGTCTCTTTAGCTGTGAAATGGCAATAATTGCGTTAAACACCCAACCTGGGACAGCTGTCTATATCAAGTGAGGAAAAGCACACAGTCACGTTTCAATAAATGTTGTTGCTCACTGTCATGGATGGTGAGAACTTTGATAATGTGTGATAAGATAATGTGTTTGTATACTCTATGTGTCACAAAAGCAAAGAGAGTGGAAAAAAGAAAAATCCTAACAAAAGCTAAACTCAAGCCATCGAAGGAGGTTCAAAGGTCTGCCGAGCTGTTCTGGGGCCATTCTCGGGGCACAGTTTGCTAAGGAGCATCTAAAGGATGAACAGGAGTTTACCTTGGGCTGGACAAGGTGGGTTAGGACTTGCCAGGCCCAGGGAGGACTTCAAGGAGTGAAGCAGAGTTTGAGTATGGCTCGACAACAGGCTGGGCTAAGATGGTGACACCAAGGGACAGGCAAAGCTTGGTTACTCAGATTCCTAGAGGAAGGTAACAGGGCGGTGTCTGGTACTAAGTGTCTGGGTTGTGCTCTGGCTGACTCTGTTTCCCCAACTGCTCAAGGGGGTTCCATGCTTTCAGACCTTCCCCCAAAGCTCTTCCTGAAAACAATCTTAGCACTATACTGCATTGCCAGAGGTAATCTAACCTTCAGCCTCAGGGACACCAAGGCAAGGTGTATCCTGACAACATACGCAAAACTGTAAAAACCTCTCTCTGAATGTTTCAGTTCTTTCTCTGAAGTTTCTTCCAGGCCAGATGCCTCCTTTTCTCTCTCCAGTTTCTTTCTTTCTCCCATCACAGCCTCTAAAATCTCCTCTGTTACTCTGAATTATTTTACCCTTGCCCTCAGTTTTTAAGGTCCCTATAGCTATTCAAAAGCTCCAGAAAATCCTCCAGTTCAGCCACCTTCAAAAGCAGCCAGTGGCCCTTGACCATCACGTGTGTTTTTCAAGTGGACTTCTTCATTTACCAAAAGTACTCATAAAACAACAAAAAACCCAGGTAAAGATGGAGCACATTAGGGAGGGAGGGAGGATTCTCTTACCAAGACAAGTTTGTGGGAGAAGGTTGGGGTTGGGATGTAGTTCAGGGATAGAGCACTTGCCTGGCATGTACAAGGCCTTGTGTTCCACCCCTAGCATTAAAAATCACTCTCTCTCCCTCCTTCTCTCTTTCTCTCTCCCTCTATCTCTCTTTCTATCTCTCTATCTCTCTTTCTATCTCTCTCTTTCTCTCTCTCTCTCTCTCTCTCTCTCTCCCTCTGTGTGTGTGTGTGTGTGTGTACTTCTCTCCCTCTCTCTCTCTCTCCATAGCCAGGAATAACAGTGTATGGCTGTAATCACAGCATTCAGACAGTCTGAGGCAAGAGGATTCCAAGTTCAAGCCCAGTCTGAGAGATTTAGTGAGACACTGACTCCAAATTAAAAAAAAAAAAAAAGAATCTGGGGATGCAGTGAAGGCCTTGAGTTCAATCCCCAGTACTAAAGAAAGAGAAGGAAGGAGGAAGGAGAGAGGAAAGGAGGGAGGGGTAGATAAAGAGCAGGGTAGGGGGGTTCCTGCATAGAACAAGCACTGAGGAACTGGTATATATTATGTATAATGCTGAGTTTAATCCTTGAGACCACTTGTAAAGTAAGTAATATGATCTCTACTTTATGGATAAGAAAACTGAGGTTCAAAGAAGAAAAGAGGTTTGCCTGAGGTCATACACACAGCAGAGTAGTTTCTATCCTCTCTCCTTTCCCACCCTCCCTGCTGCACTGTACAATTCTTGCTTATTAGTTTTTCCTCTCCATTTGCTCAAACTATGTGTATAATGGTGTCTAGCAGTGGTCTTGGCATGAAGTGCACAAATGTTTGCTGAATTAATTTTTAAAGGAATTAACTTTGATCAAATTTAGCCTACAACAAAAAAGGGGGGACAGAAGATCAAATTTTAAAAGTAGGGGAAAATATAATCAAGTAGGAACTACAGTATGACAGTGGTACAGAAGAGCACATCTAATATCTGCATGGTAGAGGCTGAAAGGAAATGTAACAAAATCATCAGCAGTTGGTCCTTATTAAGTAACAAGTATAACCACAGGCAAGTGAACAAAATTCTTATTCTCACTTTTGTTTTTTATTACACCATCATCACTATTGTCAGAAAGGCATTTAATTTATGGGAAAAACTTGATTTGGGTTTTTAAACTAGTTCCTGAAACAAAATGGTGCCAAAAGTCCTGAATGAATAAGGCCAACTTTACAGCAAGACAGGGACATGCATGTGACGGGTAAGATGGCACATGTATGAGGCCACACATGCACAGACACACGTGCTGTGGTTTCCAGTCACAGAAAGGCAGATTTTGCAGCAAATTGCATAGTTTCATTGCTGGTCTTTTCCCTCCAACTGAAACAAACACTGGATAATATATTATCTTTTTGGCTCAGCCCTCAAGTGCCTGATGACAGACAAATTCCAAAGAAACCTAATGTACCACACATGGCCCTACAAAATGTACTAGCCTGCTGACTTCCAGCAGGCCACATGTTCCCTTGGTCCCTTCTTGTCTGCCAGTGGCCTCAGGGGGCCTCAGATCAGAGTCAGCACAGGTATTCCCTCTCCACAGGGCGTGGGAGGGGGGAATCCTCCTAATTCAAAAAAAATCACAATAGAAGGGGAAGGTGCGGTCCTGCACTGTCAGTAACTAGGCTATGCTTCCTCTCCAAGTTCTAAATTTCTGGATTCTTCCCTATTAGCAGCAGCTCCTGGTCTGATAGAAGTGGAAAAGACTCATGCCAAAGCTGCATAAAAGGACCAGTCAGAAAACCTGAATAAAGAGACCATGATAACACCAGGTAAATATCATTCAAATGTTTTTCTATTTCTTTTGACCATGCAAGGTCTACTTGGCTGCAATCACAGGACTTGCCCGCTCTGGAAGATGACAGACACACCAACCATTTCAAAAGCCAAACAGATGTTGGGCCAATTTCCAATGTACTTCCAGTTCTGATTATCTGCCAGCCAAGATCCAGAGTGATGTTTTGCCAGCTCTTAGTATGGCAAAAGCTTCCCTTTATCCTATTACCTTTCAACCTTTCCCATACCTCTCATCCATGTTCCAGTAACTCCAAAGCAAAACAAAACAAGAAGCTCAATATTCCTCCCGAGTAAACAATGGGAAATGGAAAATAAAATGCCAGAAGGGTGGTGGGTGGACTGGAGAACCTTCAAGAATATAAGAGCTGAACAATAAACCCCCTCCAGTCCGTGCTCACTCTTGGACTATGGTTCTATGGAGTTGAAAAAAGGCTGCATTTTCTATTACGGACATGAATCAGAATTCATTATGTGGCTTGACTGAATCACGGCAACTGCCTTTCTCCAAGCAGTCAACCCTTCCACTGTGGGATATTCATTTTGGTGCAGCATCTAATCTGTTATGATTTACTGGAAGGCCTGTGCTCACATTTGGTTTTTATTAACATTGCTTTTATGTTAAAATTGTCTTATGAGGAAAAATCTATTGGAAAGAGACTATCTCATTCAGGGGCCTGTTTAGGATCTGAAAAGAGAGGCTGGAAGTCGAATACAGCTAACTGCTTGCTGCCTATTCAGGAAACCAGCCTACCACCACCACCATCACCAAATTCCCTACCAAATGCAGCCCCTGTGTCCATCCGTAGGCAGGACTAGGGCACAGACCAGTGGCAGCTTCCCCAGGTGTACCATGCTCAAATTATGTAGACTCTTTTCCAAACCATTCTATGGACTATGCTCGTTGCTCTTAGATGCCAGCTGTCACACAATGTTAGGACTGGGATGTTGGGCATCACCTAGATTCCTCTGTTGGTGTTTCTTCCCATTGAGATCAGGTAGAACTCACTGTCGCCCAGCCCTGCACCTCTCCTCATCTCTCCATCTTAGCCAATGACACCACTGGGCTGCTCAAACCTAATGGTAGTGGTTGTCATTGACTCATCCCTTTATTCAACTCTTGCATCTGATCCATCAGCACATGCTGGCTGTAGGTCCAAAATATAGGATACACTCTTCCAGTTTCCTGCATCTAGGTAGCCAACTTCCTAATCCAATCCATACTATTTCTTGCCTAGACTACTGAAACAGTTTTCTAAGCCTCCCAGTTTTCCTCCTGCAAGTCACTCCCCCACTCCCAATACTGTACTTTCCATTCAGTAGCCAGAAGCTCATTTAAAAACCACCATCTGATCAGGTCACTATCCTACCTAAAAATCTTCAAGAGGTTTCCCACTAGACTCAGGGAAAAAAAGTTAAATTCCTTTTCATGGCTTTAAGGCCTTTTATGATCTGTTGCCTGCCCACCTGGTCACACTTTCTGCTCCTCAAACATGTAAGCAGTTTCCCGCTTCCGAGACTTTCACATGTTGTTCCTTTTGCCTGAAGCACTGTTGTCTCCAGTCTTTGCAGAGATTGAGGCTCCTTTTGCTTTTTACTTTTCAGGTCTTGGTTCTGATCTCCTTCCTCAGAGAAGCCTTCCCCAATCATCCTGGCTATTAACTCTGCACCACTACAACCAGTCATTCCTCCTCACTCTACCCTATTCACTTCCTTCTCCCATTTCTCACCATCACAATTTCTTTTCTTGTTTATTTAAAAGAAATTAATTAGACTTGTTTCAGTGCCTACAACAGTGCTATGCCCATAGCAAATGTGCTGACTGACGAAAAGACTTCTCGGTTCCACCTCTAGCTCCCCTACCAGGAGCCCATTCTAAGGGACACTTCCTGATCCATCTGTCCTCAGCAGCCTGACACAGCTTCCAGAAACACAGTTCACAGTTGCTCCCTGTGCCATCCTCCATGTGCTAACCCTCCGGTCTCAGAGGATAGCACTGCCCACTCACCCTCTAGAATAGACAGTCATCTGTCAGATGCATCCTGGGTGCTAGACTCCCTCTCACTCCACCCTCTGCTAGTTTTCCTTTCCATCTTCTGGATGCGTCTTCCCCTGATCCTTGTACCAGTGGCCTTAGTGGCCTCAGGAAGTCAGCCCTGATTCTTCATGGGAGGTTTTCTGCTGGCTACCAGGCATGTGCATTTCAACTCTGGGTAGGGCTTTCCTACCAGATGATGCTTGTTGGGCCAAGGCCTGGTGTCTGCAGCTCCCACACTACGCAAACTGCCTCCCACACAACAGGGCTCTGTGCTTCACATGTGTTTGTCCAATGACCACATGAGCAAAATCTTCATGAACTCATTAATGTGGTCTTTTGGTACCAAAAAAAGATGGTCACATTCAAAAGAAGGCGAACACACAAAAACTGCGTAGATTATATGACCTCTTGGATGCCAAGAGAGCTTCCCACTGCGACACAGTTTAAAGCCCTCTGACTCTTCTGTCCTCATCAGGATGTATTTTCACTTTGGTGCTGCTATCCTTGTCACCACTCTCACCTCTCTCCTACTTGGGCCACACTGGCCTTGTTTTCCACAGAGCACATCACGCTCGTCTCTGTGTTGCCTCTGGTAATTACTCAGGAGAGTGCAGTACCTTCTGCCTTCAGCTAGCCCCGTCACTTCCCCTGGGCTCATTTCACGGCTCTACTTCTTCTCACATGGAATTACCTTCCTTGCTAGCTAGTAGCTTACTGCTGGTCTCTTCTAACAGAATGCAGACTCTACTGCATGCCACATGCAATCACAGTGCCCAATGTCTAATATAGGCCTCAAAAATATTTGTGGGAAGGGTTCATAAATGAATGGCATTACAAGAAGTGGAAGAAGGACTTGGATTTCCTCAAGTACAAAATCAATCTTCTAAGAAGAAAGGTCCAAGAAAGAGCAGTGGGCTTCCCATGCAGTAACCTGGGAGGGTCGTTTCCAGCTACATCACTGTGGCACTGCAGCACCCATGAGCAGTTCAGACTTTTCTACTCCAGGAGGAAGCCCATGGGGAATTCAGCCACCCAAAGACAAAGAATATATCAATGTCCTGTGGAGCTAAGGCCCTGAGCAGAGACTGCTAGGAGAAAGTAACATTGAGGACCTACCACATGGCTGAGAAGTAACCAATCCATAAACTCTGGCCAAACACTGACTGAGTGTGAGATGCTAGGCTGGGCACTGAGGGGGCCATCAGGAAAGTCATGGTCTCTACTGTGCAAGGCCCGTCAGTTCAAAAGGGCAGAGAAAAAAGGCTTTGACAGTGGCATGGGAAATTCATGAAAGTGGGAAAAAAAAGTCTGTTACATGGAAATGAAAACATATTGTTATAAAAAGGAAAAGACATGTCACAGAAAAAAATCTTTGTAAATCATATCTGATAAAGAACTTGTATCTATTTGGGTGTGGAACTGCAATATTAGTACTCAGGAGGCTGAGACAGGCAGACCCCAAGTTCAAAGCCAATCCTGAACAACATAGCTAGTTCAAGGCCAGTCTAGACTAGGATAAAGATCTTGTCTCAAAAAACCCCAAAACTAAAAGAATAAAGAACTTGTGCTGGAATTATATAAGGAATTCTCAAAATCCAACAATAAGAAAACAGCTAGCCCATAAAAAATGGCCAAAGGATTTGAAAAGACTCTTCACCAAAGATAAGTATATAGCAAATGAAAAACATGAAAATATGTTTAACATCATTGGTCATTAGGAAAATGCAAATGTAAATCACAAGATACCACCAGATATATGTTTTGGTGGCAAAAATGTAAAAGGTCATCATACTTAGAAGTTGTGAAGATATAAAAAAACTAGAACGCTTGTACATCGGTGGCAGGATATAAAATTATACAGGCACTTTGGAAAACAGTTTGGCAGTTTTGTTTTTTTTTTTAAATAAAAGGTGCTAGGATGGTAGCATATGCCTATAATCTCAGCATTCAAGAAGCTGAGACAGGAGGATCGCTATGAGTTTGAGGCCAGTCTAGGCTACAAAGCAAGTTCAAGACCAGCCTGAACTGCATAGTGCAACCCTGTCTCAGAAAAAAAAAAAAAAAAAGAAAAGGCAAATATATACCTCCTATATGATTCAGCCATTCTATTCTTAGGTGTTTACCCAACAGAAAAGGAAACACGTCTATGTAGATTTGTACACAAATGTTCACAGTAGTTTTAGTTGTAATGGCTAAAATTTGCAAACAACCAAATGCCCATTAACAGTTAAAATTTGCAAATAACCAAGAGCTGGGGATTTACCAAAACTGTGGCATAAGCGCCTGCCTGGCAAGTGCACGGTTGTGAGTTCAATCCCCAGTACACACACACACACAAATAATAATAATAGTAATAAAAATTTTCAAATAACCAAAAGCCCATTAACAGCTCCAAACAAACTGGAGCACATGCATATGATGAAATGTTACCCAACAAAAAGAAAAGAACCGCTGATACACATGACAACATGGATGAATCCTAACATAATCAAGAAGATTGAAAGAAACCACACAAAAAAGAATATATACTGCATGATTCTTTTTATACAAAATTCTAGAAAGTGACAGAGAGGAGCACTTCCTTCCAGTGTTGTCTGGAAGGAAGGTGTGAGAAGGAGGGACATGAAGAAACTTTTGGTGTGATGGATATGGACATTGTCTTAATTGCGCTGATGGTTTCATGAATGTTTAGACACTCACAGCATTAAATTTATCAAAATGTATTAAATTCTTCACTTTAATATATGCAGCTTATTGTGTAACGATTATACTTCAATTTTTTAATTAAAAAATGATGCCATGATTTCCAGACAAGATGGGTATATTTACTTTCCAGATTCAAATGATCTAGCAAATGCAAAAATATATAAATCAATGGTTAGCAGAGTCTGGAGACAACAACAAGTCACACAAAAAAGTAACCCCTGAAAAAGGGCAATCAAAGGAGGTGATCCAGTGATTGCTCCAGCTCATTGTCTACAGAGTTTCCAAGCCTCTCATCATAGTGAAAAAAACCCAAACAAAACTCTCATCTCTCTGAGATGAGAAGGCAGTACTTGGAGTCAGGGAAGCCAAGCAGCTGCAATTTGTGGGAGTCTTGAAGAGAAGGACTCCTCAGAAAAAGCACCCAAGATGTGCAGATGGTTCCTTTCGGGCTAAGTTCTGGTATCTGCACACATGTGAGGAGAGGAAAAGAGCTACTGTTATGAAGCAGGTGGAGCAATCCCTGGAGTACACATAGGGTGGGGCAGTGTGCAGAGATGTCCTATCCACAGGGCAGTGTCAGAAAAGCACTGCCTCACCAGTGGGGGTCATGTTAGTCTCAGACTAGAGGCTGTCTGGACCAGCCCTACTGAGATTAAAAGCAAGCCTCAGCAAGAAGCAGACCAATTCCAAGTAACGACCATAAGACCAAAAATATTTAAAGGAAAAAAGAATACAGCATCCAACAATGTAAAATTCACACTGTCAACCAATCAAAAGTTACCAGACACACAACCACCACCACCACCACCACCAATATAAATGGTGTAGGAGAATAGAATCCAAAAGCAAAAGAAAAAAATCAGTAGCAACACAGTGTGACACTGCACAGATGATAGTCAAGAAGAAATCAAAAAGTTAATTATGAAATAACTTAAAATGAATGAAAATAAACTACATATATAAAAATTTACTGCATGCAGCTAAAGCAGTGCTTAGACACTGACAGCATTAAATTCTTATAAAAACAAAGCTAAAAAGTTGTTCAGCTATAAAGTTGACATGACTGAAAAGGAATAGCACGAAGGTATATTTTTGGTCAAGAAACTGTATTATATCCTGATTGTGGTGATGTTCACATAAATCCACACGTGCTAAAATTCACAGAACTATATGCAAAAAGTTAATTTTGCTATGTATTAATTTAAAATTAAAATAAATGAACTTAAAAAGTCAATAATTCAAGCTTCTAGCTTAAGAAACTATATAAAGGAGAGCAAATTAAATCTGAAATAAGCAGCAGAATGTAATGAATAAAGAAATGGATGAAACTGAAAACGCTAAAATGATAGCAAATGCCAATAAAATTGGTCACAAAGAAAAACAAAAACAAAAAACAAGTATGACACAAATTATCAATACCATGGATTGGAGGATATCACTACAGATCCTACAGGCAATAAGATGATAAAGGAGTATTATGAATAAATTTATGACAAGAAATTCAACAATTTAAATGAAATGATGAAGTCTCTAAAACATACAAATTAACCAGACCTCACTCAAGCAGAAACAGAAAACCTTAAACAGCCTTCTATTGAAAAAACTGATTAAAAACCTGCTCAGCTGGACATGATAGTGTACACCTATAATCCTAACTGCTGAGGAGGCTAAGGCAGGAGGATGGCAAGTTATAGGCCAATTAAGCAAGTTAGTGAGACCCAATCTCAAAGCAAAATTTAAAAAGGGCTGGAGATATAGCTTAGTGGTAGGACACTCACTTAGGAAGGCCCTGTGTTTAAATCTCTAATACTTCAAAAACAAACAAAAAAGACTCAATGATTTAAGAACATTTTAAGAAGAAATAATGTTAGTTCCATAAAATCTATTTTCAGAAAATTGAGGAGAGAACATTTTCTAGTTTATTCTATAAGTAAGCAAACGCTGAGAGCAAAACCAGACAGAGGACTCCATACCAGTATCATTCATGAACATACAAGCAAAAAATTTTAACAAAATGTTAGCAAATCAAATCCAACAATGTATAGAAAGTGCCACAGTAGGTGGCATTAACCCTGAAGAGTCTGGAGAGGGTTTTCTGAAGAAGGTGACTTGTGGGAAGAACCCTAAAAGACAAGCAGCATTTTAATAGGTGATAATGTTGCAGGGAAAAAAAAAAACAAAACAAAACCCAAAACCAAAACCAACAAACAAACAGCAGGAAAAACCACCAAAGGTAAAGAAGCTAAACTCCAGGAACAGGTAAGTGTGCTAACACTGACCAGGGTGGTTGCCAGGCTTCCAAAGAAGTTCCATTCTAGAAAATGGTCCCCCACACAGGGCTGAGCCCTCAAGACCAAGTACTTTTCCACAGTTAGACACCACCAAGCTAGAATCCTGTCTAAGAATTTGAACCTGGAATAGACAGACTCTCAGCCTTAGGACTGCTGGACAAAATCAGCCACTGAGGGAAGGCTGCAGCACCCAGAGTTGGTCCCTGGATCTGGTACCCTAACAGTTCTGATCTAGGCTTTTCAGCAACCTCTCACATCCTGTGAGCTGCTCCAGAGGCCTTCCTATGATATACTTTCTTTTTACCTTCACATAATGAACAGCAGTTTCTGTTGTGTGGCAGCAAAAAAATCTGATGACTTCAGTGGGTACCATGACAGTTGCCATGATTTATCTCCATAAAAGGGTTCTGTCACTGCATAAAAATTTGAAGGTCTCTGGGAGGGAGCAAAGGATCTAAGAAGGGAAGTCCTAGAAATCAACTCAAGTTGGAGAAAGGTAGGTGCAATCTAGATACTCCAAATGACTGGTACAAGAGGGCAGAGGTTGGAGCAAGGGTGAAGGAGACACTAGTGGGTTTTTGAAAAGGGAAGGTGGGGTCAAAGCAGTCTTACTGCAAAGGGTTTCTGGTAGTGGGACAGAGGACAGATAGATTATAAAATGGCAGTATGCTTGATCTTTCCAAGAGGCCACGGCCAGACCCAAAAGCTCCTGTGCCTCAGCTCTCACCTCTAGCCCTGGCTCAAAGCAGGTGCTCAGTTAAAGGCAGGTGCTCAGTTAAAGTCTGCTGATTAGATAGGTTGAAAAGGGAGAATCAGCAACACCTAATGAGTAAATGCTGGGAACACAGGAGTGAAAGAGCTGGGGATCATAGCAGTTTCAAGCTTGGTTGGCAATTGCAAATGAAGAGAATGGCAGGAAGAGTGTGCCTACAGGATAGGAGCACAGTGTTTCAAGGTGTTGCCAAACACTGAGGGAGGAGTTAAAGCTGAGATGTTGGAATGCTGAGGGCACAGAGGTGATGCCTGGAGTGTGGTGGGTAAAGCACAGGTAGGTGTTCGTAGGTCTCATGGAGTTCATTTTGCTCTCAGTAATGGAAGGTCCTTGTGTGTCAGGCATCAAGTCAGGTATCTGAGGCAATTACAGAGCCCACGGGAGACACTAAGACTGCAGAGGGAAATGTAGGCAGGATCTGGAGCTAGCTATGCTTCTTTCAAAAGGCTCAGGTTGTGGGGCTGGGGTGCAGTTCAGTGCTAGAGCACTTGCCAAGCATGTGTGGGCTACATTTGATCCCCAATACCAGGGGATGGAAAAAAAAGAAAAAGAAATATGTCTCAGGCTGTCTTCAGACATGCTAATGAACCCAGTAGTTTATATTCTGAGCAAAGCAGTCATGGCTGGTCTCTCTACAAGAGGACAAAGCCTGGAAGCAGTCTCAGTGCCATCTGCTAAGAGGATATTAGAACAAATGGTGGCACAGACACATGGTCAAAGAATATCAGGCACTTCTACATGGATGTGAAGCAACGCGTTGGTATGTGATGGTATGAGGTGATATGAGAGGGGCACAAGAGACAGCAGGACAGATTTATGACTCAGGGAGTAGTTGCAGCAATAAATTCACTTGTACTCCTACTTGGGTTTGCACAGTTATCTTTGAAAAGACATACAAGAAACTGGTAGAATGAGGAAGAAAGCTAAAAGATGAAGGTGGGGAGAGACTTTTGTCACTATATTCATTTGCCACCAAGGACTTAGTTTTCACAATTAATGATTAAGAACAAATGCTTAGTTATGTTGAGTTTAGGTCATTTTTGTTTGTTTGGGGGTTTTTTGCTACCATACTGGGGACTGAACCCAGGGTGCCCAGCTCTCTCTTGTTTTATTTTGAGAGATGGTCTCACTAAGCTGCCCAAGCTGGCCTCTAGCTCCTGCCTTAGTCTCCCAAATAGCTAGGATTACTGGTACCTGCCACCATGCTCAGCACTGATATGTTTCAATATCTCTAGCCACAGGCTGACTGAGTAAAAACCAACTCCATCGATTTCTCAGTAAGCTTATGAGAAGCCTCCTAAAATGTTACTCCATACAGTATAACATGTCATCTATGCCATCCTCAATTCTCGGCAAGGCTAGAAGAAATATTTCCTAATTCTTCTTTGATGAGAGCCTGATGTGGAGGTTCCCAAACATGCCATGTCAAGCCAGATGGGGGAAACATCAGCGGCTGTTTCCAGCAGTCAGCAGTGAGGGAAGGAATGATGAATCCTAATCAACTGTCAACTCCACATGAGCTGGATCCTGAACACACAGCCTCAACAGAGGAAGCCAGAGAACCATACCTTTCTTTAGAAAGGAAACGTACACTTTAACAAAATCTACCCAGGTCTATTTTAGTTCTAAAGCCAGGAACACCAAGTATTATAAATAGCAAAATCAAGGTTATGGTTTGACTGATCTCAGTTCTGATGTTGGGAAAGTGGTTGTTGGCTAAGTCAATTGTAAAGCAAGAGGTTGACAGAAAGCCACAGTGTGAAGACAGTCACAGTGGGTTAGACAGTCAACACTTTAACCTTTCCCCTTATTGCCTGAGTCAACAATTCCTGTGGCTTCAGTCTGTAAGAAAGCACTTGAAAAATCGGAAGGAGCACTGGGGAAGCTGGTTTTAACAGCCAGAAAATCCCCCAAGAAGAGTTGTCCTCTCCCCTCCAAATAGCACAGCAGGGGCAATCTAGCCACCATCAGGTCATAGGAAGAAGGCAGGTGAGAGCACGCCTACCTTTGTTATGAGACATGGCATACAGGAGGCAGAGCACAAAGAGGGCATGGTAATCATCATCTGGGCTGTTCAGGGCATGGTACACCATATCCAGAAAGGGTCTGGAAGAGAAAGGGCATAGTTGAAACTCTTGGCACAAAGTGAACATTCCCTCCCACTCCTACCCATGGGGTGCCAGCTGCCCTTGCCTCTCATGGCTCTGTGCTCCAAGGCCCCTCTTGTGTGTAGAGTCCAACACCTGGCCCTAGGGACACCAATACAAATAAGAGGTGGTTTCTGCCCATAGAAAGCTGCTATCTACAGGGGAAACTGAACAAGGAACAGGTTACTTAATCACTTAACACATCATTTACCAAGTGTCCCAGATACTAGGGATCGATGATACGAAGTCCCTATTTCTTTGGCATTCCCATACCAGTTGGTACAGATAGGGAACAGACAAACAGACATCATGATGACACAGAGTGATGTGTATCACAAGAGAATGAAGAAAACTGGGCAACATGAAAGACCAGTAATACCACATAAGGCACAACGACATGAATTTAAGGACATGGACCCCAGAGGCACAATACCTGGGTTTATACCTTGCTTCTGCCTCTTCTTTGCTGCAAACCCTTAGAACAGTTACTTCTAACCCCTTCTTCCATGGCCCCATTTATACAACAGGCTAGAACCTGGCAGGGCTATGCGAAGACTCAGGAGCAAAGGTGGCTAAAAGGGACTTATCACAGAGCCAGGCACTATAGAGAGTCAACACCTGGTGGCTGCTATCTATTTTTAATATTCCAAGGGCACTTCTCCATAATTTCATTTTGGCAGAGTCCAGGGCCAGCAATTTTTTTAGACTGATATTCTCTGTAAGAATTCATAGCAACGTTTCTCGCCTCTGATGCTCTGTGCGTGTGAGATTTAAAGAATAGTAGCAAATATTGGAAATGGCATATCCTCCAGGGGCAGGGCCTGCCTAGAGCTCTCTTCAACACAATGATAACACAATATGCACAGGTCAGACCTGTAGGCAGACAGTTCTGATCCTGTGACCATTTGTGCGTGCTCCTTTGGATGCCGGGTGGAAGCCAAGAGAGCTGAGCATACCGGTGAGGGATCAAAGGCACATTTAACACCTGGAAGGGCATGCAAACTAGTAACAACACTGGCAAAGCAAAACTGGGGATGTGTTCTCTGCAAAATCTTTTATACTTCACTGAATTTTGAGTTCTATAAATAAACCATCAATATAAAATATTAAAAATGCAAAGAAAAAGCAGTGACAATATACTTGTCATAACATTCCAAATAAATGCAGAACACACAAAAATTAAAGGGGACATTGATATTTAGTCTGTTTCTCTGGAGCCACAGCAGAGCACCTGCCACCTTTCAGATGTGTGAAGTGTTTTTCAATGTGTGGATCTGGGTTTTTATTCCAGTGCTAATTCTTCCAAACTTGAGAGTAAGATGAAGTATAACACATTTTTGTATAAAACAGCTGTTTGAAGTTTGGATTACATTTTCATTTGGGAATAATATGAATAACCAAGTACAATAACAGAAGCAACAGTGGGTGGGTATACCATCTTTTATGTATGAGATTAACTATTCTGGAGTCACTAAATGTTTTGTTTACCAAGAGTATAACAAAAGGAAAAAAGATGCTTGGATTTGATATTAGATGGGAAAAAAGAAGGAATTTTTAAAAATGATAGAAATGAGCTAGCAGGAAGAAGGAAGGCAGAATTCTCAGGAGGCTGCATTGAGAAAAAGGTAAAGAATGAGAACAGTAGGTAGCAAAGGTGGCCTAAGAATAGTGGAATCATTGAGACTTTTGTTTCTTCATTATACTTTTCCAGGTTTTCACATTTTCTGAATTTGTATCATTACTATACTTTTTATAAAAAGCAATGTTTTGAACATTTTTAGTTGCTCAACTTTATACTTAACTCTAAATGCAAAGAGAGCCCATAATGTACAGGGAATATAAGAATAGTTCCACATTTTATAATGCTATTTTTTTGGACAAGTGGATCATCCAATGCCAAGATGCAATTCCCATCATAGAGAACAAATGGCTATCCTTGTGTGCTTGCTCCTTTCAGCACTTGGAAGTGGAGGGGACAGACGGCTTGTCACAGTCTCTGGCAATCAGTGACCAAGTATCTCTGTAACAAGGATATAGATTTCCACCTGGGACAGCCTCTTCCCAGGCATACAATTTCAGAGAAGAGCACTGTCTGGCCCAAAGCTTGGAAGGCCTACAGATGGCCTAACTCAGGACATCCAAGTCAACTTCTATTACTAAGTCACATGGTCAAAGATGCAGCTGGAGTCACTCAAAGTTAGAACAAAATCTCAACTCAAAGGAAACTCTTCTCTTCACTAAAATTTATGGAAAAAAATACATTTTGGTTTCCTTCTTAAAGAATAGGAAAAATGTAGAGATATTTTTCTTATTAGCAACTACTGTACTATACAAAACATGTTTCATTAATGATTGTTTCTATGTATTAGTTCCAAAGAAACTGAACCCATCATCATAGTATTCACTTAAAAGCAGCAGCTAATATTCTAGTAAGCAGATACACCTGTGTTTGCAAAGCATTTTTTGCACTGCTAATTGTGGTTTTTGCCAATTATTTGTATTCCAGTGCTGTGACAGGTATGTAAAGGTTATCCCTACTTTCCATACTTAGAATAACTTCCTGAATTTTCAGAGCTTCAGGAGTTATATTTTGTTGTTGTTGTTACACAAAAATCAAAAAGGTCTTTACAGGTTATAAAACTAACAGCCCACACCATTCGCAGTCCAGTGTTTTTATTTAAAACAAACTGGAAGTGGCTGTATTGCACATCTGATGAAAATTAATCCCCTCTATTAGATACTTGAAACATCTGCCAAGAAAAAAGACAAACAAGATGTGGAGGCAAAACAGTAGTGGGCTTCAGCTGGGTGTGGTAGTGTGTGCCTGTAATCCCAGCACTCTGAGAGGGTAAGGCAGGAAAATCGTGGGTTTGAGCCCAGCATGGACAAGTTAGTAATTTGGTGAGACCCTCAAAATAAAAAAGGGCTGGGGACAGCATGAAAGCAATGGGTTCAATTCCCAGTACGACAAAAATGAATGAATGAATGAATGAATGAATGAATAGAATTAGCGGGCTTCAACTCTTCACTTTCAGTTGAATTAATAAGTAGAATGGCAGGGGGTTGTTACCCACCCTAGTTCAGAAAATGAATGAGCCATAAGCTGTGAGAGGAATCAGCTGGGGCCTACTGATTCACCCTGTAATGAGGAAGCCTTAACAGTTTGGAAGCTGTCCCCTTTTGGAAGGGGTGGCACCATAGTACAGTTCCAGGAGACGTGTGTGCCAAGATGGAAAAGATGCAGCTTCACAGGCCATCACTGAAATGACTCATCAGGCCAAGGCCAAAGGCAGACAGCTGCGATAGAACATGCTAGCTGAACCCTAAGTGCAGCCCTACAGATAGTAGTGTGTGAGGCAGTGAATGAACAACAATGGGAAATCTAAGCCTGGCTCCAGTGGGGATCTCCCCAGAGCAGTTAGGGCAAGGTATGGCCCACATCATTTAGGTGGGGCCCAGGTGCAACGTGCTCCAAGTGGATGATATCCTGTGCCAATTATTCTCTTTCCAAGGGGCAAGCACTAGTGACAGCTATGTCCCCATTCCTCTTGAGAGGAACTGCTGTGCCTTTGGGTGGCCAGAAGCCAGAGAAGTCTGAGGGACAAAGGGAAACAGCAAGGTCTGGTTGAGACAGAAGAGGCCATCTGGAAGGGACAAACAAGCACTCAACCTTGCTGAGCCCTATTCCTCCTCTGAGAGGCTGAGGGCCACCCAGCAGCACCAGGCAAGCTCAGCAGGGCCATGGGACTGACTACCTGCTCCACTGCAGGCTCTCGGAGCATGTGGCAGCAGCGCTCTTCTCCTCGTCCGTAGTGTTCTGTTCCTGCACAGAGGTGCTGGCGGCCAACTCTGAGAGCTTGCTGCGCTCCATGATCACCATCTCAATCTCTGAAATCAAACACAGACATTGGATGAGCCCAGACAGCTTTATAAACCTTGACCTATCAACATACTCACACTTCGAAATAAGTATGTATACCCTGTTATGACATCAAGCAAATGTTCAACATTGGGAACCTAAACACCAGAAACACGCTAGCAAACGAGACAGGGCCAGACAGCTTATCTTTGAAAACAGAACCAAACACCTTCACTGGAAGAAAGGTAAACTCTTTAATAAATGGTGCTGGAAAAACTGGCCTTCCATATGGCAAAAATTAAAACTAGACCTGCATCTTTCACTGTGTACAAAATCAAAATTGAATTGGTCAAAGATCTAAATATTAAAATAGAAACACTAAATCTGCTGGCAGATCTCTTGAAGATATTGGTAAGGCAAAGATTTTATGAACAAAACCCTGATTACACAAGAACTATCACAAAGTAACAACAATTGGGATCACAATGTATTAAAAAGCCTTTGCATAGCAAGAGAAACCACCAACTGAGTGAAGAGATAGCTCACAATGTGGGAAAACATTTTTGCCAGCTGTCCTTCAAAGGACTACTATGGAGAACATATAAAGAACTCAAAAAAATCAGACACTCAAATTTAAAGACTCAATCCAAAAATGGGCATCTGAAATGAACAGACACTTATTAGATGAGGAAATAGAAATGGCAAATAAATATATAAAAAAAATATTCAACACCACTGATCGTTTGAGAGATGCAAATTAAAACAATGCTAAGATTCAATCTCACCTCAAAAAGAATGGCTATTATCAAGAAATTAACCAGTAACAAATGCTGGCGGGGCTCTAGGGGAAAAGGAACCATTCTCTGCTGTTAGTGGGAGTATAGACTGGTGCAATCACTGGGGAAATCAGTATGGAGATTCTTCAAAAAAACTAAAAGCCAGCTATTACCCTCCTTGGTATCTTCCCAAATGAACTCAAAGCATTATATCACAGCTATATATACACACCCATGTTTACAGTGGCACAGTTTGTAATAGCTAAAACTTGGAAATAACCCAAATGCCCAGGAACTGATGAATGAATAAAGAAGATGTAGGGTTTTAAAAAATACAATGGAGTACTACTCTGCGATTGAGAAGGATAAGCTCTCTAGCTAAATAGATGCAACTAGAGACCATACTCTTGTCAAATAAATCAGATACACATGTGTAAATATTGCATAGTTTCTTTGGTGTGAGAAACCAAAAGTGTATATAAGGATCAAAAAGTCTAATATATATTGAGAAATGGGATAAAAAATGTTCAAATGAGAAGGGGGACAAAGGAGGAGAAAAAAGAAGAGACAAGAAAAAAATAGAAAGAAAAATGGAAACAAAGGTTTTTTAAATAAAGAGCAGAAGGGCTGAAGGGAGGGAAGGGAAATGGGAAAAGAAGAAGCAAGATACACCATGCACAGGTGCAAATTCCCTATGATGAATATTACCACTATGAATGTCTAAAATATGCCAATAAAAACAAAAACAAACAAACAAAAAAAACAGGATCAGAATCTTTCTCTACTCAGCTTGGCAATGCCAAAAAACATGGCCCTGGTTTTGATAACATGACACAAATTGCAATCATTTATATTATGATTTTAAAGAGTTATTTTGCTTTATTGGTACCATATTTTCTTCTCAAAGGACTTCAGATAGCTTGGAAAACAGAATATACAGTTAAAAAGACAAAACCAAATTCAATGAAAGTATTTTGAAGTTGTTTATATTTTAGAAACATCAACTCAGATCTTCTGGAAGGCAAGACCGAGGGAGCTCAGTAGCCTCACCCCCTACTCTGAGTAAGAAAGAACAACTTATAGCAACCAACTTCGTGTACATTCTTATTTTCAGAAAAAGTTAGGAAACACTAAAGAAAAACAGACAGAATTAAAAATGGAGAGCTGTGTTTCCAAGTGCCCTTGTTATGAAGTCCCTGCCATGTGGATGAGAACTTGCTCGATCAGCCCGTGGAATTCAGGCTTTTGGTCATGTCTCCCATTCTTTGAGAGACATACTGGAGGAGAAACATGGAGCAGATGGTCTCATCCTTCCACAGAGTCCACCATGGCCTCCCTTGCACTTTACCTGGCATCTGCACAAGGGCCTCCTAACTGGCCTCTTTTTTCTTTTCTGCTCCTTTTTTTTGTTCTCCACACAAACCCAAGTGATTTTAAGCGGAAATTAGCTCATGCCATCCTTCTGTTTAAAACTCTCAATGCCTTCCCATCATCGCCAGGATGAAATGCAAACACTGGCCCATGGTCTCAAGGCCTCACACAACCTGGCCTCTATCCATCTCTGACATCACCTCTTGGTTCTCTGTGCCATGCTATCTCCTCACATTCTGGCTGTGCTGGGCTTCTCACTGGTACTCAATGCCCCAAGATCTTTACACAGCCATTCCCACTGTCTGGAAGGCTCTTTCTCCTGGTCTCCTCTACCCAAGTGTGACACAATCCATTCTCCAAGGCTGAGCTCAAGTGTCACCTCCCTGAAGACATCTTGAATGACCCCTCTACCTATTTTTTCTTTACCTCTTTTTATTCATTTAGCATATATATATATATATATATATATATATATATATATATATATATATATATAGCTATGTAGCCCAGGCTGACCTTGAACCTCCTACCTTAGTTTCCACAATGCTAGACTTACAGGCATGGTCTTTACTTCTTTTTAAATGATTACTACTAAATTTCATGCTTTGTTAGATTTTATTCTTTCTAAATCTAAATCTGTTAGATTTTATTTTTTCTATTCCAGGATCCCCTGTTACACTGTCATCATGTTTAGGACCCTCCAGACTGTGGCAGGTTCTCACACTTTCCTTGATTTTGATCATCTTCACAGTCTGAGTTTTAGTCAGACTTTGTAGAGTCCCTTGCCCTGGGTTGGTCTGATGCTTTTCTGACACCAAGACTGGGGTGGTGAAACCTATCCTCTCAGGGATCATTTCTATAGTTGGTTACTGATCGTGTAGAATACAAAACCGGGGTTTGGGGTCCTAGGAAAAGACCACAGAGGGGAAATAACCTTCATATCACATCATACACAAGGTACATACTATCAATATGACTGATAACTGTCACTGTCAGTCTTCAGTGCTTGGCCAAGCCACTGTCCACTGGGTTTCCTACTGCAAAGTCACTCTTCCTCTTCCTTCATGCCTGCTCTGTGGGAGGAAGTCACTAAGCACACATCACACCCAAAGAAAGGAGAGTTATGTTCTAATCTACACAAATGACTTGAAATTGTTCTATATAGGAGATTCATGCTCTCTCCTCTTCCTTGATTTTACCTTACAGTATTTTAACTACCTGGATTTTACATTCTCAATAGTTTTGTTTGTTTAATGTTAGCCTTCCCTCACTAGACTGTGATATTCCTAAGAGTAGCTGTCTTGTTCTTCCTGTATCTCTAATGCTTACTGTAGGGTCTGGCACAGAGCAGATGAACAATAAATATCTCTTGAATGGGCAAGTGGTAGTGCATCCCAGTGCAGGAGGTTTTGGCAGTAGGCAGGGCTGGCACTGAATCCAGGTAGCTGGACACAGCAGGTGGCTTGCGGCCCAACACAGTCTGTAATCAATGTGTACAAAGTCTCTCATCAGGGAACATACTCTCTCCTGCCACTCTCCCCAGGCTCTGTTAGTACAACTGTGCTTGCAGCCAACCTGACATGAACAGTGCACCCCATACATGTCCATATGGGAACAGGACATCTGGGAGATTTACTTGGAGGAGCCCCCTGATTTCACAGTCTCAAATCAATGCTATAGATCAGTGGCTTCTGTCACACAGGTGGGAGCCCACAGGTGACTCTTAAGTGGTCTCTGGACAAAGTTCTGTTTTTACAGCTCTGTATTTAATGGGCACTAGAACAAAACTCTAGCTGCACGTAGAGACTTTTGTGTATATTACTACTTAGAATGAAGCTAAATTTAAGAAAACTAAAACAAAAACAAACAGACAAACAAACAAAGCCAAATGAGTCAATTAAAGGAATCCTGAGCAAACAGTGCAGGGGATACAAAGGCACTGCAGAGCATGGAGGTGGTGCGACTATGTTTAGGAGCAGCTCTCTCTTTCCATGTGTGTTCACTCACACCAGCTTCATCCAGGTGCCCAGCCTCCTCCCTGCAGCCACAGGTTTTCCAGAGTCGGGTGCAGACACTTCAATGGGAGTGCAAGATGGCTGAGTGAATGGTAGGGCTTTTAAAAAAAAACCTATTCTCACCTTTAAAATACCTACTTTGCTTGTTTTATAGTACACAAAACATTAACACATTATTATAAATGTATGTAATTTATAATAGATAAGTGTACACATTCTTGGGAGATAGAGGCTTAAATTTTATATGTACTTGTTTATATTCATTGATAAAGCATGTCATAAAAAGATATATGAAACCTACCTAGCAACATTATGACACTAGTCCTCCTGATCTCTAGTGTCTGGCCCTTGGCCTCTGCCCAGTGACCACAAGCCCACTTCCATCCCTGCCTGGCTGACATGGTAGGGAGTCAGCTCTAAGACTCCCCCAGATCACAGAGCCAAGTCCCTGGTCTGGAGTTCAAGCCTGCCATGATGTGGAGGTCCTCTTCCCAGTTTTTTTAATCTCCCTGGACACCACCAGATTCCAGAGCCAATGAGAAGTTACTGGCAGTCCAGTTCTGTGCTCAGCAAACAGTTTTTAACCAGCTCCATCTATTTTTATTGTTGTTATTGGTAATGTTATTACAGTGCTGGGGATGAAACCTAAGACCTTGCACATACTATGCAAGTATTCTACCACTTAGCCACATTCTTAGCCCAGCATTATTACCCTGAATAGTAGTTTTGTAGGCAAGTGAGAGCAGGGCTACTCTGGTACAGGCTGGTGGACAACAAACGTCCCCTTCTACAGAGTCCCTCAAGCATGCCACAGAGGCTTCTTTCTGAAATTCTGGTACTTCACAAAATGATGCCAGGAAACCACTGTTTTTGTCAAGTCCTAGGCATCATATGTAAGTAAACAGTGACCCAGAGATACAGTGGCTGTTAACATGGCTAGAAACATAGCAGCAAAAGCCAGGATGGCTCCTGGCCCCCTACCCCTAGAAACATAGCAGTGAAAGTCATGCTAGTCCTTGTCGGCTCATTCCATATCCTGATGCAGGGCCAGGCCAGCAAGAGCTTCTGCACAGTTGTATCATCCCAGTATCCCAGCTGCATGGACCTCTACCCCCCCCCACCACCTCACTTAGTTCTCATCTAGCCAGCATGGTAATGGAATGAGCTGTCTTACTCAGATTACTTTTCCAGATGAATGGAGATCAGTTCTTCAAATGGCAACACAGGTTTCCCCCTGCCTTCTTTTGAATAATTTTATCCAGGCCAACTCTTTCAGGACTGGTTCTTACCTAGGATCTGCCAACTCCTTAAAACTGTATGTAAAATGCTGCCTGGGTACAGACATATGGTGGATAACAGGTTTTTGGGAAAAGGGTCTCTAGATTCTCACTACTCAGAAATGGATCTATAGCCATTATTAAAAGAGGATGCTAGCCAAGTGTGGAGGCATGTGGTCACAACATGCTGGGAGCTGAGGCAGTAGCTTAAGTGTGGAAGTCCTAGGTTCTATCTCCAGTACCCCCCCCCCCACACACACACAAAAAGGAAGCTGTGACTTTTTATGATGATTTGGGTGATAGTGAATCCCTTTGCTATATCACATCAGAACATGTGTCATGGTTCGGTGCTGGGCTCCTACTTCCAATGACACTCCTATGCATCTCAGTGCAGCTTTCTTCCCAGGGTGCAGGGTGCATACACTACACTGCTGTCACCAAGGAAAACATCTCAGAGGGCTCATGTGGACACAGATTTCCACTGCTGGTCAATGAGCCCAAATGTCAGGCTCTGTTGATAGAACCTCAGTGGGGCTCTGTCTGAACCTTAATATATGGTTAGTCTCTGTATCCCCACCAACCAGGTTTCTATCTTGGAGAATGAGGGATTGGGGCAGTAATTTGGTCTTGTTTTGCTTAAGCTTCAGGCATTTGCTTGCCTCTGTAATTTTGGTCATGTATTACCTGTGCTACTGCTACATAGTCATTTTATATGAACAATCATACCATTCTTCACTCAAATAGTTTAAAAGGAAAGTTGAACCACTATGATAACCTTTGACCTAGCAATCCCACTTGGAGGAATTTGCCTAGAAGATACACTACCAACAATATGAAAACACATACGAACAGGTATTCATTGCACTATTGTTTGTAACTCCAAAATACTGGAAACTCCCTAAATGTCCAAGCATAAGAGAATGGTTGAATAAACTGGTATAGACACAAAATGCAGCTATAAAAGTGAATAAAGAAGAGCTCCACAAACGTATATGAAGAAACTTCTGGAGCTACTGCTAAACTAAAAGAGCAAAGTGCTCCAAAGTATATATAGTATGCTACCCTGTGTACAAGGAAAGGGGGCAAAGAAAACATACGTAAGCCTATTTAGTCTCACAAAAGGAAGTATAGGGAAGATATTCCAGAAAAGGAGGAGAAGAGGTAAGATGGAAGGCATATGGGAGAAAGGATGCATCTTTCAACATGATTTTTTGAAGTTCTGAGTGTTAATACCTCATATATTTAAAAAAGGAAATTGAAGGCTGGAAGGCTTAGTAGTGGAGCACTTACCTATCATACATAAGGACCTGGGTTCGATACCAGTGCCATATAAAAGGAAACTGCATCAGTAAGAACGGGAGGTAAAAAAAGACATATATTTATTTAAAATGAATACCATGCCTACTCTGAAGACAGAAAGGAAGGAAGTACAGGCCAATCCAAGCAGCTTGTGGATATAGTACTTGAGTACATACCCTCCGTTTTGGGATGGATGAACTGCTAGACTGGGAGCAAAAGGAAAATCATAGTAAACAGGCCCTCAACTTTTTATTCACTAAGCAATAAATATGAGTGAAGCAATTCTGAAGCTTTTTTGGCTGTATTACAGGACCGAACTGTGTTGATGGATGGGTGTGGTGTTGGATGCCTGTAATTTCAGAGGGAGGAGGATCATCATGTGCTCAAGGCCAGTCTAGGCTACAGAGTGAGTTCAAGGATAGCCTGAACTACATAACAAGAAAGTGCCACAAAAAATGAAAAAAAAAAATACAAGAGAAGAAAAGAAAAAGAAAAGAGAAGTGATGCAGTATGATGTGATTGCATTTAGAGAGCCAACGATCTTAATGTGGAAGAAAACATGTATATATGAATTTGAAATGGGAAAAGATAAGAAAAACCCTGTGAAAATTGGTTGGAATTGAAGGCACTGGTAGGAGTTTAAAGCTTTTAAAAATACGTATATGTGTAAGCATGTTTTTATGCATTTGTATGCACATAAAATCATGTATGTTTGGACATATATATACATGTTTTCAAACTCTCTCAACTAAAAGACATTCCAGGAGCAATGAGAACATTTACTGCTCCGACCTTGTCCATAAAACTGTTACTCACTGAGAAGAACCAGAGCTTTGCAAAGAAAAGGTTAATTCCAGGGATAGGTAGAAGAGGTACAAGGTGAACCCAGAATGACAGTAAACGTAAGGGCCTGGTCAACCAACTGATGGGGGCTTATCACAAGGATACAATAGCCAGCCTGCAAGGACTCCCATGGGCCTGCTTTGAGACAACTGGAGTAACAAAATAATTAAATACAATAGTGAAAAAGAAAACATTAAAACATTTTGATCTATGCTGATAAGAAATAAATGTGGAAAAGAAAGGATCCTGTATATAGTAGAAATATGAGGACTGACTTCTAAACAGGGAGAGCAGATTATCCACTAGAAAGTCATCACTGTGTAACCATCATGGTAAAGAGTAGATGAGGCAAGAATTACCAACAAGTGCCAAATTCGCGCAGAAATTTTGAAGAGGTATATTACCTCAAAATGTCTCCCTTGGGACTACTTATTAGTTGTAAAGAAAAGAAAAAGAAATAATACAGTAGAGAAACTGAACAAAACCTTAACTAGGTGACCAAAATGAGTATCATCCAAAGGGGAAAGAAGGACATCACATGCCTCCAAACACAAATCATGTGTGCCATATTCCAGCCAAAATATAGAACCTGAGTCTAATATGAGGACACATCGGGAAAAAATAAGGACCATTTCATTAGAATATTCTTGCATGGGTCAGGAAAGTCAGTGTTTGCTTATATGTGGGGCTCAGTGGTACAGCACATGCTTGGCAAATCTGAGGCCCTGGGTTCCATTCTCAGCACCAAAAACAAACAAAAAAGCAAGCAAGCAAACAAAAAAGTTACTACAGACAGGAAGATTATGATGATATTCCAGAATAAGGGAGACTAAAGACATGACAACTGAAGATACTATCCAAACCTGGATCTGATCTTGTACCTGATGGGAAAATATGCAATAAAAGGCATTATGAGGCCAGCCATACAATTGGAACAAGGACAGTAGGGAAGTACTACAGAGTTGATGACTACTAGGTCAAGATGGAGATCACCTTGCTCTTTGCAAATGCACACTGAAGCTTTAAAAGGAGGAAAGGGACACAGTGGATGCAACTGATTCTTTAAACACGTACAGAGTGTGGAGGTGGAATGGCAAGAACACAAAGCAAATGGCATAAAACCGTAAAAGGTTAAACTGGGTAACGTGTAAATGGGCATTTTTTATATTGTATTTGCTTTCATAATTTCCTGTAAATTTGAAATCATTTCCAAACTAAAAGTTTGAAAAATTATGATAAGCATAAATGCCATAGAGAGCCACTGTAAAAATATATATGATAAATAAAAGCTGTTGTATGCATTTAAAAAGGGAGGTTTGCAAACATCCAAGAGGCCAGGCCCACTTCTGGCCCAGTGTGATATGAGCTGAAGAGGCACTGCTTCTGCCACCAACTCTCAGCACCTGTCCCCTTCCATGACCTAAGGTGCCAGGCTCCTGGGAAGGGACAGGGAGAGGTGTGTTTGAGTCCTAGCTGAGCCAAGACGGGCTCGTACTCTTCTCGTCTCTTGGCTGCTTTACCTGAAGGAAAGGGTCATGGTTTGGCTTCAAAAAGAGAGCACAATGTGTGTACCCACCTTGCCTTTCTCCCAGACATACAATGACACAAGCTGGCAGTTTCCAAGTATGGCAAAGCTGTAAAGATTACCATAAGGAACTATCAAGACAGCAGAAGACAGAAGGGGCTGCACTGTTTGATTTTGGGGAAAAGATGTTGTATACAAGTGCATCAGAGCAGTCATTTGAACAGTGAACCGTCATATGGTGGCAAGCACTACCCTGGACAGCAGGAGAACAACATAACACATCTGAAGAGGAAATTGTTTTGAATGTGCTATGAATGTAGGCTGGGTGGGATGTTCCTAGAAATATATTAAGAGAACATGAACCTTCAAAGAAGAAAAGAGAAGAAGAAGAAGAAGAAAAAAAAAATCCCCAAGCCAGAAGGTGATGAGAAGGAGGAAGAGAAGATGAAGGAGGAGTCTGCTCTTGACAGCTTATCAGCATTGCATGGTAGCACACGCCAAATCTGAAGAGCAAGACAAGGGGAAGCACAGGCCTTGGCGGCCTTCTGCAGTGGATGACTCAAGACAGCCCGGGGCAGGGAAACGCATATAACTCAGTGATGAAGAAGGACTCAGTTATCTAGATCATTTTATTATACAAATATCATTAAAAAGTTTTGAGTTCAAAGTCCAGTTGGAGACTAAAGATTAATTTTAGAATTTAAACTTAAGAACTAATACATTATTTTTTACTACAATAAAATCATAGGAAATTTCAAAATAGTGTTAAAAGTATCATGTTTTTGTTGTGTTTTAGTACAGTCTAGGTTGTGCGTCCCTAATTCAAAAATCCAAAATGCTCCTATAGCCATGACAATTTAAGTGAAAAACTACATACTATGAAACTTACTTTCATGTGAACGTTATTTAAAATATGGTATAAAATTATCTTCAGGCTATGTGTATAAGGTGTACATGAAACATAAGCAAATTTCAGGTGTAGACTTGGGTACCCTCCCCACGACAACTCATTATTCTCAATGTTTAAAGTATTTGCATTCAAAATCGGAAAAAATCCGAACTCTGAAACAATTTTGGCCCCACGCATTTGGGATAAGGGATCCTGAACCTGTACTAAACCTGTAACAAATCCTAAACCTGTAATAAATCCTAAATCTGTAACAAATCAAGATTTGTTAGTAACAATCTTGAAAACAACTAATTTTAGTAAAAATAAAAATTAGTACTATCACAGTAATGTTAGTGTCATCTTATAAAATATAGATATTAAAATCACTTATTTCAAAAGTTCACTTCAAATGCTTTATTCACGTCTAATTGGTTTACATGAAGACTTCTGAAGTAAATTTAATCTTTAAATTGAAAACTTCATAAAGATTAAGAAACTCAGCTGGGGATTTAGCTCCGTGGCATAAGTGCCTGCCTGGCAAGTGTGAGGTTGTGAGTTCAATCCCCAGGAACAAAAAAAAAAAAAAAATTTAAGAAACTGAATGACTTATTGTTAACAGCTGTTAATAAGATTTTCAAGAGAATTTTAATTTTAAATATGAATGTTGTCATCTTATTACTTTTAGCTTTATTTCAATGTAAACAGTAAATACTCATAAAGTAGCTCTCAAAGGCTTATAGCAAACATAGCAGTTATTTGTCTGCCCTGTTTACAACAGCAAATTCTACATTCTAGAAGCAGTAACTCAAAACTTCCCTAGATGTTTGTTTTCATATATACAGACATAAGAGTTAAATAAAACATGTATATTTCTGTTGACTTATTAAGGGATAAAGAAGGATTTTTCAATCTCTTATGCTCTTTTCTACCTTTTTCCAACTTCTCAATGTGGCAATGTTAAATTCAAGTTTTCTGTTTATTTTATGATCAAGTAATGACTCTCATTTCATGTATCATTATATTTCTTTATATTTATGAATAAATCTTCCTACATCTTCAGTAAATGGTGGTATGGGAATGAGATTCTAGAATCTTTAATTTTCTATTTTATATATTTTTGAATTTTTTTAGTGGTTTGTAAGAACAAGCATATAATCGTTTAATAAAAAATCAATAAAAATTCCCACTTTAAAAATAAACAAAAACAAGACAGTACAAGACAAGATTGTTTAGTTTCACCTAGATAAGACCCTAGAGTAATCAAATTCATACAGACAGAAAGCAGAATGGTGGCTGCAATGGGCTGGAGGCAAGAGGATTTGGCGTTTGATGGCTATAAAGTCTCAGTTTTGCAAACACCTCCATTAGAGGGTGGTGATAAGGGATGCACACCAATGTGAATACACTTAACACCATCAAACTGTATATTTAAAATGGTTAACATGGTAGATTTTATGTCATGTGTACATATTTTATCATGATTAAGAAACAAAGACTAGCAAAGTCCTATCTCTCCATTCATTATTCAAGTAGTGGCTGGGTTGGGGGAGGCACTGCAAGCCCAGAGAGCCCTGATGACCTTCAGGACCCACAGGGATTAACTTCTGTCTCTTGCTATGATTACTCTGGCCACATCCTTGAGCTTCTCCAGTCCTCTGACACACTGATTTTTCAAGTAACAGCCACAATTCATCAACTTGCTGGGGTGATATACATTCTAATTCGATTAATATCTGGTAAGTGAAGTGCTTTTCAGGGAAATGACAGGTTTTTACCTCCCAGTAATCTTTGACTTCACAAATTCAAGGATTTTTTTCAGTTGTCCTCTGTGTTCTATATTCCAGAAATCACAGCAAGACAGACTGTGAAAGAGGGAAGGGAAGAATAAGAAGACCTTCAAAAGAAGGTTAAGGGAAAGGAAGAAAGCACTGCTTGTTACTTAGGAAATAAGGGCAGGGCTGCACATAACTGGCTGCCTTCAGAACACAGTTTCAACGAAGAAATAGCCCCTGACAATGAGAAATTAGGAGCTGCCCTTCCCTTATTTTCTTAGTATCTTCTACTAAACAGCAGGAGATTGAATTGTGAATGGCTTTCTGGGAAGTTGTTTAATACATTTGTTATCACCCACCTTCTGCCCTCTTCCATACTCTAGTTAAGCCTGCTTAAAAAGGTAGCAGCCTATGTCTCCACACAGTGGAGAAGGCATGCTATAAGCCTTCTCCTCCCTCTCTTTCTACTATGCTGTACACTCACTTACTCCACTTACTAGTTACAGAAACAAACAGTTTCAGAACTCACTGGACAAGCACAGAGTCCACCCACCCAGGCTCAAGCCCCCTTTCAATTCCTCACCCTGCCCTTCACCTTGGCCAGGGCTCATGTGTCACAGTGTTATGTCCCATGAGCTAAATGCTGCAGCATAGATGTTCCACTATGACAACCTGAGGACTGGACATAAGGAAGTCCCTCTACAGGTGGAGAAGCGCAGAGAAGTGATCCTTTGTCTAGAGCCACACAGCTACTCAGGGACAGAGCAAGGATTCAGACCCTACTTTCTAACATTCAGTCCTTGGCTCATTCACTCAGAACACTGCTAGGCTTTGCAAGATGAGTCAGAAATAAGGCCAGGGTCCATGTCACTCTAGTAGAGACTTGAAAACAAAAACAAAAACAAAAACAAAAGAAAAGGCAAAACTGGGGGTCCAAATTCCAAGGGATCCCTCAATCCTGGCTGACCTGGCAAGTTAAGTCAATCCTGTTACCGGCATCTCATGACCTTGCTGTAATTCCAAGAACAGGGCAGGCTCTGAAGGTCAAGCTGTGCAGTGAATGCCTACTTGTTCCATAGGCAAGAAATAAAAGTCAAGCCCCATTGTGCAAACGAAGAACTTGAGTGATTCAATCTCTTGTCTCAAGTCTGCTTATTAAGTTACTGCTCTAAGTAAATCCAAAAAGAGACAGATGTCCTTTCAGACAAAAGAGTGAGCTAAGAAATGAGCATATACCCTGGGATGTTTGGCTTCATGGGCAGAGAGAACACTTCTTTGGCTAGAGAGACTAAGACATTCCTCTTTCTTTTAATATTCAATTTCTGCTAATTTAGGGCCCTGTGATTTCTGGTTTGAAAATGAGTCACTCATTACTTGGGGCCTGAGGTAAAGCAAATTCTCTGCCAACTGGAGATAGGAGTGGATGGATGGGGGCGTGCACTCACTTCACACAACATCCTTGTCTGGGCTTAAATGTGGAGGAGGTGTGAGTTTTGGGTGCTATGTTTGAGAAAAACATATTAATGTCACATTCAAATATGGTCATGGCAAGCTGTGCCTTATGACCACACACCCTTTCTACTCCTGTATTTACTACTAGAATAGGGGTGGCAGAGATGAGGGATTAGCACCAGTACTTTGTTACCGAGTCACCTGCACCTGTCTGCTGTAACTCAACTACCTCCCAGATCCAGAGATGATGTAAAAATCTTGCTAGGGTAAAACCAATGTGGAAGTGAAAATAAGCCACATATCTACCTTGACCCAGGAAGAGAGAAGAGAGAAAGAAGCCTCAAGACAAGTGGGGAGTATCCAGAACACAGTGGAGCTTTTTTGATGGTGGGAGACCCTGCTGCTTCTGCTGTCCCAGCATCTATGCCCCTGACCTCTGATATTTTCCCCTCACAGTTCACCGAAAGAGCTAGGGTAGACACATGACCCAGGCCTGACCAACTGGGCCACAGCAACCCTCTGCACTGTTGTCCTTTGGTTTGCTATGTGAGTGAGGGAATGTGCCTGACACCCTTTCGAGCCATAGCAATTCACAGCTGTAAGGCTTTGTCCAACGCCAGACTCGAATGAAGCACATTATATCTATTATCTGTGCCCTCAAACGTGAGAATAACTGAGATCACATATACAATTCAGAAAGTTCCAGAATATAAGTGTTATTGTCTAGCACAGCAGGTCTGTGGAAGCTGAGTTTATTTATTATGAGCTGAATGGGAAGATGACAGGCCCATCATATTTTGAAATGATGAATGTTCTCAAGAAATTAGGGAGGCACCAAAATGTCTGAGGGTCACTGACACTTGCCCAAGCTCTGAAGTCAGCACCAGCTGCTCAAGCAAAGCCTCTGGAGAAACTTCTGGGCCCTGTTTGGCATAATCTGGCTTGAAAAATCAGGCTAGTAAAAGATCCTTGCCTTCCCCCTGCACAGAGCAGGGGGGCTCGGCACCATCCAACCCCACTGGTCTGAGTGGCAACAGCAGCCTTGCTGAGCTGGCTTGTGGTCCCCATACTCCAGAACTGGCCCGCCAGGCTAACTGATTATACTTTGGGGACTAAGCCTGTCCTGTTCATACCACTGTTAGTCACAGTTGAGGTCTGACTAGAGTCCTTAAAAGGACTGGAACAAAAGCAGCAGTATCTTTCCAAGACAAAGCTGATAAGAACACAGTGTGCAAAATGAGATGAAGTGTCCACTTTTCCTCAGCGTGGCTATCCAATGGCTAAACCTAAGGTTTAAACAGATGACTTTCTTCCAAGGTAACACAGAAAACAAAAATGACCTAAATAACCAAATACACATGACTTACTTACCTTGTGTTTATCCCTTAACCTCCCCACCAAAGTGATATTTGTGAGTGAAGACTTCCCAGGCCAAAAAAGAATTCCTAAACCAAAATGCTTATTGTGCACTTTGAACAGAAATAAAAGCAGACTAGAGATCTCAGCCTTAGACACAGGCCCGAATGGCACCATGGCAATATTCTGGTTACATTTACTGACATGCAAATGTGGCATTCATGGACAACTGCAAAGAAACTCACAGGGCCAGTGGGATGTACAACAGCAAGCTCCATATCACTGCTCCAGGGAGTGGCTCTGTACTACAGCCCCAGATACCCTGGACTAGGAAATCACATAGTCCCAGCTGATGGGACTGGGGAGCGCTGGCTTCAGAGTGGTCACTGCTGGGTGAGGACCCAAGGGCTGGATGGGGTAGTGTGTGTCTCCCCCACTCCCCTACAGCTGGGCAGTGAGGAGAGGCTACGTTCATCCCAGGAGATGTGACTAAACTTTCCCTCCAGGACACAGCCCCACTTCCACCAAGCTGGGTCCAGATCATCACGCCCCATCACCACTCCCCCTCACCACCCCAGTGTCTGGGGCTGTAGCCAGAGATCCCATCTGCAGTGGCTGTAAGCCTGGTCCATGACTTGAACAACTGGCTGATTCAAGTGAGTTTAACCCAGAGCAAATGCTCTCCCGTTCAAGGTTTTGCATCTTAGGAGAAGAAGGTGAAGAAAGCATGATAAATCATTCCTGGCCCAGGCAAAGGAGGAAAGAAGGGTTCTGCTTACCAAGCATATTATGTTCCACACACAAGTGTACCTCACTCCAAACAAAGGGACTCCTGAAAGCACCCCATGGAAGAGTATAGCATATTACATTTGATTATGTGACTCCTAATACCTATAATCTATTAAAAGCACATAATTTCTTTAACCATGGGCTCGTCTTTCTTTCCACGGTGCAATGGACCCAAATCATAATCCCAAGTTATTGGGAATTAAAATGATAGTGATAACGATGAAGATGATGGTAGTAATAATGGTGATAATATTAGAGGCAACAAATATTTTATGGCATTTACCATGGGCCAGGTACTGTTCTGAACAGGCTAGATGCATTATTTCACTTGGTCCCTTTAAGAGCACTACCAAGTAGGTACCTCCCATGAAGCTTGCTCCAGGTCATGCATCCATCAAGGATGGGACCAATTCTGAATCTGCTACGACCTCTGAATGGCTGGACTGTCAAGAATGAGGTACACTGATGGGCATTAGGAATGACCAGAAGTAGGACAGAGGACAGCATAGCAGCCTTGCTGGCTGGTTAGGGCGTGGTTCCAGGGTACACTCACCTTCATTCTCCCCACTCGTCTTCATGCCTTTTGAACCACCCTCTGTACCTTTAGCCTTCTCGGCGTCTTCCTGCGCATCCTCAGCAGTCCCTTTCTCCTCATCTTCTTCCTCCCCAACATTTTTGTAGTTGGGTCTCTTTTGCACTCGCCTCTTGCCCTTGTGCTTGTTCATCTCAAGGGACCGCTCAAGCGTCTCGGTGGGTTTAATGAAGCACCGAATGCTGGGTTTAGCCTAAGAATTCCAAGAAAGGCAACAGATGAATTGAAATGCTAGAATCTCACTACATGCTAGCAAGCTGCCCAGCAGTTTCTACCAAGGAAATTCATCTTCAAAACAACAAACGCTGGTTTAGAGTTAAAACCACTACTAATATCATCATAAAATAACCAAAACAATAATACCAGTTACCACTTATTGCTCTTAAGTCAGAAATACTGTATTTTATTGTACCGGCTCTTTGCTCCCCAACCATTAGTTGGTTACATAGGGAAACTGCTTCTAGATGATGTTTTTATGTACTTTGTACGTGGTACCTGCTCTTCTGTGGGTTTTAATCATATTATCTCATTTAAACTCTATAACAACCCCACACGATAACACTGTTCTTTTCCTCATTTCTTACACAAAGAAGTCAAAATTCAGAGGCACTGAATGATCTGTCTGATGTTACACAGCCAGGAGATGGCAGAGCCTGGACTCAAACCCACACATTATCTGTACAATCTGTATCTCAACTAAAATACATTGATAGAACTAACTCTTAAGTTCATTTTAAAAGAAACCACATTTATAACTACAGGAAAAGGAACACCAGGGTGCCTTGCTATTATAAAAATAAATAACAGAACAACAAATGCTGGATGTTATGGCTTAGATCTAAAATGTCCCCAAAATTCTCACATGTTCAGAAGTGGAGCTTTTGAAAGGAGGTTGGGTCATGGGGATGCACTATTCTCAGTGGTGGATTAATACATTGATGGGTTCATGATGAATGTGCATGACCTAAAGGCTGTATTCTTGGCCCTGGCTTCTCTCTTCTCTCTGTTTCCCAGCTACCATGTAGTAAGCATCTGTCCTTCATCAGGGCCTTCCATGATGCTGTTTCTGCCTTGGAACCAGAACACCATGTACTAAACCCAGTGGAACTATGAGCCAAAATAAAACTTCCTGCTTTTAAGTTCCAAGTGTTAGGTATTTTATTCAAGTGATGGGAAAAGTGACAAATACACTGAGTCTCCTCCTCCCCTGAGCCTGGTAAGCATCAGGGATGGGACAGAGATCAATGCATTCCACACAAAAAAGTTTCTCCCTGGAAAACGCAGAGGCCTCAGTGAGAAATGAAAATGGCCCTGTCACATGTGGTTCATATCCCACATTTCTGGATCTCAGTCTTTCCAACAATCAGGATAAATGGAAATTACCAACCCATTTCAGGTTCAAGAAAATCAAGGCCCAGAAGAATTAAAAGACTTTCTGAATGTCAATCAGTTACTGAGCTGCAGAGCAAGGATGTGAACTCCAAAGAGCAAGCCCTCCTAAAATAACAGTGTTTCA